>CM068837.1:108888447-110135947 GCA_028554795.2 Sinohyriopsis cumingii | reverse complement strand
GGCTTATTCAGAGTTGCAAGTGGAAACAGATCAGGACTCTACACAGGATGCGAAGGCTGCTTTGGCCAACTTAGACCTGATATGACGTGATACATGTTTGCGGTCCAAATCGCTCAAGCCGCATCATACCCTGGCTTTATGGATGTCCCTGTTTGGGTCACTGTTAATCTTTGGAGGGAAAATTTAAGAAGATCGGAGGCAGGAAGCTTAAGAAATGCACCTAAAACCGGCCGCTCATCCCACATGTGCTTCGAAAAAAATCAGCCACTGAGGAGGGACAATAATCAGACCAGGGACATGAGATCTTTTCAGTTAACTGTGCAGTGTAGATCTCAGCCAGTGCCAGGGAAGTGTAACCATGCTATGAGGCAACCATACAGAGGCGACAAGAAACCAATTTACTCTTCCATCAGACATCCTAACTCTAGACATTGATATACCCTCCCCACTGCCCGCATATATCGTACTTGCAATTTCAGGCTTACTGGATAACCATATTACCTCATAATGATTGGGTGATCAAGGTAATTTTGGAGGGGCTTCGGATTTAATTTATCCAACCCCCTCGCCATTACTCATCTCCCCTCTTCACAGACATACCATCAGTTCTGGAGAAGGATGCCTATCTACAAGAGGAAATGCTGTCAATCAATGTGTCCTAACAACTGTTTTCAACTATGCAACAAGAGATTGGTTTCACTTTAAAAAAAATTGATTGCAGTTTTTAAATGTTGAATAAATAAAAGCCTATTTTTGGCATGGGATCCATGTTTGTCTGTGTACTGTAAGTGAATTTTTTAGTTAATTGGGTGTCTGTCTGTATGCTATAGGTGAGTTTGCTAGTTAATTGGGTGTCTGTGTGCTATAAGAGAGTTTGCTAGCTACTAGGGTGTGTCGTTAAAACAAGCGAGCAATGTAAGTGTGGGAAATTCAATATTTGAAATTTCAGAGTAATGCCATTTCTGAATGATGGATACACACTTTTATATCCCAATGATATGCAATTCGTGGGGGAGGATATACAACTGTTGCTATTGCAGGCTGGCTGCAATTAGTCTGTTGAGAAGCATATATTTATGAAGCATGAAATGATTAAGGTATTCCAATCAAACTTGGCACATGTATTAAGCAAATTGCTTACATGTACCCTTTCATTCTTTCAATTTCGCATGTTATTATTGAGTGTTTTCACCCACCTAGCCATGAGGCCAATCCTTCATGCATCATCCATTATGATTAAATCATCAATTGCTATATTTAGCTTATAGAAAACTACTGAACTAGTTATGGCACAGATCATTTTGACATCCAAGGCTTGCATGTCCACTATAAAATATGTCCAGCACTATAAAAATAGTAATACCCTATAAGCGACATTCTAACAATAAAAAGCCCGAAAATAATTCTCTGAAATTGGATTGAAAGCATATACCAGTCCCTCTTCAAATATGGCCACTGTTACTACAAATAAACAATGAAAAAACAAACATGAAATGACCTTTCCAGAATTGTTGACAAGAATGTGATCAAACTTGATAGAAAGCATACAGGCATGATGACCTGTGTACATTGTACAGATTATTAGACTTCAGATATTGCCACCATTAATTTAATTAAAGATGGAGAAAGAAAAAAAACCTTTTAAACAGTACCCTCAAAATTGCTGTAGAACTTAGTTTGTCCCTTTGACAGTGTCCAGGAATGAACATCATTGCAACACAGTTGCTAAAAGAACTAGAATAACTTTTAAATGACTTTTGTGAAATAGCTGAACAGATTTATATGTAAAGCATCCTAGGACAAATACCTATTAAATCTATTTATATAAATGCTAATAATCTATTAGATATAGACCAAATTACAAAATATGAGATGAATACATTTGAAATTTAAATGCGTGAATGGCACTTTGATTTTTTCAGGAGAATACTTGATAATACTAACATAATTTTTATAAATATGAATAAATAACAATATCATAAACATCGTACAAATTCAAAATTAAAGTTATTCAGTCTGTATGATAATGCTTCTTTTGCTTTTACAAAATTAATGTTAGTGTTATCATGCATTCTCCTGTTGTATCAAGGGGTAGCACGTTTCCATTCTGATTATTATTCATTTGTAATCCTCTATAATTATTTGAATATACCTTAATGTTCTGTCATGAGAATACAGAATGACTCTGCATAGATGAGAATTATTTACTATGTTGACATGCCTACATGGATGATTATATCACCAACTTGTAACATCACTTTTTGGTGATGTATGTATGGTCAAAGGATGGTATAGTGGTTGATGCTTCTAGGCAAGGTGATGGGTGCTGTTAACCTGAATACCCAAGTTAAGATCTCCATAGAGTATGAATAAAAAGTTATTTAACCTGTATGATAACGCTATTTACTTTTATTTATAAAAGTTATATTAATATTGCAGGCAATCTCCTGTAGAAGCCAGAGACAGCATGTTCTGTTCCGTTTGGTGTATTTTTGTAATCCTCTATAATTATTTCAGTATACCAATAACCTTGATTTTTTTCTTATGTAGTCAGAATGACCTTGGTTAGATGAGAACTAATTACTAGGTTGACATTAAGTTGTGTCTGTAACTTGTCCATTTTTTGGTGATGTGTGCATGGTCAAGATGGTAATGGAGATGGTGCTTACAAGCAATACAAAGGGTGCCATTTCAATATAGGCCCGGGTTCCAATCCCTATAGATCATGAATTAAAAAGTCTCTAACCTGCATTATAATATTGTTTATTTGCATTTATAAAAAAAAAATTCTTAGCATTATCAAGATTCCAGTTACAGGGCTTATATATATATATATATATATATATATATATATATATATATATATATATATATATATACAGGATGTATGTATGCTATATAAACGATATGTCAGGAGATGAATACATTTTTTATTAAATGGGAACAAGGCTTGACGAGTCTCTTTTCAATGAAATATTTATACGACCAGTGGTATATTATTGATACAGCGTACATACTATACATATATTTTATTTATATCACATACAAATGCACATACTTTCCTTTTGAACAGACTTAAGATTGATTACAGGCAGCTTGGTATTGACCTAATGATTGATATCTTCACATCCCTGTCGAGTGTATAAACCAAAAAATGTAGTTATGTGCCTTTGTGGCTATTCACAATCACCGTTGTATGTTGATACGTTGATTGATTTCATGTTTGAGTTTCTATTTACATTCACATTGATTAAATCAGTGTACGAGACACGGTTTAAACATGAAAGATGGATTTAATGAAGAAAGTAGCGCTCTACAAACAAATGGAAAACTTCTTGAATAGTGAACACAGCCATTCACATCCAGGCACATGAAAATTAATGTCGAATAGAAACTAAGCAAAATTACAAACAAAAAAGAGATAGTTAAAACATTTTAATATATTTACATTTGATCTAAGTCAGTCTGTTGTGTGTGTGTGTGTGTGTGTGTGTGTGTGTGTGTGTGTGATTTGTGTTTTTTATGTAGCTTTTACAAGTTTGCAGTCATATTTCTATGATATATGCAGTGTGGCAGATTAGAATGATATCTAGCACAGAGGCATCATGCCGCAAACATGTAGTATGATGTCCTACCCAATCACATTATCCTGACACCAGGTATATCAATCCTAGCGCTAATCTTTTAATGCTGAGTGCCGTTGAAGCAGCTATTAGTACCATTTTTGCAAGTTGTTGGTGTGACTCGCCTAGGATTCAAACCTTTAACCTCCCGCCTCCGGTGGAGATGCTTTCTAACCACTAGGTCATGGGGTATTCTGTTTTAACTAACATTACTACTGACCATACCTTTGTTTCTCTCTGTCTCTCTCCCTTTGGTCAGTTTGACATAACTTTTACTATCATTCATATGTCCAGAGAAATTGTTGTATGACACAAGTGTCTTTTCGTGGATTCTCTCCAGTATCTTGCTATGATAGTTCATCTTTCTCTTTTTTTCTCTCTCTCTCTCTCTCTATCTATCTATCTATCTATCTATCGATCTATATATATATATATATATATATATATATATATATATATATATATATATATATATATATATATATATATATATATATATATATATATATATATATATATATATATATATATATATATATATATATATATATAGATATATAGATATATAGATAGATAGATAGATAGATAGATAATTGAGAGAGAGAGAGGAGAGAGAAGGGTGGGCTTTTGAAAAGTTCATATCTAAATAATAATAATAATAATCGATTTTTAAAACATTGTAATAGGTTTAAGAAGCAACAACACGAACAACAAAGCATTACATACATTACAGTATGTGTGCCTCGTAACCAAGAAATGTACCATATAGTGTCGAGAAGTTATTGCAACTTCGTATCTTTGATTACATAAACACTGTAGATAAGTCACAAGGAAAAGTGTACACATACCTTCAAAGTCTTATAAGTTACATGGTGTAAATTAAGTTTCAAGGTTTTCATCCAGCCCAAATTTATTTTCTATCCTACTCCAGGTTAGTGCTTATTTTGTCCCTTATGTATGAGAGGGGAGGGGAAACGGAAAGCAGAAAGGATTGCAACGGAATTGTGTACCATATTAAATTCATTTGGAAAATTGAGTTTATTAATAACTTATGTTGTTATTTCAATATGTCACTAATGAATGGATACTATATAGACCTAGAATCAACAGAACACAGTTGCAGGAATGTTTATATATGTGTATTATTGCACCATGGACTGATGACAATGTGATATACCAATAGTACTGATATATCAGATTGCGTTATATCAACCAGTTAAAAGTATACTGTACTTATTACATATAATATGGAGCATAGTATGCAGTAATGTTCCTCTGTCTGTTTTCAATTTTGATTTCACATAACAAGTCAAGCTCTCTAGCATTCCTCAGTTGCCATTCTCAGTTGATTAGTTGCTCTTGGGCTAATAAACAAGTTAGTTATGCATATTGATTTCAGAGACAAAGGTTAAAATATAAAGGGTTAGTGTCCCTGAATGAACATAACTTGTTTCCAAACAATAGTTTCAGTTTTCCACCATCTGTAAGTTAGTGGACTTTGAGGATGGCTTTTCCTGGTGATAGGAAAGGTGCCAAATAATGTTGAGGTTTTAGCACAAAAAGGTTTAATTCTCCACCTTTACAGCTAACAGACTTTGTGGATGACTCGTACTTGGGATCAGGAAGATTTTTGGTTCGAAAAGATCAAATGTCGAATTCACTGTGACTGAAATAAAGCGCATTGTTACTAGATAACAACTTCTGTTCTCCATCATCTGTAGTGATCAGGTTTTGCACTTGGTGTATGGAAGAAGCATATAGATTTCTGGTTTATAAGGTTGAAAGGTAAATGTTACTGTGGTTTCAAGAATGAAGATAGTTTCTGCACAAAAATATTTGTTTGACATCCTATCGCCTGGACTAAATGTATTTGACGGATTTATTTTGATGTATGGGACAAGTCTAGTCTGGGACCAAAGGTCAGAAGTCAAGATCACTGACGAATAGGAGAACTGGTTTTGGTACATAAATCTCAGTTATGTACACAGAAGACTATTCTACGCAGTTCAGGGGTTTAATGTTCCATTCATTGTGCTCTTCTTTTTGCATTTCCTTCAGTTTAGCACTCTGTGGAATTAAATGTTTGGTTGTATTTATCAACTGAAACTTTAATTCAAATTATAATGTTGCAAAAAGGATGTAACTGTTTTATTCTGATTTAACAAAATATATTTATTTAATTGATCCAAACGTTAAATATAAAGTAAGGTTGATATATATTATGTTTTGTTTTGCTTTTGAAAAATGCAGTGTAAAAATAAAGGCCAAAAATTAAGACCAGCATAGATGACTTAAGCATTAAGTATGAATCTTAGATTACATCACATAAAAGAGTCATTACTTAATTTCAAATCATGTGACATATTGTTTCTTTTCAGTATTGAGATATTGAGAGAGAACATTGTGTTGGACCCAATATGGTTGATTGATGCCCTGAAGTCCCTGATCAATGCTCATTCGGACCAATCAGAATGTTCTGCTGACAATGGCACTCAGTCAACCAGTTCCACTGACAATGGCTCTCAATCAAACATCTCTGGCACTCATGCTGACAGCGCTATCAGACAAAATTGGATCGACTTCAAGGAGAAAGGAATCCTTACTTTAGATCTTGTTGGTATGTACATATCTTATATTCTTCCATGTTTTACAATATATCTTCATTTTGTCCCTCACCAAATAAGTTAAGAAGGTATATGATATTTCGTCAGGACAGAAGGTCTTTCTCTCATTGGTTTGTTCAGTATATCCTCAATATGTAGGACCATATTTCATCTACACTGAGGGTTATTGATATGCAGATACATCTAAACAAACATAACTCAACCACACTGAATATGATCTTTGTGACCTACTGCACATTAATGTGTGACATGTATTTTCAGCTGTTTGCTTGTTATACGCAACATATTTTGAACCATATTTCGCCAACGCTACTGACAATGATGCTCAGACATTCCGGCCCACTGGGAGTGCACACCCACAGGAATGATCTGACTCCAAGGAGAAGGAAATGTTACTTTCTTGTCTCTAAAGCAAGTTTTTAAAATAAGGGTCTCATCTCACCAACAGAATTGGAAGGGCAAGTAATAACTTGTATTTTCATTTGTTCATTCATCTTTTAATTATGCATTCAATATCTACATCCCTATTTAACTTGCTATTCTAAATATTGGTATGTGGATGGTATCTCAGATTTTCCAAAACTAACGCAGTGACCTAATTGAACTCTGGAGAGATTTTGTTTTCTAAACCCTCAATGTAATTTTTCCATTTCACATTTGACAGATGAAAACGGATATTTGGATGCATCTCATGAGCAAAGATAGCCATACAAATACTAGGTTAATGTGATCCATAAGTCGTGATTACATATCCTTTACCTGCTCTGCTATATATTGCGTTACCTAATTTCACATACACATTACAAAATTAGTATGCAGGTATATTTCTTGGAAGGTAACCCAGTCAAACGATAACTGGGTCAGTATTGCTTATGTTTTATGCATGAATCTTATTTCTATTTTGAACTATCTGTTATATATTCATTATATTTTACCATATTGCATACACACTTACAATAACTGTAATGTGATTAGATTTTAAGAAGAGTGTCAAAATCCATATCAAATACATGTCATTGTAACAAGATTTGTGTGAATGTTTTTGAGACTAACCATGAATTGAGAAAACGAGGTACCAATTACTCTTTGAAAATATGCTTTCCTTAAATTCCAAGTATTTATGTACCAGCAGAAATGTTTTTCTTAGCATCATGAAAATTGAAATGTGCGAAAGATAGATTGTGTATGTGTTCACATTGTTTATATGTACACAAGTGGACCACAGTGAGCACCACCGTCAGGGCAAAAAATTGAACAAAATCACGATTTTAGCTTCTATTAATCCTAGTGCAGATGTTTCAGCCCTTGTTTGAAATGAAGCCTACAACTGATCTGCATAGCATTAATAGAGATGCAGCAGGTCATGCAAATCGCACAAAAGTTGTATGCATTTGGACACTTGAAGAACGGTGATGTGTGAGAAGTCCCACAAATTTAAAGTCTTACACATAAAATGTGCTCTATATTGGATACAACTCTTTTATAACCATTAATCCTTAAAGCGCTTGTCGCAACACAAGCCATGACAGTTAAGATATTACAGTGTTCGTCATGACATTCATCTTTTTCATGCAGGTTACTTATGCATCTGAATTCTTTAGCTTCGGATGACCGGTCATTAAGCTAAATTTGATTGGCACATTGTTCCCTGGAACAAGCATTCTGTCATAGTTTGAACCTTGCATCAAGGAAGCTATACCAATATGTGTGTAAAATATGGGCTAACCAGTAAACTTAAAATGACTGATTCCCAGTTTGGTGCATCTTAAGATGACAATTTCATTCGGCAATTACATGATGATTATATTGATGATTTCAAAGGTTTTAAAGTTAGACCAAAAATAAGTGTTTCCAGTTGGCTGATGGGCCACATTCTCATTGCCAACCCTAGCAATTCTTCCACTAAATTAAAAATGTTAAAGAAATGAAGAAAACAAATCCTGATAATGCTTTGTGAATCAAACTGCACCAGTTTTGCACATACTTTGAAGCGATATGTGTTAACGAAAAGTCACTTCCGAAAGATTCATTGTCAGTACATGGACACTATAATGAAAACTGTCTACAGGAGGACGTATTATCAGTACTTACACAATATGATAGTGAAAACTGTCTACAGCAATATATATTGTCAGTACACGCACATAATTATGAAAACTGTCTGCAGGAATATATAGTCAGTACATGCACACCATTATGAAAACTGTTTGCAGCAATACATAGTCAGTACATGCACACCATTATGAAAACTGTCTACAGGAACATATGGTCAGCACTTGCACACCATTATGAAAACTGTATACAGCTATATATAATTGGCCTGTACATGCAAACCATTATGAAAACTGTCTGCAGGAATATATAGTCAGTACATGCACACCATTACGAAATTGTCTACAGCAATATATATTGTAAGTACATGCACACCATTATGAAAACTGTCTACAGCAATATATAATTTGTCAGTACATACACACCATTATGAAAACTGTCTGCAGGAATATATAGTCAGTACATACACACCATTATGACAACTGTCTACAGGAACATATGGTCAGCACTTGCACACTATTATGAAAACTGTCTACAGCAATATATAATTTGTCAGTACATGCACACCATTATGAAAACTGTCTGCAGGAATATATACTAAGTACATGCACACCATTACGAAAACTGTCTACAGGAAAATATGGTCAGCACTTGCACGCCATTATGAAAACTGTCTGCAGGAATATATATTGTCAGTACATGCACACCATTATGAAAACTGTCTGCATGAAAATATGGTCAGCACTTGCACGCCATTATGACAACTGTCTACAGCAATATATAATTTGTCAGCACATGCACACCATTATAAAAACTGTCTGCAGGAATATACAGTCAGTACATGCACACCATTATGAAAACCTCCTGCAGAAAAATATAGTCAGCACTTGTACGCCATTATGGAAACTGTCTACAGCAATATATAATTTGTCAGTACGTGCACACTATTATGAAAACTGTATGCAGGAATATATAGTCAGTACATGCACACCATTATGACAACTGTCTACAGTAATATAAATTTTTCAGTCATTCACACCATTATGAACACTTCCTGCAGGAATATATAGTCAGGACATGCACACCATTATGAAAACTGGGAAAACTCCGGAAAGAACCACCGCCTCACGAGAAGCTACTTCCAAGCTTTCTCGCATACCCACATTGGCTGAATTCGAGACTCAAACCGACGCAGACATAGGTGAGATGGCAGTGATCCGTAATGGAGAGCGCTTTAGACCACTCGGCCACTGAGGGCCCCTTGAAAACTGTGCAGTATAGACTAAATGAGCAAAGTTTCCAAGCTACATCTGGACCAGTCTCAGTAAATGGGATAACCTCATTTAGATTATTGTCAGCATCCCTCTGGAGGATCAACCACATGAAATCACATTATATACCAGTGCTATGATGATGGGTTTGGAAGCCCTTCTCTTGCCCTCATTTCAGAAATGAGCATAATTTGTTCTATTAAATAGTGCTCCATCCAAATCAACCTATTCAAGATAAAAGCCATATATGATGATGTTCAAATATGGCACGGAATAGAATATGGAAAGGATATTCTGATTCTTTTCAACAACTTGACTCTTGTCAGTTATATCAAAAAACAAATACCCAAATCTCTATATTCTTCTTTGGGATATTCTCAAATGTTGCTATCATCAAAACATCCACATTGAAGTGAGCTGTGTCCTACATACCGCTGTCCAGACCATATCAGACAATTACCACAGAATGCTCCATTTACCCCTTGCCGTTCAGTCAAATCTGCAATTGCTCTGGTTGACCTTTCATGGAACTGTTTGCAATAAGATAGAATGGCAATCCACAACTTTAATCTCACCAGTTTCACATCTAAAGAGTCAGGAAGTTAATATCCATTTCAATTATATGGAATGCTCCTAATTAATAAATCTTTCCCCAACCCTTTTCGTCTTGCATAAAGGCTTACTGAGTTGAATGCTTTACTTAAGTGCAAATGTTACGGATCAGCGATCTCCTCAATCGGGGTCCAGAGATTCCAATGGTGTTCAGCGTTCTCATCAGCTAAAAAGTTAAACAACCAATTAATGAAAAGCCTGCATGACCTGCTCAAATAAATCAAGCCGTCGGATAGAAAATTCTTTCCCAGGGAAGTGTTGAACATAAATAATTGGACAGGAAGGTTAAACACTTTAACAGTCCAAGAGTGGAAAATGGAATTTCCAGTAGTGAGACCAAACTCACATCTGTCTCTTGATAACCTCGGATGTAAATTATGCCCTTATGAGACATTAACTCAAATCACAATAAAGGGCCACTCTTCATGATTTCAGATGCCTACCTCCTTCACGGAGAGGAAGATATATAACATATGAATACAGTGGACTTATAGGCAGTTTTAATGTGTCATGATTAAAGGCCTTTATTCCAAAATATACCTTCCATTAGTTTTTATATGTTTGAACAAAGTACCCAACTGAGTCACTTTCATGAAAGGTATGTTGTATTTTCCAAGCTGATGTAGCTACAACAGGCTGTGTTACTAAAATGCTTGGCTTATTGGTCAATCTAAACTAGTTATCTACAGTTCCACCGTATGACCATAATGTCCATTATATGTCATGATGGCCCCTGCATTCCTTACTAAGAGCAGGTTCTAGCTCATGGAAAATTGTCCCTTGTCTTGGTACTTACCCTTGTCTTTAAACTGTTGTCCTCTTTTGAACCCTTCCACTGGATTTATTAGTTTATCTGTTCAGACTACAAGGGCTTGACTCTCAACCATATGAATTTTCTTATACACATGGCATCAAGATGCTTGGTGAGGCAACAGAAGCACATTATTAAATCACAAATTCCCCTACACTGTCACTAGTTAAGCAATGCATAGAAGGTCAGTGCAGTCTATGATGCATATTTATATAAAAATGGCCACTTTCCCAGCTCACTCAACAACATTGTAATGATATGGGTTACTGAAATTTATCAGTTTAATTTTCTCCATTATCCTATGCTAAGCCTAGCCCATGTCTCACTTGAGACTTAAAGCTGCATTACACAGCTTAGGAGGTTATAAGATTAAAGTATGTTGAGTTTGCTGGTTTCACTACATTTATTGTCATCCATACTCAGGTCAACTATTGCTAATATTTGACAGAATCTGACCACACCATTCATCATTGTTATTTCAAACATACGGGGTATGTAAGTTATTGCTGCTATTACATAGTGTTTGTCTTCAGGTCCTGTGTCTTTCCTAAATAATGTATTGATCATTAGGAATTATTGTCCCTTGCTTGCAGAGATTATTTGTTGTGGATTAATAAGGGTATGTTATTGTGGGTATATAAACGTTTCATGAGATACACCCCTCTCTATTGCTGCTTATGGATGGTTGAGGTCTGGGACTTTGAAAAGATCAGAAACTTATAAAAAGAGGAGAAAATAGACTACTTCTTCTTCCTCTCGGAATAAGATTAGCTCCTCAATCCCATGAACATATTGGAAGTCACATTGGATACATAGACCATGGTTCCTACCCAGTCAACGATTGTTAGTGTTAGGTTTAGGATCCTTCCCAAGAGAGGAAATACAAGGGCAGAGATCAAGTTTCAGGCTCCCCACCACCTTGAAGTATGAGCAGCATCCTTTTCAGTGAGGGTAGAGAACATGTTATGCTGTCCCTAATCCCTCTTGGAGCTCATTGTTCTGCGATGACAATATGTGGACTGATTCATCTTGGAAAAAGTGAGCTATGATTTAGCCATATATAATCTGATAATGGATGCTTCTGCAGATCAGACACCTGATGAGTCAATTGCATCTCATCAAACACAGGTCACAAGTGTACGAGTACTGGTCACCGCTCATTATATCATATTTGGCATGGGGACAAGCTTTTGGGTTGATACACTCCTCTTATGAAGGTACTGATCAACCCTGTTGGGTACCTAGAGTTAGCATATAGGTGCTAGACTAACAACATAATTCTGAGAGCCACTCCCTTCCTTTCTCATAATCCTCTTGATTCCAGCATAACTTGTGTACAGCCATTTCATGAATGTGAATTTTCCTTGCCATTTATGTCACCACAAATTTAGGAGCTTGGCTTGACAAAAAGATTGATGTTGCTCGTTATGGCCCAACATCTGTTGATATAGTGGACAAACATTTGACAAAAGCTGGGACAATCTTCTTTACCCAAATCTGAAAGCATTTTTGTCCTTTTGTCGAGTCTGCCACTAGGAACAGTCTCTTCCCTATGTGTGAAGAGTTCTGGGATGAGGCATCCCTATCCCAATGTATCCAGTAAAGGAGGGAGACATGTATTATGAAAAGTGTGCCTCTTGATAGCGAAAGAAGGATAAAGACAGTTGGTTTTGGTGGTCTTGAATGGGTTTGACGCACAACAAGCTGAGATGGAACCTCCTCATTTTAGGCATCCTGCTTTCTTTCACTTGTTGATTAAGGTGGCAGATGAGGAAGGGGTCTGGTCATTTGGTAAGTTGAAGCATGCCATTTCTACACCAGGAATTGATTACCAAGCCCTGAGGCTGATAGAACAAGAAAATACTTTCCTATTTGTAGAGACCCTCCGGAGTTTTCTTATGTACGGATCTGCTTTTCTGCCCACATTTAACTAATGTGATGGAGTTTTTTCAAAGGTGTCCCTAGTGATAGTGGTTCAGCAATTTTCTCAGCCTGTTGATAGACCAGCCCAGGATATTGCCTCCGAAGATGATCTTCTGATGCAGCACAGGGTTGTTCCTGAACAACAATTCACAGATTATCCTCCTTCATGCTTGACTCATCTCATGTTGTCTATTTCACAAGACATGCATTGATCAAAGTTGGCGAAAATATCGATGATGTTTAGACATGCGCCACATCCATTGTCCATATTGCCAAATGGAGAATATTTTTCAATTGGTGTACATAAATAGGTTAATGTTAGACGTGCCTCTATGAGTACAGTAGCTGATTTTCTGCTATTCCTGATCGAAGGTAGAGAATATGTGTGTCTATAATTAAGCAATATAAAAGACAGCCCTCAATTTTTTCAGAAAGCATACTGTTGGTATTTTGTTAATAAATTGGATATTCTGAGCTGATACGAATAGTGTCCCTCACTCACTATTGCCTAGATGTTGCATATTGTTTCCTCTTATCGTGTTTTCTTGCACTCCTTAGTGTCTGCTTGCTTGATTTGGTTCTGTGGGATTTAATACTATTTTGCAGCATATGCAGTCAGCACTTGCTAATCAGTATATTTTGTGGAGGAAGAACCTGGTAATTATGTGTGAATGATCTGAAAGGCATTTGCCTTAGATCAACTGGCCATGTAGGATCCTCTAGTCTGCTTGATAGCTTTGACACACTTACATGAATTCATTCATTGTGCTATAGACTGACCTGAAATATCCCCAGTCCTAGACTGGAATTATATAAAATGTATAGGTTGCCATTAGTGGAGAGTCATGATGTTTAAACATTTTCTGCTTGTATCACTCAGTTATGGAAAGGTGATTAATATATTGCTTGTATGAAAATACATGACCTTAATTTGTTGATTTTTGTTTTGTTTGTATCAGTTTTAAAGGTTGTTTCACATACATTATATCGACAATGAAATTAAAAGCAACATTTGCTATTCCAAATCTACAAGTACGATTTCGTTGTTGATGCTTTAAAATAAATACGTTTTCAAAAGCATATCATGACCAGTCTGTATCTGAATTTCTATAAACTATCTAAAAATCAGTTTTCTGTTTACAGATGATATCTGGACAAAGGAGAAGTATCCAGCAATACATGCCTACAGAGATCACATGTTGCTGTTAATGCAACAATTAAACATCATTGCCAAGCCAAGAGCATTCAGTGAGATTGACGAGAAGGTCAGTTGACATAAATGTTACAGTTTTTTCTTGTTTTATTTGTATATTTTACCTGTTGTGAGAGACTTAATTGTTAAATATTTAAAGACATGTTTAATCAAGATAACGTCAGTTAGGAGAAGAAATGACTCGAAACATTTGTTTATAAAAATAAATTGGTTAGCATGTAAACAAATCCATGAAGATATATTTTTATGATATTATGATTGCATTTAATTTCATGAGTCAAAACTTCTCTGGCCTTGTAAAAAGACAGTACATGTGTGTACTTAAAATATTGGACATTGCAACCACCTGTAAGAGCTGAAACCAAAACACGTATTAAGATCAGTAACTTACACTAAAATTTTAACTGAGTGCTCAGCACCAAATGGATGCCAACTCCTCTAACAATACCAAGCTAGTTGGATATTAAAGTGCATGTGTAGAATATCCTACTTTAAACACTGTCCTTAAAGTTGTAGCATCAGCACTTTCTTATGACCATGAATTTAACACATTGGCTTATGAGTGAAAAAAAAATTGGCTTAGATTCTCCATGGTTTAGATAATGTCATCATTCTAAATGTGCATCAAACACATGACCATAAATGCTAAGTACAATCAGGCAGCAGAGTCAAAACTTGTTATGTTCAGCAGATGGTGATCAAACTTGTGCAGCCGAATTTCAGAATAATTTATGTTATTTCATTACCCCTCTTGTGACCATGAAAATAAATTACCAGTGCTACTTCAAACAGAACTACTAATCCATTATCTTTGCAATATTTAAATATTTCCTGCATTGTGTATGCTACATGGATCACACGATATGCCTCTTGATTTAATATTTCTCAACAGGATATTCAGGAGACAGAAGAAGCCGCGATTAATGTTTCATGTTAGTCCTTCTTCAGCATACTTAAATCGATGAGGATAACTATGCTTTTAAGACGAACTATGATTTTCATAGATATTTTCTCAGGCATTTAAATATTTTTACTTGGCCGCATCGATCTCATCTTAAAATGCACGTGGGATTTTTTGTCGACACTGGTTTGATCACATCACATGTGAACATTATATACAAACCTATTCCACACAATGCCAAACATACTAAGATAACACTTGTCATCCTTCCTTGGTATAGTCATAGTATGCGTTATGTACAAACCTATTGCGCACAATGCCAAACATGCTAAGATAACTCTGTCATCCTTCTTTGGTATAGCTATCATATAACATAATTTGTCTACCACTGAAACATCAGTTATAATGCTAGGATGATTCATGTAGGAAAAATGTCCTGTATGTATATGACAGCATAAGATCTCAGGGAATAATGAAAGTTATATTAAACATGTTAAAGGTCTGGTGCATGCATGAAATGGATTGTGTTTGACTAAGTTCAAGGTCTTATTAAACATGTTAAAGGTCTGGTGAATGCATGAAATGGATTGTGTTTGACTAAGTTCAAAGTCTTATTAAACATGTTAAAGGTCTGGTGCATGCATGAAATGGATTGTGTTTGACTAAGTTCAAATTCTTATTAAACATATTAAAGGTCTGGTACATGAATGAAATGGAATGTGTTTGAATAAGTTCAAAGTATTATTAAACATGTTAAAGGTCTGGTGCATGTATGAGATGGATTGTGTTTGACTAAGTTCAAAGTCTTATTAAACATGTTAAAGGTCTGGTGCATGCATGAAATGGATTGTGTTTGACTAAGTTCAAAATCGTATCAAACATGTTAAAGGTATGGCGCATGCATGAAATGGATTGTGTCTGACTAAGTTCAAAGTCTTATTAAACATGTTAAAGGTCTGGTACATGAATGAAATGGAATGTGTTTGACTAAGTTCAAAGTCTCATTAAACATGTTAAAGGTCTGGTACATGAATGAAATGGAATGTGTTTGACTAAGTTCAAAGTCTCATTAAACATGTTAAAGGTATGGTGCATGCATGAAATGGAAAGTGTTTGACTAAGCTCAAAGTGTTCTTAAACATTTTAAAGGTCTGGTACATGAATGAAATGGATTGTGTTTGACTAAGTTCAAAGTCTTATTAAACATGTTAAAGGTATTGTGCGTGCATGAAATGGAATGTGTTTGACTAAGTTCAAAGTCTCATTAAACATGTTAAATGTCTGATGCATGTATGAAATGGAATGGAATGTGTTTGACTAAGTTGGATATTGGTGTTACTGTTTTTAATATAAAATAGTTTTGGGTCATCTTGCGTATTAAAGAATGTTTATTTAGTAATTTACTTTCCATAAAAATATGTAAGGTTTTTGTGCATGATTGGTCATTACAGCATATAAAGCTCATGTTTCTGATTGGTTATTACAGCATATCAAGTTCAAGTGCCTGATTGGTCATTATAGCATATAAAGTTTATGCACCTGATTGGTCATTACAGGATATCAAGTTCATGTGCCTGATGGTCATTACAGCATATAACGTTTATGCACCTGATTGGTCATTACAGGATATCAAGTTCATGTTCTTGATTGGTCATTACAGCATATAATGTTAAAGTGCATCAATGCCCATTCCAGCATACAAGTTTATGTGCCTGATTGGTCATTACAGCATATAAAGTTCATGTACCAGATTGGTCATTACAGCATGTAAAATTCATGTTCCTGATTGGTCACTACAGCATATAAAGTTTATGTGCCTGATTGGTCATTACAACATCTAAAGTTCAAGTGCCTGATTCGTCATCACAGCATATAAGAGTTCATGTGCCTGATTGGTCATCACAGCCTTTAAGAGTTCATGTGCCAGATTGTTAATCACATCATATAAGGGTTAATTTGCCTGACTGGTCATTACAGCATATAAGGTTAATGTTTCTGATTGGTCATCACATCGTAGAAAGTTAATATGCCTGATTGGCCATCACAGCATATAAAGATAATGTGCCGGATTGGTCATTACAGCATATAAAGATAATGTACCAGATTGGTCATCACAGCATATAAGAGTTCATGTGCCTAATTGGTCATCATAACATATAAGTTAATTTGCCTGATTGGTCATCATAGCGTACAAATTTAATTTGCTTGATTGGTCATCACAGCAAATAAGAGTTCATGTGCCTAATGGGTCATCCTAGTATATAAAGTTCATGTGCCTGATTGGTCATCACAGCATATAACGTTAATGTGCCTGATTGGCCATCAGAGCGAAAAAATTTAATTTGCTTGATTGGTCATCACAGCATATAAGAGTTCATGTGCCTAATGGGTCATCCCAGCATTTAAAGTTAATGTGCCTAATTGACCATGAAAGCCTGTAAATTTAATGCGCCGGACTGGTCATCACAGCATATAAAGTTAATGTGCTTGATTGGTCATCACAGCATATAAAGATAATGTGCCAGATTGGTCATCACAGTGTACAAAAGTCATGTGCCTGACTGGTCATCACAGCGTAAAAAAATTCATGTTCCTCATTGGTCATCACAGCGTATACAATTCATGTGCCTGGTTGGTCATCACAGCACATACAGATAATGTGCCTAATTCGTCATCACATAATATAAAATTGATATGCCTGGTTGGTCATCACATCATAAAAAATTAATGTGCCTCATTGGTCATCACAGCATATAAGAGTTCATGTGCCTGATTGGTCATCACAGCATATAAAGATAATGTGCCTGATTGGTCAACACAGCAGATAAAGTTAATGTACCTGATTGGTCATCACATCATATAAAGTTAACGTGCCTGATTGGTTCTTACAAGATGCACTTTGGCCAGAATATGACTCAGATGAACACTGCAGCAACAATACATAGTAAATCAATTGAATCAACAACCACTTAACAAACAAACTTAAAATATTCAAAGTTCAAACGCTCAGTATTCATTTTTTAATTAATATCTTAAGGATGCAATTGTAAAGTTGAGGCTACTCAGCCAAATCATTGGTGACTAATGGTTCCATTACTTAACAAATATGGTGTGAAGATGCCCATGCATGGCTCTTTATGCACAATTCAAGTTTGTTTCAGTGTAAGTTTGAAATGTTTTGGATTAGGTAACTTTTAGTGAAGTTCTACAAACTACCAAAAATCCTTGTTTAAGTGTAGCTGAAGAAATAGTTTATTTTCTTTTCAAATACAATAATGTAGTCTAGGTACTCATATAAAATAAAATTATGTTCAATGTACAGCTTCTGGTGTGCTTACTGAAGTCGTGTGACCCAAATACATAGTGTAATGACCAAATGATCACATAAATCTTAAGATGGCAAAACCCTATTGAATAAACTCGTATCTGCTTATAACTGAATTGGAACATTTTAAATAAATTGTTCTGAAAATATGGCAGTGTACAATATTTAGGTAAGTCTCAGTCGAATCACCAAACCATTATAAGATCAAATGGTGTTTTTGACCTTCCTTTTCTTCTCTTAACAAATATAACATAAAATAAGTGTAACTAACAACATAATTTTTTTATCAACAAATTATGTATTCCTCCCCCCCCCCCAAAAAAAAAACAAAGTGAAAATTGAAAAGACACTGACAGTATTGTGAGTTAAATCCCAGATAATCCTAAATGTAATATAAATTATTCGAGAGAATTTCAGCCAATGTGGGTATCTGAGAAAGCTGGCATTAGCTTCCCATGGCGTGGTGGTTCTTACTGAATCTTCATCCACCAGTTATACTGACCTTTATGCATACAATATAGACTAATATACATAAACTTGGGGCCACGAGTGGCCGAGTGGTCTAATGTGCTCACCAATCCTGATCACTGCCATCTCACCTCTGTCTGCATGGGTTGAAGTTTCAGGCTCATTTAATGTGAGTATGTGAGAAAGCCTGCCAGTAGATTCTCGTGGGTCGGTGTTTTTCCCCATGGTTTTCCAGAGTTCTTCCTCCACCAGTTATACTGGCCAACATGTATAGTCTATCTTGTGCTGAAAAATGGCGTTAAACCCTACAGCAACAACAACATAACACATTGTTCTAATACCATACTTCAAACGCAGCTTTAGAAAGAGACTTTGGGTGATCAATGTGAAATGTCACAAAATAAAAATTCACTACCCTTTATAAGTACATTGACAATTACCAGAGATAATTCAAGTAAAAACTAAAGACTGCTTTTAGGGGTAGATTTTACAACTTATTCCTCACTTTCATTTTGTATGCCCGTCGATTTTCTACTATCTCTTTTCTAAATCTCTCATTTGATCCCAAAACCTAGTTAACACAGTTGTTAAAAATAGAAAACTAACTTTTTGGGGACTTTATCTATTGATATGTAAACAAGGTGATTTTCAGGCCATTAGGCATTAGTGGAAGGTGTTGCTGTAATTAGTTTAAAGATCTCAGCTCGTTACTTTACCAAGGTATTTTCTAATTATCTGTTATGTCTTTAGGCAATGAATTTTAATCCAGTTGCCTTTACACCACATAACCTACTTTGCGATGTTGTGCCATAGAACACAGACAAAATTCGAATATGTAGCAAGTAATTCATTTCTGTTTTTTGTTTTGTTCTTATTTAAAATGCATTCTAAATGTACATTTTACCCCAAGTATAAAGTAAACACTCTCTTAAATTTTTAATTTTGGTCTGGGTTTTAACATTCAGTTTAAAACCTAAGAACATGTTTTTGCTATTTTTAAATGATATGAAATTTGATATTTTTTATTCAGAAATTATCTAATCTCTGTAAACAGAACCTGCTAAATAGATTTTTAGTGAAACGTCACAAAATACGATTCACAATTCTCCTTCAGTAGCATTGAATTTTTTTGTTGAAGTTCATATATTCTTCACTCATTTAGATCTTTTTGTCAAGGCAAGGTCTGATTGTTGTCCAGCCACCACCTCCACCCTGAAGAATTAGAAATTGCAATTATAAATAGTTATGGTTATCAATTTGGAATTTAACTGTCCCTATCTTTGAGGACTTCTTTAACTTGCTAACAATAGGATATATTTTTCCTGTTCAATGGAAGCCACAATTATACATCTCATCAAGTTGGTACATACTTTTGTACAGATTTATTTGAATAGAGTGAACTCATAATATTCATAGAAGTATCTCAATGACCTTCTTTCTATGGATCATGATGTAGACATCTTGGGCTACATTGTTTAAAATAAATTGAGAATGCACAAAAGTTAGATCTGCAATAACTGAATGTAGAAACATTCCATTGAAGCCTGTCAACTTTTCCTAAATACCCATTTGAATCAACTATTTTGAAATGAACTTTTATTGTCCAAAATTTATAATCAACATAAAGATGACTTGATTCTTTACATGGCATCCTTGAACTGGTATCTGACTGTAAATTACTCTTGATGATCTCTTCAAGGGTGGTTTTCATGCACTGGCTATTCACTTGTCAGTCACTAATGTGGACAAGCCCCCTCCATGATGGAGTTGATAAAGACATGTCTGTTAAGGCATTGTGGAGGTTTGTAGGTATTTACCTATCCACATTTTAGTAAGCATGGAGGGGATGAAAGTTACCCACTATGATAAATGAAAACTCGTGTGAACTTTACTGTATATGCAATTACATATTTGGTTAGTTTAATTTTGGAGTAATTTTCTTCTTGTGAAGTCTTGTTAGCAATAAAAGAAATAGTATAGCCCAGACTTCTCAAACACCACACAAATAATTTTACCAGAGTGGATGGAAAACACTCTAGCTTGAAAGGCCTTCAGTTTCATACTCATGATGCTGATCTAGCATTAGGTATAATTACAATGACAATAACGAGGAACACTTGTCTCAAACATCGCTTAAATAATATAACAACAAGCATCCTTGCAGAAAGGCTTTCAAAATTATTTACAGCACTGCAGATTGACCATAAAATATTGTTGTCATAAAGTCTTCTTAAAAACCTTGCGAAAAACTTTCAACAGATTCAAGGGAAAGATCGCTGGCATAAGGAACTTTAACGTTTTTGCAAAATGACACCAGTAGTGCTAAAAATTTGCTTCCATTCATACCATGCTTCCATGCATACCGTTACAAAATAAAGACATTAAGCAATATCCTGAAAACAACTCCATACAGTCTTCTCATGGTGGGCAGTGCACTCATCAACAATTATTCTTTCAAATTTCTAATTTCTTCTCAAAAACATCTGAACAGTATTTACCAAACTTGGCAGGGAGCATATTGACATGAAAGACTTTAAACGTCTTTAAGATGATGCAAATTTGCCATCGGCTAAGTATATAGTAACTTAAAAATAGAAAAAAAATTATAGCAAAAACTGATGAACATAATTTTATCAAAAATGACCTTTCAGACAGAATTCTAATCTGTTCCAATGTTACTAAAATAGCAAAGACTCTGTTTCTAGATATAAAATTAAAGAACTTAAAAAACATTCTAGCACGAAGATCTTTCAGATTTTACAAATAATCCAAATCAAATCTGACAGTGTTTCTAAAAATAAATCTTTCAGTGATATGTTTCCCACAAACAATAGCATTTGACCACACTTCATTTGACAGGAAACATCCTATCAAACAGCTTTAAAGTATGCACATATGTACAAATGATGCTGATATTAATATTTAAATACTTTTAGGAGGAGAATTACTTCCTTGCTCCGTGTATGCTTCGTCAGGAATCTCCAAGAGAAGTTATCTCCCCTGAACAAGATCCCCAGATGGTGAGCACACCACTTCTGCGATGCGTCTTTACAGGAAAGTTTTTGCCTACTCCCATCTTCCATAGGCTTCTAGCTGCTTGTATTTCCCGCTGGCCAGTTGCCAAAAAGATGGACACATCAGAAAATCTCATTTTCTGTGGCTGCTGTGTTTTCAATCTTGATCTTTTCCATAGATTGACATTGTACTTCAAGAAACATGTTGTGTTTGCAAGAATAACAAGGATGGTGATTGGTGAAGTCAGGACGCCTGATGCAAAGCTGTGTAGCAGAGTTAGAAGGTTCATTACTCTGAATCTCTCCAAGATTACCTCTTACTTGGGCCAGAACTTACAGTATGAACTGTGTGTATCTCCACCATTTCATATGTGGCTTGCAGATGAAGTGAGTTATTTTCAGTATTTCTTACTACAGGGGAAATAACATTGTCGTGTTGCCTTCATCTAAAATTGTGTTCTCCTGTAATGTTGTCCAGTTTGGTTTAGAAGTGCTTGGGTCATTGATAAGGTCATCCTATGTCTGATTCAAACATGATTATGAGATGACCTTACAACTTCCTTGCTGAGCCTGAAGCCACTCTGTACGCCATATTTTTATTAGATTATTATCAAACATGGAATTTGAGCTTATCTGGTGAATTTCAGATAAATATGAGATTGAGGGAGATTCGCACATTTTAATGAGGTCATTTTGCATCAGAATGGCTGTGATTATTCGCAGTCTAGGGCCAATCTTTCATATATTTGGATTCAGTTTGGAATATAGGCTTATGAGACCTTGTCTGGAGGCTATATATATGGTCCGATCGCAATCAGATTGAGCATAAAGATAAGGATCTAACCAGCAAATGAGTTAACTCCCCTGCAAAATTATGTTTACTTTCGAATAAATTTTATCTGTTCAAGAATGTTTGAGAATCTTCTTATACAAGCATCTGAGCTTGGATATATATATATATATATATATATATATATATATATATATATATATATATATATATAAGCTAAAAAAAACACTAAATGAAAACAGGGAAAGGGAAAGTATGAAGACGTCAGTGAATGAAACCTTTTCACCCACAATTGACATTTCCTAACAGGAAATGGATATAGGAATTTGAAGTCATGCCATTTGCCTGAAATATTTCTCGCATAAGGACAATTTACAGAAGCTCCAGAAACAGGGGATTATAGACAAGAGATCTAACGTGGAATAAAACTGATTTTGGTGATCATAGCAACAACAACAATAATAGTACTAATACTAATTGATCATTATTTGTTCAGAAATCAAACTTAACAGCGGAACCGCCATTCAGGGTTATCCTTTATTAAGAAGAAAGTTTGTCCTTTTACCCAAGGGTGTCTGCTTAAGATTAGACCATTTCTAACATGGTCCCAACAGATTCAACCTATCTTTGAGATTGATTACTTGTTCAACAGTTCTGATTTTCAATCCCTGAAAATCAAATAATGACCAGTCTAGCCAATGTAAAGGTTCTCACATCCTCCCTTGCACTTGGGGAGCCATATTTGAAGCTGTATCTGACTTTTGGCATTCTTGTACATAACTGAGAATAATAAATCAAATTATAGCATTTGTACTGTAGCTGAAGACTCTACAACATTGATCTGCAAACGGAAACTACATCTGATCATATAGGAATACTAATTTAGCCTATGTACACAGTTGTTTATAAAGGCATTATAGTCATCAGCATGGAATTTATAATAAGACAGATTTATTATAATATTAAAATTAAGACAAACTTTGTGCTTGGACTGCATCGTCTCATTTTAATGGCATTTCATTGGATGTTTCTGCTTCTGCTGCGATGCAGATAGTATTTGTTTTACTTTGAAGTTTAGATTTTATGTGTCTATTAACTGTTCATTTGCTAAGTTAAAACACTGTTGAAGAATAAAACCATAATTTATTGACTATTATAATAATTTATGTAAGTAAATGATAAATTATACTTACTTGTTTCTGTTGAACTTTAATTTCTTTATTATAAATCGGCAGTTGTAGTGATGTTCCATAAAAATATAGATGAATACATTGGTTCCTAAGTCTTTTTACAATGGAGTGCTTGAAACGTTTTTGAAAGTAAACTGGAATTTCTTTCAACTTGGAGTGTAAAGAGTTATTTTGTATTGCTTTTCCATCAGATTTTGCTCAACATTATTGAATAAATTGGTATATGATAGTTCTTACAGATGAACATAGTAGATATTAAGGAGTAATTTGGAATTTAACATTATATCTGTTGCAGTTTGTTAGTATTTTATGGAAAAGCTGCTTCCATCTTGTTTCGATGGTAATTTGTTGTAGCTAATTTGATCTGTTTTGTTTTTCATTTAAACATAATTTATTACAATAAATGTTAACAAATACTTTCAAGCTACACTTTTTCACATTTGAGAACAAAGCATTATATTGCAGTTGATATAAAATATATATAAATAGCAGCAGTAAATTAACATTATTTCATATAGTTACAAAATTGTGTAAACATTTATGATTCAGGCAAATGATAACAGAGAGAGAAAAAGACAAAAATGAAAACATTGATAAATTAATGATCATGGCAGGTGTTAAAGAAGAGTGCATACACCAACATGAATTCGCAGGCTAAGAAAACCATGTCTTTATTAATTAAAATTAGTAGTATTTAATTAAGTGGTCTTTACTATATATTTTGAACAAATCAAAACATCATCATTACATTTCGCCTTAAAGTTAGATGATCCGTATAACAAATTATTTGTAGTGACTGGTACCTGAAGATGATATGGAGTCTGATATGAGATTTAAGAAATAAATAGTACTTTAGTCACATTAAGGAAATGATTTTCAAGCAGATGTTACAGTTTGTAGGTTAAATTTCATTTGAAAGTTGGGTAATTGCTTATCTATTGACTAAATACTTATAGAATTTTTAAACATGATTTTTTTACACAAACAACCAGATTTCAGCTTCATACATGTAGTTATATAGAAATTATAAGACAAAATCAATAGTTGTTCATGTCAAGAAGTGTTAAATACTTTATCAATAGTTATTCATGTCAAGAACAGTTAAATACTTTATCAATAGTTATTCATGTCAAGAAGTGTTAAATACTCTATCAATAATTATTCATGTCAAGAAGTGTTAAATACTTTATCAATAGTTATTCATGTCAAGAAGTGTTAAATACTTTATAAATAGTTATTCATATCAAGAAGTGTTAAATACTTTTGAATTTTCCCAGTGAATGTCATACAGTATTGAGCACACATAAAGATCAGAACAGCTCATGGTTTTCTCTGTCATGGCAGAAAAACGACTTGAAGAAAAAGACCGAGGTTGTTCTATTTTGCCATTTTATACCAAGATGTAGTGATTGATACCGATGTTTGAAAAGACACTGTCAATCAAATAACCAATCGCTGAAGCCATCACGATCAAATCGCATTCACTCTGAAGTAAACCTGAAGTGTTGAAGTTGATATTTTGTTAATGTGTACATGACACAAAGCAACAGACACACTTTGCGTAAAAGTTGCCATTAAACAAAGTAAGGTACTTAAATGTTCCATGTACGAAATGTGTGGAATGTCTTCTTGATGGTGGTGTACATTATGAGTGACTAAATGCGCAGATATTATGTCGAAATCAGAACAGAGTCATTGCGGGGTCAGATTGTTACCTGGGAGAGTTATTTACCTTGTATTAACTGGGAGTGTATCACCGGTTCCCCTTTGAATCAAGTACCTGTGTCTTGTATTAACTGGGAGTGTATCACTGGTTCCCATTTGAATCAGGTACCTGTGTGCCCTTTGAATCAAGTGCCTGTGTGCACAAATTGGAAGGAGCCAAACATGTAAAACTATTGCCTTAAAACAAACAAATCTCTGGTCACATATCAAGAATTCACATGCTGTAATAAACATCAACTCCAACCCCATCATGTTTACAGCTGGTTAACCCCAAGTCTATATATTCCATTTCAAGATGAGAGTTCCAGAATACCTTTCTTATTTTGAATTAAAGTTGTGAAAAGTTTGTAGTCAAAAGTGTAAACAATTTGTAATCAGAAGTGTGCTCATATTTTCTGTTGTATTTCTCCTCACTCCAAAACTGATATTCCTTATAGTAAAAGATAGGTGAATAAGTTCTAAGATATCTGTGCATTAATCTCGCAAAGAAAGAACAGAAAACATCTCAGAAAAATTAAAATGGTACAGTACCATTAGATAGATTCTCTTTATAGAAACAAAACTCTTGAGTTGTTTGTCTTTTGGAAAAGTCCATTTCGATTGGATGGAAATATTACATTGTATCTATTTCTGTCCAAATAATAACATGAATTTCTTTCCTTGAAATATAGCACAGAGAGCCTCATCAAAACTGTATCCTGATGTATTTATATAGACTAGTGCTGTTGGAAACAGGCGGTCCTAACCTGCTTTGCACATATTTCTTAGAGCTAGGAACTCTCTGTATACAGTCAAAGGGAAATTATTATTTTCTTCTATCTTGATAGAAGTTTAAAACATTCTTGTACACTGTTTAGTACAGTGGTGTTGAGATTATCAGGACTGTCATTGTATTGCATCGTTAGATGATGATGACTTGAATATTGTAATAATATTGACCTTCGTCTTTTTTAGGGGCATGATCCAGATGCACCCATAGCACCTGAGCACATGAATCATGCTCGCCTTTGTGTTGCTCTTGTGACTATTTGTGGAAGTGCTTTGAGAGACATCCTCCTTACCAGATTTCCAGTGCCATACACAGACATCTACCAAGCAATCCTAGCAAATAAAGGCAGACTGACCAGCAGACAAGGAAGACCCCTTCTTAATCGTGATCAATGTCAGCTAGTTTTCCCAGATCCTCAGGGGCAGAAAACTGGAACAGTGGACCAGTTTGATCTTTCCTTGCTGTATACTCTGATCAGAAATGTCAGCACAGTTCCTGCTCCAATAACAGGCTGGGGAAATGATCCACAAGATCAACCAGTGAGGGACATATCACTTGGAGCTAGTGTGGAGCGAATTCGTTCATACAGGAACCATATTATTGGTCATTCCTTGGATGGAAAGATTAGCCAACAAGGTTTAGAGGATTACTGGAGCAAATTGGACGCTGTGCTTCATGATATTGAAACTATACTTGGTGGGCAGTTGTACACCCAAGATTTGGTGAAGCAAAAGAGACAGTTGATCTCCATCTATGAAGCCTGTTAGCTGAAAATGAAAATCTTGGATCATGTGCAACAGGTACAAAGTACAAGTACATTATGTGTGTGTGTGTGCATGTGTGTGATATGACGGCAGCAATTGGTACAAAATACAAGTACAGTTTGTGTGATATGATTGTAGCAACAGATACAAAGTCTAAGTAAAGTGTGTGTGATATGATGACAGCAACAGGTATAGAGTGTAAATACAGTGTGTGTGCTATGGCAGTAACAAATACAAAGTATAAGTGACATGTGTATGATATGATGACAGTAACAGGTACAGAGTAAGTACAGTGTGTGAAATATGGCAGCAATAGCTACAAGGTAAAAGTACGGTGTGTGTAATATGATGACAGCAACAGGTACAGAGTGTAAGCACAGTGTGTATATGAAGACAGCATTAGGTACAGAGTGTAAATGCAGTGTATGTGGTATGATGGCAGCAACAGGTCCAAAGTTCAAGTTAAACATGATTTTTCTCCGTTTTAAAATGGAATTCCACTTTTCTGCTGATGAGAAAAATTCCATTCTCGATGTAGTTCATTTTTTATATCATCTATGATCCGGATTTTTAAAAAGTGTCCATCTGGTCCCATTCCACAACAAGCCTTTTAAAATATATGTTCCTTATACTATTTAACACATCATCATTGCAAAGAGCATTCTGATTGGTCAAAAGTTTCTACTCATCCAATGAATCTTTGTGTAATGAAAATTGTTGGAAATGGAAAGAAAGAAGCATACTTGCAAGCCATTCGAGTTCTGAGATAGCACAGGATGCTAAAGTTTGGCTAAAGGTTTGAAATATTTGTAGAAACAGGAATGACTCAAGCAGAAATTAGACGGAAATGTAACTGGTCAGTTTATAAGAAAAATGAATGCCAGATGACCGGTATTTTGTGATTTTAGCAAGAAATACTTTAATTATGCTAAATGCAGTTGTTATAATTTACAGCTATTTACATTGCCATAGCCTCACCTTCGTTGTTGTTGTTGTTGATGTTGATGTAGGGTTTAACGCCATTTTTCAACACACGATAGGTTATACATGGCGGCCAGTATTAACGGTGGAGGAAGAACCCGTGAAATCCCCGAAAAGAACCACCGACCTTCGAGAAGCTACTGGCAAGCTTTCTCACATACCCACATTGGCCGAATCCGAGACTCGAACCCCTCAGCTTGGTAGTAGTGGGGGTGATATTAGTACTAGAACAGCACCCTGGACCTCAAAAAGAAGCTGCATACTGAGCAATAGAATATCACAAGCACAAATTGCAGCCAACACAATGTGTTTGAAAGGGAAAAAAAACCTTAATGAGAAGAAAAATATAAGATTGAACACTGAACCAAAAATATCAGAGATGACAGAAAGGAAAGAAAATAAATATTCGTCAAGTCTGCAAAACAAGCAAGCTGGCATATAAATATCAACATGTCGTGTGCAGTAGGGGAAGATACAAGTGAATTTATCTTATTATGTTGAATATAGTTGATGTATTTTGGTGATTTTTTGAAAAGAGGAAAATTGTAATAAAATGTTTGCTGCAAAATTTGGAAAATTATTGTGACTGAATTACTGTGCAAATACTAACATGTACATGAAATAACTTTAGCACTAATAGTATTGGAGAACAGTGTGATATAACAATGTATTTTGGAAAATTGTTCAAATAAAGTTGAAAATAATGATAAGTTTGTTAATTTTGCAAATGGTTATTTTGTAATGTATCATGATAGTAAGGTCCAACAGGAGCAGTTTTTTATTGATCAGGAGTGTTGCCCATCAAGAACCCATTGGAGGAGGACCCCCAAAGCCTTGTTCAAATTTTTTAAGCATTTGTAAGAACAATAAAATTGTGTCTGATAAGTAGAGTGGCAAGAGCAGATACCGCGTTTAAGTACAGTATACATGATGTTATGGCAGTACCAGGTGCAGAGTATTAGTACAGATTGTGTGATATGATGGCAGCAGCATGTACAAAGTATAAGTACAGTGTGGGTGTGTGTGTGTGTGATTGCAGAGTTGGAATGCAACTTTTAAACAATGGTGTTGATAGGTTGGTTTGACCTCAACTATCCCTTTTGTAGAATGTTTAAATTTTAGAACTTTTTGGATACTACATGCGGGTATTTAGTAATGAAAACTCAACATAGACTGTAAAGCTCATGGCAGTATTTGTTGTCAAGTAGATCATCCCAATTTGTATTAATATGTAAATGCTATGTCATCATATCATGTGCATATAATATTACCAGTAGACCACAGTGTATACAGTGTCATCATGTAATATGCACCTAATATTACACATCTGTTTTATTCAGTGTGTCATCATATTATAAGCACATAATTGTACATCACAGCTTAATGCAGTTTCGTATATGCAGATAATATTGCATCATAGTTTTATACAGTGATAATAAACTGTTATTTTCCTAGTTTGTTCTACTACTTGATAAAAGTGTTCATCATTTATCATTAAAGAAAGCATTTGTTATGTTAAAATTACAATTTTACCTGAATGAAGGTGATATTATTGATACGATAGTGATATCATTTAAAGTGTCCCTTCAAACAATAATTAATATAAGGATCATTATTTGTATGGGGACATCACTTTCTCTTCTTTGTACCCTTTGCAAAGTCACATTATTGGTCATATAGGCTTTTCTAGTGATGTATATTTTTATTATATACATTACTTTGAAGTCTGTGGAAATGGGTGTTTTGGATAAATGGACATTTGAAATGTTTAAGTGAATTGAAAGTAACTATGATGAGATTTTTTGATTTTGAGAGACTAAATTATTGACATTCTCTATTATTGTTTACATTTACTCATTACATTTTTAATTGATTTTTGGCATGGAACACTAAACAGAAAACAACTTGTCATTCTACACATTATATAAAGTTATGGACCTTGTGTTCAGTTTACATGTATAAATTGCACTATAACCATTATATAAAGTTATGGACCTTGTGTTAATTTTACATGTATAAATTGCACTATAGCCAGATTCTAGTACTTAAATCATAAGGAACACGAATCTTCCCTTTTCCCCTACTAAATATAGCTGTCCATAGGATTTTTGACAGTAGCAATAATAGCAATAACTGTATGTTTATTTTCAGGTTTGTTCCATCACAGCTACTAATCTTGGGAAGAGGAGTACATGACTGGATCCAATACACCAGCAACAGTGTCCTCAAATACTTGGTCCCATGCCAAGAGTCGATACATTATGTGGCGATACTTAGGACCCAGAAGCATGCTTAATCCCATATCAAAAGACACCCCTGTATTTAGCCAAATTTGAAAGCAGCATCATGCATAAGGCTATGTCAAGAGACACTACTGTGTGTGGTCATATTTATGACTCAGCTTCGTGCATAATTCCATGCCAAAAGACACAATATTATGTGGCCAGAATTATGACTTTTAGACCTAGAATTGTATGAGCTGTATAGGAACAATTGAGCAATACATTGCATGGTCATGTGACTGGTCATTTCAAGGTATACGTGGTGAGCAGAGAGACGAAACATTTATAGTGATATCTTAGATTATTCCTGTTATTTCTTAGAATTAGTGAATAATGGTGCTTTCACTGAGGAAACAACATATAATATTTGTTACAAAATATTAAGTAATGTAGATTTGAACAATTTCATTAGTTGCCAAATTTCTGAGCATTAGTATGACTCTTGTTTGAAAGTCCTAAAGGTGTTTGTGCCAACTACTATAGTGGCACATAGATCCTGCAATGTCACTTGTTTGCAAGCACTATTACTGATGCAGTAATCACTGTCAGTTGCAGATGATACACATTCACTATTATTCATGCAGCAATCACATTTAGTTGCACATGTTACACATTCACTATTATTCATGCAGCAATCACATTTAGTTGTACATGATACAAAGAGACGTATGATGTTCATGTGACCAATCACACATTGATTGTTTTCAGGGAACTATATGGCAAGAAAAATTACGAAGAGGCTTCTAGCGAAACTTGTACCAAACAGTGGAGATTTATGCCAATCCTAAACTACAAAAAGGTATGATGCAGATTCTGAACTTCAACAGGGTATCATACCAATCCTGAACTTCAACAGGATATCATGCTGATCCTGAACTTCAACAGGGTATCATGCTGATCATGAACTTCAACAGGGTATCATGCTGATCATGAACTTCAACAGGGTATCATGCTGATCATGAACTTCAACAGGGTATCATGCTGATCATGAACTTCAACAGGGTATCATGCTGATCATGAACTTCAGCAGGTTATCATGCCAATCCTGAACTTCAACAGGATATCATGCTGATCATGAACTTCAACAGGGTATCATGCTGATCATAAACTTCAACAAGGTATCATGCTTATCCTGAACTTCAGCAGGGTATCATGCCAATCCTGAACTTCAACATGGTATCATGCTGATCTTGAACTTCAACAGAGTATCATGCTGATCCTGAACTTCAACAGGGTATCATGCTGATCCTGAACTTCAACACTGTATCATGCCAATCCTGAACTTCAACAGGGTATCATGCCGATCATGAACTTCAACAGGGTATCATGCTGATCTTGGTTTTCAAGAGAACTATCATCAACATTGAAAAGATGTTGAAATAATTTGAACTATTAACAATTATTTCATTGTGCATATTTATGACCAGATTAGCTTATTTGATGGTCATATATTCAAAATCCAGTGTCTAGCATTCATGGTATGTTGTTGGTTAGCTCACTATTGTTGTTGCTACTTGTTCTAAATGTCTTAAGATGTCTTGTGCACAATCAAAATGGTGCTGTTGTGACCTGCAACATGCCCATTAAATGTTTTGTTTTTTATTTCTTCTAAATGGATGTAAATATCTACATGGGCTTTCACTCAAAGTCTTCATATTATGTTTAGTTTGTTCTACATGCATGACTGATGTGATGACCATCTTGAAACCTCTTGTTATAGCCATTTTTGATGAATACACACCATAGTAACAATACGTATTAACTACTATACCTATGGTATCTAGCTGGTCCTAGATGACAATGGTGCCAGTCATATTGGTATCTCTTTGAAACTGTTAACTCCTACAAAAGAAGTGATATTTTCAAAATTTAGTGATCAAAACAAATAAATGTACCTACGTAGGATTATTCTGAATTCTTTTCAGATGGTAGAGCATCAGTCATTTCGAGGCACTTTTGTTTCATGATATGTTATACCTGATTACATTTTGGGTTAATAAATATTGTCTAGTTTGTAATCAAGTACTTTAAATGTTCCATTTGGTTTGAAATATTAGCATGTTTTCTCCATAATATGTGATTTGCCCTGCAACATCCTTATCATTTTATGCCCACATGCCCCATATACTCCTACATTTGTTACCCAGTGCCCCTAAAAATTCTTATTTTTTCTGAAAAACAATATGGCTGGAAAACTTGCAAATATGTTTGTTGAACTGTGTTTTGATTTTTAGTTAAAACATGTTCAGATATTTTTAGACTTGGGAAGCAGTTATGCTATGTATTATCATTACAATCATATATACATGTATTTAGACTTGTGATTACAATGATACATGTGCAGACTTGGAATTGCAGTTATACTGTACATTGTATCACTTCAATGATAAATTTACTTATACTTGTGCTTGTAGTTATAGTTTATATTGTGTCATTACAATGATACATATATTCAACGTTCCTTTCCTGGATTTTATTTGTTCTCTTTTGAATTAGAAAATGAAAAAGAAGTAATCATATTATCCAAATTGTAAACCAAAAGGAATGCCCCTATGTAAATGTTGCATCGTTTTGTTTTCAATATGCCTAAATTAACGTTTTTTTATATCAAATTTGTTAATTTCTCCATCCAATACTTCGTCTCCCTCCAGAATCTACCTATGTCATTAACTTGAAACGTCTCTGTAGTAGTCGTTTTCAAACATCTTCATCTGTACCATCGCCAAGGATGTATTGTGCTGACTTTTCTGACTGGACTGGCCCAGTCAGATAGCAATGAAACTAACCTTCCATTACAACCGACCTGACTGCAACTATAATGCTAGCTCAATGCACACCAGCACATCAGTCAAACCAGCCAAATCAGCCGATGTTACCTACTCATCCGTCCGTTGCATCCCAGCCAGCTTAGCCAGACTATCATATTAGTATACAAGCAGTCCGGAATGTTACAAGACCACCTTCATCGCCTTCCAGTGCAGAAGATATTCTGCAATGCATGTTACTGAGTGACATCATCATTGCCATACTATATTTCATTGCCCAGAACATATCTACTGAAGAAAGGGGACCTTCAAGTTGACGACTGATTGAGAAATTCTGATCCTTCCTTAGAAAGGACTGAATACAGTTTCAAACTGCCATATAATAAATTGGATAACCCTATATCAGGAAGGGAACAGATACTCCAAGCATTATGGCCCCTCCATCCATCTATCTTCCATCAAGTGTGCAATTATCAGTGGTAGACCTGTATGTGACAAGGTGGATCAATTAGGTGCCCACCTTCGTCTCCCTTCTTCTGGATCCACATATATGGGCTTTGGATGTCCTTGCAGTCAAATGAGAGGGAATCTGGGTCCATGCCTTCATCAAAGCAAATCTGGTTCTGAAGTTAATCCAGAAAATGAGGGACACAGACTGAAAAATAATTATGATAACCCCTCTCAAATGAGACAAGTCATGGGTCGCCAGATGTGCCGATGAACATAATTTAGACCCCATAGCTTCTCAAATAGCTGCAGTTGTTGATCTTTTAGTCATTTATGGATAACTTCTATGTCATACATGGCTTTTGCCAGCAGGCCATGTGCAGAGAAACTCTAAGCTATGGAGAGGATCTCGTCATCTAGCTACATTTGCCTTCCACGTTTAAAGTATACACGGGGAATGGCATGCTTTTTTACTGATGTCATGCAGATGATGTCACACCACTGTTAGCTTCCATTCCTCAGCTGGTTAACATTTTTCTTCTTCTCGTTGAAAGAATATAACAATTAATATCATTCCTTTCTTTGTGACACACTCAGACACCATGGATGTTTTTTTTACATCAGTGACAACACTGCTCCATCAGACTATGCTTAATACCTTTAATCTATATGATCCTCACTAAAGAAACCCTGTTCCCGAGGTGGAATTTATTATAGGTCTTAACATGATGTGACTTCATTTGAAGCCTTCGTCCACAATCATACAAGACCCACTTCCTAATAGCCTTGGCTTCTGCATCAAGAGTAAGAAAGCTTCATGGTCTGTCTGTGGATCCAAACTACCTTCACCTTCATTCTGACTGTTCAGTAGTTTTAATGACACTATCAGTTTTGATTGATAAGAATAGGCTTCTCTCTACAGGGATCGATAAAATAATTTTAAAGCCCCTCTTGTAAACTGATCATTTGAGAGAGTCTGAAACATATGATGTCCATCCAGGTCAGATGCCAGAGGCTTTTCCTGTCAATAAAACTAGAGAAACAGGAAATAAACCCACAAGTAACATTGTCCTGGATAAGGGAAGTCATCCAGTCATCATAATTTTAGTCTGATGAGGATTTTATATCATAAAGTAATGGCATTTCTATACGTTTTGCCTTTCATCGCAATGTATTATTAAATATATAATAAAATTAGCATGCCTAGTTCACATTTCCTCTTTCTATTTGCATGACATGGGCTCAAAAAATCAAAGTTGAATCTAGTTGGCCTGTAGCTGCTGCCCAAACAGTCACCAGACCACACCACTATTGACACAACTGAATCTTTGGGTAGGACCTCTCAACTTTCGTTGTATTCGCACAAGGACAACATTTCTTGGTAATTATTTATTGCATGGAAGTTCTTTGGACGTGTATCTGCACTTACATTCAGCTGTTTTGGCTATTGGAGAATTTTGCCCTTAAACATAGAGTAGTATTTTACTCTACAGGGTTATTTTAGGTAGAGGTTGGATGCTCAGCATGTCCTTCTCTTTCTAACTATTTTCCTAACATTAATTTAATTGAGTACTGTGTTTGATGGAGAAAGGAAATGTCATAGTAAATTATGTACTTAACCTATAACATTATGGGAGGTAATCTATAAGAGTTAGTTTCCTTTGTCTATACAACGTATATACAGATTGTTCAATCTATGTGAGGGACGGACTCTGACGGTAGCAGCAATAATTCACAAATGTTACTGTGATTGGGTAAGGTTTTTTGAGAGATATTGTGCTATACAGTTTCATATTTATCGGCACCAAAATAATCCTTGATGTATGGTATTTGTGGTGTCAGATTTATATAGTAGACTTATTTATATTTGTATAATCAAAACAGCATCCTTCAGTCATGAAAGACAAAGTAGTTGTGCTCTGAAGTAGTTAGATGTTTAGTTGATGAACATGCTGGCTGTGTTGTGGCTGAAGAGTCCCACTTTGGAGTGACGATCTTGGTTGCATCTTTTGTACTTGAAGCTGGTGTCTTGGGTTTCCATGTCTTGTTTCATCCCATGCTTTCTGTGGGTTCTTTTCTGCTTTACTAATTGCAACTATTGCCTCTCACTTGTCTTAAGTCTTTGGTTGAGCTCATGCCTCCAACTACTTAGGTCCTCGCCAGTGCTTTCCAACTGTTCACATCAATGTCCAAAGCACTGAGGTTTGTTTTGCACACATCTATCAACCACAGGTGTTGGCAACCTGGCTGCCTTTTTCCAGAAGCCAATTCACCGTAGATGATGTATCATAGGTATACACCCATTTTCCCATTCGGTGTACATGTTGAAGCCATTATAGGCAATGCTGTCATAGCAGTGTGACCATGCGTGGATGTGTACATGTTCTAGGGCCTCTATGTTGGATACTCCATGAAATGCTGAGGATGAGTCGGTGGCAGTGTAGTGTGGCTGTTTTGCCTCTTTTCTTGGTGCAAGTATAGTCACCATGACTTGCTGCCATATAAGAGCATGCTAATCATGCAGGCTTGGTACGTGTGGTCAGTTATCTTGTTGAGTGAAGTGTAGACTTCACAAGCTTTTTGTCGAGAAGTAGACTTCGTAATAATAAATTTCAATGCTCTCCTGTTCACTTCAAAGTTTAAGTAATTTTTCCAAAATGGTGAAAATATTGATCAAACGGTTTTCTTTTAAATAGGGGTATTAGTCTAATTTTTATAGTAACATCAAAACTTGAACTTGTGTGTGAAAGGGAAAAATGCTTCCCGCCTGCCAGTTCTATTCCCTTTGAATCTACATTCCATTTCCTTTCTTTTTCCTTTCTCTCTGCATCTGTATTTTTCTCTTTTGTTCTGCTCTTTACATATGTATTTACCCTTTCTTCCTTTCCATTTTGGATTTCCATCATTTCATTCTGAATCTGAAGTGTTCTTAACTCGATTTCCATTTGTCTATCAACCGGAGTTCTTTCAATTTTATATGCGAACCCGACATAAACCTACTGCTATAGAAGAATGTACTTTATTTCAAAATATTATATAGATCTTGTTGCGCTAAAAAAAAAAAACTTCGCTTCAGGAAGATCGAATATCTTGCAAGCTCAAGCAACGCGTCCTTTATTAAATATTCTAATCCTTGCTGGGTAGGATTTAAATAAAAGTCACCACTTCAGATGACATTTTGAAAATGTGTTGGTTTTGCTAAAGATTTCACAAAGTTGTAAAATTAAATACCAGGGACGAAAAACAGTTCCGAAAAAAATGAAGCTAAATATCTAAAGCAATTTTAATTTCTCTTAAATATTGTAATGGAAAGAACGTTTAGTCTGGTAATACTTTATACAAAATTAAATTAAGTTCGTTAATTGCAAATCTCTGGGTGGTAAAGCAGACGTCGTAGACGGACTATGACAAAGAAGCTAGGCACGTGGATTGTTGTCAACATTTACGGTCAATCTTAACCTATTTAGTAGTACCTATAAATATCCTATAACAAACTAAGGCTAGTATATTTTTGTTCGCATGTACAATGATCATACATCTTCCTTTTATCTCTTTATATTTATCACATTTTGCCATGAATCCACGTATAACCCTCTTATGTATCGGCCTCGTTTCTAGTTTAGGCACATTTGGAATACTTCCGTTCTTAACTCGCTTAATGGTCACATTTTAAGCTAAACATTTTTGTGTTAGGTAAATTTTGACCATCTAGACATATTCTTTGTGTGAACTCTTAGCTAGTACGCTTAGGAATCTAAGTTTCAATCTCAGTTATTAAGGTGTAGTTTTGTTGCGTTCGGTAGCAAATAACAGTTTGCCCTTGCATGCGCCCGCTTACAGAATTTTCGATGTGGTTGCTATCCAGACAAGGGCAGAATGTTTTCTGCCAGGCGCACAATCCTGTAGAATTCTGCATGAAGCAAAGGAGGGTTTGTCAGAGCCTGTCCTAGGAAATGATCGGGTTTCCGAGATTCGTGTTAAGAGTTCCGTTGGTTGAGACAGTGCGTGAGAAAATTATTCTATTTTACTACGAACTCCACTCAAAGTCACAGCACAAAATTTCTAACTCATTTGTTTATTATTTTTCCTCGAATCAGCAGTTTACACAATGTCCTGATCAATAATTGCTGGTCAGAACTAACGCTTTTTCTAAGCAAATTTTAGACAGTTCTAAAATTCAGATTTTAAATATCTCTATTATAAGATAAACCTTTATTTAAATTTATTCATTCGTTTGTGTATTTTAAATCAGGAATTTTAGCTCACATGTTTGCTTAATAATTCCAATCATACTCCAACAATAATTTTTTAATGATCTTGTGAGGTTATGTGTTTCTTGGAGATCATATCAAAGTACTTATTTCAGTTGAACATAAATAAGAAATTAGAGATTAATAATAAGAAGAAGAAGGAAAAGAAGAAGAAAAAAAAAAGAACAAGAAGAAAGCGAAGAAGTAGTAGAAAAAGAAGAACAACAGATAATAATAATAATAATAATAATAATAATTTGATATTTTACGCCATTTCTCTGAACATGATAGGCTGTACATGACGATCCGTATAACTGATTGAGGAAAAAGACCAGGGAAAAAAAATCGAAAAAACACAGATCAACTGGAAGCTACTGGCAAGCTTTCTCACATAACCTCGCTTGCCGAGCCCGAGATTCGAACTCAGGCGGACAGAGGTGAATTAGTAAATGTGAGCGCGTCATAACACTCAGCCACTCGGGTCCCCAGTGATGATGATGATGATGATGAGAACGTATGATAATGAAGCCCCTGGGTGTTTCTGAAGGTTCTATTCAGAAGTTATTGGTTATTTTCTGCAGCTATTGTGTGTTTCTCAAGGCTTTGTACATAGGTTGTTGTTTATTATTTTGATAGCTATAGAATTATTATTTTATAGCTACTGAGTATTTCTTAGCCCTGTTGGTTTTTGAAGTTAACCCACATGAATTTAATTTTATGTTAGCAAATGTTTCTAAGTCAATCAATAACCATATTTTTAATATCAAATCTCAACAAAAAACTATGTCATTTGTAAATGTTAACTTATTTCATAATAAACGGTGACTTTTAAACATGTTTGTCCAAATGCACACTACCACTGTAATGCGAAGAAATGCTGTATCATTTAGAAGTAATGCACCTGTTGTTTGTGTCTTGATTATTATCCCGCCATATGAGTTTGTGATTGTTAATAAATTAGATGAAACTTGAATTTGAGTCTGCGTTTCATACCTAGTCCCCATCTTGCAGCACAAATTGCCCACTTCATCAGAAAATCACAGAGACCTCTTGGAGTAATGTTTAAGTTTAACTTGGCCTTTATTCTAAAGAGAGTTTATCGGCCACAAAGATCATAGTGAGCCACTGACGCGTGTGTATGTGTGTGTTTTGGATTTTTAACGTTTTAACAACTGCTCAGTCATATCGCTACCATGTGTGCAGTGTGGCAGTTTATAGTGATGTCTAGCACTGGGGCATCATGTCACAGACATGTAGCATGGTGTCCCACTCAGTCACATTATCCTTACACCAGGCCGACCAGACCTAACAGTAACCTCTTAATGCTGAGCGCCTAGCGAGGCCGCTGTTAGTACAATTTTTATTTTATAAGTCTTTCGTATGATTGATCCGGGGTGCCAACCCACGACCTCCCATATCCGAGGCGGACGCTCTTACCACTAGGTCACCGGAGCGGTCGCCTGATGTGCTAACAGTCTTGACGAATCACAGTGATGTAGTTAAATGAGGGCACAATAATCCGTAAATAGTTATCTAATCGAAAAGTACAAGTGACCATTTTGTAATTCCAATGAATAATGAAAATAAACAAATCCTCTCAATTTTTAGCGACCTAAATTCTCTTAATCGTCGACCTATATCTGACCCGCATTCTCTTACTATATGGCTTGTCTCTGACATTCTCTTAATCTACGACATGTCTCCGACACACATTTTATTAATCAACAGTCTATCTCTGACTCATTCTTCAAATCTACGGCCTTTCTGTAACACGCATTTGCTTAATCTACTCCCTATGTCTGACAGCAAGTGTTTTATGCTACTGCCGGTTTATTATACATTCTTTTAATCCAAAACTTATCTCTGACATTTTCTCTTAATCTAAAGTATTTCTCAGACATACACTTTCTTAATCAATGACCTGGACGCATATACGTTCTCTTAAGAATACGATGTATGTTTTGCTGCCAATTCAAGGGACGGCAGATCTGGGTCTAGGGTGATTGGGGCTCATATTATAAACGGAGAAATATGGTAACCATCTAATATTAACTAAGAGATAATGGAATATGTTATCACACATTTTTATAAACATATATATATATATATATATATATATATATATATATATATATATATATATATATATATATATATATCAAACATTTCAAATGCGAAATATTCATGAAATTATTCCATTAGGTCGTGATACATTAAGCTATGTACCCTATACGTAAACATATATCTTTACCAAAGTTATGCCCTGACTTCAACACACAGCCCCTATTATATCTATAACGTTTTTCATTCTCAGTATTTTCCGTAGATATTGAAACGAACTTAATAAAAACATACCTAATTCTCTCCTGGCAGAATGGTGCAATATTCGGTAATAGTGTTGTATCCATTTGTGAATTATGTTCAATAAAATCGACAAAATTTATCACAGCTTAAAAGATACGCCTGTTCGCTTTGAATGACTCACAGGAAATTAGAATGGTCACCTCGGACGTTGCCTTTAGATACGTCGTGACGATTTATGTTTGTAACGTTAATCATCCCAATCGTAACGTATTGTTTGTTACTGTTGTTGCTAGAACTTGTACTTGGGATCTCATTTGAAATAATTAACTGTATTATTTTAATCTTGATGATCATGTTTAAAGCGACTATTCTTTGTATCACTCGTACTTAACACAGTTATGTGTGGTTTTCTGTCATTCGTACTTAACACAGTTACGTGTGGTATTCTGTCACTCATATTTAACAGAGTTATGTGTGATTTACTGTCACTCATACTTAACACACTTATGTGTGGTTTTCTGTCACTCATACTTAACACAGTTATGTGTGGTATTCTGTCACACTCATATTTAGCACGGTTATGTGTGATTTTCTGTCACTCATACTTAACACAGTTATGTGTGATTTACTGTCACTCATACTTAACACACTTATGTGTGGTTTTCTGTCACTCATGCTTAACACAGTTATGTGTGGTATTCTGTCACTCATATTTAACACGGTTATGTGTGATTTTCTGTCACTCATACTTAACACAATTACGTGTGGTTTACATTCTTAATGAGTATGATATAAAGAAGGACAAATATGTTTTTTTAACCCTGAATAGATATTAATAATACTAATTGAACTCAGATGAAGGATATATATATATATATATATATATATATATATATATATATATATATATCACAATATTGGATCTAATACACGTTATTATGTAGGTGTTGTGCATCTATCTGGGTCACACCTTCACCCATTTATAATATCCTCACACCACCGCCAGTAGGTCGACTTTGTTTGGAAACCCAAGGCGACAATCAGATTAGAAATTGTCAATGGATGAAATGAGCAAGTTTTGTGCATTTTTATATTCTTGATGCTTTTCGTTTTTAAGATCGATCGGAATGGGAAAACAAACTTGAGTGTGTGCAAATACTATTGTACTTTTATCGTCGGAGGTTTGTAATATGTGTACCTTATGCTACTGTACGAACATTGGTATCGTTATCTGATTTGAATGCACTTTCGTGTAGTGTCGTGTCTAGTTTTCTGATTTGTCTGCACCTTCGTCGTATAGTATCGTGCCTAGGTATCTGATTTGAATGCACCTTCGTCGTGTAGTATCGTGCCTAGGTATCTGATTTGAATGCACCTTCGTCGTGTAGTATCGTGTCTAGTTATCTTATATGACTGCACCTTCGTCGTGTAGTATCGTGAATAGTAATTTGATTTGACTGCACCTTCGTCGTGTAGTGTCGTGCATTGTTATCTGATTTGACTGCACCTTCGTCATGTAGTATCGTGCATTTTTAGTACTTTCTATCTTCATTCACAATATACAGTGTATTTTCGTGTGGCAAACTTGTTGCACCTTCACTTGTGTATCTCCTATTTGCACCTTCTTCCACGGTCATCGGCAGTGTTTAGGCAGTGCACCTTTTATATTATTTATGATGCATTTGATAAACTCATATCCCATTCTCCAAATAAAACACTTTTCAATTGAAGTCATAAGAAATATAACGTCGTTTACATTAGCCTTAAAATAGTAAGGTTTAAAGTTCTCCACTTCATAAATCATTCAATTCTTCCTTTGTAATTTTCTTTACAGTTATAGCGTTACTTTGAATTGTGATTAAATATATTTAGTTAGAAAACTGAGTCATATCTGTGCATATTAGCAACTGAGAGCCGCTATAATAAACTTATTTTTGTGTTGACAGTTTATGTTTTCGCTGTCTCTTCTAGTAGGATACCTTTGTAATACGACAACCTCAGACATTACAGTCACTCTGTTAAAATCACATTATGAAATAAGCTATATCATAAGTATGGCATAGTTAGACTTTTGTATGCAATAAGTTGTATCATAAGCATGACATAGTTAGACTTTTGTATGCAATAAGTTGTATCATAAGTATGACATAGTTAGACTTTTGTATGTAACAAGCTGTATCATAAGTATGACATAGTTAGACTTTTGTATGTAATAAGCTGTATCATAAGTATGACATAGTTAGACTTTTGTATGCAATAAGCTGTATCATAAGTATGACATAGTTAGACTTTTGTATGCAATAAGCTGTATCATAAGTATGACATAGTTAGACTTTTGTATCCAATAAGCTGTATCATAAGTATGACATTGTTAGACTTTTGTATGCAATAAGTTGTATCATAAGTATGACATTGTTAGACTTTTGTATGCAATAAGCTGTATCATAAGTATGACATAGTTAGACTTTTGTATGCAATAAGCTGTGTTATAAGTATGACATAGTCAGACTTTTGTATCCAATAAGCTGTATCATGAGTATGACATAGACTTTTGTTTGCAATAAGCTGTATCATAAGTATGACATAGTTAGACTTTTGTATGTAATAAGCTGTATCATAAGTATGACATAGTTAGACTTTTGTATGCAATAAGCTGTGTTATAAGTATGACATTGTTAGACTTTTGTATGCAATAAGCTGTATCATAAGTATGACATAGTTAGACTTTTGTATGCAATAAGCTGTATCATAAGTATGACATAGTTAGACTTTTGTATGTAACAAGCTATATCATAAGTATGACATAGTTAGACTTTTGTATGCAATAAGCTGTATCATAAGTATGACATAGTTAGACTTTTGTATGCAATAAGCTGTATCATAAGTATGACATAGTTATACTTTTGTATCCAATAAGCTGTATCATAAGTATGACATTGTTAGACTTTTGTATGCAATAAGTTGTATCATAAGTATGACATTGTTAGACTTTTGTATGCAATAAGCTGTATCATAAGTATGACATAGTTAGACTTTTGTATGCAATAAGCTGTATCATAAGTATGACATAGTTAGACTGTTGCATGCATACTTTACATAATTAAGATACAAAATTAAAACAAATACAGCCATAAATCGAATAATCAGCAATTATCTAGATTCAAAAGAAAACTTATGGGTGGTGCAGATGTAAACTTAACATCGTATCTGACATTTCGGGTATTTGTCTTGTACGGTCGATTTTTATACTTGACTGCATTCGCCGATGTTAAAAATATCACCAACTGTTGTATATTTGAGACTTCCGTAATACTTTGTTGATCTTTTCTTCCTAGAGTGCATGTTGTTGTTTTGGATTTAACGCCTTTTCTCATCTCATGGGTGGCTATACATGGCTGCCAGTATGATTGGTAGAGGAAGAGTCTTGGGACGATGACGACTTTAGTACTTGAAATTCTTGATGAAAATTAAGATGAGTTACTTGGATTTTAATAAATAAGGGAGACAAACTGTGCTGCTATTATTACCAGCATAGGACAGAATTGTGTCCCTTGAACGGCTTTCTAGGCAATTACTACTTTAAGTCAGTCTGGTCTGGTATGTTGAGAAAAGGCATGTTCGCTTGACGAACACACAGAAGTTCATCAATTTAAGGAAGATTGATATTTGTGGAGAAATATATGCATTCAGTGATGACACATACATTCAACGAATCGAATAGGTGTGTTATAGGTTTGTATCAGTAAAAACGTGGTATGTGAAGTGATAACTAACCCGTTCCATGACCACACACAATTAGTATTAGTAAAATCGTTATATGTGGAGCGAAAAAAAATAGACTCATCCAATGATCACATACACAAATTAATAAGAAAGAGGTGATATGTGGCGCTAAAATGTCAACAATGACGTCACCCGACCCAAACAAAGCTGTATAAATGCAATGTATCCCGACGCCAAGGCGAGCTCATTTACATTTATAGAACTGGGAGTTGCCAACAAATCTTAATAGAGGGCAATAACTAAATGTTGAATATGTAAATATTTCCAACTCACGAAAATGGATCTGTTATGAAATATAAAAGTAAATAAATTACCAACGTTAGAATAATACTACAAAACGATTTCTACATTTAAGTAATGAAGTTAGAGTCCATATTTACTGTATATATCTGAAAACTCGTTAATTAGTGCTATGAATTTATGTTCCAGACGCTCTTTAGTCTCATGGCGGGATTCCAATTCGAACTTTCCCTGGCCTTAAATACCGTATAGTTGGAATTTAACTGGAATATTGGCTAAATTCGGAAGACTGGTAGAAACGTGATTGCTATGGAAAACTTGAAAAATTATTGGAAAACCCTAACTCGTCTTGCCACTAGAAAATGTAACATGTTTATTTACAACTAAGCATATATATTTCTTTACATTGTCACCAGGGGGAATAATTTATTGAAAAGTTGCTTTGAAATTCGTTGCTGAATTGGAATTTGGCAGCTCATATCGACCGCAATTCGGGTGTAAAAATTTCTGGACTTATCCTGTGCATTTTCAGCGAGCCATAAACAGCAATAGCAGCGAACTACAAAGGTCAAACACTGTCATTTATCAAAAGAAATCCATTATTTTGTATTAGAATCGGTGACCTCTATTCAATACCATCTTAGGTAATTAAATGTTCTCTCCGCAATCGTCTCCAATCTATAGAACTTTACCTTATCATGCCAAGCTGGCAAAAGAGTCCTTCCAAAACATTAGTAGGTCACCATATGGTCACCATATCAGCTGATATTTCTGGCAACCTTGACAATTAACATTTCTCTTATTATTCTAAAAATATTCATACAACAAAAAAACATCATTTGTGTAACAGTGTAATTGTAGTATATATATTTATGTGTGTGTGTGTGTGTGTGTGTTAGATTAGTGTTTGACAAACAGACATCATTTGCTGTACAGAATGATCAGAAGGAGAGAAAAAAAGAAAAAAAAGTATTTTACAATAACATGGTCGATCAAACTTTCAAACATTTTCCCAGGACAAGAGGTTTCAGAAAATTCACTTGTCTCACCCATTATTTTCTCTTGTACCAGAATTTAACTTTTATCGCCAATGTTGGACGAGATGTAGACAGTTTCATACAGATACAAACAAAAGAAACAATATATAACATCTGTTTATTCAAAGGGATTAAATGTTATGGCTTTGTTATTGTCAAGGTATCCGATATACGCCATTTCTTGCTTTCTCATAATATTGTTTTGACCTTTTCTTATTGATCTTCTAGTAAGTCATACCACATGCTGGGTTTGCTTTGTACTGTCTTGAGATGAAAATAGGATAGGAATATGCAAGTGATGTTGATGATGACATTTTTGTATAATGAAGTCTAGAAAGGCTGGAGATAATAAAGAGAAGAAAGAAATATATGCTAGTTATGATGTTATAAATAAACGAAGAATACATTTTTATTTCCTTTTTATTGTGTTCTCTCTTCTTTTAATTTTATTTTCATATTCACAACTTAATATATCTACAGTGATACCGATTTGAATTCACTGCCATATTACAAAACTTAAGAATTTCACAATTTCACATGTGCTTAAAAATAACATTATTATAGCTATTTCGAGAGGATTTAAAGATACACAATCTTTAAACAATATATACAGAATTCATATGTTCTAAATTAAATTTAATAAAAAAATAGTATTGCTTGTATTATCACAGCGCAAACGATTATGGGGAGAAATGTTATGCATACTAACATGGACACTCTAAAGTAGTTTTAAGTGCTTCTAAAATCTGGTTTCTTAAGAAACAATAAAATCCTGTCAAAATTTTATAAATGTTTTCAATGAAATAACTTTTATCTACTTTTCAACATTTATCGATATTATTTCTAAGAATTATTTTGCTAAATTAGTATCTATCGAAGTCAAAATATGGACAAATCAAAAATTCTTGACAAAACCCAGATCTGGAATTATGATGTTTATAGTATTATATAAATGTGAAAAAGTTAGAAATAATTGAGCAATACTGTAATACAGTAATATACCTACTACGATTGAATGTAAATTGTCAGACATCCGGCATTAGACAATTTCCTGGCCAAAAACAAATTTACCAATTAGCACGTATTATGTCACTGAAATGGAGTACCACTAGTACTATTTGTATTACCACTACGGATAATAAAACGAATACCACTGAAACTAGATTTATTAAAACCGACAAGTAATAAAACGAGCACCCTTTCTATGATTGCTATTACAAAAACGAATAATAATAATGATCATAATAAAATAAAAATAACGCTATAAATGCTAAGATAAACAACGTTCATAATAAGTATAATAATAATAAGAATGACTATTATTATTACAATTGTTATAACTATTACTAACATTAATTAATTATTAATAACATTAAATAATAATAATACTAATAATAATAATAATAATAATAATAAAATTTGTTATTATTATTATTATTATCCAAAGAATTTCTTTCACACGTTATATGTACCCATTTAAATAAATAATTCTAGATATGTCCACAGATGTATGGACTCGTACACGTAAATGTATCTTTACCAACTGCTCCGTATTGATCTGTGTGTTGACAAAGTTTGATATATAAGCGACTAGTCCGAGTTTCCTTCACCCCTTTTTTGACATTTGGACATTTCTGTTGGCGTGTAGGGCCAGTGTCTACTGTCTGTCAAAAAGTTGCAAGTCGCCGATACCTTTTGGTGTCGTCATAGGGTAGCCGCTTTCTAACCGGCCTAGAAAATTTGAACGATCTTTCATCGCGATATAGCTGGATGAAATCGATAGGAATATGATTTATTTTCACAGAATCCAGGTCATATGTCAGTAACAATGTACTTCTGTCTCGTCTGTCAGTCGTGTCATCAGATTAAAGACATGCGGAATGTTATGCTCAAGAGTTTAGAGACAATAAATCATATTCTTATCAATTTCATGCAGGTACGTGTCGATGAAAATTCGTTCAAGTTTGCTAGACCGGCTAGAAAGTGGCTACCCTATGTCGACACCAAATAGTGTCGGCGAATTCCAACATTTCAATAGGAAATGGGGTCTGACCATACACCCAAGCATACACAGCCGTATATCAAAAATGGGGCGTCAAGGGTCAGAGGGAAGTCGGAATAGTAAGAGAAGAGATTACCTCAGAAACAAACCATTAGAACAACAATCTTACTCAAAACTTCTCAATCATAAACATTTCACATTCATATGCTCTTTAAGAATAAAAATTCTTTTAACACACTTCACAGATTCAAGCTGGATGGGAATCAAAATATTTTACCACACTTCATAACAATATACGCACATCAAAAATTTCACGATCATAAACGCAGATGGAATTAACTCCTTGGCCACACTGTTGAATCATAAAGCACTTATCACATGAAATATCGTTGGCCACACATCACACCCATAGCGAATCTTGAATAGCAAAACTTGGCCACAATTTTGAATGACGAACGACGGCCAGTGAAGCTTGACAACATTTAGCCACAAATCCTAATCCTAGAAGCACTTCACAAATTTCACTTTCCATTAGAGCTAGAATATCAAAGGCCAGACTGAATCATAAAGCACTGCTGGAACTACTATGGCAGGCACCGCTTTCAAATTACCTGTACATATTAAATAAGTCTTGGACGCACTTCCCAATCATCAGGAACAGGAGAAATAACACTATTTGACGATGCTTCACATCACAGGAGCACCTGTAATCAAAATTTTCTCGACCAGACTTCACATTGGTAAAACATCACGCAAACAAAAAACATCTGGAATAACAATCGCTGAGCATACATCACATTTAGAATCGTTGACCGCATTTCCGAATCACAAAGCACAGCTGGAATTATTCTTTTACACTTCACTTCACAATGAGATAGATGTAGAACACATGGTTATTCTCAATGATGATCCTTGAATGATTGGTGAAAGTCCAAGCAACACGAATCCAAGAATATTCCTTGAATGACACTCACTGAAACACATGATTCAGAATGAAAACTGGTGTGGAAAAGAACATTGATCACACTTGTCTGCAGAAAGACAATTTTCCATTTACACCAAAAACTGAAAAATGGGAAGCGGATTAGTGATTTAGCAATACTGTAATACAGTAATATACCTATTACGATTAAATGTACATTGTTAGAAATTCGCGATTAGACAATTTCCTGGCAAAAAAGAAATTTACCAATTAGCACGTATTATGTCATTGAAAAGGAGTACCACTAGTACTATTTGTATTACCACTACGGGTAATAAAACAAATACCACTGATACTAGTTTTCTTAATAACTACAAGTAATAAAACGAGTACCCTTAATACTATTATTATTACAAACACAAATAATAATAATGACAATATTATTATAATAATAACGTTATTAATGCTAAGAGCAATGTAACGAACCGAAGGCAGAATTTTGTAGAATCAGAGCATGTTGGCCGGACGTCTTACTAGGAGTTACATAATTTTGGATCTCTAAATTGGCTTCAAAGGTATTTAATCCTTGTGCAAGAGGGGCTTCTGTCGAAGAGCATATTCGGGCCCGATACCCCGTAGCGTGCCAAGATGGTGTGAATAAACCTGGACCCAGGCGGAAAGAATATCAAACGGTAGGCGTGTCGACTAATTGGGGATGAGAGAAGTGAGATCTTCCGCTGGGAGGGGCTAATACTTTGGGCGGGAATATGCTTCCGTCTTAGTCATACACGCGCAGAGACCCGTCAGTGAGCTGCAAATTCTCGGGGAAGAGAGACGTATTGTCTAGTAAAGCAGGAAGCTTTCTTATACTCCTTCTTGAGAAGTACAGTCCGTTGTTTTATCGTCCGAGAATGGCAAGGACAAAGCAAATGGATTGTATATAGCAGAGAGAGGTAGAAAGGGTTTTTGATACTAATATCTTTGTAATTTTTCATTTAGTAATTGTAACACTTTAACTTATTCCGTCCTGCCGCATAAGATTAATCCCGGCTGGGATTAAGGTACATCAGAACAGAGTGAGCTGTACTTAACATATATATAGATAGTAGCAAACGTTGTTTTTGCCTGTTTATACTTTTGTATCACAGTAAATTAGGATATTCTATAAAACCATTATATATTTTGAGAGCATTGTTCGGCTCCAAAGCCTTAAAAACCAAATTTAAGATTAGGTATAGTAGCATTAGTAGTGTGCGACCCACTTTCGGTTGTACAAATTCAAAACAGAATGGAAATGGATCGGGAGGAGGGACAAGCGAGCCCAGGTGGATCCAAGATCAAACAGTACTTCCGGACCACCATAGAAGAATCCAGAATGATTGTGAACCACCCGGCCGTGTGTCAGACAATAGATTTTGAAGGGGCAACGAATATACCAAGACAAAGTGAGGTACTGATGGCTCTGCACACCGCGGGTGTTGACATTGGGAAGATCGAATCATTGCAGAACGGGGGCCTAAACAAATATGTATTATATCCTAAAGGAAATGAAGCGTTGCTAGAAGGGGAGGAAATAACCATAAAAGGGATGGTGGCGAAAGTATCCAGAACCGCGCCATTAATCAGAAATGTAGAACCACGAGCAACGGAGGTTCATGTGATGGGCCTGCCACTGGAAGTCAGCAGCCAAGATCTGATTGCAAAGCTACAGACAAAATGGGGGTAAAAATCATCACACACAAAATGGCAACCATATGGGGATTTGCCCCAATCAAGTCTGGAAACCGACTTATTTATGTTAGCAGAGAGGACGCTAGGAAAATACTCATATTTTTCTACGTCCTAGGGTTCAGACTAAAAACCTGGTACAGAGGGAGCGAAGAGGAAAGACTGTGCCACCAGACCGGTCACGGACCCAGGGACTGCCCAAGGAGAAATGAACCAATAAGACCACAAGCTGCAACCTATGCAAGTAAAACAGCGGGCCATGCAACCCCGCAAGGGACACAGCAACAACAACAACAACAACAAAAACTTGCTGAGGAGATATTGAACCTCATCAAACAGGTTAAGGAGGGGAAAGAAGAAGAAGCAACACAGACCCTCCCAGAACTTGATATCACGAAGATCGAGGGTCATAGGACCCTGGAATGGGAGGGGTACTTAAGCCCCAACAAAACCGGCAGAGCAGAGACACAAACAGAAGAAGGCATACCCATGAGAAATCGCTTTGAAATTTTAGAGTAGGAGGAAAAGGAAAACGGAAGCAATTTCACTCCAGGAGAGATCGACATCAAGAAGAAAGCAGAACAAAGAGAGAACAAATATGGAAATAGAGTCTCGTGAAGAAGGAACAGACCCAGGCAGCCAAAGTGAGGATGAAGAAAAGGGGCCAATGGATTCAGAGAATGGACAAGAAACGGAATATGACACTGGAACGGAGGATGAAACAGAGACAAATAAAGAGACAACAGAATCTATCCCGTCATGTATTACGGAATCCAACAGCACAATACAAACAACAGTAACAAGCACAGCTGAAAGTGAAAACACAATAATTTCATCTGATGGGGGTGGGGAAACAAGTGCCCCCCCCCCCCCGACAACTCATTACTTAGTATATAAGTATAAAATTATCTAATAACAATCTGTAAAGTAAATATAAACAAAAAAAAGCAACATCCTGGTAAGAGACAGGAATGGAGGGAAAAAACTTGCAGCTCCTGTCTATAAATGTAAATGGGATAAATAGGGAAAAACATTTTAAATTTCCAAAGGACCTAATATATGACGTTATCTTTATACAAGAAACACATAATGGTTTTAAAAATGGTATGAAAGCCACTTTTGAAAGTTACTTAGACGGAATTTTATTAATAAGTAATTATGAACGTACAGATATAAAGGGGGGTGGGTAGCAACACTAATTAGAAATAAACGGGGATTAATGTGGGAAAGAGTAGAAGAAGACTCCTTCTTTAAAGGTAGGATGTTACACATTATAATCGAAGAAATACATCTAATCAACATATATATGCCAGCAAATAGAGAACAAAAGAAAGATTTTTTAGAACATTTAACTAAATACATGGAAAAATATGCTACAGAGAATGTAATTATAGGGGATGATTTTAATTGGGTGGGAGAAAATATAGATAGGGAGGGAAATTTGGCACCAAATGATATTAGAATAAAACCTGAAATGGATTTTGTTATTAAAAAGTACAAACTAACAGATATATATAGAGTACAAAATTTGCTAAGAAAACAGCATACCTATGACTATAAAATAAATAAAGGAAGTCGCCTGGATAAAATTTATTGTACCAATTATAATGCAAATATGCACAAGGAAACAAACATAACTGATTTTAAAATACCTGACCATAAGCTTATAAATATGACTGTAAAAATTAAATGCAGGATTAAATGGGGGCAAGGAAGATGGATGCTGAATAATTCTATTTTAAAAGATGTAAATTTTATACAGGGTGTTAAATAGGAGATAGAAAATTTTAAAAGTAGTGAAAATATAGATGTAATGATGGAATGGGAAAAAACTAAAAGTTAAATTTAAAGAAATAGCTATAAAACACTAACTTAAAAAGTAAGAAACTAATAATGGAAAGGGAAGCAATTAGACACCAACTTCAAAAACCAAATACTAATGATCTAGAAACCAAATTAAAAAACAGATTGGAGGAGATACATAAAACAGAAAGTAGGGGAAGGGAAATTAGGGCAGGAAAATTCACGGGGATATATAACAAGCAGAGGGGTTGTATAAAAGAGAGGAGAGAAGGATGGGGGGGGGAGATAAAACTTTAGACAAACTAAAAATAGCGGACACAATATTAACAGAAAAAGGGAAATTATGGAACACATTAAAGATTACTATGTACAACTCTATAAATCTCAAAATATAGCAGGGAATAAAATACATGAGTACCTAGATAAAATTCCCTGTGATAAAATTAACAATGATTTTAAAAAACTTTGCGATGATTTTATAACACAGGACGAAATTTTAGAAAGTATACAGAATATGAATAAAGGAAAATCACTGGGAGGAGATGGACTCTCTGCCCATCTATTTAAAGATACCGTTAAAGCACTAGGAGCATGCTTTGGGAAAAACGAAGAGAAAGATAACTGTAAAAAAAATGGAAAGCGAAATAAAACGGAATGTTGATATCTGGGCACTTAATCCGTTATGTCTAATGGAACGAGCCCAAGTGGCTAAAACATACATGTACGTAAACCTTAATTATATAATGAAATCTATAAATATAAGTAATATAACACTCAATAATATAGACAAATTAATAATTAAATATATATGGGACTTTAAACTACACTATGTTACAAAGGAAACACTATACAAATCAAAACAAATGGGGGGGGATAGGGATACCGAGTCCCATAATTTAAAAAATAAAGAATATTTTAAAAAGATTTAAACGGCTAAATGACGACCCTAAATTACCGTAGGAAGGGATATATATATATATATATATATATATATATATTGGTTTGGTTTCGTTCTACGAAACAGGGTGGGGATTTATAAAAATAACAAACTTATGAAATTATTAGAAACGCCAAAGAAATTTAAAAGTATTAAGGACTTATTATTTAAGTATAGGGATAAAAAAGAATTTTGGGACATGGACGAGAAACTATCGTATAAATGGATTCGGAATGATATTACCAAAAATATACAATATAAAGTAGAAGAGGAAAATTTATATGTCAAATGGAAAAGAGCATGGGGGCACTGGTCCCAATTAGGTTCTCTCAAAATACAAAGCCTCGCCTTCAAATACATGCAGGATGCGTGGTTGACAGGAGAGGCAGCAGCGAGACGGCAAATGGTCAGAGTACCGCCAAAATGTCCGCTTTGTAAAATAGCCCCATACACAAAAAAGCATGTTATTTTAAATTGTAGGGAAACTTTTGATATTAGAAAAATTTTAATGGATGAAATAAATCTAAGCGACAATTTTAAACCTCAATGTCTTTTATACCTGGATGGTAACTTTAACAAGCAAACGTTGTATAAAATATCAAACTATATAGTGAATACGATAAAAATATGTGGGCCTATTAATTATGACAAATAACAGCCCTCAAGAGGGAAAGTACGGATAATGACGTCATGGGACTATGTCACATGGCGCTACGCGAAGTGAACAGGCCCATGGAAGAGTCTGGAAAAGAAACCTCTTGAGACAGTATAAAATTTAAAATATATATTGAATGTCTATTCTCTTATACTAACAATTTTTACAACAAAAAAAATTGAATTTAAAGATTTTTTGAAAATTTTTAATTTTTTAATTGTTTCCAAAACAAATCATTTTTCAACCATCACTAACGTGATGACTTTTGAATCATTTATAATTAAAAGATAGACCTGCTCCATGGGGAGACATACAAAATTTTTTTTTTAAAAAAGTGTGAACCCCTCCTGAAGCTCAGTCTCATCTTATAAATAGAGAGGTGATTTTTAATACACAACAAAAGAACCATTAAGGTTCTAAAAATTAAAGGGAATATCACCAATCTTCGAAATTCAAAATTGATATAAATTCCGTTGTAATATAAACACGGAATTAGATAGGAAAACTGATACACGACAAGAATTTGATAGGAAATGCTGTCCCAACAAGTACACAATTATAGCAAACATAACATATAGCACAAACATATAGCAAACACGGGAGTTAGGGGACCCTAGCAAGGTCACCAAAATACTAGGGGAAGTAACCCGAGAGGAAAATTAAAATCACTCTCGGAGATACACCTCTATAGATACACTAGGGATGATACAAATACCCAAATCCTATTTTCGTTACAAAAAAAAACTATTCAATAATACAATACAACGCATCTGGGGGAAAACAAATACACATAAAATAATTTATTAAAAAATTAGGAGGGGGGGTATCTGTTTGGTGCCCCCCCCCCCCCAAAAAAAAGAAGCTTATGTTGAAACAAGAAGTCTCTTTGATAATACTAACCTCATTCACGGTACAGCTCCCGGACTGTACAGTATATCCCCTTAGTGGGAAATTAAACAATTTTGGAAATTCATTTGGCAATAATACAATAAATAAATATAGGCAGCCAAACTCGAGCAGGGAGAAGTACATTAAACAAAGAAAGTATGGACCCCACTCGAACACAGCTGACCTAATCTAACAACTATGCTTGCGAAGAACGACACGTAAAATAGCAAGCACTAAACATTAGGAAACTTTTTTCTTAAAAAATCATTATCGCACCGTTGCTTCGCCAAAATTCAAAAATAATAAAATATATATCTAATCAAAATAAATTAAATTTGAATCAAATCAAATTAAAGTAAATTTGATCCAAATAATATGGATCATAATACAACTGAGAATGAATTTGATATAGACGGCTATCCCCACATGAATGCAATATATAGCACTCACAACATATAGCATACACATAAATATCACACATGGGATATAGGCGACCTCAAGCCAAGGTCAAAGGAGAAAGAAAAAGAAAAGAACTCCGAGTTAGGTGATAAAAACCTACATGGATGAACAATCCTATATATAACACTAGGGACTTTAAATACCCCTCAAACATTCAAATGAAAATTTTTAATCGAAATTCTGTTTGTCAAGTTTCAAACAAATAACATATCTGGGTGACAATAATACACAAAAACACTTTAATTTTTTTGGTTAAGTGGGGGAACTGGTTGCCCCCCCACCGAAGCTTATGTTGAGGAGGGAATTTTAGCTAAAAGCCACTCTTGAGACTTAACTCGTAAAAAGAAGGGAATTGAAGTGGGTAAACAATCTTCTCAAAGGAAGCTCCCAGGGTGCCGTGATCGTCCTAGCTGAGATATTCCAGGGTATACGAAGTGACGACACCGAGGAAATAAGATGGAAGCCCTGGAGACTTCCATTGTGTACAAGAGGCACATTGTATAGAAGGAGGAAGATGAAGGAAGGAGGAAAGAAGAGAAATTAGATGAGTAATTTGGAAGACTCACTGAACAGAGACTCTCTCACAATAGGACAGTAATTTCTATCTGACGAAGTAAAGAGGAAAGGGCATTTGGTCAACCCGGCCATTATTGTATTATGATATATTGAGCTGAAGATTTATGTCCATGAAATTCTTACATTCGTATATTTGATAAAATTGATTTGTTATATGTATTTAGAGAGTCGGAACTGCTGACTGGGGGGCTCGTGAGTCATTAAATTTTAATGTACACCTTATGCAGTATTAGTTATAATACCGTGGATCAGTATTACTTATGATACAGTAGCGGGGTTGTGACAAACAACAACGCTAAAAATAACTACAATTAAAATGAAAATAATAATGATAACACTACTACTACTAATAGCAATAATAATAATAATAAAATAGTATTATTACTATTAATATTGTTATTAATAACACTAATTATTAATAACATTAAATAGTAATAATAATAAATATTGTAATTATTTATCATTGTTGTTATCAAATTTATTATTAGTATTATTATCATTATTATTATTATCTAAAAATTTCTTTAACAAATTGTATGCACTTCGTTAAAAAAATAATCATATCTATGTAGACAGATGTATGGACTCTATATAGGTACGTTTATCTTTACCAACTGCTCCGTATTGCTTCTGTGTTGACAAAGTTTGCTATATAAGCGACAAGTCCGAAATTCCACTGACCCTTGCCAACCCATATTTTTGACATTTTTGTTGGCGTGTAGGGTCAGAGTCTACTGCCTGTCAAATAAATGCAATTCGCCGGAACCATCTGGTGTCGGCATAGGGTAGCCGCTTTCTAGCCGACCTAGATCACTTGAACGATCTTTCATCGCAATATACCCGGATAAAATCAATAATAATATGATTTATTTTCCGCGATATATCTGGATGAAATCGATAGGAATATGATTTATTTTTTTACAGAATCCAGGTCATATGTCAGCAGTGATGTACTTCCATCTCGTCTGTCAGCCGTGAGAACGGATTAAAGACATGTTTAATGCTATGCTATGCTCGCGAGTTTTGAGATAATAAATACAAATTCTTATCGATTTCATGTAGCTACGTCTCGATAAAGATTCGTCTAAGTTTGCTAGACCGGCTAGGAAGTGGATACCCTATGTCGACACCAAATAGTGTTGGCGAATTCCAACCTTTCGATAGGAAATGGGTTCTGACCCTACGCCCAAAATAAATATCCGAACAGCACAAATGGGGTCCCAGGGGTCAGAAGTTAGTCGGAATAGTAAGGGACGAAATTACGTCAGAAATAATTGTTGACTCTACTATTCTACGATTAAAATAACGATCTTGCTCAAAATTTCTCAGTCATGCACACTTCACATGCTCTTCAAGAATAAAAATTATTTTAACACACTTCACAAATATACGCTGGATGGGAATCAAAATATTTTACCACGCTTATATATTCAAACATTTCACGATCAGAAGCGCAGATGGAATTAACTTCTTGGCCACGCTATTGAATCATAAAGCACTTTTCACATGAAATATCGTTAGCCACACATCACATCCATAGCGAATCTTGACCACAATTCTGAATGACGAACGACGGCCAGAGAAGCTTGACAAAATTAGGCCGCACATCCTAATCCTAGAAGCACTTCATAAGCTTCACTTTACAGTAGAGTTGGAATATCAAAGGCGACAATGAATCATAAAGCACTGCTGGAATTACTATGGTAGGCAGCGCTTCCCACTTATCTGTACATATTAAATACAAATCTTGGACGCACTTACCAACCATAAAGAACTGATGTAATAACACTATGCGACGATGCTTCACATCAGAGGATCACTTGGAATCAAACTTTTCTCGACCACATTTCACACTGGAAAAAGATCTCCCAAATATAAAACATCTGGAATAACAATCGCTGAGTACAGCTTAAATTTATCAAGCACTGCAGGAATACGAATCGTTGTTCACACTTCTGAATCACAAAGCACTGATGGAATTATACTTTTGCACTTCACTTCACAATGAGTGTGAAGTTCTATGTGACCCACTGTTATGCGTTGGGGTGGGATGCTCCCAATATTTATTTGAATTACTGTGAAATTCCCACCCTGGCTCGTTTATGCAGGAAGTGAAATTAGTGATAGAGACAGGTAAAGCTCCGAGCCCCCACTCAGCAATAAAGACAATTAAATTATTAAGAACACAAAGGTGAAATTCAAAAGAATAACAATTTAATACAAATTAAGCGATATTAATTTCTCAACCAATCTTCATCCTCTCGACCATGTAACAACCTGATTATAGTGTGAGATGGCTTTCCCCTGTACTTGGTTTCTACTCATCTGTGTTTACTCCGCCAATTCCTTTCCTCCTTCCGGCGTTCTCCGTGCTACATTTTTCCTGTACGCTTCACCTTCTTGTTCCCCTCTCTCTCTCTCTCTCTCTCTCTCTCTCTAGCAACTAGGCTTGTTCTCTGCCTACTGCCTTGCTCTATCCTGTCTCCCTCTCTGAGAATCGGGACTTAGTTCTGTCCCCAAAAGCTTCCTGCGAAAAACACAAGGACGTTAGCATTTGTGTTAGCCATCTTGCCTCACACTACATGAACAATCAATCATCAGATAAAGGCTATCTATATCTTCGGTCACGCATTCGTGCACATCGAAAAACCCACACGTTCTTATAGAAACAACGTTGCAATAAAGAGCGGTATCCTACTTATCATACAGAAATCACAAAATTGCGTCACATCAATATATATATCAAATACAAAGAATATATATATTCTTAATCTCATTATTCTCAACTTTATCACAATAATTAGACGCATTTCTGTACATTACACTCCCACAAGTGTACACAAATATTCAAATATCCATATTATTTAATTTTACACACTGCAACCATTTCTAAAGTTAGAATTCAATTCAACAGTTGCAAAATCAAGAATATCACATGAATAAATACACTAGTTAACCACAAAGTAACTAAATAGCGAATTACAATATTAATTCTGACGAGCGAGCAATCTACATAATCATAGCTCATTTCTCAAGTACGCATGTAAAGTAAACAATACAAAGGTAATTCTACGTACTAACGATTCTAGTAAGTAAATATACATACTGCACATAATTACATTTAGAATGCCGTAACATTCTACAACAATCGAGCAAATAACTCACTGACCTTTACGAAGGTTTCTGTCCTTTATATTTTTTTTTTTTATTTAATTACTGTTGATATGGGTAAGTTAGAGTCTATTACTGCTGTGTTTGTATCGTATCCTTGGTGATTTCTTAATTTGAATGCTCTATTTATTGGGGTTCCACCTTCCTTGATTTGAGCTGTTATTTGCTCGTTATTGAGTTTTTGTAGATTTCTGGTTAATTTTAAGACTGCTTTAAAGATTGTTTGTTGTGGTTCTGATTTTTTCTGTGTTGGACTGTTTGTTTTATCTGAATTTTTTGTGTTTGTTTCTTGTCTGCTATTTAATATTTGTGCGTTAATTTGAGTGGGTTTTGAGGTTTTGTGGTGTTTCTCTATCTGGACTGGTATCGTTTTGATATTATTGATTTCCAGTTATTTAGCCATTTGCCTTTGAGTGCTGCAGTGCAGTATTATGTATCCTGTGTTCGGTCTTATTATTTTGAAATGCCCTGAGTGGTTCCTTTGAAGGGCTACTACAATGCTATTTGTTGTCATGTTGATAAATCTGGGGTTCCTACTTTTAATGTAAATTGTTAGTTCAATTGGGTGATATTCCATTTTTGGTGTTTGTTTTTCCTGATTTGTTTGTTTTCTGCAGTTAATTGGGGGTTAGGTGGTTTTTCTAGTTTGCTAGGTTCTTTTATTTGGGGTTTTTGGGTTGCTAACGGCTTGCTCGTATTAATTTTGTTTGTCTGATTCGAGTTCTGTTTTAATTTACTTTTTTGGGGGGAGGCACCAGACAGATGCCCCTCCACCCCTACTTAATCAAAGAGAAAGTAGTTTTATGTGTTTATGTAACCCCCAATGATTTATTGTATCTGTTGTTTTTATTAAAAGAATTTTACAAAGCAAGTTTTATTTAGAATTTTGTCGGGGTATTCCAAATGACCCTAGTGTGTCTAAAGGGTTGTTTTCCGAAATAGATCTCCATCACCTAATTTCGGTTTTGCTTCCCTTTGTTCTTTTGGTGACCTTGCTAGTGGTCTCTTACGTCCCGTGTGTGTTATATGTTGGTACTATTTGTTGTGTTTGCTATATATTGTTTCTCTGTAGGGACTTCAGCCGTGTTCAAATCTCAGCCCAGTTGTCCTATCACCTCTCTCGGAGGCTATATAATTTTGATTTTGGACGAGATAGCGTTGCGTTGTTGTGAAATTAAAACCCTAGTGGTTTACATGTTTGCTATATGGTGTCGCTCTCGTATTTTTCAATTAAGACAACTGTGCTCGAGGTGGGTTCCGTATTTTATTTATTTATTGCACTTCTCCCCTCTTGAGCAGGTTGTCTTCTAGTTATTTATTTCCAAAATTTCTAAAGTTTATTTTTGTTCTAAATTTTGTATAGAAATAGAAGAGTGAGAATAGTAGGCAAGGAAAAAAAAAGTAAGACTAAATGTTAAGAGTCAGTTTTTGTGTTATGTTGTATTTATTGTAGTTACCTTTATGGGCTTTTTCCATTCTCTTCCACAGACCTGCTCACTTCGCGTGGCGCCTTGTGATATAGCCCTGTGGTTCATTGATAGTACTTTCTCCATAAAGGGCCTGTCCCTCCCCTACTTCCCCTAAATGGGAGGTTTGCGATTTGCAGAGGGTTGTTCGTCAGTCTCTTCCAATTTTTATAATTTGTCCACATTTCATCATGGTGTCTACTATGTAATTTGTCACTGTGTACAAGGTTTTCTTGTCAAAATTACCGTCGAGATATAGTAGATTCTTCGTCTTGTATGTAGTCTTCTCTTTAATTTCATCAATTATCTTATGTCTTAGAGTCTGTCTTGTTTCACATTGTATTATAGTATGTATTTTATTAAAATTGTATTTTTTGCACAGTGGGCATTTCGGCGATACTCTGATCTGTCCTTTAGAATGTATTAAGTGTATTCCCGCCAAATCACGAGTGGCTCCTGGAGTGAGTATATTTCTGCTTGACCAGTACGATGGCTTACAATCACTAATTCGTTCTCAGCCCAAATTACTGTTAAATTCTGGTTCGAATTGATTGCCCCACCCTTTCTCAGTTCTGATTGGATATCAATTCTACCCCAGTCGGTCCAACTTAAGAGACGAGCCTCAGGCCATCTGTCAACGAGGAAATATTTACAACAGCAACAAGGGTCCTTTGTTCTAGCACAAAGCTTCCAACGTCTACATGCGAGTTTTGACACCTAACGGAGCGGCTCTTGTACAAACACGAATCGCCACGACAGTGCAGGGTCGACATACTCATGGCGCGAACCCATTCCTTTGTTCCTGACTTACGTAATCGCAGGCAGGCAAACGTGACAATGAGATAGATGTAGAACATATGGTTATTCTCAGTGATGATCCTTGAATGATTGGTGAAAGTCCAAGCTACAAATATCTAAGAATATTCATTGAATGACACTCACTGAAACACATGATTCAGAATGAAAACTGATGTGGCTAAGAACATTGATCAAACTTGTCTGAGGAAAGACAATTTTCCATTTACACAAAAAATCAAATCTGGGAAGCGGATAGGTGATTTAGCAATAATGTAATACAGTAATATACCTACTACGATTAAAAACTGCAAGTAATAAAGCTAGTACCCTTAATACCATTATTATTACAAACATAACGAATAATAAAAAAGGCAATAATATTATAATAATAACGTTATTAATGCTATGAAAAACAACGCTAATAATAACTACACTTAAAATGAAAATAATTATGAAACTATTTATAGCAATAATAATAATAGTAAAAATAATGATAATAATTACCATTATTAGTACATTTTTATTGCCATTAATACCATCAATTAATTATTAATAACATTGATTATTAATAATAATATTAACTAAATAGTAATAGTAATGACAATAAATATTTCAATTATTGTTATTATTATTATCATTATTATTATTAATATCATTATTGCTATTTATAACATTAATTAATTATTAATAACTAATTAATGATTAATAAAATTAATTAAGTAGTAATAAAAATATTATAATTATTTATTATTGTTGTTATTAGATTTAATACTATTATTGTTATTATTATTATTTGTATTATTATCTAAAGAATTTCTTTAACAAACTTTATGCACCCCATTACATAAATAATCATAAATATGTCGACAGATGTATGGACGTTTATCATTACCAACTTCTCCGTATTGCTTGTGTATTGATATAACTGGATGAATTCGATAGGAATATGATTTATTTTCACTTCAATCCAGGGCATATGTCAGCAGCGATGTGCTTCCTTCTCGTCTGCCAGCCGTGCCAGCGGATTAAAGACATGCTGAATGCTATGCTCAAGAGTTTTGAGACAATAAATCATATTCTTATCGATTTCATGCAGGTACGTCTTGATGAAAAGTCGTTCAAGATTGCCGGCTAGAAAGTGGATACACTATGCAGACACCAAATATTGTCGGCGAATTCCAACTCTTCAATACGACTTATAGTGTGACCCTACACCCAAACATAGATATCCATATATGAAAATTGGGGTGTTAGAGGGAAGTCGGAATAGTAAGGGACGAGATTACATTAGAAATAATTGTTGACTCTACGATTAGAATAACGATCTTACTCATCACTTCTCAACTGTAAACACTTCACATTCATATACTCTTTAAGAATAAAAATTATTTTAACACACTTCATTCATAACCATATACGCACCTCAAAAGTTTCACGATCATAAGCGCAGATTCAATTAACTCCTTTGCCACACTGTTGAATCATAAAGCAATTATCACATGAAATATTGTTGGCCACACATCACATTCATAGCGAATCTTGAATAGCATAAACTGACCACACTACTGAATGACGTACGACGGTCCGAGAAGCTTGACCAAATGTAGCCGCACATCCTAATGCTAAAAGCACTTCACAAATTTCACTTTCCATGAAAGCTGGAATATCAAAAGCCTCACTGAATCATAAAGCACTGCTGGAACTTCTATGGCAGGCACCACTTCCCACTTATCTGTACATATTAAATAACAATCTTGGACGTACTTCCCAATCATAAAGAACTGATGAAGTAACACTAGTTGATGATGATTCACATCACAGGAGCACATGAAATCAAACTTTTCTCGACCACACTTCACATTGTTAAACATCTCCCAAATATAAAACATCTGGAATTACAATCGCTGAGCACACTTCACATTTATCAAGCACTGTAGTAATACGAATCGTTGACCACACTTGCGAATCACAAAGCACAGCTGGAATTATACTTTTTGCACTTCACTTCACAATGAGATAGATGTACAACATATGGTTGTCCTCAATGATGATCCTTGAATGATTGTTGAAAGTCCAAGCGACACGAGTCCAATAATATTCCTTGAATGAAACTCACTGAAACACATGATTCAGAATGAAAACTGATGTGGAAAAGAACATTGATCACACTTGTTTGCGGAAAGAAATTTTCCATTTACACAAAAAACAAATCTGGGAAGCGGATAGGTGATTTAGCAATACAGTAATACAGTAATATACCTACTACGGTTCAATATACATTGTGAGACATCCGGCGTTTTTGGTATTTCTATTACCACTACGGATAATAAAATGAATACCACTGATACTAGTTTTATTAACAACTACAAGTAATGAAACGAGTACCCTTAATACTATTATTATCACAAACACAAAAAATAATAAAAATGCCAATATTATTATAATAATAACGTTATTAATGCTATGAAAAACAACGCTAATGTTAACTACAATTAAAATGAAAATAATTATGAAACTACTTATAGCAATAATAATAATAATAATAGTAAAATTAATGGTAATAATTGCCATTATTAGTACATTATTGCCATTATTAACATCAATTAATTTTAATAACATTAATTATTAATAATAACATTAACTAAATATTAATAGTAATCATAAATATTGCAATTATTTATTATTGTCATTATTATGTTTATTATTATTATTATTATTATTATTATCTAAAGAATTGCTTTAACAAATTGCATGCCCCTTATTAAATAAATAAGCATAACTATGTCGACAGATATATGGACTCATATAGGTACGTTTATCTTTACCAGCTGCTCCGTATTGATTGTGTGTTGACATAGTTTGCAATGTAAGCGAGAAGTCCGAGTTTCCTCTAACCCTTGTCACGCCATTTTTTACATTTAGACATATCTGTTGGCTTGTAGTGTCAGAGCATACTGTCTGTCAAAAAGTTGCAATTCGCCGATACCATTTGGTGTCGGCATAAGGTAGCCACTTTCTAGCCGGCCTAGAAAACTTGAACGTGTTTTTATCGCGATATGCCTGCATGATATCGATAGGAATATGAATTATTTTATCAGAAATTGCGAGCATAGCTATCTTGATAAATGTATGTTGCGAGATTTGTATAGTCATGTGTCTCGGGATGCAAATGGTGAGATCCAGGTCAAATTTCAGCAGGGATGTCCTTCTGTCTCGTCTTTCAGCAGTGTTATCGGAGTAAAGATATTCTGAATGCTATGCGCACAAGTTTTGAGACAACAAATCATATTCTTATTGATTTCATACTGGTAAATCTTGATGAAAATGCGATCAAGTTTGCTAGACCTGCTAGAATATGGCCACCCTATGCCGACGTTGGCGTGTAGGGTCAGAGTCCACTGCCTGTCAAAAAAGTTTGAATTCGCCGATACCATTTGGTGTCGGCATAGGTTAGCTTCTTTCTAGCCGCCGTATGTGGCTAAGGACATCGATCACTCTTGTTTGAGGAAAGACTGCTGGAATGATACTTTCACACTTCACTTCACAACGAGATAGATGTAGAACACAGGATTATTCTCAAAGACGACCTTTGAATGATTGGTGAAAGTCCAAGCTACCCGAATCCAAGAATATTTCTTGAATGACACTCACTGAAACACATGCTTCAGAATGAAAACTGGCTAAGAACATTGATCACACTTGCCTGAGGATAGTCCACTTTGCATTTACACCAAAAACTGGAAAATGGTAAGCGGATAGGTGATTTAGCATTACTGTAATACAGTAACATACCTACTACGATTAAATGTATATTGTTAGACATATGGATTTGATAGGATTATCGCCTGGTAAAATATTAAAGATAAAGATAATGAATGCAGTCATTAAGACCATATGATTCAATCACTATCAAATGGAATGAGAACTAAAGAAGCAGCAATATATACTGTATTATTTTTCAATGGGGCCTGTTGAAGCCAAAGTGGATACAAATGTATTATTTATTTAGGAAAGCTGAACTGAGGTGGTGACGAGATAGTGTATAGCTAGGCAGTTTTCAATTGGGTCAATTTGTTGAGTAGAAACTGTTTCTGCTCTAACAATCAGTCATATTAAACAAAATGGGTTGATTGAATTCCATATTCAAGAAATACGAAGTTTTTTTTTTTTGGTAGGTACCTCGATTGGATAGGATTATCGCCTGATAAAATATTAATTAGAGATAATGAATACAGCAATTAAGACCATTTTCTTTTCAACTTTGCCAGGCGCAGATCAAAGAATTCCGTGTGTTGGTGTTATTATTTTCTACCAAAATGTTAAAAATACGATCGGTTTTATTCTCCGGGTGGTATCATGTTTAGAAGGATGTCATGTTTACCCCGACCCAGAGTAGCCCAGTTGAAACATATATAATCAAGGTAATTCGGACAGGCCATTATTTGATGTCAAACATTGCCGAAGGCTAGCACTAATCCGTTACGTTAGATTGCCGTAGCTAGACGGGGAAAGCCAGTCATCGGAGTTGCGAAGTCACGATAGCCAATTATCACCTAGGTGTCGAAATGTTTTCCAAGATCAAAAGAAGTTGCCTGAAGAAGTGGGAGTGTCTTAACTTCTTTCCCTGCAAACAGACAGACAGGTTGAACTGGCCGCTAAGACGATTGGACAGGGGCACAGCGCCACCCAATCAGAATCGAGATAGGGGGAGACCTTGATTTGGGTAGAATGATATCCCCGCGTTTTCCGGCAAAAGTTAGTTCGCTGAGAGAAATTACCCAGAGAAGAGGTTAGCGTAACTCCGTATAGCCATTCGTTATTGGCGGGAAAAATCTTAGAGCAGGAAATTCTAAGTAGAAAGCTTCAAATAAGGAAGCTTTGAGGGACAGACCAGTTAAAGTTTGGTCCCTTAGTCTCGGATAGAGAGACGGAGGAAAGGAGAAGAAAGGAGAAGAAGGTGAAGTTGAAGTCTGGGAGTGAAATTGGAGGAGATAATAGAGAGGGAAAGGAGAAGAAAGGAGAAGTTGAAGTCTGGGAGCGAAGTTGAAGGAGGAGATAGTAGAGAGGGAAACAGAGACAAAGGAGGAGTTAGAGGAACGGAAAGAAGGAAGAATCAGCGGGAAGAAATAGATGAGTAGATGCAAGGACAGGGGGAAAATCGAACTCACACTGTAAATCACGGGATGAATTAGGCTGTCACTTGGTCGAGGGAAAGACGAGTGATTGGAAGTTATCATTTTAAATTATCACATTTATTAAATTCTTATTGATTTAATTTCATCTTCGTGTTATCTATAATTTAACCGTCGGCATTGCTGACTGGGGGCTCACAGCTGTAAATCTATCTCGTCACTAATTTAACTTTCTAACCTAACGAGCCAGGGTGGAACTTTCATCATAATTTAATTAAATTATATTGGAAGAACCCCACCCCAATACGTGCAAACGTCACAAAGGAGAATGATATAGTATCTCGTGCTGCAAGAAGGAATCTTTAATTAAAATGTATGTCAACGTGGATATCTATGTGTATTTGCACAGTTTAAATTAAATATTAATTGTTCTTCTAACTGTTCTGTAAGAAAACGCCTTGAAAGTTGTGTAATCAAATTGTAAAAATTTACCCGATTTGCGAACTAATCGGTACTGACAATCTAAATGACCTGTACAGAATAACTAAATGACATGTACTACTTGTCCTTTAACTAAATAATAAAATACAAACATACCAAGATTTAAAAAAAAATATTAATTATTATGCCTGCAAAACGTACCTAATGGAAATATAAATTTCAAGAGTTAGCACTGAGTTTCCTGTTGAATCTGCCATAGCCATAGCTGGGATACAGGTCCATAAATAAAGCAGTATAATTGCTGGAATCAAGTGTTCAGTCAACCAGATGAAATGATCAGTTTAGTTGGGAGCCTACGTTTATATACCAAATATTTTTGGAAAATATGCTAATTTTAGCTAACCAATGCTTGCAAATGTTACGGTTCATTGACTTTGGCGTCTGCGGTTGGCATTTCTTGAGTATGTTAAGTAAGCTACCTTCATCTGATTGCTGCTATTATTGTGACACGTCACTAATTGGAGATCTGAATTCTTAAAAAAAAAAATGATATTTTCCTAATTGAATAGCTTCAGCTCTTTGTTCGATGTTTTGATTTAAGTTTCAAAACTGTATCTGAGATAAGCTCTAAATGTTTTTAATCCTTTGTTCCAAACAGGAAATACAATAATGGAACGTAATTATAGCCCAAAGCAATGTGCTATTGCCGTTTGTGCATTTACGCCAAATATAAATTCACAGATTATTTGTGTTTGCATGTCAAAGTGGTCACTACACATGTGAACCGATTTAAGAACCCATAGGTCACGTCGGTATGTTAAGATGAACAAAATAGTTCCAAACACTTAGCTTCATATTTGTTGATTGTTATTTAAGCTTATTTCATTTCTTCGTAAACAAAAGAAATGTGTTACCGTGTCCTTTTATATAACATAAAATTGACTGTTTGTTAGAACATTTGTTTTGTCACGTTTTCAATTTCTGTAGAACACAGTTTTGCACGTTGCTCATCTTCAATTTTGGAGTTAATTATATTTTGCATATAGTTCTCAATCCCATGATGCCTAAAGAGAAGTGATCGGGTTTCGAAGAACACCGGAACGTAAAGAGGAAATAACAAAATAGACCCAAGTGACCATGAGCAGAAAACAGACTCCCAGTGAGTTCTTGAAGCAGATCATTGGCAGACCTGTGGTGGTAAAACTCAACTCTGGTGTACTTGCCACTTTGGATAACTACATGAACATAGCACTGGAACAGACTGAGGAGTATGTAAATGGACAATTGAAGAACAAATATGGAGATGCATTTATTAGAGGAAATAATGTATTATATATCAGCACACAGAAGAGGAGACTATGATACAGTTAAAAATAAACCTTGTTGGAGAAGACCAAGCATAATATCAGTAAGTCAGTATGCAGTCCGAAAGTCAGTTCCTACCGTATGAAGCATGAGTGACCAAAATGATCTATCACTTGGGAAATGAGAAATTACAGGACAAATACAACATCTTTGAGAATGGGTTGCTTTTACGTGCCATTCCTTCGTTTTCCATATATAAATATGGAGTTGAAACATGTTTCTGTATATATTTTAGATATCAGAGGGAGAATTTTCCATTTGGACTGTAAATTGTGATACTCAGTATTGTGTAAAACATTTGTACAAAGTTTTTAACATTTTCTCTTACCAGCTTTCATGTAAACGATACTTTTCAACAACAGAAGATAGGCTATTGTGAATACATACCACCATTAACACCTTTTGTGACTGAAGGGACAGATGTACATCAATATAATATGTTTTAGTTTTGTAAATTATAATTTGCATATTATTCTTTCAGTAAAATTATGCATATATAAAATTACAACACAATGTTTGTGGTGATTCACCAATTAAATAAGTGAATAAAAAATTGTTCAAAAAAAAAAAAAAAGATTTGATAATATACATAAGATTATTACAGTAGAATATTACGTGTATGAAAACGTTCATATGTAGGATAAATTCTTTTTATATTAATCTTATTCTACGTCGATTTCTAGTGGTACCGCAATTCACTTTTATCAATGTGCGACTTCGTATCTAAAGAATACGAAGGTATCTTTCCAGTATAGAAGTGCAATTTCCATAGACTAAGAGATCTATTGAGCAATTATTCCACACACACACACACACACACACACACACACACACACATTTAGTGTATGAATGAACATAACAAATTTCACGATTATGTTGCACGCACGACTGGATCTTTGGTAAATAGAGAACTCATTTGTTGTGTTTGATGCAATAAAAGTTTTGATATGAAGTTGTCTTTTCATAAGCTAAATCTAATTCACAAATAATATTTACAAAGTCCTCTGTCTGTCTGTCTGTCTGTCTCTCTAGTACGTTATATGCCGATACTTGTAGGCCGGGTTCCTTATGGACTGACTATGTGATGGGTCGAGTAGTCCTGGAATCCTTCAGCATACTTAGTAGTTTATAAGCATTTATACGCACATAACAATACAACTCTAATGCCAGTGTGTAATGACATGATTACTGATAAACAGAAAAGGATGTATTATATATTATGACGCACACAAATACAAAAAGTTATTAAATAGCGAAATCAGTTAAGCTGATTCAATAGCAGATTTAAAATTGATTACGGACCTACTCGGCCCATAGCAGAGTTGGCCCATTAACGAACTCGGCCTAATCAAATCAGGCCATTATATGCTTGGTTAGCCTATTGGTCCAAAATTTATATAATACTAATGTGTATGTAATGTTCTTTTTGTTCAATGGCTATTTCATATTTCGCATTCCTTGTATCTTTCTTTCAACGGTCGTTTATGGTGCAACAGAAATACAGTGGAGAAAAAATCATAATCCCAGATTAATTAAATTCGATACTGCATAATCAACATTTTGAAACTGTCCTTGTCCTGCCGCTGTTAATTATTAATTGAATTTTACGATAGCAATGATCTCGTCTACTATATGTATTAGTAAACATGTGTTGACATGTGTGAATCTAATTACTTCCCATGAATATACCGTAAATTTTGTACCAACAGTAAATATTTTCCATCATACTAAGTTTGTCCTTCTAAGGCCGTAATGTTAAATGACTTAAATATATATTATTTTTAAAAAAAGATAACCATACAGATAAAGCTATCATGTAAAATTCATATACAATTATTTTTCTAGTATGAACTTTTGTAGCTGCCAGTCTTTGCCCTGTCGTATTCCTTATCGCGACATGAACAGTAATTAAATGTAGTGTTTATATTTATTTATGATCAGCAGTGAATATTCGATGTCATCTTGTCTTGACACATTTGAGTACCCAAAAAGTCCATAGGATGCATCATTTTCCTCTGGACTTTTTTGATGTCATTTAAGGTGCCGAACATATAACAATCAGGATTAGATTGATTTGATTAAGAATATTAATATTTATATGTAAAACAACAAGTTAATATTTAATTTAATCTGAGCATATCAGCCTGCATGACTACAATGATGTATACTTTAAGGTCCGTACGCATAAATCGGTTGACTATTTACAAAAGAATGTATCTCCTCACGGTTAATCAATCCTCAAAGCTTGCATACTAGCAATGCTTGCATTAATTTTAACTAATTAGTTAGCAAATAATAAATAACATGTTTTGATTGCATATTTCTTATCTGATAGCAGCAGGTGTGACAAACCTTACAAGATCTCCAGAAAGATAAACTTTGGTCCAAAACTAACGGTATTGTCTATTGTTCAATAACAACATGTTTTATGAAGCTATACAAGGTCAAGGGTCAGGCTGACTTTGTTGTGTGCCGACTCTATAATGGACCGAGTATGTTATGGGGACATTTCTTAATTAACTTTGCATGGGCCGAATCTGTAATGGACCGACTTTGTTCTGGGAAGACTCCGTTATAGCCCGACATCGTTATGGGTCGAGATCTCCTGCGATCGTTTAAACTATATTTCAGTTGCAAACTACATTGCCACATGATCAGTATAACGCTGATAGGTACAGATTAGTATTAACAAATATTAATAACTAAGTATGAAGTACTTTTATTGGTCTGAGTGCAAAACAGATTGTTGGTATGTACGGGGAGACTTATCGTTTTAATATGGTATACGTTTATCTCTCTAACTCATGCTTCTATCTCATATTATCGTGCCAATAAGTATTTCACGAGATGTAGAAGATTTTAGGATTAAATCACTATCAATATATAAGCTGCACAATCTTTATGGGGAAAGCAGACTTCAAGTGGGGGCGAGTTTAAGCCAAAGCGGGGGCAAGTTAGCAAAAATGCATTATTTGTATGAGGCAAGCTGAATGGAAGTGGGGACGAGTTAACAAGAAAGTGGGGAAGAGTTGGTGTAAAGTGGTGAAAGCTGGTGGGGGGCGAGTTGACTAGAAACAGTTGCAGGTATATAAATGCAAGTAAGAATGTATTATGCGTGATAAAAATATTACAAAGCAATTAAATTATGTAAATTGGACTTACCAATGCCACGATTCGGAATTTATTTATATCAATAAGTGACACAAATATTATAAAGCCATTACCGCATGCAAATTGGACTTACCAATGCCACGAATCTGACTTTGTCTATATCAATGCGCATCGCTAATAATTGTAAAAAATCATCCCTGAATGACTTCACAATGTTCAGATACACAAATCTAAGAAACCTTTTCAATTCAGTATGGCTAGAACATTTATACACAACAAACTTAGTTAAATATTGAAGTCTAACTTCATAACGCATATAACTATTCTCCATGACGATCCTTGAATTGTTTGCAAATTTTCAACTGCATACATCCAAGAATGACTACTGAATGATAAACGTTTGAATATAGAACTGAAAAGTGAAGTGCCTTTTAAAGAACTTTTAAGTCACCCTTGCACTTCCTTTCAAACAAAAGTTACCAATGGGGAGCGAGTGCATTCCAAATACTAATGATCACTCAATATTGTCCAAGGTGTATCTCGTAATAATCCCACTACATTGTTAGACATCCGGCAAAACCTGGCAGACTCCAAATTGGTCAAATAACATGTGCAAAATTATAAAACCATTAAAAATTAAAACTAGCACAATTACTACTATTACAACTACTACTGCTAATACTACTACCACTAATAATGTATGTATCTATGCATGTATGTATGTCTGTTTGTATGTATGTATGCATGCATGCATGCATGTATGTATGTATGTATGTATGCATGTATGCATGTATGTATGTATGTATGCATGTATGTATGTATGTATGTGTATGTATATGTGTATGTGTATGCATGTGTGTATGTATGTGTATGCATGTGTGTAGGTGTCTGTATGTATGAGTATGTGTCTGTATATATGTATGTGTGAGTATGTGTCTGTATGTATGCGTGTGAGTATGTGTCTGTATGTATGCATGTGTGTGTGCATCTGTATGTGTGCATGTATGTATGCGTCTGTATGTATATAAATATGTATGTATGTATGTATGCATGTGCGTGCGTGGGTGCGTGCGTGTATGTATGATGCGCATTAGAATCCAAGGTGCAATTGGACCATATTAATTTCTACTCACCACCATAAAGAAACGCAAACTAAGATAGCATGGTCACTTCTCACGCTCAGCTGGTCTGTCAAAGACAATCATACAGGGCGCAGTGAGAGGAAAGAGAAAACGAGGCAAACATAAGAAGAGATGTGAATTAAACATCAAAGAGTGGACAGGCAAGGACTTGGCAATGTCCCAAAAGAGTAGTGTAGACCAGGGCAAAATGGATGGAGGTTGTCGAAAAGTCTTACGACCAGTCAGGTTACAGGAGAAATGAAAAACAAAAAGAAAAAATGAATGTATTACTGCGTGTGTTTGTATGTATGTATGTATGTATGTATGTATGTATGTATGTATGTGTATGTATGTGTGTATGTGTATGCATGTGTGTATGTAAGTGTATGCATGTGTGTAGGTGTCTGTATGTATGAGTATGTGTCTGTATATATGTATGTGTGAGTATGTGTCTGTATGTATGCGTGTGAGTATGTGTCTGTATGTATGCATGTTTGTATGCGTCTGTATGTGTGCATGTATGTATGCGTCTATATGAGCAGCAGAGAGGGCGATCAGACCACTTATGGGGTTGGTCACCCTTGTGTTTGGACCAAAAAAAAATAGTGACCCTTCATAGAGGTCAATACCACGTCTACGATTATTGTTTGTCCTAAACAGAATTGTAGACGCCCCCTCTCTCCTGCTATTCACGTTGTAAAAGAAAATTTTACCACCATATCAAGTTTGATGAATATTTTTCTTTTCATCTGAATCATGGGAATCTTCGGAATCTTCATCTGAATCATGGGAATTTGTTCTATGTTTCATGTAATATTCAAGTACTGATGGTGGTTTTTCTATTTTTGGATTTATGTTCTTTCTGTGTTTATAATATATCATCAAACTTCTGTATCGATCTCCACCGCAATTTTTGCAAATCTGATATAATCCTCTAACGCCGTTGTTACATCTAACACAACTTCGTGGACCAGCATAAGGATTTTTCTTTATAAGATAATTATGTTTTTTACAATATTCTCCACGGCATTTTTTATCACATTTGTTAGTGGTTCCTTGACGCAGCCACGCACAGTTGTTCATTATATGAATGATATCTTTTTAATTAAATTTACACCCCTTCTGCTGATATTAATTAAATCATTATGTTATAATAAAATGGTACATTCGGAATCTGATACTGCAAGAATAGCTCGAGAACGATTAGAAGCAATTAAAAAATTTCTTCCTGTCAGAGACTCATTCAGAAAAAAATCTGCAAGCGCAGCAAGAAGCACAAGTTGAGTATGAAGAAGAAACTAAAAAACTGTTTAAGCCCGTCACTGCAGCTACTGAGAAAGTTACAACTGTCATCAAAGAAGATCTTCTTCCGGTATCAAAACAAACTGCGGCACAAACTAAAAAAATAGCAAGAAGAACTAGACAGACAAGGAAGATTTTACAAGATCTTCCAACTGATATAGCTGCAGCTCAACCTCCACCTGTTGGTGAGGAAATACTTGAAGAAATTGGAAAACTTTGTACTGATCTCGCCGACGTTCAAAAAGAACATGTATCTAAACCCAAACCAGCAGGAGAAAACTTAGAATTAATTGCAAGATTTAACGAAGGAGTTGTTGATGTTATTAGAAATACTGAAAGAGAAAAATTACCTGAGATGATATTAAATAATATATTTGATAAATCTAGTATTTTAAAACCCCGTCATGAGAAAATAAATGATGATAATTTCATTAAAGGGATATATCGCGTATATTACAACAAAAAACAAGCTAGAGGTCTAGAATACGAAAGTCTTGATAGAGAAGTAAAAAGACTTTATAGAGAGAGAGATTGAGACAACTAGAACAAGAAGAATCCTTCCAGTATCAGCTTCCTCCACCTCTGCAACAAATAGAACAACAGGAATCTTCTTCGCCGCAGCAAAGGTTGAAGTCGGAACTTAAAAGGTCTGAAGAGCTACTTAAAAAATCAGCAGAAAAAAGACCACCCTTAAGACTATTTAAGAAAACAACAGAAAAAGAGAACAGATGTTGGCAGAAAGGGATGATGATGATGATCCTCCGAGCGCTGTTGGAAGTGGTTTTCTGACTACATCGGAAGAAAACAATTTTGTTTGTCCTGATAATATTATCAATGACGTGTCACGGTTAGAAGTTCTCATATGAGGAAAACGTGCCGGAAATAATTCACCAGAAATAATTAATGAAGCAGCTGATATTTGCCAGCGATTATTTCGCGGCGGCATCATGGATATCGGAGTTTACCGAGAACTTATCGATGAACTTGTTGATGACTAGTTGTTAGATAAATGGTAAATAAAAATAAGATGATAATACATAATAATCATCGCAAACCTGTACAGGTCAGAGCGGTAAACTCACGATTACCAATCTATAGAGCTACTTACGGAGATGGACTTGGTGATGTTATTCAGGGATTATTTACAAGGATAGCTCCAAAAGTAGCACCTGTTGCAAAACAATTATCGATGAAGGCCATTGATATTGTTCGTGATAAAGCTCCTGGTGCAATTGTCAATGTTGCTGGTAAGGCGTTCTCGGCGATCAAAGAAAGACTAGCACGATTATTGCGACGAAAACGACAACCACCAGTAAAATTACCAAGTACTGAGGTGATGCCTGCAGATGTCAGTAAAATAATAAATCAAGCTGCAAATCAAAAACTAGCAGCGTTAGCAGACCAAGGACTCGGTGAATCTGGAAATAATATCTCAAGTTTGATATCCGGAAGTGGAATTTCCCGAACGCGGTAATCAACGTGTTAGACGAAAATAATTATAATAAAATGTTCAAGCGCGTATCCGACACAGCATTTGACATGGAAGCACCCGTCCTTAAGGATGAATCGGTACGTGATTATCAGTTTTATTCTTATGACGCACGAGAACCAGATCGACGTGGAAGAATTGATTACAAGTTCATGACACAAGTAGATACTTTTTACCCGCTGATGCTTTTCTTGAGGTAGAAGGTACAATTGTAAAAACGGATGATACTAATTACTTAAATCCAGTAAAAATTGGTTTTGTCAACAACGGGATCATGGCATTATTTAGTAGCCTCCACATATATGATCGATGGAAAAAATATCGAATCGATTGAGAAAGATGTAGACGTTGCTACAACAATAATAGGGTTGGCAAGATATTCTGATGATTATACAAGATCAGCAGGTCCCACAATGATGTTTGTGAAAGATAACTCCAATCACCCTGAAAGCGATCTGTATAATATAAGACGACCAAGAAACGATTCCGATACCGCTGATGCTGCTGTGTGGCCGGTGGTTCATGGTTCTAATGAAAATTTCAACTTGGGATTTGCAGCGCGTAGAAATATGTTGCTAGAAGGCAATAGAGGTTTTTCATGTACAATTCCACTATCGCATATTTTTGGATTTTGCAGGAATGTTAAAAAGGTTATTTTTGGAGCTAGACACACGGTTGTTCTTGTAAGAAAGAATGATGATAATGATGCTCTGTGGAGACCCGCTGGTGATGCTGGTAAAGTAATATTATCGAAACTTTCACTGTGGATGCCGGTAATGACTCCAACGATCGCAGAAGAACAAAAATTTGATTTCTTTCATGGATGCAGGTGGTAAATCATTGTTGTCATGGTTAACAACAAGCACGGATAGCATGCAAACTAACGTTAACGGTCAGTTTACATGGCATATAGCATCACAACAGGGTGTTTCTGCACCACGACATATTTTTATTGCTTTTCAGGAAACTAATCGTTTAAACTCACAAACTCACTCTGATATGATATTTGACCAACTAGGTCTCACAAATATTTCCTTACGGATAAACGGACAACAGGAACCAACAGAGAATATACAACTAAATTATGCACAAAACCATATAGGACGTGCATATCATCGTTTAATGTCATTTATGGGACGTGATCAAAATGTTGATACTGGGTTGCAAATATTACAATATGATTTCAAAAAATTATATCCGATTTATTATTTTTCATTAGAACATCTTGATCTATCAAAACAATCTGTCGTTGATATACATCTCAAAGCAACATTAAATCAGGTGGTGTTGATTACAGAGCAATCGCGGTCATACTTAGCGATAAAGCCATGTTACTTGAAGGTGGTAGTGGTCGAATGAGAATCGTTGATGCACCAGTGGAAAATCTTTAATTATTCAGAAAAAATATTATTTACATAAAAATGTCGTATAGTCATGTTAATGTTACTCTGACTCCTGGTCAGGTAAAAACCGCCAACAAATGCGGAACTAAAATATCACTAAAACGAGATCAGATTAGTGGTGGTCCAAACAAATTATCGTTGACAAATAATCAGATTAAACATTTCAATAAAGCCCTGGAATCAAAAACTGGAGTTCAATTTCATCTTTCTCCGAGCGCCATCAAAGACATGGTTAAAATAGGTGGTATATTTCCACTTCTTGCGGCTATTCCAGCGTTAATAGCTGCTGCTGCTCCAGCCGTAGCAAAAGCAGCCGCGTTAGGTGCTGTTGGAACAGCTGCTGGAATGGCACTAAAGAAAGCAACAGGAAATGGATACAAAAAAGGGACGCGGCTTAAGATTACCGGGATCTCGTTGGGGGATAGGCCTAAGGCTTCCACGTTAGACGTTCCAGCATCAAATTTTGATTTACTTGATGCTGCTAAAAAATTAAAAATAAAAGCCTTTAGAGGTGTTTTTATGCGAGATCAATTACCGAAACAACCAAACAAACTCGAAATAGGTATTATTAATCTCGACGAACGTTCCGGACCCGGTACTCATTGGGTATCATACGCGGTTGATCCACGTGGAATCGTTTATTTTGATTCGTACGGGTTAGCTCCACCCGTTGAATTTATCAAGTATGTCGCACCACTTCACGCAAGAACCAGAGTTTGGTATTCAACGCTACCCACACAAACAATGACAGATCCGCCAATATGTGGCCGTGAAGTAATTAATGTACTCGACGCTATATCAAAATCATCCAAACCACCACATAAAGTTGTGCATGATTACACAAGTAACCGATTCGTTGCGCGTAAAGCGTTTTAAAAAACAGGTCTTATTATAATGGTTGATATTTACGGAAGATCTTCTACCAGTAAGAAAATAAAATCCGACGTTGATCTGTCGAAGTATGCGACTAAAGATGACCTCGCTGATATCATGAACTTGGCTGGAGTTGACCCAGATGAAGTTGTTATTTTTCAAGATCGATATGGTAAACTAAAAACGAGCAATATCAAATGGAATGATATAGTTCGACGAGTACTCGGTGCGGTCACGGATAATATTCCCGTGTTTACTGACAGCGGCAAAATCAGAGATTCAAGTATATCATTTGCAACAATTAGAAATGAAATTGCAAGAAGCGTTGCTAATCGCGTGAGAAACACCGGCAACATAATGACGGGTGAACTCAGCATGAACGGAAATAAAATAGTAGTTTTAAGAGATCCAACATCTGACGAAGACGCAGCAACAAAAAAATACATCGACAACGTGGATGGAAAACTATCCACGCTGCGGGCCGAGTATGATGTTCACGTGGGCGCTTTTGCAAGATTTCGAAGAAATTTTCAAAAAACTGCAGAAGAATTCTTCGGCACTCCGCACACCATTGATATAAAACTCGTTGATATCAAAAGTAACCTAGACACGATCAAACAAACACAGCAAAACATCGTAGCGGGAATTCCTGAGATTGTCAATAAAACCAATTTGATTAAAATTCCAGCTGGAATAACTCCCGGACATATCACAAACATCGTATACACGGTATCATCGGGTTTTGCCACATGGTCACAGCAAAATAAAACTATCAAATATACCGCAACAGTCACTGGCGTGTACAGGCTGTCTGTGTTCAGTGCTGCAAAATTTGAAATATTTACAAGGTTTCCATGGCGTCATTCCACCGACAGGTTTTCCGGGGTTGTATCTGTTATATTAAATAGCGGAACCGAAGAAATATTTATTCTGGAAGCAGCTGATGAGAAATTAACCGCAACATCTTACTGGTGGTGTTTGGAATTTGTGGCTGAAACACCTCAATTGGTTACTGCATAAAAATATATGGACGGTGCACAATACAGGTACAATCAAGCGCGTGAATGGCAGGCGGCGCTAAAAGATCAAGTCGATCAATATACAGTAAAAGTAAAAAAAATATCGACGACGATTAGTTATCGTTGACGTGATTGTTTATTCAGTATCCACTGTTGTTGCTGGAACCGGTGTCATATTATCAGCGTTGACAATGATGGCACCAGCAGCTCTAACTATTTGTATTTCAGCAGCAACAACTATTGCAGGTGTGCTTAATATCATCGCAAAAAAAATATGTACTTGCACGAACGAAAAATTATCCGATTACATAATAAAATTACACACAGCGACGGTAGCATACTCGAAATTATCCTCGTTGTTATCAGCGAGTCTTAGTGATGGAATTATATCTGATTTCGAGTTTTCAATGATGACTAAAATATACGACGAGGGTATCGGTATTAAAGATACAAGTATTAATAATGACAGAACTACTCCAGCAGATCGTGACCAACACAACTCCGCCAAAGATAACGATGATCTCGGTAAGTTCGTCTAATCCTGAATTTAGTGTCAACTTTCCTACTGCAATTCCAGTAAAAGAAATAGCACTAGCGCAATTACGGGTATATTACAGCTGGCCAAATATCAGATCAAAATAATTTCATGGTACACCAGCAAATAATTCGCTTGTATTTGCTAGTAAAAATAAACCCGATGGAACACCTGACTGGGTTGTTGTTGGAATACCAACTGGCAGTTATGACATCGAACAAATCAATGAGGAATTTCAGCGTAGAATAAAATCAATAACCGGAAAAGAAGCAAAATTATCAATTAATGTTCATGAACCGACCCTGTCCTCGACGGTTGAAATACATTCTCCCGATTACGTCATTGATATTTATCAATCTTCAATCAGATACGTACTAGGTTGGCCTGAAATTCCCCCGGTGTATGAAGGACCACCAGAACCAACGAGGGGTGATTTTACGTCAAAGAACAGTCTTCGTCATGATATTAAAATGAATTCAGATTGGTTAGATTACATAGAAGAAAAACCAGATTGGTTAGATTACATAGAAAAAAAAAAAACAGAATGGAGGGGGAGGATACCTGTATATGATCCTAGAGCTCCTTTTTATAATCTTAATAAACGTATTATTGCTTTGAATATTGATTCTATATTTGCTTCAATAAACTCAGACCATGAAATACAGGTAAATAATTTACGTGATAGTTTTCAAGAGTATTTATCTGATTTGACATCTGCGCGCGATAATATTATTAGGTACATAGAAGTTTTAAATTGTATAGTTAATTCTTCTGAAGTTATCTATAATAGAATTAGAGATACGGTTCTTAAGTCATCAAGCGATTATAAAAAATCCTTCGCAGCCAAATACAAAATACCCGAAGCTGACATTGCAACGTTAAAGTTTCCTGATTATAATCCAGATAAATTAAGAAAATCTGTCAATGATGTCATTGATGAGTTTTTTCCTAAAATACTCGATGCGTGGAAAAAACTAGCACCACCTCCAACTGTTCTTAGATATGATAATCATCCACATGGCGGCGGAAGACACGTATCTCCGGGAATCGTTAATATAACGTCGACGGTCGCGGTTAATCTAGTTTGTGACGTAATCGATGGCAGCTATCAAATAGATCTCGGAAGATCAAATCAGGCTCAACAAGGATACATCCTATACACATTTACACCACAAGTTCCCCCCCTGAAGTTTAATCGTGCAAGAACCAACTAATCCTGTGTATCTACGGTGTCACAATAATATGTTAACACGAATAAATTTTAAGCTCACAGACCACCTTAATCGCTTAATTGACATACGTGGAGAAGAACTTGTGATAAATCTGCATGTGAAATCTTAAATATTATGTAATGGAGTGTTTTTATACACTAAACACGGACACGAGGATTTCTTAACAGTTAGAAGAACATTTGTAACAGAGATCAGACTTACTGCTGTATTAAATTCGATCAACTTAAAAAAAAATAATATTTCAAAATAAATAAAAATATTTTTTTTATTACTGATATGGTGATTGGTACAAATTAATCAGATTGTGTGTTTCATACAAATTAATCAGCCTTGCAAAAAAAAATATTCAGAAATATGTTTTTATTTATTTTTTCTGCAAATTTGATCATTTTACATAATTCTAGCCCATCAAAGATCTGCACGTGGTTAGCGTTGACAAGGACCCCAGTTACCAAAACTTTCATTTTCATTATTACTTTGGATCGTTTCACCAGTAACGTGGTTACTTTGGATCGTTTCACGATCTGACATAATTTTTCTTAATTGTCTTATACGAGTACTAATCGTTTTCTTTGCCTCGTACTTCTGGGATAACAGCGATCTAATTCTTTCTACGGCGGCAGAGAGAGGAACGAATTCCTTCACCTGATTATCTTCTATGGTAGCTAGCGACTGAAACATTGCCGCCTGAATCCGTTTCATGAGCTTGTATTCAGATGATAGTGTGTGTGTTCCCTGGTTTTTACGTTCTTGTAAAATCTAAAAATCAGAAACTATTATTTCAGGATTTAGTTCATCGGATATATTAATTCCATCTTTTTTCAATTTTTTAATAGCAACAATTACATCATTGATATTTTCATGGTTCATTAAGTAATATATAAATCTTTAAAATAAAAAAAAATTATCCCTATAGAACCCCTATCGAGTCTTTAGCGAGTTCGTCGGGATGTTTCAAGGACAGCACAACATATACAATGAATGAAGAGCCCCTATCGAGTGTATTAGCGAGCTCAGATTATGCATTGGACGGCACAAACATATAACTTAATTAAGGAAATGTATATATACAATGAAATGGATATATACAATGAATATATGCAAGGACAGTACAAACATACACGCTCAGCAAAATCCCACCCACAATAATTAATCCCGTGGGTGATACGAAAATATGTATCAACCACCGGTCAATATGATGGTTGAATTTTGCTGAGCGGGGGGTTTTGCGGTTCCCCCATTATTATAAAAATCGCAATTATGCGCACCACCGACAAATTGTCAGCCATGGGGATTCGATCCTGGACCGCGAGCGTCACAGTCCAATACCATACTGATTGAGCCATCGAACCTTGTTACAAACATATGTTTCGGAAGTTAATATATAGCTAAGGAACCAATACTTACACTAAAACAGCGGTTTCTGAATAATAACTACTTCTGCATTAAAATAACGGTTTCTGTATTATAACAACAGTTTCTGAATATATAAACAGCGTTTTTCCTAAGCAGACTGCAAATACAACCTGCGAATCAATAACAGCGGTCCTAAGCGGCATGAATACACCTGCAGATCGATTTATACCATAACAACGGTTTCTGTTCTGTGCCTATATTACAGCTTCCTTGCGGATCAATAATAACGGTTGTACATTGTCCTGATTTCTCGTAATGTTGTATGATGGGAAAATATTTAAAAACCATAAATATACTTCTACGAGTAATTAATTACGACGTAATTAGTTAAACTGACTAATTACGATCATGAAAAATAAAAAATCTACGAAGAAAACTATATATTACAAAGTAATCTCCCTTTTATATAATCAAAAATTCAGTAGTATACGATCAGACAGTACTGGGTCCCCTCAAATAATAAATGGTTTTGATAGTTTATCTCGTTAACAATATTGAAAGGTGATTTTCTGTTTATATTTTTTCGAGAAAGCGGTTTTATATATATTTTTTGCCACTTTTTGTACTGAAGACGGGTGAATATCAAAATATTTAGCAGCAGAATATATCGAACGAAATATTATTTCTTCACCAGTTTCTATATTTGTAGCCTTGATCACCCTTCTAGAAACTGTCTTACATCTTCCTGTATTACCACATGGAGAGTTCACGCTTTGCGTGACAACACGAAGGTTGGATAAATTATTGTTTTGAGGATTCCCATCAATATGATCAATAACAAGACCGTCATTGATCATCCCATTATGACATTCATACGTGAATCTATGACACAAATAATGTTTTCTTCCCCAACAGTAAACATTAGATAACCAGCATTAGTAATATAACCAACTGTTTTTTTTTTAACCTGCAGTGTCTGATGATACCATTAATATTTGATTCATAGTTTGTTATGGCAGGATGTGGGACAAATTTATTTTGCTCTATTATAATAATATTATTTGTTTAAATCATTGTTTGTCTGAAATGTTGATATATAATCCTCCACGGATTTTATAGCGTTTTCACCATTATTATTTTTTTTGTCATAATATCTTTTAAGTTCTCTGAACCGTTTTCCACCGCACTTTCCACATAATCCTGTTTTTCCTCGCACTCCAATACCACACCGCAGACATGGTATTGGTCCTAGACTTCCTCGTCGTATGTTTTGTGAGTGCATCCAACAAAATTCCTTTCTGCAGGATTTGTTGCATCGATTTACTGAGCCGATCATCAACCATTTGCATTGAGACATTGTATATATATAATTTTCTTTATTTAAATATTTGTTTTAATTATATGAATGAGTTTGAGAGATTATCCCAAACTAGGCCTGTTAAATATAAATTCAACCTCGACAGATTATGTCCAGACTTGCCAGTGCAAGATTTGGTTGATCCGAAAAATAAAAGTCTGATCTCGAAAATTCACGACGCCAAGAAAGAATTTTACACGGATGGTGCATCTCATGCATTGTCAACGTTCAAGATTATACGCCTTGACTCCGTCAAGGAAGCTGTCACGGACGCTACAATGAATGACAAGCGAGCGGCAACTATCATTAACTACATCGCTGAATACGAGGGCAATCAAAAATATTTCTTCAGAGTAAAATTTATTGTATTAACAGAAACAAGTAGTTGGATTATCCGTGACAAATATGATCCTGTCCTTGGTAATAATAAAACTGTCATATTAAGTAAAAATTCCAGACCGGGTCTACTGACGGGTATTGACAAACCGTATTATGAGCGAGCGTCTCCTGTAACAGCGGTTATTTATGGAATCTATGAGATAAATAAAAAACCCAACGTTGATAAACTAGCGCCGATGAAATTTTCAAGGTTAAATTGTGTAGCCGAACGAGTAATAGAACACTTTACAAACGCGATGCGTGGAAATGGATTAACTGATTTAAGGCGTGAAAAAATAAACTCGTGAGCTGATTCAGTTAAGGATACCGGTGCTACAATAAAAGATGTTGCTGAACTAGGAAAACTATTAAAATTTCCAATAACCGTAGCGACAATAACGGGAGAGGTACTGTACGAATCGAAATATAAATCGAAAGGAGCTCCAATAAATATTATTGACCATAACGCGCACGCATGGACTAGCGAGGTAACAATATTTCCACGTGATCGAACTGTTAGATTTTACCCCCCAGATAATTCTGGGGCAGATATGAGTATGTCTGACTTTATTAACGAAATAAGTAAAAACGATCCTGTATCGGTATGGTTATTTGAAAGTAATGAGGAAGGTGAATTTGATCAGTTTGTCAGACCAAATGGTGAAATATATCGAACAGAATCCCTCCATGACGAGATGAAAAATCTCGCGGAGAAGTTTTTAGAGTGCAAGCACGCGGAAAATACTGACAAATTACTAACTAATTTTTTTACCGTTCCATCTGTTGCGGCTCATTTCGCGAGAGAAAAAAATTCATGGAAACCAACACGATTTGATTTACTCGAGGACGTACGCGCAAGTTGCGTCGAATACGGACACGGCGGATTATGGAATACCAAATACAATTACAATGATGTTATTTCGGTTGATATGGTTGCATGTTATCCGGGAAGTTTTCTAGGATACGGAGATTGTTCTGTATACTTTAAAAGATTTGGTCACCCTACAAACGAGATGACGCGAGTGGCAATTAATGGACCATTACCTGATTTTGATCTGACTGGATTCGCCTGTATTGAATCATTCGAGTTTAACGAAAATCTTCACAAGATTTGTTATGTTTGGTTTGGTAGACATTTTTGTGAAAAACGTTGGGCACCTATAGTTTTATTACGATATATGCTAGATTGTGCGATACTGACATCGTTGGTGGTCAGTGAGGCGATTATATCATATCATGCACAGACGAAAGTTTGGTTGCCCATGTCAGATTCTGAAGTTATTAGCGAGTGTAAGAAAAAATATCCTGATGTTTCCGAAGATGATATTCCTAAAATTCTCGAGAATAAACTCAAAACCGCAAAAGATCTCGGTAGAAAAATTATAGGTAAATTTACTCAAGGTGGTGCATATGATCATAAAAGACATCACGCACGATTAATTTTAGATGATGCCGAGTACGATTTTATAATCGCTGATACAACAGCGAGAAATATATTTGTAAATCGAGAAAGTGTTTATTTATCCGACGGAACAAAATTGGGTACGATCGTTAGTTACATAAATGACGTCTCCCCACAGTATGCTCATCTAAGATCTTCCATGTTGGCTTATGTTTCTATAAGTTTATTATCGATGATTAATAGATTTCCTGAGACCGCAGTCAGAGTCGCAACAGATTCGTTTTATATTTCAAGTAAATATTTAGAATCTGTTATGAAATTTACAAGTAATAATGAACGATGGGGTTCGTGGAGAATAAAAAAGGAACAATTACACAATTATACAGAATCAGCAGATGTTCCAATGAGAGATTTTTATCGTAAGGGTAATAAAATATCAGAAATGTCGAAAGCGCCATCATTGAGTGATCCAATAACTAGATATAAGACAGTATATCTCAATGGACCTGGTGGATGCGGCAAAACGACTCGAGCGATTAATGTTTTTAGAAATTCAGATATGATCGTGCTGACACCCACACATAGACTTGCACGCGAGATAAAACAGCGGCAAGTACAATAGTGCACGTATCATAGTTTCTTTCGATGGCGCGGGGATACATGGACTCCTGAACGAATGGGAGAAAAATATATACCTAGAATAATTATTTGGGACGAGATATGTACGGTGTCATTGGATACATTAAAAACGTTTCTTGATTGGTTGTTGACGAAAAATACCGCTATAACAATGTGTGGCGATCATGGTCAACCGCTGCCTTTTGTTGGACCATCTCCACATGATTGGTTAAAAAATTTCGTTGATTATTACGAGGAAATAGATGATGATCATAGAGCTCTCGATGCAAATTTAAAGGAGTTTAAAAAATTAATCAGATTACAATCAAACAAAATTCAGTGTGAAATAATACGTGGAGTGATCTCAGAGACCTCAATGAGTGATTTTTTAAATTTATGGAGACCCACCGATTTGATCGTAGCAAGCAGAAAAATAATCAGAGACGATTTACAACAGCAGTTATTTCAACTACATAAAGAAAAATACTCAGAATTACCCATACCATTGTGTTATAGACCATCAGATACACGAAAACAGAATATTAATGTTGATATTCCAGGACAGACTGAAAAACAGAATCTCGTATTAAATGATATTGTCGCCGTTGATATCAGTGTGGTCGAAGATGCATTACGCGCTGACAAATCTCCATGGGTGTTGGGATACGCTATGACGATCCACTCGTCTCAGGGATTAACTATTTCTGACACACGAGTCTGGATTGAAGACGATCGCATCGAGTGGTCAAATTTAGTTTATTTAGCGGTATCGAGGGTCAGAAAAATATCTCAATTACGTAGAATTATAATTCCTGAAATCGTTGATAAATTTAACATCATCGATGATGATATAATAAGAAAAAAATTAATCGGATACAAACAATCTGATAAAAAAAATAAACGTGACTTTGATCTTGATGTTGAATTTATTATTGAGTTAAAACATCAGCAGAATAATCATTGCACAAGTTGTAATTGTATAATGCTGTGGAAGTATTCGAGTAATGATTCAAGACAATTTACCGTAGATAGAAAAGATAATAGTCGCGGTCATACACAAGAAAATACCATGTTGACCTGTCTTGAGTGTAATCGACGTCGCGGCGCTAGTGCTAGTTAAGTGATCGCGGTGGTAGTTGTGTATCCGCGGAGATTATTTGTAGTTATTCACGTGTAAATCCACGTTGAGGAGCAGCCGAATCTAATCTGTAGATTGCAGGTCTACCTGAGGATCTTGTCACTGTGGATATTTTGTGTGTGGTAACATTCCAAATAGGATCAGTCGCTCTCGCTTTACCATCTTCAAGTTCACCAGGCTCATATAAATATCTAACTGTAACATCACCCAATATTTTTTGTTTTTCAACATCTTTTCGTTGTGTTGGTATATTTTTTTTTGTAATTGCATTAATGGGTTTCATGTTGGTTGTTCGTGTAATCTCATTATTTAATGCAGCTATCACGCTTGGTAATCTTGCAACCCACTCGCGAGATCTTTTATCCTGAATAAATTACCTGGCGTATTGATATCCAAATAACCGCTCAGCGAGTGTTCGATTAAATCGCTCAACAATTGCCTGATCACGGTGAATTGCAGTATGACCTCGTCGTATTTTGGTATTATGTTGTTTCATCAACGATGATACTGGACCAAGAAATTCATTACCAGGATCAACCTGTAGTAGCTGTGGCCATCGTAATGGTCCTCGTTGATAAATTCGTTCAAACGCATCGGCTACTTCAGATGATGTTTTCGCTGATAGCGGCTCTGCTTCTTTATATCTACTTGCAACATCAACTACGGTTAACGCGTATTTGTACGTTTTTCTACGCACAGTATCATGCGGTAAAAACAGAATATCAGCTTGATGAACTTCATTAAGAACACTGACATCGAAATACGCGTACTGAATTCGTTTCGGTGGTGGTAGATAAATTTCCATATTGCTTGTTTGGATAACCACGTTTTAGCAGTAGAATGTTTAACCGCTGCTGCATCAGCAAGTTTACCAATTGCTGCTTTGCCCCTCCAGTATCCTCTTGGTGAATAATAAATCGATTCCATTATTAATTACCAGCCCCAAGCGCTAATTTACCTTTCATCAAGGATCTTACTAACCAATTAGCTAATGATTCTCTAATATTTTTATTTTTTATAGAATTTAATGCATGAATTAATTTCACATCTGCAATATGTCTATCTTGTAGATTTTTACTTTTATAAGCTACATCATGAGCGTAACAAGCTCGATCAATAGCGTTTATTGGTTCCTCGCCTAGTTTTGGTTGATCTTGATTATCGAGCCTGATATCAAGTCTGGTACCAGGACCGCAATAATTATATCCTGGTAGATGTTTTTCTCCGCTGTATTTAGCCCATGGAGCACCTGGAAACTTTGACATCAAATTAGCAACATCACCATCCCGCTTATTAGGTAAAAACGAAAATTTCTTTCTACCGCATACAGAACATGTTCCACCATACGCTATTTTTTTATTTTTGTTGTAACCGTAGCTAAATCAGTAGTTGGAGTTTTAACTCTACAACGTAAGCAATATAAATTCATGACATAATATATATATGGATATAATTGATTTCTCAGCAACAAGAAAACGAGAGCCAGTTAAACACCACCCTGCGTTACCAAATTCCATCAGAATGATTATCATAGGACCATCTGGATCGGGTAATACGCAGTTATTACTTAATCTGATAATGAGATGGTTGAAATGGGATAAATTGTATTTAGTAGCACCATCCGCTGATGATCAACGATGTTATGATGTACTTAAAGATTTCAATGAAAACGCGCGATTACTGGATGAGGGTAATGATGTTATAGAGTTTATAACCGATATTGATGAAGCACCATCCGTAGATTCCATAGACGGATTTATTAATAATTTAGTTGTATGCGACGATGTGATGCTAGATAAACAATCAAATCCAGCCAGAATATTTTCCCGAGGTAGACATAAAAATACAGACGTGATCTATGTTACTCAACGATATACACAAATTCCGAAGGTGATTAGAGACAACTGCAACATTTTAGTTGTGTTTAATGGCGTAGACACACACACACTTAGAAATATTCATCAAACTTGGTGTGGTGGTGACATGGATATAATTAAATTAAAAAATTTCTTCTCACGAGCGCAAGCTACTCCACATGGATTTATAACAATAAATTTGCATGATCCAAGAACAAGATATCGTGTGGGTCTTGATAAAATATTTGGATAATAAAATTAAATTTAATTAAAAAGATATCATTCATATAATGAACAATTGTGCGTGGCTGCGTCAAGGAACCACTAACAAATGTGATAAAAAATGCCGTGGAGAATATTGTAAAAAACATAATTATCTTATAGAGAAAAATCCTCATGCTGGTCCACGAAGTTGTGTTGGATGTAACAACGGCGTTAGAGGATTATATCAGATTTGCAAAAATTGCGGTGGAGATCGATACAGAAGTTTAATGATATATTATAAACACAGAAAGAACATAAATCCAAAAATAGAAAAACCACCATCAGAACTTGAATATTACATGAAACATAGAACAAATTCCCATGATTCAGATGAAGATTCCGAAGATTCCCATGATTCAGATGAAAAGAAAAATATTCATCAGACTTGATATGGTGGTAAAATTTTCTTTTACAACATGAATAGCAGCAGAGAGGGGGCGTCTACAATTCTGTTTAGGACAAACAATAATCGTAGACGTGGTATTGACCTCTATGAAGGGTCACTACTTTTTTTTGGTCCAAACACAAGGGTGACCACTCCCTTAAGTGGTCTGATCGGCCTCTCTGCTGCTGTATGTATATAAATATGTATGTATGTATGCATGTATGTATGTATGTATGTATGTATGTATGTATGTATGTATGTATGTATGTATGTATGCATGTATGTATGCATGTGCGTGCGTGGGTGCGTGCGTGTATGTATGATGCGCATTAGAATCCAAGGTGCAATTGGACCATATTAAGTTCTACTCACCACCATAAAGAAACGCAAACTAAGATAGCATGGTCACTTCTCACGCTCAGCTGGTCTGTCAAAGACAATCATACAGGGCGCAGTAAGAGGAAAGAGAAAACGAGGCAAACATAAGAAGAGATGTGAATTAAACATCAAAGAGTGGACAGGCAAGGACTTGGCAATGTCCCAAAAGAGTAGTGTAGACCAGGGCAAAATGGATGGAGGTTGTCGAAAAGTCTTACGACCAGCCAGGTTACAGGAGAAATGAAAAACAAAAAGAAAAAATGAATGTATTTCTGCGTGTGTTTGTGTATGTATGTATGTATGTATGTATGTATGTATGTATGTGTGTGTGTATGTGTGTGTGTGTGTGTGTGCGTGCGTGCGTGCGTGCGTGCGTATGTATGTCGCTTATACGAGTACATCTCATCTCATCACAACCATACTTTTGTAACTTCAAAGTCAGGGTTGTACGTTCAAAGCAGAAAGAAAATCGTAGAGTCTCTCACCTCTCGAGTCAGTAATTTGTCAAAAAAACCAAGAACAAGACGGAATGATACAACGGCATTGTATACAACACCTTGTCCCCAGTGAAGGTTAATATGAGCAGAACAAGACAGTGGTCTTTTTGTTTGAATCCATTTGGCTCATCATACTTTTGTTGACCCAACACATATACATAAATAAATACATCATGCATTTGGAACGATCACAAAAACTAACAGACCGCTAACAATTACTATTATGTACTAGATGCGAGTGGTAATGCAGTCTCTACCACACTTGAAGATTACAGATCATTAAGGTCTGAAAACGCTGACACATCGAAGTACATTCTAATCAACAACTATGATGATTTAAATAATACTACATCAGATCTGAACCAAATTATATACAATTATATGAAGCGATCATGACATCCCAATACAAAATATGTTTGCTAAGATGCAGATGAAGATGTCTCCACTCTTTTGATTGGTAGTGGTCGAGAACAGATCAAGCTATCCACTCTATTTATATGATATTGCTGAAACATAGCCGAGGATATCTCCAGAATGAGTATAGGTTAGTGCTTGAGAACAGGTGGAACTATCTTCACACTGGTGATAATTCGGTCCTGGTGAATATAAGGTGAATATATTATCATGTTAGGATAGTATTGGTTACTATATGGATTTCCACTCTGATAATGGTTTAGCATTCCAGAATAGGTGAAAATATTTACGTTTTGATATGTTAATGCTGAATAGGCACTGTTTCTTAGTTCTGATGGTAAATCAGTGCAGGAGAATAGGTCAAGGCATACCCACTCCGATGGTAAATCAGCGCAGGAGAATAGATGAAGGCATAGCCACTCTCATGGTACATAAATGCAGGAGAATATGTGAAGGTATACCCATTCTGATGGTAAGTCAGTGCAGGAGAATAGCACCATGTATACCCACTCTGATGGTAAATCAATGCAGGAGAATAGATGAAGGCATACCCACTCTGGTGGTAAGTCAGTGCAGGAGAACAGGACCATGTATACCCACTCTGATGGTAAATCAGTGAAGGATAATATATTTAGGCATACCCACCCTGATGGTAAATCAGTGAAGGAGAATATATGAAGGGTATACCCACTCGGATGGTAAATCAGTACAGGAGAATAGGTGAAGGCATACCCAGTCTGATGGTAAGTCAGTGCAGGAGAAATGGACCATGTATACCCACTCTCATGGTAAATCAGTGAAGGAGAATATATATAGGCATACCCACTCTGATGGTAAATCAGTGCAGGAGAATAGTGAAGGCATACCCAATCTGATAGCTGGTCAGTGCATCAGAATATTACCATGTATACACACTCTGATGGTAAATCAGTGCAGGAGAATAGGTGATTGCATACCCACTCTGATGGTAAAACAGTACAGGAGAATAGATGAAGGCATACCCACTCTGATGGTAAGTCAGTGCAGGAGAAAAGGACTATTTATACTCACTCTGATGGTAAATCAGTGAAGGAGAATATATTTAAGTATACCCACTCTGATCGTAAAACAGTGCAGGAGAATATATGAAGGTATACCCACTCTGATGGTAAGTCAGTGCAGGAGAATAGGACCATGTATACCCACTCTGATGGTAAGTCTGTGCAGGAGAATAGGCTAAGTTATCCTCAGGAAAGCTTTGGTTAGCATTGAATAATATGTCAAGCTATCTCCAGTCTGATGATAAGCAGGTGCTTGTTTGATAGATGAAGCTACCTCCACTCTAATGACAGTTGGTGCTGAAGAATAGGTCAAGCTATCTCCTCTCTGTTGATTGGTTAGTGCAGGAGAATATAAGGTGAAAATAGTTCCACTCCGATGTTAGGTATGTACGGAAGAATAAGTGAACATCCACATCTTTCAGATATGGGAAGTATTAGTCCCAAACCCTTCTAACCTGTTATATTGTACTATATTTAGAGACAGGATATACTTTAGTTCCAGACTCGACGTCTTATACTTTGCTATATTTAATTGTACTGTATTTAGAGATAGGATTTACTTCAGTTCCAGACTCGACGTGTCATATTGTACAACATTTAATTGTACTGTATTTAGAGATAGGATTTACTTTAGTTCCAGACTCAACGTGTCATATTGTACTATATTTAACTGTACTATATTTAAAGATAGGATTAACTTTAGTTCAGTTCCAGACTAGACGTGTATTATTGTACTATATTTAATTGTACTATATCTAGAGATTTACTTTAGTTCAGTTCCAGATTCGACGTGTCATATTGTATTATATTTAACTGTACTATATTTAGAGATAATATTTCCTTTAGCTCAGTTCCAGACTGTCATGTTTACCCCGACCCAGAGTAGCCCAGTTTGAAACATGTATAATCAAGGTAATTCTGACGGGTCATTGTTTGATGTCGAACATTGCCGAAGGCTAGCACTAATCCGTTACGTAAGATTGTTGTGGCTAGAATCGAAGGACCGGACATCGGAGTTGCGAAGTCACAGACAGCCAATTATCACCTAGGTGTCGAAATGTTCCCACATCAAAAGAAATTGCATGAAGAAGTGGGAGTGTCCAAACTTCTTTCCCCTGCAAACAGACAGACAGGTTGAACTGGCCGCTAAGACGATTGGACAGGGGCACAGCGCCACCCAATCAGAATCGAGATGGGGGGAGGGGAGACATTGATTTGGGTAGAATGATATCCCCGCGTTTTCCGGCAAAAGTTAGTTCGCTGAGAGAAATTACCCAGAGAAGAGGTTAGCGTAACTCCGAATAGCCATTCGTTATTGGCGGGAAAATCTTAGAGCGGGAAATTCTAAGTACAGAAAGCTTCAAAAGGTCAGTAGATATTTGTTCGGTCTTTGTGGAATGCGACTGCATTTTAATTGTAGGTCGTATGTATACTTTATTAGTACTAGAATCGTAGTACGAATAATTACTTTGTTTTGTTAATATGTTTGCATATTTTGAAGAAATGAGTTGATATTTGTAAAGAATTATATAGCTTGCCAGCCGTCGTAAGAGTTAATATTGTAATTTACTATGTGGGTATTTTATAGTAGACTAACACATATGTTCATATGATTATAGATTTTGCCATTGTTGAATATTTGTAATGTACAGACATGCGTCTGATTTTGTCAGATTGTAGTACGATGAGATTAAATATATATGTGTATATACTGACGTGACGCAATGGATTGATGTCTGTATAACAATTCGCTGATACTGTGTTATTACGCCATTGTTTACCCTGCAAGAAGTGTGTGGGAATTTCGATGTGTATGCATGCGTGGCCGAAACAGTGACAGCTATCTGATGGTTAATTGTCGTTATAGTGTGAGGTGAGGTTCGATAAAACATTTGTTAACGCCTTGTGGTTTTTCACAGGAAGCTTTGAGGGACAGACCAGTTAAAGTTTGGTCCCGTTGTCTCGGATAGAGAGACGGAGGAAAGGAGGGAAGGAGAAGAAGGTGGAGTGAAGTCTGGGAGCGGAATTGGAGGAGATAATAGAGAGGGAAAGGAGAAGAAAGAAGTTGAAGTCTGGAGCGAAGTTGGAGGAGGAGATAGTAGAGAGAGAAACAGAGACAAAGAAGGAGTTAGAGGAACGGAAAGAAGGAAGAATCAGCGGGAAGAAATAGATGAGTAGATGCAAGGACAGGGGGAAAATCGAACTCACACTGTAAATCACGGGATGAATTAGGCTGTCACTTGGTCGAGGGAAAGACGAGTAATTGGAAGTTATCGTTTTAAATTATCACATTTATTAAATTGTTATTGATTGAATTTCATCTTCGTGTTCTCTATAATTTAACCGTCGGCATTGCTGACTGGGGGCTCAGAGCTGTAAATCTACATCATCACTAATTTAACTTTCTAACCTAACGAGCCAGGGTGGAACTTTCAATTTAATTTAATTAAATTATATTGGGAGAACCCCACCCCAATACGACAGAACGTCACACAGACTCGACGTGTCATATTGTACCATATTTAATTGTACTATATTTAGAGATAGGATTTACTTTAGTTCAGTTCCAGATTCGACGTGTCATATTGTACGATATTTAAATGCACTATATGTAGAGATATGATTTACTTTAGTTCAGTTCCAGACACGACGTGTCATATTGTACTATATTTAATTGTACTATATTTAGAGATAGGATTAACTTTAGTTCAGTACCAGGCTCGACGTGTCATATTGTACTATATTTAATTGTACTATATTTAGAGATAGGATTAACTTTAGTTCAGTTCCAGATTCGACGTGTCATATTGTGCATATTTAGAGATAGAGTTTACTTCAGCTCAGTTCCAGACTTGACGTGTCATATTGTGCTATACTTAGAGACAGGGTATACTTCAGTTCAGTTCCCGACTCAACGGGTCATATTGTGCTATATTTAGAGATAGGATATACTTCATTCCAGTTCCAGACTCAACGTGTCATATTGTGCTATATTTAGAGATAGGATTTACTTTAGTTCAGTTTCAGACTTGACGTGTCATATTGTACTATATTTAATTGTACCATATTTAGAGATAGGATTTACTTTACTTCAGTTCCAGACTCGACGTGTCATATAGTATTATATTTAATTGTACTATATTTAGAGATAGGGTATACTTTAGTTTAGTTCCAGACTCGACGTATCATATTGTGCTATATTTATAGATAGGGTATACTTCAGTTCAGTTCCAGACTCGTGGTGTGATATTGTGCTATATTTAGCGATAGGGCGTACTTCAGTTCATTTCCAGACTCAACGTGCCATATTGTGCTTAGAGATAGGATATACGTCAGTTCTTTTCCAGACTCAAACTGTCATATTGTACTATATTTAGAGAAAGGATTTACTTTAGTTTAGTTCCAGACTCGACGTGTCATATTGTACTATATATAATTGTACTATATTTAGAGATAGGATTTACTTTAGTTCAGTTCCTGACTCGACGTGTCATATTGTACTATATTTAATTGTACTATATTTAGAGATAAGATTTACTTTAGTTCAGTACCAGTATCGACGTGTCATATTGTACTATATTTAATCGTACTATATTTAGAGAAAAAATTTACTTTAGTTCATTTCCAGACTGGACGTACCATATTGTACTATATTTAATTGTACTATATTTAGAGATAGGGTATACTTTAGTTCAGTTCCAGTCTCGACTTGTCATATTGTACTATATTTAAGTGTACTATATTTAGAGATAGGGTATAGTTTAGTTCAGTTCCAGACTCGACGTGTCATATTGTGCTACATTTAGAGATAGGATATACTTCAGTTCAGTTCCAGACTCAACGTGTCGTTTTGTACTACATTTAGTTAAAGGATATACTTCAGTTCAGTTTCATACTCACCGTATCATATTGTGCTACATTTAGAGATAGGATATACTTCGGTTCAGTTCCAGACTCAACGTGTCATACTGTACTACATTTAGAGATAGGATATACTTCAGTTCAGTTCCAGACTCAACGTTTCATATTGTACTACATTTAGAGATAGGATATACTTCAGTTCAGTTCCAGACTCAATGTGTCATACTGTACTACATTTAAAGATAGGATATACTTCAGTTCAGTTCCAGACTCAACGTGTCATATTGTGCTACATTTAGATATAGGATATACTTCAGTTCAGATCCAGACTCAACGTGTCATATTGTACTACATTTAGAGATAGGATATACTTCAGTTCAGTTCCAGACTCAACGTGTCATACTGTACTACATTTAGAAATATCATATTATACCTTAGTTCAGTTGCAGACTCAACGTGTCATATTTTACTATAATCAGATATAGGATATACTCGAGTCTCAGACTCCTGTAACATGGCATATTGTACTATAATTTTGTTTTTTTTCGTTGCTGGTGCAAATGCAGATTTGCATTAAGTACATACAAAAATCAGATAACAACCTATTGTGCAGTTTTCAGACTTTCGTACAAAATATTCATTAAAATGCAAGGAAAGAGATAATTATAAACTTCTTTTATATTTAATGGATAAAGGTTTCTAGAGCCTCTATCTAAATTTGAAATATTTGAAACTTATTATTTTTTCTTGCTCAAGTTATTTTATCTTGATATTTGCTATCATCGTCAATGTTTCCTGCTTAAAATAATCGTCTTCCTATTTAAAAGATGTTCCTTAAAGAGGCCTAGGGATTGGGGGTACTGTGAGCGTGTGTACAGCTGCGGAGAGAATAATCCTCAACATTAAGAACAATTTGATTAGATTTTTATTAAAGTGTCCTTACGATTTTAAAGGTACGATTTTCGTCTGTCACGGGTTTGTGCGTGCGCGCATGTGTTTGCCGACTATTTTCGAACATAAATGGGCATTTCAAGTTCTTCTAGTCAGAGTCTAATTCAGTTATTCTTACAAACTCTGGAGCTGATATAAATCTTCAATTTTTGGCTTAAAAAACGTGCCAGAGATATTGAGCAAGAGGATCGTGAGCGGGATACAGAAAAATGCTAAACGTTGTTTTGGAAAAACAATGGAGTCCAAGACAGAGTACAGACTTTGGGTTTGGCCATCATCGCCTGTGTAAAATATGTGCCTGTCGTAGGATTCGTTATTCTTTGCTAACCTTCCGGCATTAAAATACGCTTAAAAAAAACCGTCAATGATGCACAAAACTATTTACTGTTTCCGTTTTTGTTCATCTGTACAATGGCACTTAACGTCTAAGCGTAAGCAGACTTGGTTCCAGGCTTTGGTCCTACGTCTCGATCACTTAATTCGTTCCCTCCAGCGGACGCCTGACATACGGATATCTTTCTTGCTTTTTGTGATTTGTTTATGTCGTACTTGCGGAACTGGAGCGGACATTGGATTTTAGAGTTGATCTTGCCTTCGACGGATCTTTGGATGGGGCGTGCATGATAGAGGTTGAAGTCAGAGGGTACAACGGTACTGAAACTTCCTACCGAAGTGACTTTCTCAGACTCTACTTCATCAAACACCAGTGACTGCAGATTTGCATATCAGTACCCCATCACAATTTTAAGGTTGTATGAACCCCAGTTAACGGCTGTATTTGCTATAATTCATACAGGTGGGAAACAGTTCAGGCCGCTTTGAAGTCCAAAATAACACTTCATGAATTCCATTATATCTGTCCAAGGAAAATGCCCCATGTTAAACAATGAGTGATAATTAATTGAACATTCCTTATTCTAGTTTAAATTGCGACACATTGGTTTCTCCCCCTCTAACAACATGCCCGAACATTCGGTACATAAACACCATCACAGTTTGCGCAGGTGAAAGATCTAAACAACAGCATGCTGTCGCGCAACCTTTCCACGATGATTTCATCCTTCTGTAAAAAAGAGCTGACCATAAATCCAAGAAAGTTTGAGAACCTAAGTGCTCGACAAAACGTCCTAGATGCGTGCTTCTAATCGTCCGTCTCTAGTACGCCTATATCTTCTGTCGCTTATTTTAGGAATGGTCATTTAAAATATGCACATCCATGCAGCACATTAGCCATGTTATGCACGTGCTTATCCGTGTTTCGTTTAGAACTATGTGCTAGTGTTACGAGTCTATGCTCTTAAAAATAGCAGAAAAGAGTGAAGACAACAAGCTTTATAAAATTTAACGAAATTTTTATTTCCCTGACTACACAGAAACAAAGATAAGAAAAAAGAACTTACAGTATTTTGAATTAAATCCAAATTGTAATCCAAGAATTAAAACGCAAGTCCTATCAATGAAAATTGAATCACACTACAAATCCTGAAGAAAATCCAAAATGGAGGGCGATGACGTATGCAATAGTCAGCGTTGTTCTTACGTGTCAACAGTCTCCTGTTGAATCACAAAAAATATTATTCCAGTTTTTATATTCCGTATAAATTCCGGTAAATATCTTTGTCCAATAATTAATTTAGAGCACTTTTGTATTTCCAGGGAAAACAGTTACTTGAAGCATTTGAATTTCAATAATTTGAAGAAAATAAAAATTCAGCCCCAAACTGGATACAACATAAAACAAAATGATTTCTCAAGCAATAAGGCACGACTTATAGAATTCTTATCATAACATCAGCTATAAGACTAACTAAAACGCAAAACTGATTCAATTTTCTGGAAATAAAAGAAGCTTTTTTTTTACGAATTAAGACGCGCCTCAGGTCACGTGGTCCAGATGTAACCTTGAATCAACTTACTGATTCTTGCCCCGAGACAGATACAAACAAACAAAAAGAGTTGTTTACCACAACTGTCACTGATTGTGAATGTCAGCAACTAGATACAATGTTTCTATTATTATGTATTTACATCAACGAAATAAATTTAAAAAAAAATAAATCAAGTCAGACAGAACTGAACATCATTTTGACAAAAATCCATAAACAATATTACATTACAATAACATGTAAGTGAATATTTTTTTTAAAAAAATCTAACAAACAAACAATTGAATTAAATAAACATAACACTATATCTAGTGGTTTACCTATAATACACATTTTAAAACTCCTAGTGTTGACAACCTCCAAGTGTGGACAACCTCCAACGCGCGAAAATACGGATATGAAATCCTCGTATTCGATGACCCACTGACTAAACCCTTTTTGCGATAAAACCTCCAATTTTAGTAAGAAAAACCTCCCTAACCCCCCCCCCCCCAAAAAAAAGAAACCATAAGTAGTAGCCAGATTTAATCCGCCTCTATTAATATTGTAATGAGACAAACCACGGACAGTAATTTTATTTTTGTATAAGGTAATTTTCCTTTCGTTAAAGTTTATGTTTGATTTTAAATGTTAGCAAGCTTTGTAGCACGGTCTAGGGTCTTAGTTTTTGGGTCATGTGATTCCACCTGGGTATATATACGTGCCAAGAGTGGTTGCAATGGTGGTGTGTTAGGATGTCCCCTTGCAAGCAGTATAACCACCCGCCGGAGCAATCACATTTGGGCGTAGTTCGCCAGACAGGAAAGGGCCAGGCCGGGGAATTTAGAAAGTGAAGGGACAAGGCCTTTCGTCAATAAGGATATAGGCGCTACAAGGCTCGTCCAAGAAACGCGGAAATCACATTTTAATTCTGAAGATATTTCTTCTCTCATCATATCGCACTGTTGGTCTCTGCCTGTGTCTGTCTGTCTGTCTCTCGATAGGGATGCGCGACCAGAACCTTGTCGGCGACACAGTCGACAACTCTGCGACCCAGTCGGCGACTATGGCCAAGTGTACGACCCAGTCGGCGACTCTGCGACACCGTCAGCAATATAGTCGACGAATCTGCGACACCTTCAGCGACACAGTCGGCGATTCTGCGACCAATTCTAAGACCCAGTCGGGGACTCTATGACCAAGTCAGCGACACAGTCGACGATTTTGGGACCCACTCGGCGACTGCGTCTCAGTCGGCGTCTTTGCGACCAAGTCGGCGACTCAGCGACCCAGTCGGCGACCCGCCAACCCTGACGACGATCATGTCAATGACCCAGCAACACAGTCGACGAAACAGTCGGCGACCACAGGACACCCAGTCGTCGACTAAACGATCCAGCGACTAAGTCGGCGACAAGAAGCCTCGAATAAGACGGTATCTCGCTGGGGTAGAAATCTGTCGCACTCTGGAGCGCCAGTCCTCAGACAGATTCAGCGGGATATCATTCCAGCTACAAAAGACCTATCAAAGAGCCCGAGTTAGCGAGACTCGGGATAGTTTAGCCAATTTAGTTTTCGCTACAATATATACCTATTTTTATTTTTACTTATTCTTACTTATTCTTATTTTTAGAACTTTACCACAAAAATACCAAGCCTAATTTGTATAGAGACTGTTCCTCAAAGAAACCCTTTTCCGGGAACATCTGTGCGGAATATAAGTTTGTCTGTACAGAGAGAATGTTCTATATATGTAATCGCTATATTTTCCCCGTGTGATATTTAACTTCTCTCTATATATCTACTAAATATACCCCTCCTTTTCTAATACTGTTACAACTCTATGGTCTTAAAATATATAACCGAAAGGAGCCAAAACAAACAAGTTGTGAAATTCAACGAATGATTTATTTCCCTACAGTACAAAGAGAAAATTTAAAAACTTACATTATTGTGAATTAAATCGCAAATAGTCCTAAACGTTCTATCACGAGTCTAAGTGTATTAAATTCTAATTGAATCACTGTTGTATTCCAAATAAATTCTAATACTGGATGTGCTAATGTGATGTAGTATCACATGTCTTCGTGTGCAAATGGCCTGGAATGTGGAGCAAGGTCAATTTCAAAAGTATAAAACCCACACAAAGGTAAGATATAATCATGGATAAAAGACAAACAATACAAATTAAATATACGAAATATAAATATTACTATCTTACAAACTCCCCGAATAAACCCCTTTCCTGTGAAAATCTTGCATTTTAGTGGACTGATGTTCGTTCTAACAGAAGGTTCTATATAGGTAATCGCTCCCAATTTATTCCTCCTCTGAATATGGCTGCCACTTTCTTCCAGGCTTAATGTTAGGACCTTCATCACACAAGATAACAACCTTCATATTTTATCTGGACTGTCCCCCAAAGAAATCCATTCCCCGGGGAAAAACCTTCCCTTTGTGTGCGCTTTGAAATCAGTATATGCAAAACGAACGTTCTATATAAGTGGTCGCTAATTTTCCCTAAGGTGAGATATTTAGCGACTACCCATATAAACGTCAAAATTAGCCCGCCTTTTTCAATACCCTTATTGCTTTCTTCCAATCTCTTACTTTTAGAACCTCACGTCCACTTTCTTGTTCAACCATTAGGATTAATCCGTTTGTATTTACGAGAAATGTATGATATTTTATTAACTTGACAGTATGACCTTTAAATCATTATTATGTACTTTAATGTAAAATAAAAATATTTAAAAAATAGTAAAAAGAAATTTACTAATTATAACCTATGCTTATTTACTTCGTATTTATCAAAGTTATTATGAAATATAAATAAATTTCAATTTGATGGAATAAACCTCGTTGGCATAATCATATAACTTATTCCGTAAATAGTAAATAAAACCACTGGGTTCTTTCAAAAAAAACCCACATGTATGAAATGGAAATCCCATCTTGGAAGGAATAACGTACACTATTATCCAGGATGGGCATATACTATTTGAGCTTTATTCCGTATAAGAAGACATGTTTTGATTAATCGCAATAATTTCCATGGATATTTGTACAAATTCTACTGACTATACAAGAATGTTCTTAAAATAATGAGACGTATTCCGTATAAGTAAAGCTTTCTTATACATCGCAATGTTGTCTATTTTAATATTTATACTACTCGTATGTATTCGGTCTTAGAAAAACTACAGTGATTCCTTGCAATCATTTCCACTTGTAAATTACGGTGGAGGGGATAAACGTAATTATTATGGAGAAAATCATGAGGTGTATTATGTTAAGGAAAACTACTTTTCCGTTGCATACATATGGAGATACATTTATTTTATTGCGTTCGACGTAAATACTTTATACCGCCTTCAGAGTGATTTATTTTCAGAACGTGTATGTGACTCGAAATCATGACGGACCTTTCCGGTATCCTAGTGGTTACTGCGTCCGAGTCATACCGAAGACTTACAAAAATGGTACTAACAGCTGCCTCGCATGGCGCTCAGCATTAAGAGGTTAATGTTAGGACTGGCCGGCCTGGTGTCAGGATAATGTGACTGGGTGGGACATCATGCTACATATCTGCGGCATGATGCCCCAGTGTTGGACATCACTATAAACTGCCACACTGCAGACATAGTAGCGATATGACTGAAAAATTGTTAAAGCTACGTTAAAATCCTAATCACAAACACACACACGAATCATGACGGAGATAATTTAAATAAGGGGACGGGTGTCGTAAATGAATGATCTTTTCTTTCAAGAACTGTTTTATGACAACTTTAATGCTTCATTCACCGGCTTAGTGTAAAAATATCATGAAAAATAAAATACACAGGTGAGGTCATAAAAGTCCATATTTTTAATAGCTGTATTAAAACAAAGCATAAAATAGTATGTACTTGGCCAGAGACGTAAATGTCAGTTCATAGCAAAATAAGTTTATACACCCCACCCAAACATTTATACTGGCAATTTTCACGTCCGAAGGTCACTTTTGCACCATGTGATGCTCACAGTGCAAACACAAGGCATTATCCTAGGTGATAATTCTACAAAACAGTGTACTGATGTAAGTAAAAATAGCTGCCATCCAAGCCATTTTGAGATATTCTACTTGCCCCGAACCCACGTGTTTACTGCTATTGGGGGGAGGGGGCTAGCTTTTCTTCATAGCTGGCTATTGGTATTTCACTATCTACATACTGCAGAGTAACTATGGGAGGTGTACATGCGTCACATCAATTTCAAGAATAACACAAGCCCGAAACACCTTATTCACAAGTATATCCATATCTTTAAATAGTAAACAATAATAGCTGCAAAAGTCACAGCATAGTCTCAAATTAAGAAATTTCACAGGGGTCAACCTGCCACCTCAATGTGTGCGACCATTTGGCCATATACATGTACTAGCTGAGTCGGAATGTGGCCACCACTCAGCATGATTTTACCCATATTGTAGGAGTATTAAAAAGATCGGGGATTCGCCGTGTCTTGTGTTTTTGGTCCTCGTATTTATACACAGATATAAGTGTAAATTGCTTGATTTTGATTGGTCAATAATTCTGTCTTGCCCGATGAACGCAGGCACAAAATTCCGACTTTCTAAAAATAGATTAAAAGGCGGTAAGAGTTCAGGACAGCAGTCGCTCTCTAGTCTTTCGTTGTTCCGAAATGGTTCAAGGGGCGTTCAACACTTAATAGTACTTTTGAGAGAGTGACGTATGTAAGGTGAAGTAGTTCGCATTTAAAACATGCACAGTGGAGAGAATGTTGGCATACCTCTATGCTACATTAATGTAATGTGGATGATATTTCTTTGGATATTGTCCTTTTGGAAATTTTACATGATTTAAGCACACTGCTAACTAAAATGACTGCTCTCTTGTGTTAAAAAATCAGCCTGAATTAGTCTAAAGTACACTATACATAGCAGCTATTAAAATAGGGAAAATGAATTTTGCCAGACTAGACAATACCAGCTACTGAACGTGCAATGAATGAGTTACCTAATATATAAAATGTAAAAAAAAGTTATCGGCTCTTTTTTATACAATTAACCTCTGAAGTTCAGGAAGTGAAAATGACCAAGTGGAGCTAGCACTTTTTTGAAAGGAGCACATCTGGAGTAAGGCCAAGCTGTATATTATTTAACCCATCAATCATACACCAAAATAAAATGAATTCAAGGTTCTTTGCATTATACCTAAGATATACAAGGTCTTGTTTAAATAGCCAGTATAACCAGTGAGGAAAGCCGGGGAAATACGTTTTCTTTAAAATCCTAACCCTTATGCAAAATACGTAACTGTAGAGCGCCACATTAAAGCAGTTTCACGAACAATTTATACAAACTGAAACGATGATCTGTCTGGTCACATGATTAAGGTTCCAATAATAGAAATCCTCACTACCAAATGATGCATATGTATGTCTGTATGTATGTATAGGTAGGTACGTACGTACGCATGCACGCACGCACGTATGTACTGTCTGTTGTGTATGTATGTATGTATGCATGTATGTATGTATGTATGTATGTATGCATGTTACTGATATTGTTTACAATACCTACTTAATCGTTCTCCCCTCCTTCCAGCATTCCCATAACCCTACTTATTCATCAGCACATGCGTGCATAATTACCCCTGTGTGTGTATTTTTATAAATGTGTGTGTGGGGTGGGGTGGTGGTGGGTGGGGGTGGTGGTGTGTGCTTAAATGCTTCTAACTACATGCTCACACAAATATACGAAGATGGGTTGACGGGACAACATAATTCCGCATAATACATGATGTAACTCCTTTCAAATCCTTCAGCAAAAAGACGAATTTTTAACACATACTTTTATTGTGTTTTATCAATGCGACAGGTAAAAACCCATACCCTTTCAAAAGGTCTGTCTGTCTGTTGTTTTGGTGGAATAACAATACCTGCTGTTTACCCATATTAAATAAAAGTCTGTGAATAATACATACTCCTGCATACTATGAACTCAGTGTGTGTGTGTGTGTGTGTGTGTGTGTGTGTGTGTGTGTGTGTGATTTGGATTTTTAATGTAGCTCTAACAATGTTTCAGTCATATATCTCTACGATGTCTGCAATGTGCCAGTTTATAGTGGTGTCTAGCGCAGGGGCATCATGCCGCAGACATGTAGCATGATGTCCCACCCATTCACATTATCCTCACGCTAGGCCGACCAGTCCTAAAACTAACTTCTTAATGATGAGCGCCAAGCGAGGCAGCTGTTAGTACCATATTTATGGTACTTTGGAATGACTCGACCTGGGTTTGAATCCACCACCACACGCATCCGAGGCGGACGCTCTAACCACTAGGCCACCGGATGTAGTATGTGTATATAGGTAATTATAATTCACGTAAACCAAACGTCATCATAACATTATATTATAACACAGCCCACCAAGTGATGTGTATGTATTGTCATGGATACCTAGTGGTCTAAGACCCAGGGTGCCTGAGTGGATAACAACGGGTGCCTTAGTGGTCTAAGGCCCAGGGTGGCCGAGTGGTCTAAGGCCCAGGGTGGCCGAGTAGTCTAAGGTCCAGGGTGCCTGAGTGGTTAATAACGGGTGCCTTAGTGGTCTACGGCCCAGGGTGGCCGATTGGTCTACGTACCAGGGTGAAAGAGTGGTCTAAGGCCCAGGGTGCCCAAGTAGTCTAATGCCCCAAGTGGCAGAGCGGTTAAACAACGGGTGCCTTGGTGGTCTAAGGCCCAGGGTGCCTTAGTGGTTTAACTTCTATTGGTATTATGAATTGATCTAACGGGTGGGTGTATATGGTATGGTCAAATAGCACGTACAGTACGTAACGTGTTCAAGGTTATGTATTATTAACTTAAAAAGTGTTCTTTAGATGTTCATGAGCAATATGTTTTTATAGGAAAAGTATTTATATGAGCTAAACTAGACAATTTAACATTGTTTTTACGCTGAATAAATCACGGCATTGAGATAGTATTGGGCTATTACATTGTAAAGATCTTATTGCATCAAGACAAAACAATCGTTTTACATGTATATCGGGTCTTACATAAAATGCACGTGGGGAACATCACGATGCCAGGTAATGGGGGATGCCATATTGGTCTTCTTCCAGTCAACCCGGTCTGACGTAGAGTCATATTATACCCATGCCTGTAACCCGAAGGCTGTCAAATTTTTCAATATGAAAGTATAGTTGTGGTCGGTACTAAAACAGCACAGAGAATTACAAAACATTCATGAAATACATACTATAAAATGACTTATTTACTTGTTTAGATTTTACTTCTTTTCATCTCAACTTTCACCTCATGTACCGCCAAAGTCTATAACTTGGGGTATCATAAGTCGTTCGTTCTTAAAACACGTATACAAATGATGATAAGGACTTGTCGTTAGCTACTTATACAAAATATACGTTACATGAATGCATACAAAAATATACCAAAGTCGCATACTTTACAAGATGGTACCTCGTACATGTAGATGTCACGATTGTCACTAATCCATATATGTGCTACGATTAATGATTTCCAGGCGTCTCCTTAGAAGGTTTCAATTTCTGCATGTTACTTTTGACAAAACACCGTGATTAAAGAGAGAGAGAGAGAGAGAGAGAGAGAGAGAGAGAGAGCTTGCTGTTATTGTGTGTTTAACGCTCATTTTAAACACAAGATAGCCTGTACATCGTGGCCAGTATAGCGGGTGAAGGAAGAACCTGGGAAAACCCGGAAAGAATCACAAGCTTTTTTACCAACCCACATAGGCCGAGCCCAAGACTCGAACCCAAGCTGACAGAAGTCACACTAGAGATGAAGAGAGATTGCATGTTTTGTGTAATGATTTATGTTAGCTTCGTAACCTGATAAATGGCTCACCGTTCACTAAGATAGATAGATAGATAGATAGATAGATAGATAGATAGATAGATAGATGTGTAATGATTTATATTTCATAGTGTCGAGAGAGAGAGAGAGAGAGAGAGAGAGAGAGAGTTGTTGTTATTGGTATAACGCAATTTGTTTTATTGTTTCGTGTTTAACGTCATTTTTTAGCACACAACAGGCTATACATGGCCGCACGTATAAATGGTGGTGGAAGAACCCGGAAACCTCCAGTATAAACCGCCAACCCATGGGAATCTACAGGCAAGCTATCTCACATGCAAACGTAGGCCGAGTTCGAGACTCGAATACGCGCGGACAGAGGTGAGATCAGAAAAGGATAGATAGTATGTTCTGTGTAATAATTTATGCTAACTCCATAACTTGATAAACGGCTTCCCGTTGACTGAGAGATACACAAAGAGCGAAATAAATAGCTAGTAGTGCTGTGTAATGATTTACTCTTACTTCATAACTCAGTAAATAGTATACTACTGTTAGCTGTTTTTAACGAGAGACAAAGAGGAATATTACATGTTATAATGTGTAATGATTAATGATTTATGCTGACACTGCATAACTTGAGAAAGGGCTCATCGTCATAACTTAATAAATGGCTTACTACTGACTAGGAGATATTCCTTTGTCCTCTGGTCATTGTAGCCATTTATTCACTTTAGGATCAGGATGTCATTAAGTGGTCAGATTATATCTGCATACTTCATTACTTTGTCTAAACTTTTAACGTTACACATTGACTATATTTATTGTAAATAGATTCTAAAATGGACACAACATTGTTGAATTTTTAAGTTTATTTATTTATTTATCTTGCACTTAAAATTAACTTTTTAATCCTTTTTTTTGGAGGGAACTAAGTTTCTTTCCTATTTTCCCAACTTTCTGTCAGACTCGATTTCATTTAAAATAACTCGGATTTCAGCTATTGCCTCACTTTTTGTCCGAATTGTTTCAGAACATGTACAAGTATTTGTGATGCCCTAAAGCGGAATATTCCTTAGATGCACATGTCTTGTTCTTTTTATTATTATTATTATTATTATTATCTCAGTCGAATCATAACCACATAAAATAAGTTTATTTTATTAAGTTAGAAATTGTTTCAAAGATAGTGAACGTTAACATAATTATAACAAACAGTTTTATCACAGTTACTCCCTTCGTACACCACACATGAATCGTGCAAGTGTTTTCTGTGCGCGCATGTGTGTCCCTGGATTTGTAACGTAACTCAGGTTGAGTCATATTGCTACGATATATGCAGTGTGGCAGTTTATAGCAATATCTAGCACTGGCTCATCATACCTCAAACAAGTGGCATCATTTCCCACCTAGTCACATTATCCGGACGGCGGAACCTCTAACGACATGATGTATGCACAGGCAGTCGACCATGCACTTTGCATCTTGCTGGCATAACTAATAAATATATCAATATAATGAGGAAGAGTTATTATTATTATTATTATTATTACTATAGGAATTAAAATGAATTATATTCTGCAAGCAGCACATGCATCTGAGAAGTGTACAATGTACGACTCTGTACATATAACCACACTTCGATTTTAATGTTGTACATTCAAACACCAGAATTATGTCATGAAATGCACAATTTCCCTTAAAGAAATCGTTAGCAAAACTAGTGTTCTTTATATATCTCACTCCATGTCTATAACTTTATTTCAATTTTGCAAGTGCTTTATCTATCTATCTATCTATCTATCTATCTATCTATCTATTGATTTATATATCGATAAATATGTCCGTGGAACACTATATGCCTGTATGTATATCTGTACACATATCTCTCTGGTATATATCATAATAGGTACATCGTCAGTTAACGTTCGAGATGTATTCATAAACAGGATGCTTGTATCACTACAATATAGGGAAAGCAAGCCTAACGTTCCACGAAATCGTGAATCCCAAATTGTACAATGTTTTAATTTTTGGAAATTCTTGGCTGAATACCGAACATCTGCTTGTAAGATTTTTACATTGCGAACTGCTCGTGGTGAACAGTATTTCGCTTTAGTTCGTTCATAACAGGGTGAGATCAATTATATTTGTATGTACTTATAACTGTTGCATAAAATTTTTTCGACGCGAAACTGTTAGCTGTTTGGATTTGCCTAATATTCTCAGCATAAATGCAGATGTACACAAACACACACACACACACACACACACACACACACACAGATACATACATACATACATACATACATACATACATACATTTTTCAAGACGAGTAAAGGTTTTCAAAAAATTGCCTATGTTCTCTAATGTCCAACACTTTTCCGACAGTAAACCAACGTTCAACGGTTTTTCAGCTAGACGTTCAACGGTTTTTCAGCTAAATTCTAACTATACGGTATTTTAGGAAAGGAAAAGCTGTAACCGGAATCCAACAAGCCGGACCACAAGAAAGAGACAACAGAGCGTCTTTAACCAAGATTCTTTGGGTATGTAAAACATCATGTAACAAGTAAGGTTTAACATCATCTAGAATTCCTTTTCATGAGTTTGAAATACTTATTTATTCGACATTAGCTCCTGTCATCTGAGAAGATTTGTCTGCAATTCTCAGTTGTATAAATGTAAATGAGTTGGCCTAGACGTCAGGATACACTGTAGTTAAACAATTTCGTTTGGGGTGGGTGACCATTGCTGACGAATTCTCACTACATATCGCATCTTTCTTATTAATTTGTGTTTGTGATCATTGAATGAGTTTATTTTCTCTTCTCGTACCATGATTTTACTAATAATTGTGTGTGGTCATTGGATGAGAATAATTCTCTCCTTATGTCATACCTATTCCATTTTATAAAGTATGTGTAATCATTTGCCTTCAAATAAAACACGTACTTAGACTCGAACTCTCAGTCTGATGAATTGGGCGAACATAATTTTCTTCCTGATTCCACACCAAACTTCAAGTAATAATGATTCAGGACGCCGTTCAAGGGAGACAACTCTTTTCCGGATTGAAAACAATCACGGTTTTTCTTCCCTGATAAATGTTAACCCTAGCTACAGTTACTGTTATCTGCTATAATTTTAACTGATAAAGTAGTTTGCTGCCCTATATTGCCCAATACCGTCAATTATAGGAATACAGAGAATCTTATCAATAGTATCACCCCTATCCAAGTATTCAGAGAAGAATGATAAATTGAGTATTACCCAAGTCGCACAGATACGGAAAGATGGTGATATTTTCCACTGAACATCAGTGATTGCAAACAAATATAAAAATAGACCGTACAAGAAAATATTCTATTGTCCGACCCGAAGTCATAGTTCACATCTTTTGTTGCTGTATATGTTATTTTAAGTTTACATCCTGAACAAATGTACATAGTAGGAATAAACTGAATGTGCATAGTATGCATACATAGAATGTACATAGTATGCATACATAGAATGTACATAGTATGCATACATATAATGTGCATAGTATGCACACATAGAATGTGCGTAATATACATACATAGAATGTACATAGTATGCATACATACAATGTACATAGTATGCATACATATAATGTGCACAGTATGCATACATATAATGTGCGTAGTCTGCATATATTGAATGTGCGTAGTATGCATACATAGAATGTGCATAGTATGCAAACTTAGAATGTGCGTAGTGTTCATACATAGAATGTGCGTAGTATGTATACATAGGTCGGACTCGCATACTTTTGATCCAGTCCATTGCATAAGGTATCTTTAACAAAGAAAGTGGCAGTAGTGCTTTGCTCTGTTGTATTAAAAGGTGTGAAATAAATAAAGTACCATATTGAACAAAGAAAAACGATCAACCTAGCTATAAAATAGTTGAATTTAATGGATCGACTTAAGGGATAGTGGAAATTCTTCAATGACAAAATAGTTGATTTAAAATGGAAGAATAGTATCACCTCACAAAGTTTCAAAGGTCGGAAAATTAATATAGGCTTAAAAGAGAATAACCGCATTTTATGAACTTTAAATGTGAAAGAGGTGAAAAATCTTTAATTTTGATTGATTACATGGACATTTATTACAGCAAAAACTTTTTGATACGATTTTATTCGCCTCCTCTCTTGCTACTTTTGCAAGGTACCAATGCTATTCTTGTAACGGTATGGCGGCTTTCTGGATTCATGTGACCTCTATTATCACGTCATGACGTCACGTCGTCATTGCCTCACTCTGCTGGCGTGTTTTCATGCAGTGTTTTCTCAGCTACTCCATGTTACTCGCGTAAAGTTGTTTTCTTCACAAATATGGCTAGTAACTCTTGATCTGGAATCAGAGACGAATAAGTCAAGGGAACAAATGTTCTGCTAATATCAGAACTTCTTTTTTCTCAGGGAATGAGGTTAATTATACCATACGTTCAAATCAAAATTCGTTCCACACATCATCGGGGATTTTATTGCATCTGTAACTAAGTAAATTTTCCTGTCAGCGTCATTAAATTATTCTTGTAAAATGAATTAGCAACTATACGTTATATTTAATGACACTGACCAAAAAAGTGTCTGAGTTGAATATAAGATAACATTCACCATGTTATGTGGTACGAGCTATAGTCAGTATCTAAATATGAGATCGCTATGTTTTTATTTATAATGTCCATTTTACGAACATATCTACATATCAAGATTAATATGACAGACTGAAATCTGAGTTTGACTTCAGATAAATCAAACTTTTAAAAAAAGTCCATACCTACATTTTAAGAACATCAGTGCAATTATGGTCTCTGGGTTGCTCATTTCTGGATAAAAACAGAAACTCCATACGTTTACATATTTTAACGTGAAAAAAGTGAAAAATTACAGGAATAGAAAACACAGTAACATACGACTTAACTCGCGTCCTTTCTTGGTACTTGTCCATAGTACCAATGCTATTCTTATAACAATACGAGTTCAGAATCTGGATGTGTATTTAAATATGACTTGAATCAGACCAGTTGAATGCCTTAAGCCTAGTCTTAACCACGAAGACGAACGTCCAATTGGATGTAGTAAGCCCAATCATAACTGTGCGATATTGGCACTAATTATAGACTTGACACAGTTTGGGAAATATAAAGATAGGACACAGTTTGAAAAGGTCACTGTTTGCTGAACAAAGCGTTGAATACGAAGGTGATTTCCTTTAGTTGTACTCTCCCGTTTTATCTGAATTTCAATACCTCCAGCGCATGACGTCTTTTTTTCAGCTTCAGATTTGCTGTGAAATCTTCAAAATATTGGGTGCTGAGTGTTTAACCATTCACGGTACAGTAACAAAAGTAGATTATTTAGTACACAGACAATTGGAGTAAAGAGGCCTGGCCCAAGGATACACCACGGTAGCTGAAACGACCTGTTTCAATTGTGTCATTCGAACATTCTTCCCTTAAGTAGCGAGTTTGTCACACTAACCAATGAAGTACCATGATTCCTGCCTCTATGAATCGCGTCTTACGACATGCATTTGCCGTCTACAGGACTATTCTACATCTAAAAACTCGGAAGGATTTGCAAAAAAAGTTAAAATATTCTTGCCCCATGTTGCAAAATTCAATTATTAATTATTTTTTAATATTTCTGAATTCCGAAAATTTGTTTAACCAAAGGTTCTACCTGAAGATTGCATTCCATCGTTTACATTTTCACTTTATGGGACAAGTACAACTACATTTACTGAATCAGTAGTTAGGCTATCGCTACCAAATTACCCATGTAACATATTTCTATGACAACGGTGTTCCTGTTTCCACCTCCTTGTAGTATCATTGATATTATTAAAGTCACTTACGTTTTGCAATTGCATAAGGACCATACAATTGCATAAGGACCATACAATTTAGCCCGAAGATAACTTTGGGGTAGGGACAGGAGAGCCAGACAGAAAACTTGTTTGTATCTGTCATACCTTTATTTCAGTTTTGACTAAGTAAAATGAAGACAAGTTCCTGATACTGTACAAGCTCTTGACAACTTATATCTGAAATCGGAGACATAGTCAAGAAAACTAATCTTGAAATTTTCATTGATATAAATTTCTTTTCTTTTAATAACTTCAAATGGCTACGTTGTAGTTCCAAATGTCTACAACTCACATTATCTTGAACTGAATAAGTAACAGCAAACATCAGCTAATGAACACCTTCGTCCCCATCATTTCATGTACCAAAGCAATATGATCAAATCATATTATTCAAAGTTTGACAAAATCTTACCAAAGCCTTTTGACTTTCAGGGCGATATACAGATTTAAACTGCTAGATCCATAACATGCTGGAAAATTCCAGATATAAAATTTGATCCTTGCTCAGAGTGGGTAGTTTTGGGAACGCCAAAATGTTATATAAAAAGTAAACCTTTTTCTATGGTTTTAGTTTTAATATTCGTCATGGAAGTTACTTTTGGAAATATTGTGGACTCATACAGGATGATTAAAACGTACTGGTTGCCTTGTATGGTCTTGTGTAAGAGACTGACACAGGCTACCATTATCCTGTTAAATGGTTCATCAAATGTAGGAATAGGTTACCGATGAGCCTTAGGTATCTTTTAATTAGGTTTTCCTACCATTTGACAAGTGTGACAAGACTTACGGTATTTAGAATCATCAATTTGAATTTTGGTTCAAACAAAATTGATTCAAAATCTTGTGACCTATCCTACTGACTCTTAAATAACAAGCCAAAGGAGTTCCATCGACTAGACTAAGAATTTGCTGTTGATATGAATTCGAAACAACAATTTCATGCTTTTGTTCCAGTAGTTGTGGCTAACTCATGTGGCCTCCATTTACTCATAAGGACGACATTTTGCACAAAATAACAAAGTGGAATTTCTGTTGCTTCAACTAATAACTCTTGGAAACAAACAAGAGATCTCAAGATCTTGTTTCTTGTCTTCAATGAGTGATTGTCTTTTTTTCACCACGATTAGAATAGAGAGTATAATCGTGAAAAACTCAATAACAGATGCGTCACCTAAAGGAATAATTTCCAGATCAACTTCATTCTCAGCATCTCTTTTTGCCATGGTTGTGGTAACTGCACTAGCAGGATATAAATCATGGATTACATTCTCAATATGATCAACTTTCTAATCCGAACATTAGTTACAAGCTGATTAACCACAACCTTATGTCCAGCTAGGTAATTGCCTAGTAATAAATGAATAACCACAATAGGTAAAGAATTCACTGTTCTATAGTCATGGGTCCTGAGACCAAGTCTGACGCCAGATTGACACATTGGAGAGGATCATTAACAGAGTCGCACTCTACTTCCTGAATAAGAACACTTTCTCTAGAAGAAGACTTCTCAGACAAAGGCAAAACACCTGATAATTAAAGACTAGGAGAGGTTCATGTGTCCCTTAATATATTAATAGGGATAGAATTGGCAGAATCACCAACAAGTAACATGGAAACTTTCGACATAAATAGTTGAGTTTTCTCCATAACAAAATTAGACCGGATTACTTTTGACGCAATGAATGTATTGTTTTCATTACAAAACCGCGATCTTGACATGTTAGAAATAAGACCATTTGGAATAGCTATGTATGACTCCTCTTGCTGATTTTTCAATCTATTGCAACCATAAGTAACGTGCCCTTTCATTTTACAATAAGTGCACGTAGGAAGAGATAAGGATTTTCGGATCAGTCTTATCACAGTCTGAGATCTAAATGTTGTGCCAGATTGAGTTTTGGAACAACTCGTATGAGACTGAGATGATTTTTTCTCACCCAAACCTGCTTATAGGAAGACATACCTATAAGTGAAACGTTGTGAGTCATGGAATAATCATCATCTGTTTGAGAAGTATTTGCCAAAGTTTCTACCTCTGGCTCATAACTATTCAACTCCTGTACTAATATAAGCTGTCAGAGATTATCGTTGTTTCCATCAGTAGTCTTAAGCTGAACACAGTTCAAACACTGTTTCTTTATTCCATAGCAAATTCGACATGGGTTTGTCAGGTTTCTTTTCTACAACTCATAGACGTTTATCGATATGCCTCAGGTAACAACTCATAGCTCTTCTAGATATATTCTGTAACAAAATACTATTCAGCGCTTTGTTGTGTCGACAGTGTGAAACGTCGATATCTGGAAATTTCCCAATAAGTACACTTTGTAACAAAAAAGTCCAGTGCTCTCTTGGTCATTTCAAGGTTTCAGTAATTTTCTCAAAGTCAAGAAAAAATTCAGTAACATTCTTCTTCTTGAAAAGGAGGTACTAACTTGACATTCTGATACTATGTAAACTTGAACTTGTGTGTAGGTGGTGGAGAGTGTGCTCCATTTGAGAGTTCGAATAAATTTAATCTATATTGTTCTCTCTCTCTCTCTCTCTGCAATTGTAATGTCATCTCCTGCTGTTCTCTCTGGCTCTCTCATTCCTCTCTCTGTGTTTACATTTATTTCTCTTCTCTCTGCATATGCCTCTATAATCTCTGAGTTTGTATTTCTCTTTCTCTCTCTCCTCTCTCTCTCTCTCTCTCTCTCTCTCTCTCTCTCTCTCTCTCTCTCTCGCTCTCTCTCTCACTCACTTTGCATTTTCATTTATTTTGCTTTCTTAAGTCTTCTGCGTTTGCATTTCCATCTTATCTGAAGGTTTCTTAATTCCAATTCTGTCTGGGTCTTTAAACTGCAATTCTTTTAATTTTCAATGAAAACAAGATACATACTTTCTAAATGAACCCTAAACACCTTAATTCAAATGATTGTTTTCTACCAAATGCTGAACGAAACTATTGTCCCCGTGTTTGTTTTTAATAAAAGATCCTTGGCTTCCGATAATAATAAATCCTGGCAAGCTCAATCAACAAGTCCTTTGTCAAAGTCTCTAACCTTTAGGATTTAAACAATGTTCTCCACTTTTGATGACATTGTGAACGCTTGTTGCTTTCACTAAATATTTCAGAAATATGTTAAATTAGAACCTTTCCAGGGTCAAAGAGATTTCTGAAGCGATGTCGAATTATATTTAAACAAAAAATTTTAACTTAACTTCAATTTTTATTAGAAAATACCCCAGATGACCCTCTTTTTCTGCTACTACTCTGCAGTTTTGAACTAAGTAACAGAAATAATAAAAACCAACAAGCTTAGTAAAATCAAGGAACAAAACTAAATCTCTAAGTTATAAAGCGAAACGTTTTGTTAATTAAATATCAAAATAATCATAAAAGTTCTGACACAAGTCAAAAAGTAATGTTCCGAATGAACTCCAATATTGAATGATTTGATTGTCAATAGCCTTGACTGAGCTGATGTGCCAACAGTCTTGATGTATCACGCTCATCCCGAATCAGATATTTTGTTCCAAATGTTAGTGAGCACTTTGTAATTCCAAGGAATATGTTTTTAAACAATCAGATATATCACACTCATCCCAAATCAGAGATTTTGTTCACAATGTTAGTGAGCACTTTGTAATTCCAAGAAATATGTTTTTAAACAATGATTCCTCTCATATCTTATTTGACACAATCCTATATGAATCCAGAAACCGAACGTAAAGAAGGAATGAAATAATCATGTGTATTAGAACATTATTAAACAATCTAAGATGCAATAAAATGACTAGGATGTTGGTCACATGTTCGCTTCCAAAACGATAAATTTCTAAAAACAAAGATTAGAATTTGAACTCAAACATGAATACACCTCCTATTTGTAACTTTGAAACAAGAGAAAATAAAACAAGTACAAAATAGTAATGGACATATGTCGAGCACAAAAAACAAATTTATAACAGGAGATTGTCCCAACTTATGACTAAATAGTTTGCGACTTACTCAACACTGGAAACGAAAACAAATTTTGTAAGATAACACAAGAACAACAATAAACAAAATAATTAATTCTTCTTAAACTGTGCCTGACAAATTTTGACAGAAAGCATCGTAGCATAAATATCTAAGGATTTCATGCAAACGTTGCCGACCCATCATAAATATGGAACTTATTACAAAATTGGAAAGTCCTTATTGCTAAAAAATGAAAGAAACAATCTTTTCATAGGACAAATATGTCCGGGTTTTCTCTAAACATATCACTTTTATTTTGGAATTATGGGATTGCGGACTACATGCAAGATTTTGTTACATTCAAAATTTAAGCGCTTGATTTGCCAAAACTGAAGATTTGGCAGCGGAGGTGTTTTGGCAAACATATCTTAACACATTTCTCAAATTGAAAAACATATAAATGCCTTTTTCTCAAAACCGTTCAACAGAGTTTGACAAAACATGACAGGAGCATTATGGCAATAAGGGAATTTTTTTATACGCAACTCTTGCTCACCGGTCATGACTTTATTATTTACTCGATCTCAACTCCGTAATAATTGGTATTTATGTTACCTTTTATTATCACTTTTTAACATTACTGAATTTAAATGAAAATGCACAAAGGAAAGGTGGGATTGCATCTTCTAAATGATATTGAAATTTGTTTGCTTAGAAACTTTCCCAACCCACTATATTTTAAGGATTTTATTATATGGACCTGTATTGTTTATTTGATATACCCTTTAAATAATTTTGATCTTTTTAACTATTTGCTTCTTATCTTGTTTACATGTTCACATTGTTTACGGGTTTCCATTTACATGGAAGTGTGGTTTTCCAAAATGTATATAACTATTCTTTATCTATGCCTCTTTAACATAAACATTAATCTTTATATATGCCCCTTTAACAGAAACATTATCCGTTACTATATACCCAGCACTGTGATGGCGTATGAACCCTCAACAAAGTTGCAAACCCTTAACAACGCTATATCTTGTACATTCTACCGTTCCTCCATTATAGTAAGCTAGTTTAATATGATAATTTGTCTTTCTTTGTAATTCTGAAAATTGCTTACAAAAGAAATTGAAACAAGAGTCAAAATCTTATACAATTATCTCCCAGCAGCGTGGTGTAATATTAGGTAACAAAACTGTATCCATTTATGAAGTATGTTCAATTAGGTCTGCAAAATTTATCAGAGCTAAAGATGCACATTTGATTGCTGGGAATGATATAGGAAATGATAACAGTAAGAATCCGACCTCACTTAAAAATATATTTCCACTAGCAGTTGGGCACTCTTGACATGTCCTGGGGGATCTGAGTACTCAGCAAGGGTATCCCTCTAGCTTTAAAATAACAACCTGTAAAACATAAATAACCCACCCAAATACTCTCAAAACCAGATTAATATACATAGACAGACGCGCGCTTTTGATACGCCCTAGGGACTTGAATACTCGGCAAAGGTTTCTGGTCTTCTTAAGTCCCAAATATATCCTTAAAAAGCAACAAAAAATATTTTCAAAAATCTTCATCTCTGGTCTCCTTCTAGCCCTACCATGAAATACAGCAAAGGTAATACTGCGGCCTACTTCTGTGACACAGACCATACTGACACTAAAGCAGCAGAGTTTTCCATCCAATGCAACCTAGCTCATCTTTAGAAAAGTTTCAGACACAAGAACCGAAACTCAAAATTCGTGAAGTACATCCATTTAGACCAGTACCCTGGAATGAGCAGACTCCTGCCTGCAGATGGTCGCCTGCCTTCCTGGTCACTACCTCCCTTGCCTCAGTCGGACACACATAAGCGTGAAAACCGAGCATGAAACACCTAACATACATGAAAGCAAATATAAATGAATAGTGAGTGGCACTATGGTGTCATAATCCTTACACAATTCTATCTAGACGCCTACAAGAACTACCCAGTCCAGCAGCTAGTAGAAGCAGTTAACTACATATTTACGCTATCACCTGAGATGAAAATAGACTGCGGAGAAATGTAAAGAATCAGAAGAAAAACGGGAAACTTCTGCTTAAAAAGACCTTCTAAGGGCTACCAATATTGCCTCTTATCCAGAGAACCGTTTTGGCTTGGTATCCCATTTAGATAAAAATAGTATGTACACTAACTTGATCCTTCAATCCACCGGTTCAAAATTCAAACCTCTGATGACCTAACAGTGACCAAACGTTTTATATGTCGCTCAGACATTTTAGTTTTATTAACATTTGTGGGCATCTACAACGTACACTATCTACTAAAATTGTTAAGATTGTTAGGACGTAGGAAAATTTTACTTGTTTTTTATTTGACCTAATTGCACAGGTGGCTAAGACATTATTGGCATTTTTTATTGTCCATTATTACAACTAGACTAAATTTGACTAAGTACGGGCTGGCGTTCTTGGTAGTGCACGACATCCATGGCTGGCTTGCCGAGTTCCTTGCCCTCGTGCCTCTCTGGGACATCGTGTAACGGAGGAGATGTGGAGCAATTTTCACCAACCTAAAGCTACGTGTCCAGATGTGACGTCATCGTTGCGACCAGTTGCAATGGGCGTTACATGCTGCTTGGGTCTACACTAGTACGGTCAATAACGGACTGAAATCAACTCTTTGTTAACATGAGTATGTGTTGGGCCCATTCCCACTCATGAAAACCCTTCATTCAGGTCGTTAGAGACAAATAGTCCTACGACCTGACAGCTAAATTAGCAGTGCTCCTTCAGCACATAAACGCCTGGGGGATGTGGCACTAATTCTTTCCCTCCAGGAACATTTAGCATCCCCCTGTACGGAAATATACCCGTCGCACATGCCCTTCTGGGCGCACGCGACGTAAATCCAAGTAATCAATCAATCAAAAACTAGAGACGCCATTCTCATCAACGTCATTACGTCTGATGTTTATGACGTTGATCATTCTCATGGTAATGTAAAGAGTTAATGTTCCTTATATCAAGGCATTCAACACAGTTACCCCTTGTCTCAATTCTTAATGATGAGTATTTACAAAGGAAGAGACCAAACAGGAAATTATATGCATATGGATTCCTCGGCAGCATTTACAACAAAATATATGCAGCAACGGCAAAACAAAACGAAGATAAGATTCTGCTCCAGATATTATCACCACTACTAATATGATTGGCATCACTACACATATAATTATCAACAACAGCTCTACCATTATCATCAATATTATACAACAACAAAAACCAATAATAATAATAATAATAATAATAATAATCTATGATTATGTGGATAATATCTAAGACTATCCTTGTTTTCGAGTAATGGCAAAATAAAGTTATCAATCATAATTATGGGCGTTCGCCACGACACAAACTCATTTAAACTCGAATGTTTGTAGTTAGCTTCTCTACTTGAGCCCCCACTCCCCCAAATAAAAAAAAAAATAAGAAAAAGATCAAACATAAAATGAAAGTAAAATCTGTGTACGATGGCGAAGAGAAGATCCAGAGAACAATTTTAGTTGCATATCTGAATTCGTCTTTTCCTAATTAGCAAGAATCTATAATGTTGATGGATGCGTATTCAACTGTTCGTGTGCTATATTCAGGCCCTGAGAGGGTCTAGGGTATATCTACGTTGTGACTCTTGGACTACAGCTGTGCCAAAGGGCATTACTTAGGGTTATTAATCGATCCACTATCCCCACCACTATGTGACATATATTGAAACGAGCGTCGTTAGTCACATTTACCAACTCGTAGACATGTAAGATCATACACCTAAAACAAGCAAGAAATCGAACCTTCTTGACTTTATCAAGAATGAAATTGTTGCGGAAGGGATAAACAGTTTTCATCTTCGTTAGATACAAGATTTTTCACTTCTGTATGATTATTATTTACAAGTGTCTTGATGCAGGTTTCGTATTCAAAATTCAAGTTACGCTGATCTTGCCATCAAACAGAATAAATGTCCAAATAATAAAATCCCTAAAATATGGGAGGTTGGTAAAGTTTCTAATCATACAAATTTCATTATCATTTAGAAGACGCAATCCCACCACTCCTTTGTGCATTTTCATTTAAATTATGTAACGTTCAAAGGAGAAGATGTTAAAACAATCCTCCAAAGTCGTTGAAAAAATGTGTTTATATTTCAAAGAAAGCATACTAGGACGAGGTACAATCAAGATTTTGTAAAATAAGCTAGTTTGCCTTCAAATACAACTGTGATTGCTAAAAATGGTGAAACACTGAAACAAAGTCTTCTCAACAACAACGACTGCTCCGGTGGCCTAGTGGTTAGATCATCTGCTCGGATGCGGGAGGTCGCAGGTTCTAACCCCGGCTGAGTCATACCGGACTGATACAAACTGGTACGAACAGCTACCTCGCTAGGCGCTCAGCGTTAAGAAGTTTAGTGTTAGGACAGGTTGGCCTGGTGTCGGGATAATATGAATAGGTGGACATGATGCCACATGTCTGCAGCATGATGCCCCAGTGCTAGACATCACTATAAACTGCCACACTGCAGACATCGTAGTGATATGACTGACAAATTGTTAAAGTTACGTTAAAAAATACAAATAACGCGGACAAAAACATGTTCAACAACAGCTGAATAGAATTTGATACAACATTACAGAAAACATATCGTTAAGTCTTTTTAGAACGTATGCAAAAGCTATGTATTCCTATTTTAAGTTTTAGTCTATGGAACCATTTACTGTTGTGTTCAGATATAATTTTATAGGAAGTTGTGTTCACATACATATAAATCTAGTGGAATCGATTATTTACATTAGTCGCTGAAAATCTAAACTGCTCGTTGACGGTTTGGACTGAAATACTAGTTTGAGTTTATTGTGAATTCATTCAAAGATATTCTAGATTATATCATTGTGATACATCAAAACTATTGGTACATTTGCATTATCAATACTATTGGTACAACAGCACATTTAATATTGGAATTAGTTCGGAACATTCTAAAAGTTTGGGGTTGTAAAAGAACATTTCGGATGATTTGGGATTTAATTCATAATGCTCTCATTTCCTCATAAAGTTTCTCTTTGTGCTTTAGAGAAATACATTTTTGTTAATTTTAATAACTTGTTCGTTAAGCTTTTTAAAGGTTAGAATAGATAACAATTTCTTAATCAATTTATATTCATCAAGAATTTGCGTGGTATCACTGAAAAACTGAACACAAACGGTGTGAGACTAAAATCATACAAATAATCATTGATGTTGGACTTCGACTGTTAAAGTCTCCCATTCATAATACCTATTTTTTCAAAGTCTACTTGCTAGTAATATCGGTGGGGAACATGTCAATTTCATCTTTATTTAAAAAAATTGAATCTGATGGAGCAGCATAAAGGACCCAAAATAAACGTTGTCATCAGTTTGAAAACGAGTTATAAACGTTGTCATCAGTTTGAAAACGAGTTATAAAGGTTGTCATCAGTTTGAAAACGAGTTATAAAAGTTTTCATCAGTTTGAAAACGAGTTATAAACGTTGTTATCAGTTTGAAAACGAGTTATAAACGTTGTCATCAGTTTGAAAACGAGTTATAAACGTTGTCATCAGTTTGGAAACGAGTTACAAACGTTGTCATCAGTTTGAAAACGAGTTATAAACGTTGTCATCATTTTGAAAACGAGTTAGAAACGTTGTCATCGGCTTGAAAACGAATTATAAACGTTGTCATCAGTTTGAAAACGAGTTATAAACGTTGTCATCAGTTTGAAAACGAGTTATAAACGTTGTCATCAGTTTGACAATGAGTTATAAACGTTGTCGTCAGTTTGAAAACGAATTATCTCAACTTTAAACTAAAGTAGGTAATCTGAATCAGATTGTATGTTGCTTATAAAAGGAAAAATGCAATTCTTTACAAAAACTCCCAACCCGCTGATATTGCGGTAACATCTCTGCTTTCGATCTTTAGACCAATAAGTATATCGACGTAATTCAGTTGCATCAAAATGTATACTCTTAAAGAGAGTTTAGTAATTCAATTGCATCAAAATGTATACCCAAAGACAGCGATTCATACTCTTAGAGTGATTTTAGTAATTCAATTGTATCAAAATGTATAATCTTAAAGAGAGATATTAGCAATTCAATTGCATCAAAATGTATACCCAAAGACAGCGATTCATACTCTTAGAGTGATTTTAATAATTCAATTGTATCATAATGTATACTCTTAAAGAGAGATATTAGTAATTATATTGTATCAAAATGTATACTCATGCAGAGATATTTTAGTAATTCTATTGTATCAAAACGTATACTCATACAGAGATATTTTAGCAATTCTATTGTATCAAAATGTATACTCTTAAGGAATGACTTTAGCAATTCGGGCAAAATAGTTAACTTTAACCCATGCACTGACTGCTTCAGTTTGCTATGATATTAAAAGTAGAAAATATAAAAAAAACAACAGAAGAAAATGAAAACGAGAAGACTAATTGTTGAATGAAAAATGAATACACAAAATAATATTCGAGAGGACAGGATTATTTTCCTTCACATGTTTTATCAACACGTCAATCGAACTACACTTCCCTCCGTCAATCAGTGAAGGAATTTTGATTTGTTCAAGCCGATACGTACTTCGTTACTTTGGTAAGTCTGTTTGTCTGTCCGTCTCAAGAAGATTTTTGCAGCAGTGAGCAAGAACGTGTAACGTATACAAATACATCTTTTCTATCATTTTATTATGCATAAGTATATGACCTGAGTTGATTTGCAGGTCAGATTAATATAGCGTTCACAACCATAAGAGCGATATATCATCCTTATTATTGCAGTTAAAATAGTCTTAATGATTAAAAGAACGAGTTATCGCCCTTATTAATGTAGTTAGATTAGTGTTAAGGTGGCAGGATCCAGTTTCGTAAATTGGTCTCTGCAAATTTTCTTTACTTAAGACTATGGCGTGACTTCATCAGCTATTATTGTTTACTATTTAAAGATATGGATATATTTGTGAACTATGTGTTCTGGGCTTGTGTTGTTCTTAAAATTGATCTCAGGCATGTACACCTTCCATAGCTGCTCTGCAGTATGTTGATAGTGAATTACCAATTGTCGGCTAGGAAGAAGAGCTAGCTTCCCATAGCAGAAACACATGCGTTTGTGGCAAGTAGAACATCTCGAAAACGGCACGGATGACAACTATTTTCAATTGCATCAGCCTGTTTAGTACACACTGTTTTGCAGAATTGTCATCAAGGAAAAGAGCTTGTGTTTGCATTGTGAGCACCACATTGTGTCAAAAATGACATTCGGACGTGAAAATTGAACGTATAATTTGGTTTTCAGGTGCATAAACTTCTCTTATGAACGGCCATTTACTTCTATGGTGAAGTAGATAATATTCTTATGCTTTAATTTAATATAGGTATTTAAAAATATGGACCTTTTTGACTCACTTGTATATTTGATTTTTCATGATATTTTAAACTAGGTCACTGTATTGTTGCCTCTTAGTCAGAGGGGTGGTTAATAGAATTTGGCTGGCGTTATCTAAACGACGACCTCCCTCGATATTATAGCCCGGCAGGAGTGAAAGAATAATGGAATTTCACAGAGAACTGAGCGAGAATACTCGAGAGAAATAAAACAATACGAGCCTCCTTTTAACAATAAAATTACACATTTAATCAGAACAAATTCATAACGACAATTATAATTTAAGTTAGACTATATCAACATAATTTAACAGGTGTGTCTAATTCGGCTTTATTTCATCATCATAAGGAGAGGTGAAAAGAGCGCAATGTACACGACTGATTGCATTACCTTCCCTCCCTCTGATCGTATATCAACATCTCCCAGTTCATCCTTCCTAAACTTTATGCTTTTCCCCATCATGGACTTCCTGGTCCTTTTTTCTAACCTCGTCCTTCTTTCTTTCCCCGGACTTCTGTCTTCAGACTGTCTCGTTTTCTCTCAGAAAGCTGTTCCTTAAAGGACACAATTACCTCATAATTATGTATACCCCACTCTCTAGAGGTACATACAATTCACTTACGTTATTCAGAGTATGTTGCTATCTACATCCGCGTAAATTCTGACTTAGCACGGTAGAACATTGACCTTGCTTCCAACGGCAAGTCTTAAATTACCACGTGAACGTCTACCAAATATTACCGTATTATTTTACATATGCTACTACATGTTCGATTACAACTGCATGAAATTCACAAAATGTAACTCACGTCAATCAGTACCATACAAGATAATCCAAGCATTACAAAATCAGTTACAATTAGGTAATTATCGTTAACTCATGATGATCCGTATCGTCCTAACAAACAAAGGAAGCTATTTCATATAACCATATCAAATCTTACACATATGAACATCTGGATCGCATACAATTAATTCTACCAATGAACTAGTAACTGTATAATTAAAAGGGTAAATTGCATAACAGTTCTGGCATCAACACTTTCCATGAAATTGAATAAATTGCATAATAACTCTAGCAAACACATTTACCTAAAACAAACAAACGAATAATAGAATATTACGTGAAACTAAACTTGCGTACCTTATTGCTGTTATCTTTCAGAACATGTCCGTCCTAGCACTAAAACTTGTCTTTCTCTTTACACGACGACCAGCTGGTCCCTTTCTTGTTTCCCGAGGAAGGCACTAATTTCTTTATACTTTCAACGGAGAAGAGACTAAGTTTCCTCTTCCAGGAAATTTTCAGACTAAATGATTTCGACTAATGTTGTCACTTTAAAGCCTGATTGCTTACGCGCCAATTTATTCTGCCCAATCATAGGCAGCGGTCCCGAATTTTTTCCAACTAAATAATTCCTTTCATCATGCTTATACAGCTCACAATCTGTAAACGACAGTGCGTGACAATTTCCCTTTGAAAAATGATAAGTGGACACTTGTTACTGCCAAGCGGTTAAGGTTGGTATCTCAAATGTTTACTTTTTTAGGACCGTTTTAAGATACCCCGGTCAATTTCACTCAGTCGGAATTCTGTCCCTTTTGAAGTTTACACTGACATGGGGGATATGAATGAAAAAAGGTCGAAGCGGCCTTTCACAAAAACGTTTCTGGCTTAAATGTGATAAACGTTTAATGCTCAATGCATCCAACTTTAAAGTTCGACACTTCACAGTCGCTGATTGAGGCTTTAAATTTGTACATAAAAACTGGGCCCTGGCCCCGTAATTATAATAAGAGAAAGTTATCCCCTTATTAATGCAGTTAGATTAGTGTTAATGACTATACGAGTGATTTATATTCCTCACTAATGCCGTTGAATTAGTTTTCATAATTAAAAGAGTGATTTATAATTTTTACTAATGCAATCAAAATAGTGTTCATGATTGTTTCCAGCGATTTATAATCCTTATTACTGCAGTTATAATAGTGTTCATGAATGTTAGAGCGATTGTAGTCCTTACTAATGCCGTTAAAACAATGTTCATGATAAAGCTAACGATTGAGAATGATTGACACTACATTGGAGGTATATATTAAAGGGAATTAATAGCTGCGGTAATATATCTAACTTAATTTACTATTTCAAAATATACATACACAGCTTAAGCTACGACAAGACATCTGATTATTTTACTATTTCACAATATTCTTTTTTTGGGAAGACAGATATCTTTCAGTTAAGTGAATTGAAGCATACAAAAAAGCTTAAGAGAAATATATAGAAAGTAAAATTTAAAACATTATTGCATTTTTATTATTTTGCATATGTTATACCATATACGGTTTGTCGTTCATCTACATCCCAACTCTGAATAAATTCCTATTACATTATCTTTATCGTCCCGGGGTTTGCATTCCAGCTACCGCGACAGAAAAAGCTGACAAAGCAATGATAACCCAGATAGTAGTTATACCAGGTTCATTTATATCACAACTTAACCTACACGATATGGACTTCCACCTATACATTGTATGTTACCTTGATGCGAGTACCTGTAATGGGGCTCCACGTGTACATTTTATGTTCTTATGATGCGAGTACAAGATCGTACGTTTCTGATCCTGCGTATTTTTTGTTTATATTTGCTTTAACAAAATATTTTACAAGGAACCCCAAACTGAGAAAAGTATAACTGATTTATGAGCGTTCTATATACATATTTATTAATGGTACAATTGTCTACCAACATATGCTTGGAAGTTGGGTTCCATTGCGATGGTTACACTTGTGTAACTTTTTCCATATTTTCTTTAACGTTTGACTATGCTGGAGAAAGGAAGGTTTACCAAAGTGGCATACTTTTCAACTTTCTGACGGCACTTCTCAAGTAAGTGACGACCTGACCTTCCACTAGGGATCCATCGTAGCTCAGTTGATAGAGCGTTGGACTTGTAATCCAAGAGTCGTATGTCTGGTGCTCCCCCAGCCCAGCCTATGTGGATGTTTCGGCGTGTTCTGAACAATGCATTTAACTCTCCTTTCCTTGGCACGATATAGACACGCATCACATTCTAAAACACCGTTGAAACCAACAAACAGTCTGTTGTGTGAAGTAGAGGGAGTAGAATTGCGGATTGCATGTGAAAACTCTGTTGAAAATGTGGGCGTGAACATCGAAACGCACTTCTTTTGAGAGTGGCGTTAATTTTACGTGATACAGAATTAGAAACACTGGTATTTTATCTAGCAACAGTCACTAGCACAATTAAATATCAAACCAATAATCACTAGTAGTCCTCGAGAGCCAGTACACCAAGGGTTGTTAAATACATACAAAGTCACGTTATAACTCGAGTATCTGCTCCATCAGATCACGTCCTACAATTCCACCTCTATACACGACCTATCCATTTAAACTATGATAAATTATATCTCTATAAACACGACCTATCCATTTGAACTATGATAAATGATTTAGCAAGAACTTGAAATAACGTTTATCAGTTTACATGTCTGCATTAGTCTGTATCGACTGTGTAAATAGACGTAGGACAGCTAATATATCCATCACTTTGTGTGAACTTTGTAGATAGTGTTACGACTCCATAGTTTTAAACTAAGTAACAGAAAAAAGCAAAGCCAACAGGTTTAGTACAATTCAACAAATAATGTGTTTCCTTTGAATTCAATGTGATAATATAGAAGAAAGTTGCAGTGTTTTGAATTAAATCCCAAATAATTCTGGAAGTTCTATCACAACTCCAAACGTATAGAGTGTGTTCAGAATGAATTACAGTATGGAATGTGCTGATGTGTCAATAGTCTTGGCTGAGTTAAGGTACCAACAGTTTTGATTTATCACAATGATATAAGCCAGAATATCGTAGACTGAATTCACAATAATGGGAAAATAGTGATATAGTTAAACATGTCAATGAGCACTTTGTAATTGCTATGAATAATCTCTAAACAAAGTATAGATGAACACAACTAACAATAATTTTAGAGGCTGAACTTAAATTATGAATGAACAATTGTTTTCATTGTTTTCCTTAGACTATCAACTAACTTATGACACAAAATGTACTGGACATGGGTCACTTCCAATGGAAATTTTCATCAAAGTCGTAATCAAGGTGAGGCCTGTTTTCTTACATTTTAGCAAAACACCTGACAGCACTCGGTTAGATCATGTTTTTGTTCTAAGGGGAAAACCAGTTTCCTGGAATCAAGTCCAAGTAAACATGTTATATACAAAAAATTCATTATCTTAAAGTATAATTTACAGTCATGGATAAATGATAGCTATGTAAAATATTGTTTACAAATAACCCTTACAAAATACAATCCAATGTTTAATACAAATGTACATATTTAAAGTAATATATAACAACGTTATATAAAAATTACATTTATAAAGTAATACATGCTAATTTTATATACAAATGTACATATATAAAGTAAAACATACCAATGCTATATACAAATGTACATATGTAATTTAATACAAACCAATGTTATACACAAATGTACATATGTAATACATACCAATGTAATACACGAATGTACATATGCAATGTAATGCATACCAATGTTATATACAAATGTACATATGTAATGGAATACAAACCAATGTTATACACAAATATACATTTGTAATGGAATACAAACCAATGTTATATACAAATATACATATGTAATACATACCAGTGTAATACACGAATGTACATATTTAATGCAATACATACCAATGTTATGTACAAATGTACATATGTAATACATACCAATGTAATACACGAATGTACATATTTAATGCAATACATACCAATGTTATGTACAAATGTACATATGTAATGTAATAAATACCAATGTTATATAACAATGTGCATATATAATGTAACACAAACTAAAGTGTATATAGAAAGTAAATGCATACGAATGTATGTCTAAAAAATAAATACATATCAATGTTTTGTACACGCATGCTAATTGTATTTAACTAAATATGATAATTCTATAGAAATCTAGAATTTCCATTCATATTCCAATATACATCTTCATATTGCGATCCTAAAGAGGTGGAGTAAGAAAAAAATAAATGTAGACTACTGTCAAAATGATGCCAAAATGTTATTTTTATTATTTCATTTGATGTGAGACAGTTCTATGCTGGGTTGACATTGATATGACTACAAAACCATATTTAGGACAGAATAATTATTTATAAGCATAGCGCGAGAAAGAAATACTGGGTATGCTCCTTCATCGATATTTGGACTCGCAAAATTATTTATATTCGCGCAAGCGTTTTATACCCCCGTAGGATACTTTTTTATTTTCATTATTGGAATTAGTAGCATTATGTGCGATATTTATTATTCGACGTATTCAACAACTTTCTGAAATTTGTTTTAAATGCAGAATCTATTCAGGTCTTTATCTTTATCTGACGCATGTTTGACTACAAATTAACTAGCGCATCGGTGAATTAAACGTGACTCAGGATTGACTACAAATTAACTAGCGGATCGGTGGGTTAAACGTGACGCAGGTTTGACTACAAATTAACTAGCGAATCGGTGAGTTAAACGTGAGGAGACATGGACATATTTTATTTATTACACTTCTACTATGGACAATATTTTTAGGAGAACTACTTCGCTGTATAGTTATCATACGAAATCAAAACGACCTCGCAAATAGACAGCAAGTGGTTGCTGACCTACGCCTTTATCTGCATATAGATAGCCCATTTGGTTACAGTAGATTTAAATCAACACACGTGACGCTCTCACCATTCGTCTCGCCTGTTTATGAAGCTAAGAACACTTTGATACATTGCAGTCAGCAATTTACGTCATTCTCTTCCATTGCTGATCAGTTTGTAAGGTAAGATCTTAAATGTTGACGATAACCTTTCCTTTAATCATGCAACAAGTTTGTATCTTTTGTGTTTTGTAAAGCATTATTCCAGATATACGAAATACGAAAACAATATCGTGGAGTTGTGTCGGGTAAGTGCTACTACTACATCATCGTAACGTATGCGTTTAATTTTATAAATAGTAATGTATGGCACACTACGTTAAATTTTAGAGACAGTATTGCATGGCAGACCACGAGAAGTCTTACAGACTGTAATGTATGGCAGATAGTGCCAGATTAGGCCTAAGCTAAACAAACTTCAGCTTAGGGCCTCACAGTCTGAACTCACAGTCTGAACTTACAGTCTGAAGGGGCCTCTCAAATTTATTTCATATCAAATAGGGCTTCTATAGCTTCCTATAGCTTATGGCCTCACTATATCTAAATACGGCTCTGACTGTAATGTATGGCAGACCACGAGAAGACTTAGAGACAGTAATATATGGTAGACTGTGCGTAGTCATAGAGTATTGAATGGCAGAATACGCGAGGTCTTAGAGACAGTAATGTATGGCAGACAATGCGTAGTGTTAGGGCGATATTGTTTGGCAGACTACCTGTAGTCTTAGAGATAGTAATGTATGTCAGACTACGCGTAGTCTTAGAGACGAAATTGTATGACAGACTATGTGTACCGGTAGTCATACAGACAGTAATGTATAGCATACTGTGCATAGTCATTGAGATATTAATGTATTGCAGACTACGCATAGTCTTAGAGATAGTAATGTATCGCAGACCACGAGTAGTCTTCGAGACAGTAATGTATGGCAGACTACACGTAGTCATAGAGACGGTAATGCATGGTAAACCAAGAGAAGTCTTAGAGACAGTAATGTATGGCAGACTGCATGTAGTCATAGAGACAGCATTGCATGGCAAAATACGCGTAGTCTTAAAGACAGTAATGTATGGCAGACTATGTGCAGTCTTAGAGACGATAATTGTATAACAGACTAAGTGTAGTGTCATAGAGAGAGTAATGTATAGCATACTATGCGTAGTCTTTGAGACGATAGTGTATAGCAGACTACGAGTAGTCTTAGAGACACTGTTGTATGGCAGTCTTAGAGACGACAATTGTATAACAGACTACGTGTAGTCATAGAGAGAGTAATGTATAGCATACTATGCGTAGTCTTTGAGACGATAGTGTATAGCAGACTACGAGTAGTCTTAGAGACACTATTGTATGGCAGACTACGCGTAGTCTTAGATATACTGTTGTATGGCATATTACGCGTAGTCTTAGAGACACTGTTGTATGGCAGACTACGCGTAGTCTTAGAGACACTATTGTATGGCAGATTACGCGTAGTCCTAGAGACAGTATTGCATGGCAATATACGCGTAGTCTTAGAGACAGTATTGTATGGCAGTCTACATGTAGTCGTAGAGATAGTCTTATCTGGTGGCTGTACTTGTATTTCGTCTTATCCACTTTCCGTGCATCCCCTCAAAGTAACCCCCATACTCAATAAGGCACATTCTCAGTCCAATTATCTAGTTACTATATATTCTATTTTGTGTCCACGTCTGATATTTTGTGAACACACCAGGAAACTGGAATTATACCACATGAACGTATAAAGAACTGATAAGGAACTTTGTCTTACAGCGCTATAATATGTATGTATGTAGTTATGTATGTAGTTATGTATGTATGTATGTATGGATGGATGGATGGATGGATGGATGTAAATATGTATGTATGCATGTACGCATGTACATACGTATGTATGTATGTATGTATGTATGTATGAAGATACATCTGGCTATTGTCATTGCTTTCTTTAGTTCCCAAACACTACTTGCACACTTATTAATATTTATTCTTTTATTTATTTATCTTTTATTCATGAATTTATTTATTGTATCTTGTACTATATTAAATGAAGGGTCACTGGCATTAGAAGATTGTCCAAATTCAACAACGACAACAGCAGGAAAAAAAAAATCAAATTTACGAATGAACATTGAAAGAACTTTTTATTAAAGCCCTTTACTGCACATGTATTTTGGAGTCTAAATATGATGCCATCTAATTACTCCCACACCCATCCCATCTATAGGTCTATATTGAGTACTCCTTTAATCTTTAGTAATGTCCCAGTTGAATTGATACACTTAAACAATCTCGTGTGTGGGTGTGTGTGTGTGTGTGTACAAAATCGAAAAGAAGACATGTACAATAATAGCAAGCATACATTACACTAGGAACTAATTATCCAAGCTGCGCACATATCTGCATTGACTTTCTACATGTATATACGATAATGGGAATATGCGATGAATGACGTTATACAACTGCAATCTTTTCCTGATACTAGAGCTAGAAATAAACGTATTTTGTTCATACTGTGTATTTAAACAAATTCCATGTCAGCATAGTAGACAGCATATTGCTGATAAAATAGCTGTGATGGGGCGGATCCAGAATACAGCTTAGGGAGAGCTGTAGACGCGTAGGCGGTTGGTCAGAGGAACGGAACAACCAATGAGAGCTCTGCGGAGAAAGACCCCATAACGCTCCTGCGTTTTTATTGTTTTCAGAATATAATTATATTTATGTAACTGCAAACAAAAATTTACATTACAAAATGTTGCTTGTTTCGCGTCTGTTTTAATGGTGTGGTGTGTTCGTTGGATCTTTCGTCGCTGTACTATGATAAACGCAGCATAAGTTTAAAAGAAGAAAGAAAGAAAGGAAAGAAAACAAATCAACGCCAACATCAAACTTGTTTTTTATCATTTTTTATCCTCAGCCTTTGAGATTAAATGAACACCTTCATGTAGTTTTTGTTCATGGCTTTAGAAAACTATCTTGGTTCTTACTCAGAAATACGGTACACAAATCCTATAAATTTATAAACGTTTTATATCTAGCAAGACCTTTGCTTTAAAAATTAAATGTAAGAAATCATTACAGATCTGTTAACTAAGTGTCATGGGCAGTCTGTTTCTGTCCAAATTGTTTCCCAGCAACAAGGACTTCAATAAAATGATAAATACTATTTTGTTTAAAAATAGGCACTTGAATAAAGAATGTGAGGTGATCAGTGCCGACTGTCGAAAATTACTTTTAATAGATACCTTTGAAATGAGCCTCGTCCTAATAAATGACTATGGCAGAACATGTACGAATATCAATGCCAAACTTTCAAAGGACAAAGACCTCATTCATGGAAATTGGTGATGTATAAAGTATAAAGTGGACAGGTTTTGAGTGTTGGGTTATACTTTCATGTAGATTTTAAAATATTACTCGGCATTAGATTAACGCTCTATATATACAAAATGGTAGAAAATGCGGAGTAGTAGTACCTTTATTAATGCAGTTGTCGTCATAATCATCTCCATTATCATCACCATAACACATTACCACTACTACCATCGTTTGGAAAGGTACAAGTCTACAACGCTGTTATGGTACGTTAACAAAGGCACAGTTGCATAAGTAGTGGTGATTATACTGTTTGATAATATGCTGAGAGGTGATTTGATTATAGCAGCAGCAGGAGTGGTATCAGTAGCAGTTGTTTCTATGCTATGGTGTTGAACAAGAAATGTCAGAAAGAGGACCTCAACTCAAAATAGATGTATCTGCTGAAATGGCCAAATAGAGAGCAAGCAAAGACAGATGCAAGTTCTGGGCTTACTGATCTGAAATAGATGACTGAACGGCATGTATGCAAACTTAAGAGTTTTGCGGTGATAATTGGACCTTTATTAATTCTTTCCAGTTTTTCTCTTTCCTGTACATTATATACCTGCAAATGTTTGAACAAAACACATGAAAGAAGTAAAGAGGTGTGCATATTGCAATTTAAAAATACATTAGTCGGGTAAGGAAATATGTTCATGACCTAGCTTGCTTCTGTATACTTATGACATTGTCTGCAGTGTTTGGTTGGTTTATAACAATGAGATTTTGCACAGAAGTATAAACGAAACACATGGTGTAAACTCACGAAGCTTAGAATTTGAAGGATTTATGTAAATTTTGTAAGCATCTGTCTTCTTCATATGATTAAAAAATTGCACAAAGACACATTTATATTACCTGTGTTGACCAAGGGGGACTACTATCTAGTCAATGTTTTTTTGCTGTTATCAGTCTAACGAAACACATTCACATTCACATCACCTGTGTTCACATTTGCGGGAATTCATATCTAGTCAGTTTATGAAATCCTATGGAATTACATTATTGTCGAAGGCATTTATTTTCCGGTAATGATACAGATGGATAGCATGGTCAAGTTCAGGTAATGATAGGGATGCATGGCATGGTGAAGTTCCGTTAATGATACAGATGCATAGCATGATTAACTTCCGGTAATTATATAGATGCATAGCATGGTTGAGGTCCGGTAATGATACAGATGCATGGCATGGTTGAGTTCTGGTAATGATACAGATGCATGGCATGGTTGAGGTCCGGTAATGATACAGATGCATGGCATGGTTGAGGTCCGGTAATGATACAGATGCATGGCATGATTGAATTCCGGCAATGATACAGATGCATGGCATGGTTGAGGTCCGGTAATGATACAGATGCATGGCATGGTTGAGTTCTGGTAATGATACAGATGTATGAAATGATTGAGTTCCGGTAATGATACAGATGAATGGCATGGTTGAGTTCCGGTAATGATACAGATGAATGGCATGGTTGAGTTCCGGTAATGATACAGATGAATGGCATGGTTGAGTTCCGATAATGATACAGATGCATGGCATGATTGAATTCCGGCAATGATACAGATGCATGGCATGGTTGAGGTCCGGTAATGATACAGATGCATGGCATGGTTGAGTTCTGGTAATGATACAGATGTATGAAATGATTGAGTTCCGGTAATGATACAGATGAATGGCATGGGTGAGTTCCGGTAATGATTCAGATGCATAGCATGGTTGAGGTCCGGTATTATACAGATGCATGGCATGGTTGAGTCCTGGTAATGATACAGGTGCATGAGATGGTTGAGTTCCGGTAATGATACAGATAAATGGCATGGTGGAGTTCCGGTAATGATACAGATGCATGACATGGTTGAGTTCCGGTACTAATACAAATGCATAGCATGGTTGAGTTCCGGTAATACTCTTTTCTATTTTATATGCAAAGCAATACTACTATGTGTTTTTATTCGTACGTGTACTATGCATATATTGTAGACTTAGTTTGGATGTTGTTGGCTTGAGGTTTAATGCTATTACTCAGGGCTAGATAGGCTACCCACGGCGGCCAGTACATCGGGTGGTCGAATAGTCAGACTAGTGGCGGAAAAACTCCGGAAAACCCCGTTAAGACCTGCCGACCTATTGGCAACTTTCTCACATACCCAAATTGGATAGATAAAGGCTGGATACAACGCGGACATAGGTGAGAGGGTGGTCATCTGTAAAGACTATTGCTTTTGACCATCGGCCACTCGGGCCTAAAACAATTGTAGTATTTTATATAAGTATATATTTATTTGACATTGTTCTTTTGCACACAAGTGATATTCCTTGAATAATTGCGAAATTCAAAAGTAGTTAAATACATAGATTTCGGCTGGACATTTGCTCTCTACCTTTTGCAGCCCAGGCCTAACACGCCAATGTATGAGTTTGACAACCCACTTTGTCTTAGAGTCAACACCTTTGTATCCACAATTCATTGAAAAGACACGATGGCCACTGCAAGTTCACAAGAGGCTATTTGCAGAATAGTCAAAGATGGGACTCTGATATTAAAACCGGAAGGTATGTAATAGATAAGTCATATATAACAACCATGATGGGTTGCTTTTATTCTTCTAACACATCGATACGTATGCATGGTGTTTCGTAATGTCCTAAACACTATTAGTGGAAATTATATACAGTCGTGAACATTTCAATGAGTCTAAATCTAGATGACATATTTATATTTGCTTTGTTACTGAAGATCTAATATACTTAATGAAATCTTACAGAAAATTTCCACAAGGCCCACATCATAGCATTACCAATATAAACTCAAAGAGTGCGTGGGAGATCAACAGCCGTTCACAACAGTGGTCCGACTGTGTGAATGGATGTAAAGTGATACATATGTTCAGCATAACGACAGTATATATCTAATTATTGTTTTAGCTGTTTTATATTAAATGTCATTATTGAAAATTGCTACGCAAATTGTAATACCATTTGCCAATGAAAAATAATAAAAACACTGCCCTTTACTATGTCGGATTTTCATCATTAGTATTATTGTCAGTTTTTCCCTCTTATGATCATAACGTTACGGTATTGGTATGTTCTTTTAATGTACTGCATTAGTTATATAAAAATAAGATGCATTTTCAGTGATTATACTTTTGTTAAGGAATACATTATGACAATTTCTACATTGTCGATGAAGTCAATGGCAGAGTTCCATTTGCATAAGCAAACTCGGAAAGAAAAAGACTATATTTGTGTCGGAATTTTGCTTTCATCCGGTTAGCATCACCAGAAAGTTAAAACCGGACGGATATTTGCTTTATTTCAGCTCTCAAAAACCGAATACAGTGTCCTAGTCCCATCATGTCCTTGTCTGTTCAATCACGCAACGTGTCAATGGGGTTTGTTTGCTTGACATGATATGCCAATGTTCTATTGGCCGCTGATGCATGTTTTCATGGAAAACGTGTGTACCCTTGTAAAAATTCAGTCATTTTGCATAGCTGTTATGGGATAAGATGACAGTTAAAGTGGACGATATATCCACAGTGGAAATTACATTACAGAACCCCTGGAACGATATAGCCTCAAGATTTATAGCCTCACGTAGACTTCTATGTTGAAAAAGGTCTCGGCACTATAACCTCAAGGGAAATTGTACACGGGGAATATTGGGTCGGTTTACGGACAAAGTAAAGTGGAGTCTGTATAGCGTCTGACGTCTCGGTATGGGAGATTGGTAACAATGTTGCAACCATGTGAGGTGACGTCACAGTACTGAGCAAAGAGCGAGTGCACATTTGTGCACCGGACTGACCTCCATCGGGAAGAAAGACGGGAATTTAAATTTATATAACATATACAATAGACAACATACAACAGACAAACACTTATACAAATGACTATAAACCAAATTGAGGCAGGGAAACAAATCTTTTTGAGGCATATGAGTGGCCCTAAAAAGGGCCTTTTGGGTTTATGTTAACATTATTACGTTAACAGAGAGGGCATCGCATAGGTTTCCTTCTCTTCCTCAAATTTCTTCTCACTTCTGGTCCGTAGATAAGAACCTTTTTCAAACAACATTGTCTCTCCACATAAATTCTTCTTTTCCAAACGCTTGTATCATGATCCTGATAATTGTCCATGATGATTTCACATACAAGTCTGTACGGAACAGCATTGTCGATACGAGGGTAGATTATTCTACGTTGGTCCACATCTTGTGACGAGAACACGTGAAGGGAATGAACTGTACAGGTTATTTATAGGGGAAAGGAGGATCGAAACGGATTGAGTTAATTCACCAATCCAAACACGCGTTACAGAATTTTGTCGATTTTCTTTCTTCTTCGCAAGAATTTGTTCCGGTACCAGTACCTTCGCCACCTTCTCCTTCTTTACCACACGTGGATAATTTTAAACAGAGACAGAAAGAAGAATTGGAGAAACTTTTACAGCAGCAAAAGGAAGCAGAACAAGCTTTTCTTCGTCAACAACAGTGAGAAGAAGAAAAGGCAAGCAGGAAACGACATGAAAAAGAAGCAGAGAAGAAACAAGGTCTAAGAGAGAAGGACAGTGAAACTCAAACGGTCACGGTACTCTATGACATTTTAACAGAGTTAAGGAGTCTGAAACAAATGTATCAGACTTCTTTATTACGACCGAAGAGAAAAAGACCTTCCCGAGCTAAACAACCCAACCCTGTTACTACGCCTGCCATACCACCCCTAGTGATTTCTACCAAAGCATCATTGACATGAGGCAGTCCAGGAGTAGCCTTGGCCGTGGCCAAGGCTTAAGGCAGTTAAAGATGATTACGTCCCGTTCCTGAGTTTGTTTTTTAAAAAAAAATAACCAAAGGTCCTATTCAGGGCCACTCACTTCTCTCGAAGAGAGATAGTATTTCAATTGCCAAAATCAATTAAAACTCAAACAGCACTTTTTACCCATATTGTAGTTGTGTGAGTGCGTGAGTGTAGGTTCTTATTCTAACCATCAATACCAAGAGACACTTACGTGTTAAGCCTGGTCTATTCTGGTACAAATTTTACAATCCAATTCACAACACAACATAACACTTTAAAAGGTTAACATTCTTCTTCTGTGTCTTCTATGTCTGTGTTCACTCTCTCTGTTTCTTAAATTTCGTCACTTTCACAGGTGTTTCTTCCACTTCTTCCTCACTTTCTCCTCGTCTTCTTTTCTTCTCATGTTTGTCTTTTTGAACGTGTCTGGGTTCTTCCTTTGGGGTGAGTACCTCTTCTCCTTCCTTTTCTGAACCCCTTTCTTCTTCTTGCTCACGTTGTTTTTTAGGGCAATTTGAAGACCAATGTCCTTTTTCTTGACAATGATGCCAAGTATCTTGACTTTTGTCTCTTCTATCATCTGTTTTGCTTTTTTGACGGTCTGAACACTCTGAACACCAATGCCCTTTCTTCTTACAGATATAGCAAGTATCTTGACTTTTACCTCTAAAGAGTCCGTCGGCTTGTCTGAAGAAAATTTTCTTATGACACTTCGCAAAGCTCTTATCAAAAGTTCGATCTCTGTGGGCTCTTCCATCGTTCTGCTTGGTTTGAGAGTGAAATTAATATTGGAAGGGAAGTCACACACCCTTTGTATATACTGGTCTGACATGGATATAAAGTGACCAATGTTGTTTAAAATGTAGTCATTTTACTTTTTGCAGTCAAGATGAAACGATAGCATAAATTAGTGAAGAAAGGAGAAGAATGTAAGAGGCAGAAACGTGATTTATCGGCTCGTACAGTAGCTGAAGTCTTGGCACAAATTCAAGTCAGTGATTTTGAAGATGAGACGAGTGAACCCGAATCCAGACTCAGAGAATCTACACACAGTCAAAGTTCACCACCCATAGTAAACCCTGAACATTACTATCACATTCGAGGGACGGAAAAGCGCTCCTTTAGAAAATTTAGAACTGCGGCTTACACCTACACGGTGAAGTTTAAAGATTTCAAGTCCAACGTACCACTGGCGAAAGCAGAGGGCTTAATCACCGAGGTCTGGGATTCTTTGTTAACCACTCTGAAACGCCAATGTCAAGCCAAAGACGACGATCGCTTGAGACTTTCCATTCATCGCGACAGTCTGAAATCCCCCGTTTGGATTGAGATTAGCAGCCCAGCAGAATTGACACCTTCCAAAGTCATCGACAAGATACAACATGTGCAACAATCCAAGGACACATTTCACATCACCGATGAAAAAAACCACACTGTTCATGACCCACGTCTCTCTCCCCAAGGGGACTGGACAAAGAAGAAAGGTGTTATTGGTGGAAGACCTTCGTAGCATCAAGCGTAGCCTCATCCAAATTAGCAATCCTCAAGACCAGATGTGTTTAGCCAGGGCTATCGTAGTGGGACGAAAGTATGCCAACAAGAACGACACGGTATAATGGAAAAGAGCCTGGACAATCGGACCAAGCCAAACAACGAAGTTAAGCAGACCTCCTGTTACAGCAAGCAGGGCTGTCCAAAGACACACACTGTGGGATTCCTGAAATGCAAAAACTACAAGATAGTCTAGCTCCACGCTAAGCGTTGAAAGTGCACCCTCAAGAAGTGCGTAGACCTCTGTTGTTTCGAGGCAAAGATTTCCAAGACGGAAAGTACATTCATGTCTATCATCACAATAAGCATTTCGATGCCATTACCAGTACCACCGCATCCTTGGGATACGGTTATTACTGCGAGAAATGTGACTATGGCTATAACAATCGAGAGAAACACAAGCAGTGTGGATCGAAATGCTCAGGATGTTTAGCCTGTCTACCCTGTCTGGACGAAGGACAAGAAGGAGTGCATTTCCCTGCTTGTCAGCGCACTTTTGTCAGTCCAACCTGTTACCAACAACATCTAAAGGCAAAGGGTTCAGAACAGAAAAGTGCTTGTCAACTGCTGCGATTGTGTCCTACGTGTGGACAAGGCATACGTACCAATAGTGCCAAGTTACACGTATGTTCAGGAAAGAAATGACGTCACATTTGTCAACAAATCATGGACTACATTCAAAAATACAAACCACAACAAGAGGAAGATAACCAGAAGAAAGAGAATTTCATCTTTTTCAATTTCTAATGTATGCAAGAGACTGGCATTGACATTGCTAATTTATGTGTGGCTTATCGAGCATGCAACAAATGCATCCAAATACCTATTTTTAGTCATTGCCTTCACTGCAGCAAGATTTTTGGAGGACGCTGGCCCATTTCGCCCAATGGATCTTAGATCCCATCGAGGAGACGTGAAGCCAAGATGACATCGAACGTTACGGAGTTTGTCATCGCCATGCCACAGTGACGGTTCACAATTTCTCTGGATACGATGGACAGTTTCTTTTGTGATAATATACGGAACAAGGCACCGAACGTCCTAAAATCACTTTGAACGGGGCCAAAATCATTTCCATGCAAGTGGAGTACAGCTTAAAGATTCAATTATTTACTTCTACATGCCTTTGAGCCGAATGGCTAAAACATTTGGAATGACAGAAATGGCCAAATGTTATTGTCCGCACTTTTTCAATACCAAAGTCAATCAACACGCCGTTCTACCCCATTCGCCTGAGGCTCACGATTACAACCCAGACAACATGCGTACAGAACAACGAGAAGCTTTCTACGCTTGGTACCAGGTACATGCCTCCCACCTCTTCGACTTTCAGGAAGAAATGTTAAAATATTGTCGTTCCGACATGGACATTTTACGGCGTTGCTGTGGAAAATTTCGAGAACAGTTCATGGAACACGGAGGGGTCGATGCTTCGAAAGAAGCCTAGACCATTGACAAAGCATGTTCCTTTGTGTATCGTGAAAGATTCATGCCCGAAAACACCCTTGCTGTTATCAGTCTTCAAATGACCAACTGTGTCAAACGTCAATACTCGGTTAAAGCCCTACTCTGGTTACATTACTTGTGCGACAAGGAAGACAAACGGATTCTGCACGACCGCAACGGAGGAGGCGAAAATACCATCGGAACGTATTCAGTGGATGGCTGGGACTTAGAAAACCCCAAGATTGTGTACAAGTTTAACGGTTGCTTATTCCACGGATGTCCCCTCTGCTACCCTGAACGTAACACTAAAAATCAGTTTTTGCAACGAACCATGGAATAGGCCACTTGTCAGAGGCGCTTGAAGTTATAACAGCAAGGATACCAAGTGGTGGAATGTGACAACACGGGTACGATCACCGAGTGAAAACCCATCCTGAGTTTACACACATCGTGAAAAGTTAAAAGTTGATGGACGCAATGAACCTGATGGACAGTTTGTACAGAGGAAGGACAAATGCCACTTCCTTGTTGTACCAAGATGACGAGGAGAAAGGATAAGAAAGCAAATACTTGGACGTGTGTTTACTGTATCCCTACGTGTGCAAATATTGTCACTTTCGTGTAGGGCACCCACAACTGTTGACGGAACACATCAATCTGGACAACATTTGACAATACAAAAGATTGATCAAGTGCAAAGTTGCGCATCACACAGACTTGTACCATCTCGTGTTACCTCACCATTGCCAATTAAAACTAATGTTTCCTTTGTGTCGTTCTTGTGCCGAAACGTGTAACCAAGACCAACCTTGTCAGCACACCCAGGAAGAACGTGCATTGATGGGAACGTGGGTCAGCGTGGAATTGTTCAAAGCTATGGACATGGGATACGAAATGTTACAAGTGTACGAAATTTACCACTTTCCCAAGACACAAAAATACCACAAGGCGACGAGACTCAGAAAATCATTTTCGCAGACTACGTTGATGCCTTTCTGAAACTAAAACAAGAAGCTAGGGGCTATCCTTCCTGGTGCCAGACTCCCGAAGACCAAAACAAATTCAAAGACAAATAATGAGAGCAGGAAGGCATCACTTTAGACCACATCGAGAAAAACAAAGGCTGGCGATCGGTTGCCAAAGTGATGTTAAATTGTTTGTGGGGCAAAATGGTACAACGACCGAGTTTCGCCAAGACGGAGTATTTGACAGAACCTTCCCGCTACTTTCAGATAATTCACGACAAAACCAAATACATGAAACACGTGGACGTCGTTCGTGATGATTTGACCTTAGTCAATTACGAAGAAGATCTGGACTTTGTACAAACCGACTAATTTGGAAATGTCATAATTGTGGCTTACTTGGTAACCCATGCTCGCTTAAAATTTACAAAGCTTTAGAACTGTTATGCGATCGCGTCCTGTACTGTGACACGGACAGTTGTATGTACATCGATCGCCCGGGTCAGCAACATTCTGACATTGAAGAAGACCGTTTAAGAGCCTGGACGGACGAACACCCCAAAGAGAAGATTCTAAGTTTTGCTTGTGGCGGTCCTTAACATTACGGCTACGAATACCGGGACAAACAAGGAGAAATGCACATCGAGTGTAAAGAAAAAGGATTGACTCTCAATTATCGCACCGGTCGAGTAGTAAACTTTGGGGTATTGAAAGAAGTCTTGTAGTCTGGAGAGGATGAAAGTTTTAAGGTGACCACCTACGAACAGCACAAGATTGTACGTTTACCCACTCACCAAATCTTCAGTCGACCCTTGGAAAAGCTGTATCAAATCGTGTACCAGAAGCGATTGCGGTTTCCCAACCACTTCATTTGCCGTACGGTCACGTCAATATTGGTCAGCATATAGAAAGGGATAATATGAAAGATTGATAGTTCATTATGACTACCAAGACCAAGCGAGAAAGATGAATCCGTTTAAACAGACATCATTCAAGTTCGGTGATTCGCAAGTGGAGTGCGATGCTGTGCCTTGCGATGAGAGCTATGCCGTAAAGCATCATGGGAACTATGTTACCACTACTATTACCACTACACCTACCATATAAAGTGATTTGTGCGTGTCACCCCTGATGGATGCGAAAGCAGTCCCACTCGTTATCGTTGACTTTTACTGGTTTGCATTGTCAATGTCAACTTTCATGTAAGGCCATGCGTCTACCACCTACGGATGTCATCCAACACTGAGCAAACTCCTGTTGATGTCACCCTGCCTTCATGAACTCGAACCTGTGAAATACGAATATTCGTTCCCTGTGCGTTTGCCTGAATACTGTGACTCTGAAAATTGTCTTCAAACCTTCCAAGCAAAATGGCCTAAATGTCTGGGTGGACCGACCCCCGAAGAAGTAGCCAGAGCCGGATACTTCTACTTGGGCGAAGGAGATAAAGTCAAGAGCTTAAGTTGTGGTGTGTCACTTCACTAGTGGGAACAAGAAGATTCGGCAAATCTGGAACATGCTCGATGGTCCCCAAATTGTCACTACCTACCCTTAGTGGAACCGAGATATTCGAGTGACATACCATGTCCTTTAAGAAACCAGACTGGCTAGGAGTCAAACGTTGGACACCACAGAGACCAGTATTTAAACACTATTTAAAAGATAATATTCAAGCATTACCAAGCGAACTACAAGAGAAGATCCACAAGGAAGTTTGGCAGGGACTTGCCAGAGCAAAATCTTAATGGGTAACTGTAGAACTTTTGTGTCGAGAAATTCACAAGTGGAAAGTGAAAGAAATCAACAAACGGATTAGATTTTTCTGGATCAAGTGTGCGTTCACCCTATAATTCTGCTTTAGGCCTTTAACATTATAATATTGTATTCTTGACCGTTACTCAGAATAGCAGTAGTCAGAAATTACTCACTATGTTCATTACCTTCGCTCTAGGAGAGGATTTTAAATAAACTAGTACTGCATGACATGATCATGGATACTTTACAAGATAACCTTTGGGGCTTGCTTGTGGAGTTGAGAGAACGCATTTACCAAGAACTGGTCAAAATTCAAGTGAAATGCAAAGAACAATTGCATCCGTTACGTCACCGATGTTTAAACCACTGGTACCTGAATGCTATAAAAGGACTGATTCAGATGAAAGTATTCCAGTGGTCAGAGCTTGTTAAACAGTTCAAGAACGAGAAGGATCGGTATGTTAATCATTTTTTAATACGAATTACACATACTAAAACGAACTCCAGAAGAAGAGTTGGAGGATTACCGAAAACTTGTACACATCATGAACTTAGTTGAAGAGGAAGCTTCTGGACGAAGTGTGATATGTATGTAAGTGACTAAACCATTTAGAGTCAATATTGGAGTACGATTATCTCTGTACAGAAAGCATACGATTATCTCTGTACAGAAAGCACATTTATTGCTTCCGAGAAAAAGAGGGTATAAAAAGGCTACCATGCCACAACCTTTATCAGAAGCGATACTACAGATTCCGTGGAAGGAAATCAATGACACTATTCAAACAGTAGAAGGATACCAACACTTATAACGATAAATGTATTCATTCAATTGGGGACGATGTGTAACGTGTCTAAGTGACTTGTTTTCTGGGATTTCGTTAACCAGCCGATTCCTTGTGGACTCTTTACGAAAAGCAATTGCCACGCAATAAAACATGAAAGTGGTTCCTTTAACTGTCCAAGAGAGACTCATTTTGCTCAGAGCCTTGCATTTTCATCTGGATACTTCTCGACCTCAACGGGAAAAACAAGATTCGACAACATTAGTTCCCGCATATGTGTATGACGATGTGTGTGTAGCATGTGACTTACACCCTCATAGGACAGATGTACATGGCTGGAAAAATTAGGGTTTGGAGGCTTGCACCCACGAAGTGGCCCATTATGCTCGAGAGTTGTGATCCTCCATTCAAACGTCCTAGGAAAAAAGTTTTTTGACAACCACTTCCTTCAGGACAGGACTGTCATGGACATTCCCGAAAGACCATTCCGGGAGGACACTTGTGTGACATTACCCCATGTAGAGTCTGTAAGAACATTACACACTGTCCCTAGGACATCTTGTCTACCAAAAACATGTTGTACAGAGACTTGTTTCTATTCTACTTCGATCGTTTTGATGCGTATTGTATCGTTGTAGTTAACCTTTTGGCTTTTATGTCTTTTTGTCTTTCGTGTTTTTTTATATAAAAAATTCAGTAAACGTGTCCTGAAAAAATTATAAAAACTCTTGTCTTGTCTGACTTCGTGTCAGAAGTGACATTCCTTGCACTATGGCACCTCTGCTGTCTCTGCTCCCTCTTCCTATATTTTCAAAATCATCGACAATCACTTAAATCATGTCAGTTGGGAGGCCTTGTATTGCTGGGCCTAATGGTTCAGGCAAATCCGAATTTATCAAACGATTGATCGAACATAAACATCATTTGATCGTTCGTCCACCTCAACGAATCGTGTAGTGTTACAAAGATTGGCAATCGGCATACATTCTCTTGCGAGAAAGTCAAGGCGTTTCCATCGTGTTTATGGAAGGTATTCCTAACGAAGACGACGGAATCGTATCTGACGCCAGTCAAACCCATCAGGTCATTGTCAACGACTTGTTAGGAGAAGAAGAAAAAGTAATTAATCTGCGGTTTACGCGCAAAGGGCATCATTGTAATGCCAGTGTCATTTACATTACTCAAAATTTGTTTCAACAAAGTAAAGCCCATCGCACCATCCGTCTGAGTGATCATTACGTGGTCTTATTTAAAAGCCCTAGAGATAAATCGCATGTGCAAGTCTTAGCCAAACAGTTGGGAATACCTTGACTGACTCATGCGTACGACGATGCCACTCAAGCCCCACACGCCTATCTACTCGTAAATTTGAAAAGCTTATTTGTTTACCACTGGTATCAAGACGGAAGGCCTCTCCTTTACATGTCTCCGTCGTCGAATTAAACAAAAATCTATAAACACCACGGACACTTTTCGTCTCACACATCGTCAACATGACGTCCCTTCAGTCTCGTCTTCCTGTCAAACTGATTCGTGCCTTGTATGGCATCAGTCGCGAAAAAAATCCACAAAAACGTGCTTGTTTCATAGAAGCCAGTCTCATCAAAGAAGTCTTACGATGGTTTACGGTAAAATCACGTCAATTACTGCAAGGCATCATTTATATTCCTCATTAAATCTACGCTTTTTGACAGAAACAAAGTAGCCATTGACGCAACTGGCCGATCCCCGTATCGACACTCAAACCAAAAAGCAACTCATTTTGAAACCTGGAGGGAGCGGTTCTTTACGAGGTGTCTTCATTCGTTCCCTCTTAAAATTGGATCATGATGCTCCCAAAGATCTACCCAAGAAAAAAGCCACTTCCAAAAACGCCAAAGGAAGCCCAAAAAGGAGAAACGGTGTCAAGACTAGGTCACTACCCTAGCAAAAGAAAAGCCCCAGAAAAAAAGAAAAAAGTCCTCAGAAAAAGAAAAGCCCACAGAAAACAGCTTCTACCCGCAAGAGAGACACATCGGCCAGGATGCAACCTTACATTCGCAAACCACGACCTGCAATAACAGTATTCGCGTCTCCGGTAGCCTCAGGTTCTTCCACTTCTCCGTTGCAGGTGATGCTTGCCCAACAAAATTCGACACCCCTTCTTCCTCAGTTGATGAAACCATGGAAACCCGCGTCTCCAAAAACTTATCCTTCAGCGGTGACACCCTCCTCCTCTTTAGCTACACTGGCAGCTGCTCACAAAGTACCTGCTCCCAAATCAAAGTTCCAAGAGATCGGATACGCAAAAGAGTTTACTGGATTTGTCCAAGCAAGAACTGTCTCGATTTAGTCCGTTGTGAACCCTTCCCCAACGCGTGATGCCTGTCATCAAGTTGATACGACGAAAAGACAATCACTGGCAACGCGTTGCAGTATGAAAAAGGCCTGAGACAAAGCATAGCTATCGGTGCTTTTGTTCTCCTGAAGACCGAAAGATGTCACCCCCAGAAAACGAGGAGGCAGTCCTTTCCTTTTCTTTCCTTTGGGTATAAAAATTAGTTAAAATTCCAGTTACCGAATTTAATTTACATAATAGATTATGTTATACACATAAAAAACACCAAACTATCTAAAATGCTAGAGGATCGAATTACTGTGCTAAAATTCACAGTTTATATTTTTAGCAATAGACTGACACGGAAATTTATGCAGACTTGTAACTGAATTTCGTAACCGTGGATTAGGGTATATATAAGTACAGTAAGGGTTTGTAATCAAATATTTATGTTCGATGCAAATACACGAAAACTAATACACATTCAAAGAAACCTTGAAGACACCTTTTTTTACATGACCGATCATTCTCACCATTAATTCAAATGCTAGACAATCTGACATATAACCTATTTATTTTTTATTTGAATTTCCTGATACCATACATAGTATTGATTTTATTGTTACAGTGTATTATATCTCAAATCCAATTTCATGATATCACAAAGAGTTTTGAATTTATATCATACATCAATTCAAGTGAAAATATAGCAATCGGATGACAGACATGGCCGCACTAGATGCCATTTTAAAATTATTGATATCAGTATTCCGCCGAATGGATGGCAATATTAACAAGGGGTTTTCACTAGAAGACTTCTAATGTCTAGTCGGTCCTAAATAAAGATGATACTGGTTTGATGTTCAACATGTCTTTTGATTGCCACTTGATCTCTGTTAAGAAAACTTTGTACTGTCTTGCTGGTCCTGAACGCAAACGGTTTCGGTTGCACACAGAATGGCCATCACAGTAGCCATCTTAATAATATTGATATTGCTAGTCCTTCTTAACATGGCCCATGGTGGCCGATTGGTAGCATTAAACTGTAGATGAAATAGCATCGTACACTCTAGCATTCATTTTAAATGCAATCGCCTGGTACACTGCATTATTCAACTCAGATGCAATAGCCCGGTACACTGCAGTATTCAACTCAGATACCATAACATCGTACACAGCAGCATTAAACTCAGATGCAATAGCATCGTACGCTTTAGCATTAAACTCAGACGCAATAGAATGGTACACTGTAACATTTATCGCAGACGCATTAACATCGTACACTGCAGTATTCAACTCAATTGTAATAGCATCGTACACTGAAGCATCAAACTTATACGTAATATCATCGCACATTACAGCAATCAACTGAGATGCAATAGCACTGTATACTGTATCATTCAAATGAGATGCCTTAGCATGAGACACTGTAGCATTCAGCTGATATGCAATAGTACGGTACACAGCATCATTCAACTGAGATGCATTAGCATGACACTTTAGCATTCAACTGAGACGCAATAGCATGGCACGCAATAGCATTTAACTGAGAACAGTTAACAATCTTGTTATCAGGGTTGACACTGCTTATTTAATGCAATCCCGCTATTAGGGATGGCGCTGCTTATTTCAATGCAATATCGTAATCAGGGTTGACGATGCTTATTTCAATTTTAGCAATCTTTATTCAGGGTTTATTCTGCTTATTTCAATATTAACAATCGTGCTATCAGGGTTTATACTGTTCTTTTCAATATTAGCAATCTTACTATCAGGGTTGACGTCGCTTATTTCAATATTAGCTATCTGATGCTGCTTATTTCAATGCAATCTCACTGTAATAGTTGCAGCTGCTTATTTGATTGCCAAAATCATGCTATCAGGGTTGATGCTTATTTCAATGTTAGCAATCATTTTTCAGCTTGACTCTGCTAATTTCAATACTAACAATCGTGCTATAAGTGTTAACATTTTTTTCAATATTTGCAATCTCACTTTCAGGGTTGACGCTGCTTATTTCAATGTTAGCAATCTTGCTACTAGGTAGGTTTACGCTGCTTATTTCAATGTTAACAATTTTGCTATCAAGATTGACACTGCTTATTACAGTGTTAACAATCTTGCTATCAGGACTGCGATTGCTTATTTCAGTGTTAACAAACTTTCTATCCGGGTTTGACGCTATTATTTTCAATATCAGCAATCTTGGTATGGGGCTGACGCAGCTGATTTCAATGTTACCAATCTTACTATTGGGCTTGACGCAGCTTATTTCAACGTTACAAATCTTGCTATCAGGGTTGACGCAGATTATTTCAACGTTAACGATCTTGCTATTAGGGTTGACGCAGCTTATTTCAATGTTAACAATCTTGCTATTAGGGTTGACGCAGCTTATTTCAACATTAACAATCTTGTTATCGGGGTTGACGCAGCTTCTTTCAACGTTAACGATCTTGCTATTAGGGTTGACGCAGCTTATTTTAACGTTAACAATCTTGCTATTAGGGTTGACGCAGCATATTTCAATGTTAACAATCTTGCTATTAGGGTTGACGCAGCTTATTTCAACATTAACAATCTTTTTATCGGGGTTGACGCAGCTTATTTTAACGTTAACGATCTTGCTATTAGGGTTGACGCAGCTTATTTTAACGTTAACAATCTTGCTATTAGGGTTGAAGCAGATTTTTTTAACGTTAACAATCTTGCTATTAGGGTTGACGCAGCTTATTTCAATGTTAACAATCTTGCTATTAGGGTTGATGCAGCTTATTTCAATGTTAACAATCTGGCTATTAGGGTTGACGCAGGGTATTTCAATGTTAACAATCTTGCTATTAGGGTTGACGCAACTTATTTCAACGTTAACAATCTTGCTATTAGGGTTGACGCAGCTTATTTTAACGTTAACAATCTTGCTATCAGGGTTGAAGCAGATTGTTTCAACGTTAACAATCTTGCTATTGGGTTGACGCAGCTTATTTCAATGTTAACAATCTTGCTATCAGGGTTGACGCAACTTATTTCAATGTTAACAATCTTGCTACTCTGGTTGACGCAGCTTATTTCAACGTTAACAATCTTGCTAGCGGGATTGACGCAGCTTATTTTAACTTAACGATCGTGCTATTAGGGTTGACGCAGCTTATTTTAACGTTAACAATCTTGCTATCGGGGTTGACGCAGCTAATTTCCACGTTAGCAATCTTGTTATTAGGGTTGACGCAGCTTATTTCAGTGTTAACAATTTTACTATTAGGGTTGACACAGCTTATTTCAACATTAAAACAATCTTACTATCGGGGTTGACGCAGCTTATTTCAACGTTAAAATCTTGCTTTAGGCGTTTACGCAGATTGTTTCAACGTTAACAATCTTGACATTAGGGTTGACGCAGCTTATCTCAATGTTAACAATCTTGCTATCATAATTGATGCTGTTCATTTTATTATTAGAAATTTTGCTATCAGGGCAGATCCCTCAAATAAGGGAGATAAGTCTTGCAGGTGTTCCTCAATCAATCCCATCCAATCTTGTTAACACAAGTAGCCTTGACCAAACTCATATCCCATCAATCTTATAACACAACTAGCCTTGACCAAACTTTTATCCCATCCAAACTCTTGTAACACAGGTAGCTCTGACCAAACTCTCATCCCATCCAAACTCTCGTAACATATGTAACTTTGACCAAACTCTTATCCCATCCAAACTCTTGTAACACCGGTAGCTTTGACCAAACTCTTATCCCATCCAAACTCTCGTAACACAGGTAGCTTTGACCAAACTCTTATCCCATCAAAACTCTTGTAACACAGGTAGCTCTGACCAAACTCTTATCCCATCCAAACTCTCGTAACATATGTAGCTTTGACCAAACTCTTATCCCATCCAAACTCTTGTAACACCGGTAGCTTTGACCAAACTCTTATCCCATCCAAACTCTCGTAACACAGGTAGCTTTGACCAAACTCTTATCCCATTCAAACTTGCAAGCAAATACGCAGTATCACTTTCTAAATTTGAATATATGACAATATAGTTTGCAGTAATTATTATAATGCGCGTGATATTTCACGCTGTTTATTACATAAGCAAAATGATTGCTATTTTTGGCGTCTAGGAACTATAGTGTCTTGTTGTAAAAAGGAATTATCGCTATGGTCACGTGACATAGTATGGATATATGGTTTCGTTTTTGTCTTGTTTTTGAAAATTATGTGATTCAGAAATTACCCTGATACTGAAGGGAGTTCCACAACTTTTAAAAATGTTAAGTTCTCTAGAAAATCGTGTCTTTTCTTTCACAAAGGAGTGCTCCAGGGTTCGAGCCTATTTTGAGTAGAGGATTTCTAGACACTACATCAACGCATTTGAAATTTACCTATGGATTAAATCTCGCGTCAAGAGACAAACACAACAAGCAAAAAAGAAAGCCCGCATTATTTATTATTCTAAAATCTTAAACGGACAATCAATTTGCACATATTACATTCTACTCCATGCTTAATATCCGGCGGAACTCTGGATGACGACAAAGATTTAGATGAATATATTTTGGGAACTGAGGTTCCACGTTCCATCCATTCAATATCCAAACAAATATTAGGTAGTTTAGCACCTTTAAATCCAAGGAACAGGTCAATATGTTCTTCATGTCAAAACAACTATGGTTACACATGTTAGCAATTTAATCGGCGTACCTATAATTTCTAGGTTAGGTGTAACTATCAAATGTCATTATTAGTAAAAAATATTTTATATCAAATAATGCTGAATGTAAGAAAAATAAAAATTCCAATGTGTGGAATCATTAATAGTTTTCAATTTGTGATAATAAAAATTAAAATTTACATGCATATGTGATGACTGGTAAATGAAAGTAAATGGCAGATAAACTGTAACTAGCACAACGAAATGACAAAAAACGTTTCCATTATTTGTAACGTCACCATATATTTTATTAATTAAGGAGAAGATTATAATATCTTGTTTTTAAGTTAAGATAGAAGGAAAAAAGAAACATTACATTCTGTTGGAAAGAAACAAAATGAGAAAAAGTGTACTCGGCAGAAATATCGTCAATTATGGAATGTTAAGAACGTGTATGGCGTATCAGTTGTACGATATGATGTAATGAGTTCTGAAGCCACATACATTAGGCAAGTTTACGCAAAAAATGTTGGCAAGTTTAAAGCTTAAGAAAACCTTTCGCGTTCCAAAAACATATCTTTTAAAATTTCGTACGTTTGAGAAAAAGAATTTGCGTAAGCTACTCTATCGTCTGGAGACTATGGAAATAAGTATACGCACGGAACAGTTTTATTTTTCTTTTCTTTCTTCTGTACCTCAGATTATCCCACCACATTCAATTACAATATATCTGATAGTTCCTGGGAAAGACACGCTGCTCAAGGTGTCTGAGGATTAAATAACCACAATCGGTAGGTGTATTTGGACTTTACATTACATACCCGCACTCCCACCCCCATCCTCTCTTGCCTATTTCATGAATTTAGGTTACAATAACAAGCGACTGACGTAGAGACGAAGATCAATCACAATACATCCGATGGTTTCTTTATTTATAACTGCAGGGCCGTATAGCTATATAACACAAAATAAACCTAAACCATGTATTTAGCAAAATGTACAGACGGTTTTGTAAACAGAAAGAGTACTGACATTTAATTCGCTACATAATGTCATTTTCTAGAGACAAACAAATATGCTTAATATAATAAAGAAGAATGAGAGGAACATTGCTTTTCACACACATTTTTATATTAAAAACAATGGAAATCACGAATCATGCCCTCTGCTCACAAGACATACCTGAAAACACTTTCCAGCTGCATAATAAATACAGTCTCAGTCAATAGAAAAAGCCCTCTCCCTTCCCGAAAGTAAAAAGGAAAGACAGGAAGGATACGACTAACCGTAACAACAACAAAAACATCTGCAAGAAACAACAACTGGAACTATCGTTCACATCATCACAACAGCAACATTACGAAAATAACAGAACTAATGATCATCGTACATGACTGAGATAACAACGACGACGACGATGTTGATAATCAGTCGGTGTTAATGACCATATGTCGTGCCGTTTATTACGATTATGCTGATGAATATCTTGATGATGATGAAAACGACGATGATGCTGCCATTTATTTAAAAGGATCCTCCACTATTATTTCGATACCCACACGTAAATCTAAAATTCCAATTACTTGTTCTTGTTGGAATGTACAACCCATCCCATAAATAAACAGTCACTCTAAGTTACACCTGACCTTGGCCTTCGATCGTACAAAGAATAACACAGTAAAGCAGTAATATGCCACTAGACAAAATCACACATTTGATAAATGCAACAAACTTAATTTAGAACTTTAGAGTGCGTTTGGTTCATACCGTGGCGTATTTTGCATAAACGGAAGATTTTACACCATATGCTACTTGAAAAAAAAACACGAATTATTTTCTTGCGGCATTGGAACACGGGCCTTTAGATGTTATAAGGTTGAACGCTCACACGTCACTATATACCGATGACGTCACAATGCAGCCAAACCATAGAATGGTCCCCTGTCGTACATCTACAAACGCAACGAAAATGTGACCTTTCCTAATTCAAGCGGTCACATATACTGTAACTAATGTAAACAAAATGGCCGATGAGCGCAATTCTATCGCATTTTCTATGTACATACTGATTTAAATAAAAATAAAAAAGTTATTGTAAAAATAATAGAGAGACTTTAAATGTAATATTGCACACTTCAATGTTTTAACTGTTTTCCTTAGGGAATGTGTTTTAAAAGGCATGTAGCTTTGGAACACTAAAGAAATGACGTTTGGGTTGGAAATAAATGGTTAGGTGATAATTATCTAATGACAATAGTTTGTTAACACATTGGAAGTGCCACGTTTATACTGTTATGTACTGTAGCAGACAAAATGTTTTACCTAATAACTTCCTTTTGTTTCATCCAACTACCCACCCCAAATCTGCAAGAAACGAACATGTGCAATGACTGTTACGAAGAGACACGTATAAATTTCAAAAAGCGCCTGGAGTCACAAGATCAAGGGAAAAAGAATGGGTACTTTACACATTTTGATGCTGTTGTGTATAGTAGATAATATTCCAAAATTGCTCTGACACAGTTTTCATTTACAAAATGAAATTTAAGTGTAAAATTCCATATTGCCTTTGCTATGTTTAGCTATGCAAACAGACATTGCTAATAATTTGTATGAATTATTCTGAGATAGATTTCAAGATGAAGGCTTAATCACTTTATTTATTAAATCATTTGCAAAATTTGACTAATAAATAAATGCAAGCTTTAAATAATCACAAATTATGAAAAGTAGCTCCAAGTGTTTAACTTGTTTTTATTGACCGTAAGCAGACATCGGACCAACTTAATGAGATACAGCTAGCACCAAAAGATAGACAAACATGGCACATGGTTATATTACCTGTGAAGGGGAAAGCATACCACATTATAAAAGTGCTCTGTTTAAACATAGGTGTATTCTCTTTGGAGGGGTTGGGGTGGGTTGCATACTACAGTGTAACAGGTCTCTATTCAAACACAATTATATTCACACTGAATGGGGGAGGGCAAACTACAGTCTAACATTGCTCTATTCAAACTGTCACATTTATGTTACCTGTGAAGGCGGTTGGAGTACATACTACAGTGTAACAGGACTCTATTCAAACAAAATCACAGAGTTATATTCCCTGTCCAGGGGAAAATATACTACAGTGGAACAGCACTCTGTTCAAACACAGTCACATCGTTATTTTCCTGTCAAGGGGAAAATATACTACAGTGGAACAGCACTCTGTTCAAACACAGTCACTGAGGCATGAGAAGTCAATCCATGTTTCATTTTAAGAAACATAGACCATAGTGATGGTACAATTGTATTCCCTGGGAAGGTGGAGCACATTACAATAAATCAACACTCTATACAAATTTTGGAAAATCACTTGGGCATTAAAATTCAATGTAAGGTAAAATTAATATAAACAGGGTTTTGGTCAAAATATTCAAGTTATATTTTGAAAAATGGAACACATTGCTATAATGGCCTTTAATTCTAACCTGATCCTCTATATATTACAAATAAGTCTACTAAATTTAAATTGTCTACTTCCAGTGAGTTTAGCTTAATCTTCATTACTAGGTTTATGTCAAACAATTCCAGATACCAAATGTTTACAAATATGATAACGAAAACTTACCAACAGGACATGAAAGTCTAACCAGGTTATTTTAAATATAATAATAATATGCCTATCAAATTCCATTTGCCAGTCTGAAGTGATTTTCTTCATGTTGCTTGCAAGGTTTTAGGAAGAATGAGACAAAATAGTAAAAACTCATGTACAAATAAGTCAAAAATAAGGTCAGTTACCTGAAGCAAATATAACCTTTGAAATTATGTGTTCATTTTAAGGGAAGAATAAAAGCAAACAACTAGCATTGTTAAAAAAGTATATATATTCCTCAATGTCAATGTATCAAAATAGGAACACAAGTTATCCCCCTTAAATTATAATTATTTTTAACAAGCAAGTTACATATTTCCTGGAATGGGAAGGTGATGATTGTAGTTATAGTATGTTAAACAAATTTCTTTGTTTTTGACAAAGTGGGAAAAACATTTTATTGACTAGTCTAAGAATAAAATAAGAAAAATTCATTTATGAAAGGTGTATGTTTTTATATTTAGATTAAAGCTGGCCATGAAAATATATTGAACATGTGATATCTGGAACTCTATGATACTTTTAAAACAGTATGGACATGGGGTGGGGGTCTTCAGAATGTGCCCTTCTTTGATAAAATATGTGGAAATTTAGTCCAATATGGTAAACAAAACAGCGGACACATCCATAAATTCCTTCATTGAAATGTTGATGTGGATTTAACAACAGGAATATTAAAATACTGTAAGTGCTTTCATTCTAACAAGACTGGATAATTCCTCTGGAACACAATCTAACAAATTCACAGTATAATATTGGCAACGGTTGTAAAAAGACAACATTTAACACAGGGGCTCATACAATTATCAGAAAATAGCACATGGCTTGAAGATATTGCCACAGTTGTGCTCATCCTAGTCACTATATTGCTAAAGGCATTTAATACATGCAAAAATGTCCAATGGTTATATAAATCTAAGCCCATCTATGCAGTAAACAAATGTAAAATTACTGACAAATGAAACAATGTTATCACATATGATGCTGCCCACTTTACACTGATCTGCTGATATAAGCATTCTAAATGTATACTTCTATGCATATTATTTTGTCATTTTTTGACTATTTCCATCTCAAGAAACATGAGAAGAAATATTTTTTTCTAGATGGTGCATTTTCAAGATTCAAGAGTTATATTTTTGTTCAAAAAGAAATTCCACAAAACAAAAAAAAACAATGTTTGAAAATCATTCTTAAATTTACTCTTTATTATGTAAAGCTATGTTCAGAATATCCCTTAATTTTTCTTCTGCCATGGAGAAGTGTCTTTTCCTGCATCTAAGATAAGGGATACTCCATTTTCCCCCCAATTCTTTTTTTCAGCCTTGGCCCAATGGATGGATTTCTTAATATATGACTCCACTGTCAAACAGTTGCTAGATTTGTATAACCAGAGGTAAATCTGTAAATATTCAAGTTATATTTTGAAAAATGGAACACATTGCTATAATGGCCTGAATTATAATCTGATCCTCTAATTTCAATTGTCTACTTCAAGTGATTTTAGCTTAATCTTCATTACTAGGTTTATGTAAAACAATTCCAGATCCCAAATGTTTAGAAATGTGAAAACAATGAAAACTTCCCAAAAGGACATGAAAGTCTAACCAGGTTATTTCAATATAATAATAATATGCCTATCAAATTCCATTTGTAAGTTTGAAGTGATTTTCTTCATCTTACTTGCAAGGTTTTAGCAAAAATGAGACAAAATAGTAAAGTTCATATACAAATAAGTCAAAAATAAGGTCAGTCACCTGAACCAAATATAATCTTTGAAATTAAGTGTTCCTTTTATGGGAAGAATAAAAGCAGACAGCTAGCATTGTTAAAAAGTATATAAGTTCCTCAATGTCAATGTATCAAAATAGGAACACAAGTTATCCCCCTTCAATTATAATTATTTTTAACAAGGATGTTATATATTTCCTGGAATGGGAAGGTGATGATTGTAATTACAGTATCTTAAACAAATTTCTTTGTTTTGGACAAAGGGAAGTGGGAAAAACATTTTAATGACTAGTCTAAGAATAAAATAAGAAAAATTCATTTATGAAATGAGCATGTTCCTATATTTAGATTAAAGCTGGCAATGAAACTGTATTAAACGTGTGTTATCTGAACTGTATGATACTTTTAAAACAATATGGACATTGGGTGGGAGTCTTTAGAATGTGCCTTTTTTTACTAAAATATATAAAATGCCTTGATTGAAATGTTCCTCTGGAACACAATCTAACACATTCACAGTATAATATTGGCAAGGGTTGTAAAAAGGCACCATTTAACATGGGACTTGCACAATAATCATAACATAGCACATGGCTTAAAGATATTGCCACAGTTGTGCTCATCCTAGTCACTGAATTGCTAAAGCATTTTTTGTCATTTTTCGACTATTTCCATATGAATAACATGAGAAGAAAGTTTTTTTCTAGATGGTGCAGTTTCAAGATTCAAGAGTCATATTTTTGTTCAAAGACATTCCACAAAATAAATAAAACAATGTTTGAAAATCATTTTTAAATATACTCTTTCTTATATATAGCTATGTTCAGAATATCCCCATAATGTTTCTTCTGCCATGGAGAAGTGGTGTCTTTTCTTGCATCTAAATAAGGAATACTCCATTCCCTCCAACCTCCCCATCCCGATTCTTTTTTTTCAACCTTGGCCCATTGGATGGGTTTCTTAATATATGACTCCACTGTCAGACAGTTGCTAGAATTTTATTACCAGAGGTAAATCTGTAACCACTCAATGCCTTTCACCAAATTGTTGGCCATGCTCAACACTACTTCCTTGTCCTCAAAATATGCAAATTTCACTATTATTGGCTTTGGTCCTTGTTTCTAGCAGGGTATTCTATCAGCAAGTACAAAACACGTATTTTCAATGTATTCATACTCTAAATAGATTGATTCCAAAGAGACAAACTGAAAAACTTTGTAAATAAATATATTCTCAGAGCCCCAGGGAGTTCCTTCATAAAACAAAATATTCACCTTTTTGCTTTCTTAATTTCAGTAGCCTCTCTTAAGTTTTTGTTTCGTCTGAGACTTGCATTTCTTCTACTTGATTTATTATTTGCTCTCCATGTGAATCTAAAACAGATACATACTTTCTAGCTGGTATGGTATGTGAATCTAAAACAGATATATACTTTCTAGCTGGTGTATGGTTTCACAATGAAACTACATGATATACCTCATTAATTCCACTTTTTCATGCCATCAATACTGGAAGTTACTTTGACATCCTGGCCGAGTGGTCTAAAGCGTTATCCGTTACGGATCACTGCCATCTCACCTCTGTCTGCGTGGGTTCGAGTCCAGGATTCGGCAAATGTGGATATGTGAGAAAGCATGCCAGTAGCTTCTCATGGGTCGGTGGTTCTTCCCGGGGTTTTGCCGGGTTCTTCCTCCACCATTAATACTGGCTGCCATGCATAGCCTATCGTGTGCTGAAAAATGGCGTTAAACTCCACAACAACAACAACAACAACTTTGACATCCTCTAGTTCATCTTTTACGTCAGCAATCAGATTCAGGAATTTTTTGGTCTATCCTATCTAACTTCCCATTCAGTGATACTTTAAAATGTTGATTTTTTTTTATTTGATTTGGGGGTGGGGTCAATGTCAACAAGCATTTTTTTTTTCTTCTCTTATGTCAAGATTGATTTCTTATTCCCCATTGGTGACCTCCGAAGTCTCGCTATCGGTTGACCCACTTACCGTGGAAGGATCTGTATTATTATGACCACTTTCACTAAGGCGTGTACGCGAGTCGTACACAACTGGCCATTATTCTATTGCCTCTGCTAGACAGTACTAATCACCCATCGGTCAGCTGATCAGCACAGAGCGAAAGGGCCAGAACATTTTCACTAGCCAACAGTAAAATGGTATCACACTATATCCGTATGAATAGTTATCTTGTAATCTGCTAGATTTGGCATGTCTACCCTTTTCAACTGCATTTATTATCACTTTCAAACCGAAGACACTGGATGTATAATAACGTTTTGCTATCCCAATAGAGCACCTTCGGACAAAACGGAAGTAAAATAGTCTGGTTCTTGGTTATTGATCTTATTGAACAGAAGGTCTCAAGGTTACAATTGAATGTGGGTGTGTGTATTAATGCGCCAACACTCTCTAGTGTATTCCGAATGAGTCTGAATAACTTGTAACCGGCGTTTCATTCAGTAGCAGACGACAAAAACTGGAGAGTGCAGAAGTTTACATGGAGACAGGACTTTCATTGAAATCATCAGGGTAGTGCGTACGTGTGATTTTGAATATCAGATGCAAACTATTGAATGATGATATATCTCTTTATCGTTTATTTTTTTTATATATTTATTTTTAAATGTCAAAGGTACAGAAAGCATGCTTGTTTCCGTTAGTGAAATGAAAAACTTGGCAACATCCACTGCACTTCTAATTTTTACAGAGTACAAATTCTGTATTAATTTTAGAAGGAGAGGGGATGTTTTCAATAATCGTCATTTTACTGAGAGAACTGAGTGCTGGTACCGAATACTGATTGTGTAGACTTTATTTTCTATCGTTTTCTCCATCCATGTTTGTGTCACCAATGTAATGTAACTTAATCATTAATATTTTCAAAAGTAAACGTTCACGATTTTTTTTATTCAAAGAATTAGAAAACGAATTTACATTTAATGTCTTACCATGTGTATCATCTGATTTTATTATTTTTACTTGAATTATGTGTCTGATTATTTTTGCTTCATTTATGTGTATGTAAAACATCTATCTCCGTGTCTTCTTGTTTTGACTGAACACTGGAATTTGAGCCTAATTTGGGTAGGTACCGGTCCTGTCTATAAGGACTGTCTTAGAGGCAAAAATCAGCTGTCATATGTTCATTTATCTTTTTTATTGTCACCTAGCAATTATGTCAGAAGTACGTAGTTAAAGGGAACGGAAATCGATCGTTTTCAATGAATGACTCACGAGCTTGATCCATTTGGGTTAAAATTGAACCCCAGAGCCTATTTCGACTGCATATATAAATTTGTCTTTTCATGCACAGTAGGCATTTATGTGGTTATATGGCTGGGATCTCAATGATTTCCGAGTTAGTAAGCAGGGTCCAAAAAGTTCATTGGAGTTGGGGTGGTTTCTTTGGTGATAATAAGCTGCATACATTAATTAATTTGTCTTTTCGGGCCAACAATTGTTATATGGTTATTGAGTGTTAATCTCAAAAGTTTCAGAATTGTGATACAGGGGTAGGGATTGAATACCTTGCAAGTGTCACTTGTATATGTAAATTCGTCTTTGCATGTCGAAAAGGTATGTTGTATGGTTGTTAGTTGGTGATCTCAATAATTTCTATAATATGACCCAGGGGATAAGTATTTTGAGGGTAGGGATATACATCGGTGTATTACCTCACGTGGTTTGTATTACTATTTGGTCCACATATGACATTTCTCGTGAGTTACTTGAAATTTATGTAAAATCACCACTGCCCCATTAGCCCTACTTTACTCTGAGCAATTTAGTTTTATTAAATTTTGTATACGTATTAGTTGGCAGTAACAGTAATAGTTGCAAAAGAGTAAAAAGTAGCATTTACACCATACAAGAAAATATTATTATTTTAATACTATTTTATATTATTTTTCTTTGTAGTAGTTACAAAATATTATGAAATAGCAACTGTACTAAGAGTAATAATAATAAAAATAATTACGACCATGCTGTCGGTGGCTACATTTTGACAGTGGACTATTGTTTTTGGTCAGAAAGTGATGCATAGAAGTTTTGAATTGTTTAGTAGAAGTATATATGTCTGTATTTTGTTTATTCGTATCCTGATGTGTATCAATTTTTTATCCACAGCTGGCCGTAAACCCGACTACAATGGCGTTGTGGTCATCGAAGACATGTTGCTGGTCATACACAGGAATGCGAGGAATCTCCAGCTTTTCAGTCGCCATGATGGCAAAATTCTGTCTAAACACGAACTGGAGTCCGAACCCAGTGATGTCTGTCTTATTAGCAAGACGGAAGTAGCTGTGTGTCTGGAGTACAGTAAGATTGTAATCCTGTCATTGAAATCTGTAGATGACGTAAAACTGATCAAAACATTAAATGTAAGGACAGGATTTAAACGGTGTCATTCAGTGGCAAAATGGAATTCAGACAAACTCGTTGTCAGCGGTAGGAAATACGACATGTTGTGTTGGGGCGTTGTATCGATTACAGATGGACGTCTGGACTCAACTCACAACATCTGTAAAGGGTATGATACACACATGGCCATTATAGACAACACAGTCTACATCTCGTGTTTGACTTTAGACTCCACTACTGAAGGTGTGTATGCATATGATATTTTTAATCCACACAAACACAAGTTTCTGTATCAACACCAGGAATTAAGACCGTGGTCGATAATGGCTGACAGGGATTATGTGTACGTGTGTGACTCTAACAGAATTCATCAGCTGACAGACAGCGGTCAACTAGTGACCATACACACAGTGTCATCAAGTCTGGATAAAATATTCTATGATGACCAGCATGGAGTTCTTTACACCACAGAGAGTGGAAGTAATGTGATTACTGTCTACAGACTGGAGTATTCACATCAATCAGGTAATTCCATTTTATTTTACACTTTGACATCACACGACAAAATAAAACTACATACTTCATTTATTTACATTTCCTAATTCACGTTTATGCTCCAAAATATGATTTATGAATATTACAGTCATAACTTTATTGTATACATGTATAATAGATGTAAAATAAAATAAAAGTGGAATCAATATATTTTTTATTATCCTGAGTGTACGTAAATGTCGTCATTGTCATCGTGCATGGACATATTTATTAATTTTAACTTTAAATAAAATAGTTTTGGTGTTTCAAAATTCAATACAAATATTCCTGTAACTATTTCTATTCATTACTGATTGATAAATCATCTGTACGTTGATTGTCACTACACAATTTTCATATAAAAATGTTAAATCTCTATGGACTATCACAATGGCGGCAGGCTACAAAATTCGCATCATTACCAGTTCAGGGAAATACACATATTTTCCAGAAGGTGGCGCTTTCATTGATAAATCTTTGCACACGACAAGGCACTCACGCGACTTGCACGCGACCGGATCTCATTGGGCTAGCAGCGTCTAAAATTCCCACGGTGTTTGTATACATCCCATTCACGTTTATGGAGCGGTTCTTTGTTGTTATTGCAGTGTGGATTTATCAACGAACAAAAAAACTAATCAGATAACAAGATATTAACGGTAATTAGCTTGACAAATAAGATTGGTATTTTTTAAATACCATATTGGATATTCTACGATATGTTGTTATTCAATGCGCGCCATATTTACTGCGGTCAGTTTACGTTTCCATTGAAGCAAAGGAGTTTGACGTTTTATCGATAAAGTAGGATGAAGTCTCTGACAACACGAAATCATCATATCGGTATTATAATGGTGATTTTGTGTTGTCAGATATTTCTTTGTACTTTATTGATAAAACGCTAGACTCCTGTGATTGAAGGATGAAATGTCCTTATATGGCCAATTGAAAAGACGAGATTGTAAATGGAGATAGATTTTGTATGAACGAATTCGGCGGAAGATTATAGAAATAATATTGTGAAGTAATATTGTAAAATAAGGCAAATATTGTTAATATAATTTTAAAATTAAGAAGTTAGATGTTGAAATAATAGCAGTTACTGATATTCTTTGTCACACATTTCCATGTATACATGGCAATTATTTACATTGATTTGAAATACATTAATAATGACTACATTACATATTCATTGTTAAATTGCTGGCATGAAATAGGTCATGGAAATATGAGTTCATGAGTTTTGTTATTTTTGTGGTGAAGACACGTCTGTACTTGATATAAAGAAACAGTTCAGAACCCTGCTCACAAAGCAGGGGCACTGCCATAAGGGTTCATCTAGTTGCTTAAAATTTGTCCATAAATTATAGATGTACTGTATAATGATATTACAGCATAATAGTAATATATATTTTGTGATTTATAGGTAAATTGTAATCAACAATATGAACCCCTGTGGTATCTGGATAGAACTAATTTCATAAATTTTTCATTGAGATTTAATTGTATATCAGTTTGGGACACAGAGTTAGAATAATTGGAGAGTATCCATACTCTTAAGCTTTATGTAACAATTGATTTCTCCAAACTATAATTTTTTCTAGGACATGATATACTCAGACCTAATTTGACAGTCTTGATATCTCTGTACTTTAGCTGGGATATTGCTGTTGCAGTCAATAGTCTGCATGTCTGTCCATCCTTCTGTGACAAATCTAGTCATTATTTATCATACACAAAACTTGAAGAATTTAAATGAATCATTTTATATGTGAAGGGTAGATATGTGCTTCTTGTTGATCTGAGGCTACGTTTAACATGGGGACTGACTCCAGGATAATTTAATTTTATGAGGAGGGCCTACAAATTAATCCTACCCCCAATAAATGATCAACTTTTATTTCCTTTTGACCTTTTGGGAGGAAATGTATGGAAAATAAAATGAAGATAAGATGTATCACATTTTTTTTAATTGATCTGCAGAGGACATTATTAGATTTCATGTTTCAGATGTGAAACAGTGATTTTGTAGGTTTGCATGCCAAATTTTGTTTAGCCTATTATGAACAGCATGTTACAGGTATAGGGATATGCATGCATGTGACTGTATTTGAAAGAAATATTTTATATATTATACATTTTTATATATCGTTGATTTGTTTCACATACTTAAGAAAGAAATTTAAAGGTTTTGTAATCTCTGCAAACTGAGTAAAATTGTACTTGGTTACTTTAGCTCATTGTTGCATCTATAGTTTTATGCATCTGACAGACATTGATATGAGGCCATGTTCTGTTTCATTTTTAATTAACAAATCAGCACTTTCAAAACTATGGGACAGAAAAAGTTAATTTGGAATTGTAACATAAATTTATGTTATATAGAATGCATTGCTTATTCTGATAGTTTACTATGAACTGTTGGGAGAGACCTGTATATCCTAAATGTTGGCAGGCCAGGAACATTTATTGGTGCCTGTCTGGTCTATAGGTTACTAAAACCACAATGGACCAAGAATTCCAAAACTTGGGCAGAAACAGGAATATTCAGGTTTGACTCTTCAGTTTTGTAATGTGTATAGAGTTTGATTGTTAAAGAAAATGGTACCCTAGCTATTACAAAAGACATTGTATATTGTAGGAATTATTTAGTTCAACTTTAAATTATTTAAATAAATTTTAATTTCCTTTATTTTGATCTGTGAGTCATGGGTATAATTTGTGATGGACAAGATACAGATTGGCTGTGCTTGCTCTGCTTTATCATGTTCACTTCCTAGACAGCAAAGGTAATTTGGAAATTAATTTAAAGAAAACATGAATTTCTTTTTAAAAAAAAAAAAATATATATATATATATATATATATATATATATATATATATATATATATATATATATATATCCCTATTTTAAAACTAGTCAAGTAAAATGCACTTTGGTCTGCTGTTGCCTGAATTTCAGTATTACCATGTGTAAATAAAATATAGCCACAGGAAAGTAGCATAAAGGTATGCCAACATTTCTCACCATTATGCATGTTGCAGATGCAAATAATTTCACTTTAATACCTGCCCCTTTTTCAGAAGCACATCGTAACTGTAGAGTAGAAATCTTATTAGTGCCTGTTGAGTCTACTACAGTGTACATATCAGCAGGTCTCTATTTTATTGAGATTGTAGATTTAACATTTGTGTTTTATTTTCTGGGTTTTTTTGTGCACAATTGAACACGAATAAATTGCATATGGTGAGTTTTATTTGCAAAGTTTTTTAAATGTATTGAGTCCATATTTTTAAATCTACTTTATTGTTGACTTATATATATATATATATATATATATATATATATATATATATATATATATATATATAGGTGTTCCAATAGAAATTCTGAAAATGGATGACAGATCCATCCAACTTTTTGAAGAGGCTCTAAAGGATGGAAAGGAAACTGTACACAGCATACGTATCATGGTTGTCGGACATATGGGTGTAGGCAAAACAACCCTGGTCAAGCGTCTTCTAGGAGAGGAGGTAAACATTTCCCAGAGACGTAGTACGGAAGGCATAGATGTCTATGTCAATTGCTGTGATGTTTCTTTGTCAACCCATGAATGGACAAAGCGAACAAAAGGTATGTGGGCATAAATAACAATAATCATACAAGATTTACCTCTCGTTATTTATACAAATGCCATAAAATGAAAAGTATCATGTTATACTGTTATCTGTTTGTCCATCTCTATTTCACTTCTTCACAACGACAAAGGATACCACACTTTCTAAATATTGTGCATTTGGGGTAAGGAACAGACCTATATGTATCAGTTTCTGGCTTAAAAGGTCTAGCATCAGGTTCAAGGTCACTGTGGCTAATGGAGGAAAACTTCACACACAATTAGCAATAACAGATTTTCAAAATATTGTGTACTTGAAGTAACTGTTCTTTTTCATCAACTGCTTTTAGATATACACAGACAAGGGGGAGTGTTTAAGTCATGATATTTACCTTTTTACTACAGGTATTTAGTACTGAATGTTAGTACATTGCCTCTATTGTGTGTATAATTATTATACTGTTAAAATTTGCATTTTCCTTCTACATTATTTGTGTGAATGTATATGCTGCTGTATATGCACCTTTTGGCTTTTAGTCACCCTCTGTTGCATGCTAACCTGCTTTGTAACATAGCTACACGGTGAGTGATATCTGTACTAACACCATATAAGCCATTAACCAGGCAGTCTTGGTAGAAGTGCCTGGGGGTTCAGGTTAGAAGAATGACTATTCCACAGCATAGAAATGCAACAATTTGACCATAAAAATGTGTGTGTGTGTGTGTGTGTGTGTGTGTGTGCCAGTGATGGATTGATGATTAGCACACATAATATTTTGAATAGCATCAAGGAACGTGTGAATTTTTAAGCAGCACTCACACCCATATAGAAAATTGGTAATCAAGCTTACTGCATTTTAATTTTGCTTATGTATATATGTTTATTCTGGTTATGCAAGGAATCACACACTCTATATAATATTGTAAGAATCACAGAGGCTTGTATCATTGCTTAAAATTGAATTATCTGTTATACAGGTAGATATAATAATATTTATTATAATAGTACAAGTATGACATGTATACTGTAAGCAACAATATGAGCCCCTGTGTATGAATACAATTTAGTATTACAAAATGGCAATGGTCAGCATGCCATCACAGGGGCTCATATCGTTGTTTACAATTTAACTATCAATCATACATATGTTATAAAATAATGCAAAGGAGGATGCTTGTCTCCTTTTTTGTATGACCTGTTTAAGAATCAATGCTGGTATTTCAAGCTTCATTTTGCATAGCGTAATTTGGTACTGATGTTTAGCTCAGACATTTGACTCCAAGTTTTGGCCCAATTTCATATCTTTAAGAAATGCCAGACCATTTCTGCATGCTATTGCTTGACATGGCCATGATTGTGCCCGCTTAATATGCAAGTGATATGCTGTTAAATAGAATAATGTCATCTTATTGGTTAAAAGAAAATTATATCCTGCATTTATTTATAACTTATTTTCGATTGGTCAATGAGAAGACACATAACAGGCATTTGATAGTTCTGCAAGTTCATTGTAAAGTGAAAGTTTATGGATATGAGATGTTGTTTTCTTTTTAAATACTTGGAGAAATCTTGTGTTTCGGCATTTTGATATGAATAAAGGCATTTATCAAATACCCTTAATTATTACTCTATAAGCAATACAATGTGAGCAATGTAATAACAATTGAACAATAGAAAAATTTAAAGGTCAACCTATTTTTATTAAAAGACTTGAAAGCCATTATTGACTGCCACGGATCCCTCTATTACTTATAACACCTCATAAAACATCCCACATTTGGCCTTAAAATGTCCAGGTTACAACACCAAGGTAATCAATTGGCAACTTGCTGCATATAATTGTCTGCATTTGTACCCCTATTACCACTTATCATGGCACTGGTATTATATTTCCTGTCTCTTTTGGACTGGTTTCAATTGGTTACTTTAAGCTTGTCATAATGCTCACAGATATACAATTGTTTTTGTCTTTAAAAACAAAAACAACAAAAAGCTCTTTTTATTTTTCAAAAGCCATAGATTCCAACCATAAAATCATGTTTGTAGTAGAATACCTTTTAATTGTAATTTTATCCTACCATGGAATCGAAGAAACTCCAATATTTGATTTAAAAATTGATCCACTCAAGGCATAATTCATTCCCTCTTTCTCTGTCTTAAAGGAGACCAGAAACCAATGTAAATATTGGATAATAATAAAGGTACTATAGCAGTAAACCTTATTCTGAAGTATCATCTGCGACCGAAATGCCAATATTAAAATATTGGCCTATCTTCTAGGAGCTGAATTTCCGTGACCTCGTATGCAAAATTTCCGCGCCTATTCGGTTACTTTCGGGATGTGACGTCATAGTAGCGACTCCAGCAGCCCAAGTGGGAGTTGCCAGAGTAAAAGACAATACCGTTTTGCGTTGCTTACGGGTGTAATAAAACATTAAGAAAAGCCAGTGGACAACATTTTTTTTTTCTTTTCCGAAAGATAAAGGCATACTGAAAGAATGGATACATTATTACAGACGAGTCGATTTCAAAGCAACACCATACAGCCCTATGTGCTCGTTACATTTCTCAAAGAACTGTTACGACAGGGATTCTGAAAAAATGGCAGCTCAAGGATACGCAAATGCTAGGCTTAGACAAAAGGTTGGCTCTGTTCCAGACATAACGTTGAATATTTTAAATTCTGGGAAAAGTGTTGAACGTGCGAGTTACGAAAATAGGCAGAAGGCCGAGTAAGTGACCACAAAATGCAACAATCAATTCACAGATCTTTTATCTACACCAGCAGTGCAAAAAATAAATCGGATAGCCCGACACCCTGGGTCCCTCTGGTTTTAGTTCCGGCCCATCCTGTATTCAAAATGAGGTGCTCGTCAGGCTTGTCGAAACAAAAATTGTTTGCCTGAGGAAACTTTGATCGCGCTGGTGAAATTAGTAAATGTATTTTCAAGATGTTGACATGCATGCCTTAACACGGCACAATCTAAATCAAATCAATACTGTCCAAGGTGAAATTTAGATTTGATTTTAATCAAATGGAGGCTTTGCCAAAAATAATATTCTAAACCTGTCGTGTTTCGAGAAAACACAATTTTCAGTAATCTTATAAAAATTACAAATTTAAAAAAAAAATCATTGTATACATGTAGTATGTATAAACGGTAATCTGTAATGATTGGAACTGATATAAAATTATTCCTTGGGCAGTTTAAATAACAGCGATTAAAAGAAAAGAGGTCAAAGTTTCACATTAAATGGCTGACAATAGAAACTGGGGGGGGGGGACTATTGGCACAACCCCTTGCCCCAATGTGCGAGCGCCCATGGGACGTACCTTTTCTCCATGTGATACGCCTTATTATTCTCCCAGGACAAGCCCATTTTGCATATTCTGGTCAGCTCTGGCTAAATTGCAAAATAGCTAAAGTTTTGATTTAAGTACGCAAACAATAAAGCCGATGTGACCGTTCCGGTGGCCTAGTGGTTAGAGCGTCCGCCTCGGATGCGGGAGGTCGTGGGTTCGATCCCCGGCCGAGTCATACGAAAGACTTTTAAAATGGTACTAACAGCTGCCTCGCTTGGCGTTCAGCATTAAGAGGTTAGTGTTAGGACTGGTCGGCCTGGTGTCAGGATAATGTGACTGGGTGGGACATCATGCTACATGTCTGCGGCATGATGCCCCAGTGCTAGACATCACTATAAACTGCCACATTGCAGACATCGTAGCGATATGACTGAAAAATTGTTAAAGCTACGTTAAAAATCAAAATCACATCACATCACAATAAAGCCGATGTGACTGATGAACATATTCCATCCTTGCATTGATCTTGTGAAAAGGACTGCCCTTCGGACATACTTCAAAGAAACCCTGTTCGACAGTGTGTGTGCGTGTGTGTAAGCACCAGCAATTGATTGCCAAAATAAACGATGCCTATTTTGTTGTTACTTACGATGCCATGGACTTCAGATTTAAGTCTTAATGCATGTAACACTGTTTGCTGAACAAAATATTTATTCAGAATTAGTTCTTTAGGGCCACATATACTGCATGGTATATTTTGTTTATTCCTTTTAATTTAATTATGGTAATTAAACTTTACATATACGGTCGAGGAATGTCAGGTGTTAACTGGCCGAGTTTCTTTGGCGGAAATGGAGATGCGATTTTTGTTTGCAGAGAAAATTTCACAGTGATCATTCATTTAAGCTAATTGGTGACAATTGTATTCTTTTAATTTTGTTATACTATAGTACTGTTGTAGTTGTTTAAAAACATCTGAAATTTACTTGAATAATGTTTAATTTTCACGTTCTATTTACTGAAGAAGAAAAAAAAGGAAAAAAAATGTTGTGTGATATTAATTATTTCGTCCAGTGCCGGATTTAGACGTGTGTGCGTGTGATTTGAATTTTTAACGTAGCTTTAACAATTTTTCAGTCATATCACTACGATGTCTGCAGTGTGGCAGCTTAGACTGTGGATTGCATACGTTATATCTATTTATAAACGGTTTGGGGTTGGTTTTTTCTTCATCCGACAAATGAAAATTGACAGACATAATGTAATCATCGGGACTTCGCTGCGAAAAATTTAGAGATATTACGAGATCGAGATGTAGATGAGGAAATACCCCCAAAATCAGGAGGTTTTTCTCCCGGCTTGAGAGTTGACAGGTATGAACTGTCCGGGCTTGTGGAATTTCAGTCAGGGCTTGAGTTTATTTAAGTCACCTGCCCGGGGCCTGTGCCTAAAAAAATTCTTTTAACACTGACCAGTACAGTACATAAACTATTATATCAGACTGCAGATTCAAGTTTTGAATGTGCAACCCAAATGTGGTCTCCTTCCGTCTGCCTCGCTCGCCAATGTTTATGTTTGTATTCGAGGACTGGCTAGTATTGCGTCACGGTACCACGTGATCTGTCGTCTCATTAAAACTCGGAAAAACTCGGCAATTTACGGAATCGTGGTATCTTCCATGCAATAAAATCACTACCCACTTACGATATTTAATTTATAAACATGTCAGTCGAATTAAAATCTGTAGAGAATTACATACGTAGAAGGAAAATTTTGATTTCTAGTCTCCTTTAAACACCAAAAATAATCTCAAAACCTGATGGATGTTGCAGATAGTAGAAAGCCCACATAGATCTGGTAAAGTCATGGATTTGAGTCCTTGTATAAAAAAACCCATGTATACTCTATCATCCTTGGGTAGCATGTGTATATGTGACTGTTAACATTGTGGATGTATGTAGTTTACCTGTGATTGTATTGTAAACAAATGAATGTATGTATGCATATTTATCTTAAAATTAACTGAATAACCAAACTCTGAGTTTACATTCCTCAGTTTATTGCAAGAATAATTTCATCAAACTCAACAATAACATGTAAATATTTAGCTAAAGAATAAACATAAGAATTAAAATAATTTAAGCTATCATAGTATTTAATGATACTGACACAGTCGTTAACATCACAATAAAATACACAAAATAAAACTTGGGTTGATGACTAAAATCTCATTGACAACAGTTAAAATGAATATTGGAATAGAATTATAATGACAATTTCTGATCACCAATCCTTATAAAAATTAAACAGTATGCTTATAATGTTAAAGAAATAATTTATGTGCAATCATTTTACTTATTATTTCTCCCTCCCTTATCTGAAATAGACCATAATCAAATCAGCTTTATTTAAGTACAAGTTGAAATATTAATTTATTTAATATATGTACCTATAATGTTGATTTCTGACCTAAAATGAAATGGATCCTTAAGATAAACTTTTGACCATTCCTCCCGATTCCGACAGGCTTCTGTTTTTTTTTTTTTTTTTTTTTTATTTTTTTTTTATTTTTTTTTTTATACCCTGCGAAATCCGGTAAGACGTACTGAATTCTATGGAAAACCACTGCAGAAAATCTTACTCCCACTACGGAATATATTCAAGAAAATTAGAATATTCAATGAAAAATAACTAATTTTTACAGTATCTTGATAAACATTCAATTAAATAATAAATATCTCAAACAGAACACAATTACTTTGTGAAGAAATATAAAATCAAAATTTTCGACAAAACTTCTGAAATTTTTCAAGCGCGAATCAAAACTAGTGATGACCCGGAAGTGAGCCCTAACAAGGTCACTGCAATGAGGTCAAACACCGTGTTAGACTGAGAAGTAACAGCAACGAAAACAATTGAAAACCGCAGGCTTAAAACAATAAACGGGAAGAAAATTATATAAGAGATACAGGTATTTATAACATAAGAGTTGGTTGCATTCACTGCCAACCATTTTCATTGCTGATTGTTCTTAAAAACATGCTTATCAGACATTGACGTGACGCACCGCCCCCCCCCCCCCCATATACACTACTGTAAACAAGCTAAATCTCACATTACCCTCTGCTTAATGTGAAGTATCTTCACAAACGTGAAAGAATTACAATATGAGATATTTGGCCTGATTAGAAAAATGAACCTTTTTAACAAATATATAATTGATTCCTGCATATTCAATAAAAAATAACAACAAAAACAACATATTGTCAGTCTGCAATAAATAAAACATACTATAAAATATCCCCAGTAACAGTTAAGCATATTGAATGTGTCTTGAGAACTCAAATCATGCATAAAATATAACCGTAGTGTAGCCGTGTAAAAATGTACAGAACACTTTATACAACTACCATGTAAATATTTAAGAGTTTAACGTTATTTTTTCTGAGTTCATCGTGGTATAAACTGTCAGTTGCCGACTCACACGGCAAATAACGCCCGAAGGGCGTTATGTAAGCTGTGTGAGTCGGCAACTGACAGTTTATACCACGATGAACTCAGAAAAAACAACGTTAAACTCTTATAATTGAAATTTTAATTATTTTTTATGTTATTTTGTTTGCATCATTAAAAAATATAAATCTTAATTGAGCGTAGTAATACATGTTTGGGGTTTTTCTGTTACGTAGCTATTTATAGCAGTTAGGCTTGTCCTGCTTGATCGTAACAAGGTCATCATAATACCAGTCCTTCAACCAACGATAGCCCATGTAAGGAATTATAACAATGCTGCCATGATTTTTATATTTTGCCTTAATGGACACGTTTATTCAAAGTGAGAGCTCAATATTTAAAGTCACGATGTCATGGCTGTAAGAATGTATGCATTCGTAGACTGACTGAATGTGATTTGGCAGATTCATCACTGTTCTGGCACATGAGTGATCTAATTTCGCTATTCAAAACCTATTTTCGTGTTTATGAACAAGATAGACTAATACATTCATGTGTATGATGTTAGGTTATATAAAGTCTGTGATCAGTTTTGTTAGTTCAGACATACACACACACACATATCTAATATAACTGAGTATTTATTTTATCCCTTAAGTTATTATTATGATTTGATTAGTGACAATGGTTTATAACCTGATCCCTCTCATCAAATGTGTGACATCATTGTTGAAAATAGACACACAAAAGGACAGATGCAAACTGAGGCAAATGCTGATATAGAATGCTCCTTGTGGAAGAAGCTATGACTTTTTAACTCAGGGGTTCAAAACAGCAAGACAATTTAATTTGTTGAATTTTGTGTTTATTGTTTACACACTTTTCTAAGTATAGTGTAACAATAATTGCAATACAGCAATATCACTATAAAAATGAAAAATTGTATGACACATTCATGTATTTACTACTTTGATATTTGTACTTGTATCTAACTATTTGTTATGCATTTTCTTAATTTGTCTATAATTATTCATTGAAAATTGCCATATAATAAAAACCAGGAGTTGTACATGATGTTTTGTAAATTATTATTCTAGCCTTGATAGTTGAGATGGGGCACTTAACTTGAAAATGATGTATTTCCTTAACTTGTTTGCACTTACTCGTTTTAGTTGGAACTAAACTGGAATGTGCAGTTATTGAAATGACAGGTTGATTGTGTAATGAAACCTGTCATAGAGTTCATTGTACTATGTGACAGTGCTTGTAGGTGATTTTGAGCAGATTCAGTGCTAACATTTACTTGATTTGTACTGCTAGAGTTTGTAGTGGTCATTTTAACATTTGCTTGCTTAGTACCGCTTGAGTTTGTAGGGGTCATTTGAACATTTACATTTGCATGAGATAGCATTGCTGAAGAGTCTTGAGCAGACAATGCTACATTTGAACATACATTGGAAAGAATGTTGCTCATTTGTTGTTTATGTTGAGTGCTGGGCCTTGTGTATGGTTTCAATGATAGTTCATTGGAGTGGTCAGACAAAGACATAATGTGCCTAGCTGGAAGGTTGGCATCTGTCATTGCATTCAAAGCTGTGGCACGAAGAGAGTGAGCAGTATATCTTGCAGATATATGGGCATTTTTGCATATGTCAGGCATAAAACAGCTAAATTGTCTCTTTCCAACACATCTTGTTGTGTACCATATTTGACACAATTTGGGATTTTCAAAAGCATTTTTATCAGTGTGACAAAATAATGATTCAGCTTTTGGATTAATGCATGTGAGGTAGTATTTTACTGACCTGACTGGGCAGTTTTGACCACCAGTTGCATACATTCTCTTGTCAGAATTTTCCTCCTTAGCATTTAAGTCTCCCTGATGATTTTTTTGTATAGTTTGATGGGTCAGAATGACATATTCAGCCCCTGTTTCATCACACCTGATTTCAAGACTGTTGGGTGTTAATTGACTGTGAAAGTCTAATCCACGAGTAACATAGTGGATGGACAGATATAACCAAATCCTGTATCTGAGTGTGATAGGGTTATCTTGCATCAGGTACTTATTGATTGCATACCTGTCTGATGGAGGAATAATGGGTTTGTGTTGAGTTGATCTTGATAAACCATTCTTTGTGTTAAACTTTAATTTTCCATTTAACATGTCATTTGCTTTTCTAAACTCAGGGTCTGTAACAATATTGATTTGACGACCACATTCAACCTGCATGTAGCGATTAATAGCAGCACGGACATTTTTTAATGTGTTTTTATGGTATTCCTCAGCTTGGGCTTCAGGGAGCATCCTCTTTCTTGTTTCGGTGACCTTGGGGGCTGCTTCGGCATAAAATATGGCTAACATTTGGGCCAAATGTGAAGACTCAGCTGACTTCCGATCAATCCCAATATTCTTTTCTTTGCACCATTCTGAAATTCATGTTTTTCAGCTTGGTAGTATCTAATTTTTTAACATTTAAAATAATTGCAATGCCAGTAGCTGGTACAGGAAAGTAACATTTCCATTGGTCAGATTCTTACCACGTGATCAAAATGAATTGCGTTCATTTCTGTATGAACTGTAAGGAGAACTACTTTTCTAAGAATACCCACTTCTATAAATAGAGTCACGTGTATAGCATAATATAAATACTGCTAGTGAAGGCAGACACGAAGTAAGCAATAAAGGAAAAGAACATTCTTACAATTTAAACAAAAAGAATTAAATCTTAAAGACTAAAGCAACCGATATTTCTCATCTTTTATGAATAAAATCATTCTTTCTTTGGGGAAATTTGTTAAAAATATGGATAAAAATGTTTGAAAGTGCGCTAGGTCAAGGTCACCAGTATACGGTATTTATAGCTATCCAACGCTGAAACTGATATGTCAGAATTTGGAGATTTTTCGCTAACTTTGCCTTATCAGATAGATTATATGCAGGAAGATATTGAAAATTTTGACCCATCCATATTTGACGAGCCTTTTGAAGTGGAAGAATCACAAACTGAGTTACCATTTAGTTTGAATGAACCAACACCAGTCACGTTCCCATTTGATAACAAGGATGACCACAAACCAAAACGCTTCAAATCACTTAAAGAGGAAGATCTCTTAAACATATCTGAACAGCGGTACTCAAAGTCTACGAAGAAAAATACTCAATGGGGCTACAACACTTTCGCAGGTAGATTTATTCATTCATTTAATAATCATAATAAATTAACAACAACAACAATAATAATAATAATAATAATAATTAGTAGTATAATGGACTGTTCATCAATGTAAGCTTAAAGTAACGTTGCTTGATACTTAATTTGCTCTTATTTATTATTTTCTTAAATTATGTTATGAAAAGGCATTATTTTGTTAATTTTTATGCAAAAAGAAACAACAAAAAATAATTATAAATCATTCATGCCATTTTTTTTTATAAAAATGAGACTTAACTTTCTCTGCAGTGAATAAGGTGTACTTTATCTTTAAAGTAATACTTGTGACAGCCTAAAAATGTAACCAATCTTTTATATAATAGTAACTAATAATAAAAAAATGAAGAGAAGATATGCATGAATGATTCTTCCCAAAGATCTAAATATTTTAAATGTTAAAAAATTAGATACTACCAAGCTGAAAAACATGAATTTCAGAATGGTGCAAAGAAAAGAATATTGGGATTGATCGGAAGTCAGCTGAGTCTTCACATTTGGCCCAAATGTTAGCCATATTTTATGCCGAAGCAGCCCCCAAGGTCACCGAAACAAGAAAGAGGATGCTCCCTGAAGCCCAAGCTGAGGAATACCATAAAAACACATTAAAAAATGTCCGTGCTGCTATTAATCGCTACATGCAGGTTGAATGTGGTCGTCAAATCAATATTGTTACAGACCCTGAGTTTAGAAAAGCAAATGACATGTTAAATGGAAAATTAAAGTTTAACACAAAGAATGGTTTATCAAGATCAACTCAACACAAACCCATTATTCCTCCATCAGACAGGTATGCAATCAATAAGTACCTGATGCAAGATAACCCTATCACACTCAGATACAGGATTTGGTTATATCTGTCCATCCACTATGTTACTCGTGGATTAGACTTTCACAGTCAATTAACACCCAACAGTCTTGAAATCAGGTGTGATGAAACAGGGGCTGAATATGTCATTCTGACCCATCAAACTATACAAAAAAATCATCAGGGAGACTTAAATGCTAAGGAGGAAAATTCTGACAAGAGAATGTATGCAACTGGTGGTCAAAACTGCCCAGTCAGGTCAGTAAAATACTACCTCACATGCATTAATCCAAAAGCTGAATCATTATTTTGTCACACTGATAAAAATGCTTTTGAAAATCCCAAATTGTGTCAAATATGGTACACAACAAGATGTGTTGGAAAGAGACAATTTAGCTGTTTTATGCCTGACATATGCAAAAATGCCCATATATCTGCAAGATATACTGCTCACTCTCTTCGTGCCACAGCTTTGAATGCAATGACAGATGCCAACCTTCCAGCTAGGCACATTATGTCTTTGTCTGACCACTCCAATGAACTATCATTGAAACCATACACAAGGCCCAGCACTCAACATAAACAACAAATGAGCAACATTCTTTCCAATGTATGTTCAAATGTAGCATTGTCTGCTCAAGACTCTTCAGCAATGCTATCTCATGCAAATGTAAATGTTCAAATGACCCCTACAAACTCAAGCGGTACTAAGCAAGCAAATGTTAAAATGACCACTACAAACTCTAGCAGTACAAATCAAGTAAATGTTAGCACTGAATCTGCTCAAAATCACCTACAAGCACTGTCACATAGTACAATGAACTCTATGACAGGTTTCATTACACAATCAACCTGTCATTTCAATAACTGCACATTCCAGTTTAGTTCCAACTAAAACGAGTAAGTGCAAACAAGTTAAGGAAATACATCATTTTCAAGTTAAGTGCCCCATCTCAACTATCAAGGCTAGAATAATAATTTACAAAACATCATGTACAACTCCTGGTTTTTATTATATGGCAATTTTCAATGAATAATTATAGACAAATTAAGAAAATGCATAACAAATAGTTAGATACAAGTACAAATATCAAAGTAGTAAATACATGAATGTGTCATACAATTTTTCATTTTTATAGTGATATTGCTGTATTGTAATTATTGTTACACTATACTTAGAAAAGTGTGTAAACAATAAACACAAAATTCAACAAATTAAATTGTCATGCTGTTTTGAACCCCTGAGTTAAAAAGTCATAGCTTCTTCCACAAGGAGCATTCTATATCAGCATTTGCCTCAGTTTGCATCTGTCCTTTTGTGTGTCTATTTTCAACAATGATGTCACACATTTGATGAGAGGGATCAGGTTATAAACCATTGTCACTAATCAAATCATAATAATAACTTAAGGGATAAAATAAATACTCAGTTATATTAGATATGTGTGTGTGTGTATGTCTGAACTAACAAAACTGATCACAGACTTTATATAACCTAACATCATACACATGAATGTATTAGTCTATCTTGTTTATAAACACGAAAATAGGTTTTGAATAGCGAAATTAGATCACTCATGTGCCAGAACAGTGATGAATCTGCCAAATCACATTCAGTCAGTCTACGAATGCATACATTCTTACAGCCATGACATCGTGACTTTAAATATTGAGCTCTCACTTTGAATAAACGTGTCCATTAAGGCAAAATATAAAAATCATGGCAGCATTGTTATAATTCCTTACATGGGCTATCGTTGGTTGAAGGACTGGTATTATGATGACCTTGTTACGATCAAGCAGGACAAGCCTAACTGCTATAAATAGCTTCGTAACAGAAAAACCCCAAACATGTATTACTACGCTCAATTAAGATTTATATTTTTTAATGATGCAAACAAAATAACATAAAAAATAATTAAAATTTCAATTATAAGAGTTTAACGTTGTTTTTTCTGAGTTCATCGTGGTATAAACTGTCAGTTGCCGACTCACACAGCTTACATAACGCCCTTCGGGCGTTATTTGCCGTGTGAGTCGGCAACTGACAGTTTATACCACGATGAACTCAGAAAAAACAACGTTAAACTCTTAAATATTTAGATCTTTGGGAAGAATCATTCATGCATATCTTCTCTTCATTTTTTTATTATTAGTTACTATTATATAAAAGATTGGTTACATTTTTAGGCTGTCACAAGTATTACTTTAAAGATAAAGTACACCTTATTCACTGCAGAGAAAGTTAAGTCTCATTTTTACAAAAAAAAATGGCATGAATGATTTATAATTATTTTTTGTTGTTTCTTTTTGCATAAAAATTAACAAAATAATGCCTTTTCATAACATAATTTAAGAAAATAATAAATAAGAGCAAATTAAGTATCAAGCAACGTTACTTTAAGCTTACATTGATGAACAGTCCATTATACTACTAATTATTATTATTATTATTATTATTGTTGTTGTTGTTGTTGTTAATTTATTATGATTATTAAATGAATGAATAAATCTACCTGCGAAAGTGTTGTAGCCCCATTGAGTATTTTTCTTCGTAGACTTTGAGTACCGCTGTTCAGATATGTTTAAGAGATCTTCCTCTTTAAGTGATTTGAAGCGTTTTGGTTTGTGGTCATCCTTGTTATCAAATGGGAACGTGACTGGTGTTGGTTCATTCAAACTAAATGGTAACTCAGTTTGTGATTCTTCCACTTCAAAAGGCTCGTCAAATATGGATGGGTCAAAATTTTCAATATCTTCCTGCATATAATCTATCTGATAAGGCAAAGTTAGCGAAAAATCTCCAAATTCTGACATATCAGTTTCAGCGTTGGATAGCTATAAATACCGTATACTGGTGACCTTGACCTAGCGCACTTTCAAACATTTTTATCCATATTTTTAACAAATTTCCCCAAAGAAAGAATGATTTTATTCATAAAAGATGAGAAATATCGGTTGCTTTAGTCTTTAAGATTTAATTCTTTTTGTTTAAATTGTAAGAATGTTCTTTTCCTTTATTGCTTACTTCGTGTCTGCCTTCACTAGCAGTGTTTATATTATGCTGTACACGTGACTCTATTTATAGAAGTGGGTATTCTTAGAAAAGTAGTTCTCCTTACAGTTCATACAGAAATGAACGCAATTCATTTTGATCACGTGGTAAGAATCTGACCAATGGAAATGTTACTTTCCAGTACCAGCTACTGGCATTGCAATTATACCATAATAACAACAACACAAACTGTCAATTTGCTAACATAGCAGATAAATGAAACAGTCAGTATAAATCATCTACACATAAGATGAAATGACTGTAGATGAAAGTAAGAGTGACTTTGTAACTCATATATGACATACATATAATTTAAATGTTATAAATAGAAACTGAACATATAACTCATAACACTTATTACATAAACTGGACCTGTGTACAACATGAACACCATAACTATTCCATAAATCAATTAAATTTGAACTTGACATTGAATATCGTCATCCAAAATGCATAGATAATTAAAATATTACTTTTTTCTGGAAAAACTTTTGCACATTAATTAAAACATTTTAAGCAAAGTATTTTTAAAAAATTCATTGTCATGGAATATATTGCTTGAGAATAAATACTTAATTCAGTTAGACAGCAAAGGCACTAAATTCAAATTCTTTAAAGTTTATTTATATACAAATTTCTATATCTCCAAGATAAAATCATTGATATTGTTATTTTTAATATGGACCAAATTAATAAGTCAAATACTTAAAATGTAACTGAATTTTATCTTAAGATCAAGCTAATAGAACAAAAACAAATTGCTCTTCCTCAGTTTATATGTAGCAATATTGCTATGTTGCTTTAATATTTATGATGTCGCCTTTCATTTATCCTCTTTGAATCTCTCTCATCTTCTCTTTCTCCTCTCCTCTCCTCTCTTCCTTGCTTCTTGATCTCTTCCCCACCAGGTACTTCCTGTCTACCAGTCCATCACTCTCACATGGTTTCCACTTGATGATTTGTAACACCGCTTGTATGGCTTGCCTTCAATTTATTGAACATTTTTGTTTTCTCCCTTTGAACTTTTCCCACTTACAATGTCCTGGCTGAATTTTGTAGCTCATCTCTTAATGCATATAAACTATATGCAAACTATAACTGATTTGCTTGTCAGACCTACATCAAGCACCCTATGTGCCAGCCTTATCTCAGATCTCTAAGATGCTGATTCAGCAGTGGGAAAGTCCATATTACCATACAGCACTGCTTTTAGAACACTAAATCTAGGTCCTTCCATGTGTAACAGTCCTAGGAGGGTGTCTTCATTAGGCTTTTCTAACAGTCAGGTTGCATACATGGCCTCATCCAGCACATCATCTGGAAAATTGATTTTAATGGGTCTTGCCTTTGAGTGTTCACTCTTCCTTGCCCATGAATAGAATAAACTCTGTCTCTCCACTTTTTTCATCCTCTTCATATCTCTGGCTATTATCACATATGGGTGTGGGTTTTGGAGTAGGATGGCCATTTACAATCTCACCCAAGCTTCTAATTCCCGTATCTTTGCTTGATGCTTTGGATAGTGCTGAACATGATGTTCCAGGTCACTTTGTTTTGAACAGGTAAACATAAAAATATTAAGAAATAAAATGGTACTGAATCCAGAGCAAATATATTTACTATAAATGTGTTCAATAATTCTGATGCTTTCTCCTATTTGATTTTGACATCTCAGACACTGGTAGTCCCTTCCCTACCTCAGTCTATTTGGCAGCCATGCTATAACTGTATTAAAAGAAAAATTTAAAGCATTTTGTAATAAATGGATATTTTGCTTTACTCTTACACCACTGTACCAGTCAATAGGACTTTTGACAGCTACAATGGAGAGAGAGAGAACTGTTTACTGAAAATCTAACACATCTTTGACCCATTCAAGAGGGTAGTTTCCTCTATATGGTTTCATTTTGTCATGAGGAATGACCTCTTTGCCATGAACATCAAACTGGATCAGGTAATCTTCATCACTCATTTTCTTATTGACCAAAAATGGTCCATCATATGATTTCTGTAACTTTGGACAAACTGCTTCACTTCTTGTTGTGGAGATACCACACCAAATCACCATGCTGGTAAACTTGGAGTGCTTGTTTCACAACATAATTGTCTTTCTGTCGCTTGTCTGCAACCTGAAGGTGTTCATGAGCTAGGCTGTGACCTCTCTGCATCTTCTCCTTCAGCAGTTCCATATAGACTACATAGGAAGATAGAGTTTCATTGAAACGGTTGCGCAACTCTCAAATACGATTTCTGCAGGTAATCTTACTTCACGGTTCAACATAAAAAAATTAGGAGTCATTCTAGTACTCCCTTGTGGGGATGCTGTATATGCACCAGAAATGCAACCTAGGTTAAAATCCCATTCATTTTGCTCTTTGGATAGATATGCCCTTATCATCTGGACTAGCATCTTGTTAAATTGCTCCACTTGACCATTGCCATGGGGATTTCTTGGTGTTGTCTTGGTCTTCTGAAAGTTAACAAAGTTTTGCAAAAGACTTACTTTACTAATTTGGACCCTGGTCACTGAGCAGATCAGCAGGACAGCCATAACGACATATAACTTCGTTCAGGATAACTTGGGTTGTAGTCCCAGCTGTTTGATCAGGCACAGGAAATATCTCCACCCATTTGAATAAAATGGTCTGTGACAACTAATATGAATTTGTTTCGTCTTGGTGTTCTCGGAAATGGTCCAATAATTTTCATCATCATATTATAGGGCTAAATTTAGTTATTTCAGGTGGTATGGTATTTATATAAGTTTTGGAAGAGAAGATATATTTGTGTATAAATGTTCTAAATTTTCTCCATAAATTTAATAACAGTATGTCTATGATAGAGGAGTAACTCTACAGTCTGCTGTTGGATTTAGAGGCAGAGATTTGGGGTCAATGCTATGGTGTCAAGTTACAGTCTTGAGATATTGAAACAATGGACAGTTGGATTATGTGTTTGTAAAACTAATTAAAATCAATTATAGCAAGTTTGCCTTAATACGTAAACATTAAAATTAGTGACCATTTGAAGGGAAATTTGAATCTCTTTTATTAGGTATAAAGTGCTTAAAATAGTATTGGGTAGTTATAGTTTAATTTTGAATTAATTTGCTCAAAGAGGATAAAGTTGCAAGTAATTTCCTACTCAAAAATATATTTTTGGAAATTCTAACATACAGTATGAGTGGGAAAAACGTGTGTATGGAGAGTACATATATGGCTTTATTTTGGATTCTGTGCATTTTGATATGTAGATTAGAGTTAGCTAAAGGGTCTGCACCTAACACAATCAGACTAGAAGTTTAGTTTTAGAATAGGTCTTAAGGGAATGTTCTCTCTGAAGTCTGCTAGGATTGTTTAAAAAGCCGGGTCAAACATAGTGCAGGGAGTCAGCATGAAGAACTAGAGGTAACAGAATTCCATTAAATGTAAAAAAGAAGAAACCATCTTGCTTGTGACTAATTCCCCATAGCGCAGTTACATCAGAAAGGTGCTACTACAATCAGCCTATCCATAGGTACACCTACCATCATTAACCCTAATGGTGCTCTTGGACTAATGGTTGGAGGTTTATTTGCTCCACAAGCCTTGCACTGTGAAACCCAATTGTCTACATCTTCTCTCACTCCATACCAATATTACCTCTGTAGATTCTTCTCTTTAGTTTTCCTTCTCCAAAAATGCCCAATGTGTAACCCATTATGCATCTGGTACTTCACTTCTCTCTGCAAAGAGCTAGGACTGAGTAATTCAGGATATGAAACTGAGCCATCCCTTTTATCAAACTTTATGATTCAGACAATACCTTGTTTCAAAATAAGGTCATTCCACTGGAGTACGTAATGGCATATAGCTGGACTTGATGTGGCAAGCTCTTGTGCACATTGTCTTTTGTCCTCTTGAAGCAATTTTAAAACTGGAACCATGTGTGAGTCTTCTTGCTGTAATTGCTTCATATGAAATGCAGTGAACATTTTTGACCATGGAACATAAGATCCAATTAAGCTAGTATCACTGTGAGTAGCTACTCTACTACATCCATGTATGATCCACATACAGTTAAACCTAAAGCAACAAAGGACATGCTTGTTATTTTCTTGTATTTTCTCTTCAGCTTTTGAAGCCCATCTTCAGTCACAGCAGATTAGACAACTTCATAACTCTGACGGCCGGAATGTCCTGTAGTTTTGATCTAAACATATGAATCTTTTGCCTTGTTTCACAGGAATTACACTTTGACGTTTGTTGCGGTTGATTGACTTGTAGGTCTTTTCTCATCTGGCCAGCCTGTAACCCTGGTCTCAACTGACCAGCTCTTAACTTCAGCTGTATCTGGCTGACCTTTAACCCTGGTCTCTCCTGACCAGCTCTTAACCTCAGCTGTATCTGGCTGACCTTTAACCCTGGTCTCACCTGACCAGTCCATATTCCTAACCTAACTTGGCTGCCTTTTAAACTTGGTCTCACCTGACCAGTATGCCTCAGATGATAATTGTGATATGATTCCTGTCTGACCCTGACATGGAAAACATCGAAGATTTTCCAAGTTGAGAACTGTCATGATCAGTACTAGAACTTGACTGAAGAGTTGACAAAAATGTTGTATTCTGATAGGTACTTTATCCACAACTCTGTTCCATATTTGATCATTCAGGTCAATTATTTCACTCTACAAGTGCTTGCTGCAGATGATAATGGGCCACTCTGCATATCTTTTACCCTCACCCGACATTTCTTACATGGTCCACATTTCATATATTCTTTTGTGTCTGCATCAGAGCAACTGCTTTCCCTTTGATTACAGTAGTGGGATAAGTCATCTGTATTCCCATTTCTGGAACTTGGTTTATATTGTAATTCTGTGTCAAGGATGAAGGTTCAATCAACTCTTGGAAAATCCATTACTTCCATACCAGATAGAGCCCCTTTGAAAGTTGCTTGCCACTCTTTTGTCCATTCCAATGTGCTGTCCTACTTGGTTAAGTCAAACAATGGCTTGGCTATCTTTGAAAGGTCTCAAATAAAGCATATTTAGTAACGGGTATAATCCAGGAATTGACGGAGTTCAGTCACATTTTCTGGATCCTTCCATTGGAGTATTTCTGCAACAATATTTGGATCAGGGATAACTCCATTCTCTGAGACTCTATAGCCTAGGAAGCCAACTTCATCCTTTAAAAGTTCGCACATGCCTAGTCTCAGCTTCAAATTGGCCATCTGTATACATTGCATCATAACTTTGAGTCCTTGCATATATTCACAGAATGTAGTTTCACACACTATGATATCATCTGTATAGATGCTACAGGAAAAATAATGCAATCCTTCAATGCAAGTTCATCCACTCATTGAAAAAGTGTGGGATTGTTGGTAAACCCTGTGGCATTACTGTAAACTCAAATATATCATGCTTAGTCATAAATGCAGACTTTGAGATGTCTACATTCCTAACTGGGACTTGAATGTATCCTGATGTAAGTTATCATGTACAGAAAACTTTTGCATCTGCAACTGTATCAAGGTATTCATTGACTCTTGGTTATAGGAAAAACATCCACTTTTGCAAAGTATTCAATTTTCTATAATTTATATGTGGACTGTCAGTACCATATTTCTTTCTGGCCAACACAGTTGGAGATGCCCATCATCAGGAGAGTTGGGTTCTCTAATTACACTTTGTGCTTTCAGTTTATGTATACTTCTTTTTTCTTAATTAGCAAAATGCCATCAGTACTCTTCTGAAGAGCTGCTTTTTGGGTTTTGTATTCCCTGTGTCAGTCATGTGTTCTGCAAGATTCATAAGTCCTTAATCATTCTCATCTTGAGAGAAAATATCTTGGAAATCAGTGAGTAGTTTGGCTAATTCTTTCTGTTGCTGAAACTTCTTCTTATTTGATGATTCTCTAAAAAGGGCTTTTAAATGTTCAGGTATATCTAGGTTTTTCTTTTGTGTACTTCCTTGAGCTTGCTTTGCTTTCCTGGTTAGAAATTTCCCTTCTTGACAAGTATTTTTTATATAGTCTGGAAGCTTGCTTGGAGTGGGATTTGTTGTTTCTCTCCATTATCTTGATACATCTGGTGGCAGTGTCATTCCCTTTCTCACTTCCATCGTCCTATAGAATTTACATCTTTATGACTGATCCAGGTGTAACTTTCTCAGCAGTACCTATTACAGCTCCTTGTTTCAGTGAGACTGATGATAGGAAAGGATTCATGACCCTCACCTTTATTGTTGTGATAGCATTAATATCAGCAAGACTGGAAGCCATAACAACGGGATAACTTTCTTTATATTGCAGTGTTGGGTAAATCAAAACATCATATGCACCTTCCTGAACATCATTATTATGGTGACCATCAAACACATCTACAGTCTGTTCACTCAAACCAGACATGTGTAATTATAACTAAACAAACTCTTCTGGTTTGATTGTTAACAACTTATCTCTTTGCCATCATGGATGATTTTATTCTTAATGAAAATAATGTATACTAGCTTCCCATCAAATCCTTTCAATGCAATGGTACCAAGCAAAACTTCATCTTCGATTTCAGCAACAATGACTTCTTCATGCATCTTGACAGTGCATAGTTCTAAACTGACTTGACATTTCCCATAATCCAGAAGTGGTTCTCCTCCTGCATGCACAAAACATACTCTGATCCTTAATTCTGGTTTTTCAGACTCCTCTACTTTCTTGTATACATGTTCAGCTAGAACATTTTTATCAGCACCAGTATCTACTACAAAGGTAACCAGGACTCCCTATACAGAACCCTTAAAATACATGCACTTTTACTTTGGTATACCTCTTTGAACAGGTATATTAACGATAGTTTGTTCATTGGACAATTGCTGAATTTCATCACTAATGAGACCATTTTCCTTTAAAACCTGGATTGACTCACATGGCGAATGAAGTCAGTCCCCATTAGTTTAAACATTTTTCTGTGCTGGATGCCCTTAATTCGGAGCTGTTTTCTAAGGTTTTCTCTGTTGTGGGCTTTCTATCATATCTGCTCTGGTTTCTTGAACATTCACATTTGAAATGAGAAGGATCACCACAAATAGAACAGGCCTTATTGAATGACTGGTAACTCTGCCTTTCACCATGTGACCCATCTTGGTAACTTAGTTTACCTTTGTGGACATTATCAAACCTGCTCTAAGTTGGTTTCCATGAGTTTGGTTGAGAACACGGTGTTCAATTAGTGGTCTGTTTCTTTATCTCTTCTTGTATAACCTCTCTCAGCTGATCCAAATCAATTGAATCTGTCTTTGAATCTTTCTTCTACAGTTGCTTTTGTCAACTCTTGCAGATTCCTGCACTTGTTTATGAAAGATTTTACTCTTATTCTTTCCTGGTGCTGCCCTTGCTATCTTTTCTCATTAGACTGATTTTCATGTTCAGTCACTAGGCCATCATCTTCATCAGTGTCTGAACAAATATATTTTTTGACTGCTTGTGTTTCACTCTTCTTCTTTATTCTTACATGTTTCTTGGAAGTTCACTACTTGAAAGACAGCATCGTATATTTCTTTCAGTTCTTTAACACTCAACCTGAAAGTGAGCTTTAATATGTTCTTGTCTTGTCTCTTCATCACACTAGTATACACCTTGTAATATAACCTCTTTAATTCAGATGTATACTCTTCAAGTCTCACCATATTTTTGGTCTTTGTGACTAAACTGAGTGCCTTATGTTTTTGCAGTTTCAATAATCCTAAATCAACTGGCCAATTCATAATTTGCATGTACTCTATGAGACAATTGTCCATACACAAATTTACCTGCAGCACCTTGTAACCTCTAATCTGATTTCTCATCCAATGTCCACCCTGACGATTGGTAACTTCTTCAAGTCTATTGAACCACATCTTCCAGCTCTCTTTTCCAATAAAGGGTGGTAACGTGGGGATTGCTGCTTTGATAAATTGCACTGGGTGTACAGACTGATTCACTATCGTTCTCTGATGACAGACTTCCCATTTGCATATTTCTTTGGACAGATCCTGACATTTTAGTCCTTTTCTGTGAGGATTGAATTGCATCCCTTGTTTCAGGGAGATTGCTGTCATCACCTTTTCCAATATTCTCAACAGTTCTGTTATCATTTGTAGTGTTCTGATCTCCTTGAACTTTACTTCCATCAGCATTAATTTTCTGCAAGCTGCTTGCAGTTTATCTGCAATGCCCATAAGTGTTTTCTAATTTATGTATCTTTTCCATTGCTTTCATAGTTTTGGATAGGTCCACATCCTGTGTAGATTGGTTCCACATATTATCAGTAATGGCCTTAGCAAATGTGTGACCCGATTTGGATCATTTAGTATGGCCCTCTGGATGTATGCATGGTGCCCTCTGTGAGCACAGCATTTGTAAATAAGCTTTTAAACAAGCTTTATATGATATTGAACTTAACATTTTCTTTCCATTGCTTTAAAATTACTTTCTCTCTATAGATATATATTTTTTAAATTTCTGATGCACAGGGCCCCTTATTTCCTTATTTAAAACCTATTGTTATGAGTCTATGCTCTTAAATTAAGTAACATAAAAGAGTGAAAGACAACTAGCTTTGTAAAATTTTACAAATATATTTATTTCCCTAGAATACAAAGTGAAAATGAGAAAACAACAACTTATGGTAATGCGAATTAAATCCCAAAATAATCCAAGAATTACTGGCACAAGTTCTAGTAATTTAAAGTCCTGAATAAAATTCAGTAAAAGTCCAGAAAAAGGAGCCTAAAACTAAAGTTGATGACATGTCTGTGATAGCTATTGAAGTGTTGATAAGTCAACAGTATTTTGTCGAATCACAGAAATATAATTCCAGGTTTGAATATACTTTAAATTCCAATGAATGTTGCTATCCAACAATTGTATAAAATCAATTTTATATTTCCAGAGAAAATAATCACTTGAATTCAATAATTTAAACAAAACAGATTCCATCCCAAAACAAATAAAAATACTGCTCACAACATATAATACAACTTTAAAGTGTAGTATGTTAAAGCATGAATGACCAAGTCCTCACAATCACAAGTTATATAGTTCTCTACTTGACCTCAGGTCACAATTAGCATTTGCAAAAAAAAAAAACAACAAAACATTACCTAATGGAAAATAATTTCTTAAATGATTCTGATGTATAGAAAATAAAAACTGTAACCTGTAAAATTCACATAGGAAATTCCAAAACCCTGATCCAAATAAACATATTTACTTCTTCTATTAATAATGATCCTGATAGTAAGCCCATAAACATAGAGAATAAATTAGCATTGTATTCATTGTTTACATAAAATATTAAATTTAAACAAAAGTTAATCAGGTCAAGCAGAAATGAACTCAATTGAGGACAAGGTCAGGTCCTGCATACATTACAATAGCATGTGTTGAAAAAACCTAACTGACAATTAAGTTAAATATACAGTGTACATAACACTTTATATGTGTTAACCTATCCTACCATAGACCCAGTTTTATTCTAATGCTAAACCTTGGAGACATAAATAATATCATTGGTTTTGAATCAAAGTGACAAATCCTGCAGGTGCCACACAAACAATGTCACATCCTGCAGTAGTGTGTGTATAAGTGACTGTCAACATTGTGGATGCTTGTAGTTATCTGTAATTGTACTGCAAACAAATTACTTGCATGTGTGCATTTGTATCTTAAATTTAATGAAAAACCAAACTCTGAGTTTAGGTTCCTCAGTTTATTGCAAAAATAATTTCATCAAACTCAACAAGAACGTAAATATTTAGCTAAAGAATAAACTTAAGAATTAAAATAATTTAAAGCTATCATCTTATTTCATGATACTGGCACAGTGGTGAATATCACAGTCAAAATACACAAAATAAAACATGGGTTGATGGCTAAAATCTCGATTACAACAGTTAAAATGAATAATGAAATGGAATTATAATGAAAATTTCAGATCACTAAACCTCATAAAAATTAAAGCTTTATGCTTATAATGTCAAAGAAATAATTTATGTGTAATGATTTTACTTATTACTCCTCCCCTCTTTTATCTGAAATAGACCCTAATCGAATCAGCTTTATTTAGTACAAGTTGACATGCTAGTAAATTTAATATATGTATCTATAATTGCTATTTCTGGCCTAAAATGGGATGGTTCCCTAAGATAAACGTTTGACCATTTCTTCCGATTCCGTCTGGCTTCTGGATTTTATACCCTACGAAATCTCGGCATATGGAATTCAGCGGAAAACCACCGCAGAAAATCTTAAACACAATACAAAATATATTCAAGAAAATAAGACCAGTCAATGAAAAACAACATACTTTTACAGGAACTTGATAAATATTCATTAAATAATCATTACCTTACACGGAACACAATTTCTTAGCGGACAAATATGATAAGAAAGTTTTCTACAAAACTTCTGAACTGTTCCAAGCGCGTTATCAAAGCTAGCAATGACCCGGAAGTGAACCCTGGCGAGGTCACCGCTGTAAGGTCAAACACTGGATTTGACTGAGAAGTAACAGGGACGAAAACAATTGAGAGCCGCCGGCTCAAAACAATAAACAGTAAGAAAATTATGTAACAGATACAGTTATTTATAACATTAGAGTTGGTTGCATTAACTGCCAATCAATTTCATGGCTGATTGTTCTTAAAAACATGCTTATCACACATCGATGAGATGACCCCCCCCCCCATGTAAAACTGCTGTTTTCATATAAAATCCACCATACAAAATTTCCAGAGCTGGAATGGCACCCGTGTCCTGCATTTCTATCAAAACCCATATGGAAATCTACATGTACCTTCTTGAGAGTGTTTCCTTGATTTTTTCTATCACTTTATGTTTACTTTTATTCTCTTTTTGGGACTTTTGATACAGGATCACCTATTTTCCATTTGCCTACCAAACTTCACCCTGGCTAAATCCAAAGAAAAGTCTTACCTGATTAGTATAATTTTGTTAAAGTCTGTGTAACACTTCAGAATGAGGTGTTGGTGAGTCATTATATCTATGAGACAGTAAAGCTTACTGCAATGGCCAATAAGAAATACATGTGGTTTCAGTAACCCATTCTACCCAATTTGGATTGTACTGACCCTATAAACGCTTTCTATCTATACACAAAATAATCAGCACTGGTCATGACCTGTGTTTCACATACAGACGGGTAACTTTATACTGGAAACTGTGATGTGAAATATAATCTGGATAAATGAGTAATAAAGACCTTACTGTACTCTAGTTTTCACACCATTACCATAACCATATAGTTTTGTAATTTAGCCTAATTTAAATTTTCAGTGAAATTTTGATTGGTGAATGCAAATCAGGACTAATTTGTATGTCCTGCTTTATGTGTTTGCAGATTCAGGACAGGATTATCGACTGCAGCGCATTGCCAATGTCTTGAAGGAGCAACAATCTGTGAAGGGCAAGGTTGCTGATAAACAGGTCTTAATCCCACCTGAAGGAGACATAACTGAGAGTCTAGAAGAGAATAATGTTGCTGTTGAAGACCAGGATGCAGAAGTACTGTACCACCATTCTTCAGGACAAGACATTGGCCAAGATCTTTCATCTACCACTAGTCAGCAAGAAGAATCCCCTGCTCATCAGAAAGAAGAATATCATTCACCTTTAGCTCAGAGGAACCCAACTCAGTCTGAAACAAACACGATAGCCATGTTAAAATTGTTGACAGAAAATGTTAATAAATTAGATGGTACTGGCGAAAACTCGCTTCTGACAATATGGGACTTTGCAGGCCAGTATGCATACTACACGACACATCAGACATTCCTGACAAGACGAGCCATATATCTGTTGGTTTCTGATGTTAGTGGACAGGTTACTGATCTTGTGGCTGATGAGTGTTATTTTGATAGTGAAGGAATAATGAAGTGCAATGTTCATGGTAAGTTTTGATATACTACTTCACTGCCAAAATGAAATAAATGAACTCATTGTTCATGGTTACTTTATACAGTAATACACAGTCAGAGCACAGAATTTATTCCACACTGGAAGAAAGAGATAATAAAAATAAAAAGAACACTTAGAAACACTTGATCATGTCCATACTGACTGAACCTTGACAGAAAAATTGCATTGAGCGTGGCATCCAGATGGATGCATGAATGCCCTTCCAGATCTGAGATTAACCTATAGTCAGTTTTCTTTTTTTACATTTTTAATTCAGTATCATTTTTTGAATGTGGAATGTGGCTTCATTTTGCATCTATCTTTATGTACATAAATAAATGACCTCATTATCAAAACTGAGATGTGCAGGTCATGGTCAAGAAAGAAATATGTCATTATTTTATCTTTTATGTAGGCCATGATCTTCTCCATGCTGGAAGAAAGAAATATTTCTTTATTGTCTCCTTGTTGCAAGAAAAAAGTATTATTTTTGTATCTTGGATGCAGGTTTGACGTAATGGCCATGGCCAAGACAGAAATGTATCAGGCTTGAATTCTTGATATGTAATGATTTACAAAGATTTTCTAAATGCACAATAGCCAAGAAATATCCGTAATTATTGTGTCTCTGAGACAGGCTTGATATGTAGGCCAAAGGCAAGAAAGAAATGTCAGTATTGCATTTCTGAGGCAGCTTGCCATATAGGCCATAGTCAGGAGAGAAATCTTATCATTAATACATCTCAGATGCAGGCATGTCATACAAGCCATGGCCAGCTTCTTGTTATTAGAAGAAATATATGTTGTATAAGTATGAACATAAATAAGATACCTGCAGTGATTTCTAAAGAATAGGATGTAGATGAGCTATACTGTCTTTTTGTATCATTACTTTTTACATTATCATGTTTAAAATTACTGAAATATCGTATTGAAACATTTCAAAGTCATATGTTGTGTTGAAATAGCAGTCACCTATTTGGCATTATGGAAATGTTAAAACATCAAATAACCCAAACATTTACATCCCAACCTTAAACCATAAGGTGGAGTCTATTTCATTATCATGCTATCCATCTTTCTGACAATCTTTCTGCGAACAGTTTGGTTTCCACACATTAACTCTAGTTCTTGATCATTTTGTTTTTACCTAGCTTTGCAGATGGCTTGCATTTTGGGTAAGGAAGAAATATGTTGATTTGTGGCTTGCCAGTCAGTGTCACTAGGACTGAAAAAATAAATATGATTTCCATACAGTAACTTGAGTTTCCAGAATCTACTGTTACCAGACTTTGGGGATACCTTACAAGCGGGATAGGAAATAAAGCTATTGATTTTGAGGCCAAGGTCAATGTGATTGAAAGAACAAAGAACGTGTACTCATGATAACTTGCATTCTTCATCATATGTGGTTAGTAATACCCAGACTTGCTGATGGCTTGTACTTGATGCAAGGAAGAACTGTCCTGATTTTAAACTCAAGAGGTTAAAGGTCAAGGTAAGTAGCTGAAAGTGATTTAAAGTCAAAAGGTCAAAGCTACTGTGATTGGTGGAATAAAAATGGTTTCTGAACAATGACATCAATTCATGTTTACATTCCTCAAACTTTGTGCACAGCTTATATTTACGATAAGGAAGTCCCCTGTTGATTTTGAAGTCAAAAGGTCAAAGGTTGCAGTCATTGTCACAAAGAAGAAAATGGTTTCCAAATAGCAGCATTCATTCTATAAAACAGACTTAGACTAAACTTTGTGGATGGTTTCCAATTAAGATAAGGAAAAAGTCTTAACACTATTAGGGTTACAAAAAAACAATCAAAGGTAAAGGTGGCTGTTACTGAAAGAAATAAAAATGTTTTTGAACATATATGTCATTTACTTTAACATAAAGTTATTAATTAAGAGGCAGGCATATAATGTGCCATTCACACTACTCTTGTATGATTTATTTCAGAGCTAACTGAAGTTTGGTTAAACTCGATACATTCATGTGCACCATCTCCTGAAGCCGGCAGCCCCCCTGTGATTTTAGTGGGAACACACTTGGATAAAGTTTCACAGGTACAAATTAAGGCCAATAATGGCAGTGTTACAATTTATTTCTTTTAGGCCTCTTTAGCTCTGCTGGTTGTAGACCAGAATGGCTTTAATGGGATGGCCTGACACTAGTCCATATTCTATCTGGCAATTGGCATGAGTTTGTTATCGTTATTGTTCCTGAACTAATTGTAGGTTTGCTATGAAAAATTACACATATATTCATCTCATGGACTAGTTGCTCCTGAATGAAAGTAGCACTGCTCAGACACCCACTATGGCGGCCACATTGGCCATCTTGAAAATCTTGTTATTGCTATATCTCCTGATTTGGATTCTCATATCAACATAGTGTTGCAACTAAAAGATTTGATTTCCAATATGGCTGCTATGATAGCCATATCTTAAATTCTGTTATCTGTACCCCTTCTGAATGGAAAGTGATATCAATATGGAGTTTCCACCATAATTCTTTTCAAGATGGCTAGTTGGTCCTAATTGAAATAGTACTGCTCTGATATACAATATGGCTTCTATGGCATCCATCTTGAAAATGTTATTTCTACTCCTCCTCAACAGTCCTGTTATTGTTATTCTTCATAAATGGAAGGCCGTTATTGACTTAGGGTTTTTACTAGAAGACATGGGGTGTAGTTGGACCTAAACAAAAATGATGATGATCTGACATCCAATATGACCATGATGATAGGCATGTTGAAAAAGTGAACCTGGGTAATTGTGCCCACATATAAGCCTTAAATATTTTTTTAGGAAACATGCATATTCTTTATGAATTTTCATGCCACTAGAATTAAATCATATTACTTGGTGTATTAATCTTTCCAGAGTGTAATGCAAGCCCACAGGACCAATAATCTCAAAAAGATACTGGTCCTATCCATTGTCAAGGAATTGTGTATGAGTTATATCAATATGTATATGTTGTCAAAAATGTGCTCGGGTTTCGTTGCCGTTTACAGCGTCACCCGAGGGTGGTATATTTTTTCGGCTCTAGTCAATACTGTCCAACATTACTTCAAATTCACATGCTGCTTTGCAAATGAACAAAGAAACGCTACCAACTTCTGTTCATTTTAACAATGTCTCAGTTATATGGATCATCCACATTACTTTATGTATTAATCTTTCCAGAGTATAATGAAAGCCCACAGGACCAAAAATCTCAAAAAGATACTGATCCTATCCATAAACAGCTGTTCCTACATTTCCTGACACAATAATACAAAAGTTAGTCAGAGACTTTATGGTGAATGCAGGTAGACATGAACATCAAACCATAATAAAGTTATCTATGTTATGAATTAGGCTCCCCCCCAAAAAAAAAAAAAAGTTTTTTATCACAGTGTTATGGCATTAGTTTGCATCCTATTTGACGTATATTCAGTCTTCATTTGCTTTATTTGACAACGTCAGGCTCACACATGGTACTACTGGCTTATAGAAACATGACTAGACATTTTAAACATCATGCATCCAAGGAGGGATCATAGTTGGTTATCTTCCCAATAAGTGGAGTTACAGAAAGACAATGTCCTCTTTGGTCACTCCTGATGTTATCATTCACCAGAATAAATTATAGATCTTCCCTAAGAATGCATAATTTATAATAGATAAGTTAATGAAAACAGATATTGTTTTGTTTTATTTTGAGGGGAATCAAAATATATACTACTGTAGCAGTGGAAGATGCTAAATGGCCATTTGACTTCCTTTTTTGAACAGTATCTCTTAACAAATTTTGACTTTGTTCAAAGCATTACAGTAGAACCTGTCTTGAAAGACCACCTTTTTTGACAAAAAAGTATGGTCTCTCAAGACAGGTGGTCTCTCATAACAGGTCACAGTGCTATATAATCAGTAAATTTGTGCATTGAGAATGTGGTTTCTCAAAACAGGTGGTCTCACATAGCAGTGGTCTTTCAAGACAGGTTTTACTGTAGTACCTGTCTAGTATATATCAAGTTGTGCCTCATGTCTCATGTAACAATATAAACTTCAAAAACAGGTAAAGAGATTTATGGACCAAGTATACCTCTTTTGTTTGCTTTAAAGTCCTGATGAAATTGCTCATTCTTATCTAAAATTAATTGTATATTGATTAATATAATATTTACACAATCACGACTTCATTTGAATATTTAGTAAATAGCAATGTGAAGTTCTATATGACTCCCTGTTAGTCGTTGGGGTGGGATGCTCCCAATATTTATTTGAATTACTGAGGAATTCCCACCCTGGCTCGTTTTTGTAGGAAGTGAAATTAGTGATAGAGAGAGGTAAAGCTCCAAGCCCCCCAGTCAGCAATACCGACAATTAAATTATTAAGAACACAAGGGTGAAATCCAGAAGAATAACAATTTAATACATAATACAAATTAAACAATATTAATTCTCAACCAATCTGCTTCCTCTCGACCATGTGACAACCTATTTCGTCACGCGATTTTAGTGTGAGATGGCTTTCCCCTGTACATGGTTTCTACTCATCTGAGTTTACTACGCCAATTGCTTTCCTCCTTCCAGCGTCCTCCCATTCTTCCTGTCCTCCTCCCCTTTTGTCTTCCTTTCTCCTCCTCCTTTTCTTTCTCTCTTTCCTTCAACGAGGCTTGTTCCCCGCCTAATTCTATTCTCTATTTCTCCTTCCGGCGTTCTCCGCCTATTTCTATCCTGTCTCTCTGAGACTCGGGACTTAACTACTCTGTCCCCAAAAGCTTCCTTTATGAAGCTTTCTGTCCTTAGAATGTACTAAGAGTTTTCCCGCCAAATCACGAGTGGCTCCCTCGGAGTGAGTATATTCTGCTTTACCAGTATGACAGCTTACAAATCACTAATTCATTATCAGTTCAAATGACTGTTAAGTTCTGATTCGAATTGATGGCCCCACCCTTCCTCAGTTCTAATTGGATATCAATACTACCCCCAGTCGGTCCAGATTAACAGACGTGCCTCAGGCCATGTGTCAAAGTGGGTAGATTTACAATAGCGTTGAGGGTCCTTTGTTCTTAGAACAAAGCTTTTAACATCCATATGCTAGTGTTAACACCTAACGAAGGGTTCTTGTACAAACAAAATCGCCATAACAGTGCAGGGTCGACATACTCATTGCGCTAACCCATTCCTTTGTTCCTGACTTATGTAATCGCAGGCAGGCAAACATGACAAGCAAATGGTCACTTTTATCAGTGTTTGTATACAACTGTGCTTGATGCATTAGAACTAAAGAAACCTATGAAAATAAGAATGACATTTAAAATGAACAAGCTCCTGAAAAGTATGGCAGGTTTATCTGAAGAATTCTTCAAACCAAATAATTGAATGGCATGTAGATATATAATCTTTTGAAAATGCAGCTGTTAAAAGAAGTAATTATAGAAAAGAATCACAAAGGTAGTTAATGGAAAATAACACATTCTTTTTTATGTAGATGCGTGAATGTGAGATCTCCGTTTTTGAGAATGATTACGTTTAATATTCTCTTACTGATTGATTAAATCCTTCTTTTGCCCAGATAACATATTCACCAGATCTTTTTTAAAAGAATACCTCTCTGATTGATGATAATGTGTATGATCCATGTAACTGAGACATTGTTAAAATGAACAGAAGTTGGTAGCGTTTCTTTGTTCATTTGCAAAGCAGCATGTAAACTTGAAGTAATGTTGGACAGTATCGTTTCAGTTGTTATTTTTATCATTTGGTTGGTTTGGTGCTTTGCAGCACAGTAACACAAGTAGGTTATTTAGTGCCAATGCAGATAGAGTAAAGTACCTTTACCAAGGACACAACACAGTTCCTGGCCCAGACTGGTTCGATAGTAGGATTTGAACCTGCACCATTTTGGTTGTGAGTCCAGTAAGCTGAGCACTTAGCCATCTCGGCTGCTGCATTATTCCATGTTGCGACCTATCAAATACAAGAAACACAGCTGGGACATGTCCTGGTCGATCTAGCAACAGATCTGCCCATGAAGATTCCAGCCATGTTGATCTGCTTGGCTCTTCTTCAGACGGTCTTGTGAGAGAATGAATTTAAATGTTTGATTGTGGAAAATGTTTTTGTAAGCAAGAAGTCCCTCCAGTTAGAGGGCTTCTGAAAGAAAGTGGTGGGTTTTCAGGGACTACTGCCAATCACCCCATTGAGTGCCTAAGTGCCTCAACTGGGAAACTCTTTTCTGTGAATCTATGAGGATAAACTGTAGGCTGCAATTACCATCAAAGGCTACTGCTCCATGATATCTGACACATCCATCATGTTAGATGGGATATCACTAGTAATGTCAGAATACATGGTTTATCCCTTTTTGGTTCCTGATACTCATTACAGCCTCTATCCCGCAAGATCTGGCAATCAAGCTATATACTATGTGCAACCCATGGATGCTGTTGTGTATATTTAATTTCCATTGTTTGTTAGTTTATTTTAATTTTTTATATTTCATTATGTGCTACTGATAATGTAACATTGTGTGTTGGACTTGACCTTGTCCAAAATCAAGTTCATCTTTTAATTTTTACAACCAAAAACGTGAGTTTTATTTCACGATGAACTTGGATATCTTAGTGATGTTATCTCAGATATGTTGCTCTGCATTAGTTATTTATTCTTGTATGTAACATTGATGGTCTATCAGAGTCCTTCTGTTAATAATACAATCACACAGGTGGCAGTACTATTCCATGACAGGCAGACCCTGCCAAGGCTTATCATATCCAGGTGCAATGCGCTCATGCACCTTTAGCCAGTTGAGCTTTTTCACTGGTACAATTGTCATACAATTATAAAACAAATCTCTCTCTCCAGAATATTTAAATAGCTGGTGATTGTGAGTTTTGGTGGTCTGGCACCCTTTTCATTTGAAAACACACTAATTAGGTGTGCACCTTTTTGCATCTAACAATCATCTTTGCCCATTAACTGTTACCCAAACAAGTGCATTTTTGTTGAATAATAAAGGATATATTTCTTTACTCAACTGAGTCAATGGTGGTGTGAAATATTTGTCAGTGAATGTAGGCTTGGTGGACCCAATAGTTACTTCACCATTTTAAGAAAACAATTTGCTCTAGGTGTTATGGTCAATGCTTGAGAGTTTCACATGCTAATGCTATAACACCTAGCTGACCTCGAGTTGGTATTGGCACGTTAGGGTGGTTCCATCTATCTATTTGGTGCATAACAAGATTATGTTTGGGTGTATACAAGGGTCTGGTACACACTATGATACAGATATTCATCAACAAGTGGGACAAAATCATCATCAGTTTTAGCATCCGTTGTCAGCTGGTCTAACATTTCGTCAGTAAATTCCACAAATTTCACTGTGGTCAGAATCCATCACATATATACAATGATAAATCTAATCTTAAACAGAAATGCCAAAGGCGGTTAAGTAGCTGGCTGGATAAATATTCATTGCTTTGAACTGAATTCCATCTTTAGCTAACAACCACATTGCTGTTGTATATATGAAAGATTTAGTACCATTTATATGTTTGTTTCATATTTCTCATTCCCCTGGCTTATTGTTGAGTAATGCCGTTATTTGACTCCATCCTCTATAATACCCAGATATAATAAATAAATAATATTCAAACTTGTGAGTCATTAGGATACAAGATTTAGGTATATGAAAACCATTCACATTATCAAAAACAATTCGACCACTTCCTATTTTAAATTTCAATTGTTTCCTCATGTTTGCTGGTCAGCAGTTTTATGTCTATTGTAAATGAACCTACTACACGTGGTTTTTGCAGTCACATCTGCGATCTGTTCATCCATGTATTGTTTCATCCCACCATTGGTTGCATCAACATAGTCTTTGATAAATGTAACCAACACACCGCTGTCTCTGATTCCACTATTTTCTGTGATATCAGCCAGATTCTTCAAGACAATGCCTCTGGGCTTGATAACAATGTCTTGAATCTCATCATTAGATATTTTAAATTTCCCATTTTGATTTTCAAACCTCGCAAGCTCACATGGGTCAGTACCAACAACAAAACTAGTAAACTCAGTGAAATCTGCTTTGGTGGCAAATTCATAGTACCTTGTCATTGGGATGAGTAATGACCATAAATGTTAATAGACATTTGTTTAAAATTAAATTTGCTTAACGTGAAATCAATAAATGGTTGCGTTGTTGGTGAATGCTTAAATATTGGTGGTGCTCAAGTCACTAGTCATTGTTGTTGACCTCAAAATGATCAAATCACTCACTGGTGATCCCATGTTCTTTAATCATTTCACAGCAGCACTTCTGATACTATCCGTGACTCAATTTGCAACTTGTTTAGCAATTGGTGCAGCAGTTGAGGTCAGAGCCCCAAGAACCTTTGGTACACCCATGAATAATTCACCAACGTCACCGAGGTCAGTTCCATAATATGTAACTTAAATGGTTTTCTCGCGTTAACAACGTGCATGGGGTTCACATGTCCACGCATGACCATCGATATTATATTTAAATGTCAGGTTGATTGCTATTGTACAGTTGTATTGTCAATGTTTTACCATGCAGATCTAAAATGTGCTTGTCTTGATCTGTAATAAAAAAAGAAATGTGTCAACTGAAGACAGACAGGTGATGTAGGTGTAATCGATATCAAATCACCTGTTTCCATGGTTGGTGAGAACCCAGACAGTAACATGTTATTTCATAACGTCCACTTATAGCATCACAGGTTAAACTGATCTTGATCGTTGAGGTGATTGTTGATCTCGGTCGTTAAAGGTAATCCTCACAATATCGGGTGTAATATGATATCCCATATGTAAAAATTCTTTATCATCTGAGATGTTGTTATGCCAACCAAAACCCGATCTTATTGATAACCATGCAATGTCATCCACATATGTTTGAGATTCTGTTGCAGTGGCGGAACTGACTGTGGGCTCATGAAAATTTGAGAGTCTCTGGTGGTTAATAATTTGATTTTTCTTTCAATTGTATCATTGATCGTCTCTCTTGTCATCTGCACCTGCAGGGAGCTCTGTATTATATTCCAGATGGTGCCATGATCTACTAAAGATATAGATATGTTGTTCATAGGCAGACCACTGATCTGTTGTGATTGGACATTAGGCCAACTGTAATAAACTTGCAATGGCACAAGTGTTATCTCAATTGTGCATGATTCACCAGTGGTACCGTGCAGAAAAAGCCACACAGTGAATTGTGGTTTCATTGATGAGAGGTAATGCTCTGGGTTGTGTTTACACCAACTTGTTGCATCACAGTGTGGATATCACTTAAAACATGAAGTGTTTCCCTGTACAGCATCTCAGTCGCTTCAGTGCTCTTCATCATTGTTGTACAAATGAAGTTTGTTGTATACATCATGGGTGTGTTGAACAAGTTCATGCATCAGTGCATATGTATTTTTGTTCATTATGTCATTATGGAAGAAGAACTGACATATCGATATGACTCCTGGTGCGTTATTGCCTGCACAAACTGATCCCATGAGTTTCAAATCAATCAGTAAGATAGTTAGGGTCACACAGTACACCAGGGTTGCTTCCTTTCTTTTCTTCTTCCTTGTTGGACATATATTTTGGTAACTGTTGCTTTGCCAGCCTTTTGACTTGTTTGTCTGTCCATTCTGATTCCAATGTACAAGATTCAGATGCAGGCCATTTCTATTTCTTTCTGTGTGGATGTATATGTTGATGTTACTGGTTTGCTTGATCTGAGTATTATTCTGCCACAATTTCAAGAGTAAATACTGGTCAGTATTAGCTACATGATCTGTCTGTTTTGAGGGTTGCTTGATATTATCCTGTCAAATGCAGGAGTCTCATAAAATTATTAATCTCTTTCATTGCTTCATTACCTTTTCAACTTTAGCCAAAGCAAGTACTTTATTTTAAGACTCAAACACCTTCCCAGAATCTTTTTTCATATCCTGTGAATGTCCCCAGTCAGCAATGCCAAGGGTCTTGGTATAAAAATAGCTCAAAGTGAAAAGTATAACATTTTAATAAAGTATAACAAATGTATTCAGTAATGTTATTGACAAATTTCTCAATCGCAATTTCTTTTCAGCTGATACAATTAATGACCTATTAACAGTTTCCAATTATTATTTCATCACATGAACCTTTAGGTCATAGTGAGAGTGTTTCCTTTAGTGTTGTTTATGTTACTCATCTGTCAGTCACTGTATTCCTTCTTGTTTGTCTTTGGTACTTCCAGTACTCTTGACAGCGTGCTCTCCTGGCACTTCCGGATCCATTCCTCCGACACTTCTGGTGCTTCATGTCACACGTTCCTTCCGGCACAGCACCCACACACAGAGTGCTGACATCACTATGAGCGACTACCACATGCTCTTTGCATCTCTTTCCTCTTCTCTGATCTTTTTGTGTCGAACCTCTAACACCCACACAGAAAGTTTCCTCAAGAAGCCATTATTCACATATCCAACCTAGAATTCCAACTAGAACTTACTTCCCTCCTTTAATGAGTGCTCAACTTTATGTTACCCAGAATTCAGTATAATGGCTCTTAAATTCCTTATGATCCATCGTCGGCAAGGTTCACACATGTACTGATTAAAAAGTTTGTACATAAGCGGCTTGCTTGTTTAGAATCTACCCTAAATTTGAATCTCTCAGTTTTGATGGGATTCAGTCTGGTCTCTTTGAAAACTGCCTTGATTAATTTAACTCTTATGTGTGACTCTCTACTTCTCATTTTCCCAAAGCCTGAAATTGCTTTCATGTTGTGACATCTATGATGGATGACGAAACAAGCATTTTAGTCTCTGCTTTGTTGTCCTTGGTTATAGAATGCCCTTGGCACTTATACCAACGGGCGATTGTCTAATGGTTAAACAAGTCAGGCAGTTTCTTTTTTTTACCAGAATCAGGTATATAGTTACAATTTGACATAATACCTATTGACATTATCCGAGCTGCATGCATTTGTTGTTGTAGGATTTAACACCATTTTTCAGCACAAGATAGGCTATACATAGCATCCAGTGTAAATGGTGGAGGAACCCAGAAAGAAACTCTGACCCACGAGAAGCTTTTGGCAAGCTTTCTCGCATACCCACATTGGCGGAATCTGGGACTCGAACCCATGCAGACAGAGGTAAAATGGCAGTGATCCATAATGGTGAGCGCTTTCAGACACTTGTGGCTCCTGTGCATGTGTTTTTAACTACAATATGACAGAGACTTGGACAAATTAATTATAAGAATATATATATATATATATATATATATATATATATATATATATATATATATATATATATATACATACATGAGGCACCTGCAAATTTTCCCACAACAGATGAGAAATGTTTGAATAAATCTGTCCTGGATTTTTAATCTTTCTGTATTGTTGTTTTATCTCTATTGCTAAAGTCAGATGAACCCTTGTAGCTTCAAGGTCTGAAAACAAAGGCTAAAATCCTGAGTAATTGTCCAGACCCATGAGGTTACAATATATATATATATATATATATATATATATATATATATATATATATATAGATACATACATACATACATACATACATACATGAGGCACCTGCAAATTTTCCCACAACGAGACAACGGGATACAAAATTGTTTTTATGTTGATTACAAATTTAGATGGAAATACCAAAATCAATTTTTAAAAAATAGTATATTTGTGTTTATACATGCTTAATCTACTTCTATGCGTGCAGCTAATATTCAGTCATTGCTAATGTCGAAATTTGTATGCATTCCTAATTCAATTTAAACACTGTATACGAACAGTTTTACATCATGGCTAGCGGAAAGTAGACATCACTAACACAGACTTGTCGAAGAATTTTCATGTTTTTAGTTGATTGAAAGAACTCTAAAGTAGCTTGTTAACTGTTGCAACAAGAGAGAGGCATAGCTTTCTCTTCAGTGACATACATTTGCCCAATTGTTACAAAAGTTCACATTGATATTTTTTACAGTTCTCATAATGTCAAAACTGCCTGCACCCACTTGTTTTGCCTCAACTTTATTTGTTCTCTAGTGTTAGTCATTTCCCTGCCAATCGCTCCTTCTATGTTATTCTGCAGGACTATCTTTAGCAACTGCTCACAACATACAATCCCTCTCTCTATGTTGTGACATAAACTTAAGGGCTTGCTCTAATTATATGGATACATGTATAACTTAGAACATTTTTGCCAACAGTGGGACATTAGTATTGACGCGTCTGCTTCAGATAAACAAGCTTTTGAAGAGTGCCTTTTTTTACCAAGACATGCTTGTGAAAAGAAGCACACTTTTACCAAGAAATGCTTGGGAAGAGAACCATTATTACCAAGACATGCTTTCAAAGTGAACCACATTTTTAACAAGACATCCTTATAAAGAGAACCACATTTTTACCAAGACATCCTTATAAAGAGAACCACATTTACATTTAAGCTTAAATGTATCAGTATCTACAAATACAATAAATTGTTTATTTACTTGCCAAACATCTTATTTTCCTAGTATGGTTTGATCAGAGGTGTGGACAAAGCAATATGTAATATTCAAGGTCATTTAAAAAGTAAATGTAACAGCTCCAAAAACCAGAAAACAAATGAAATTATTGGTTGTTTACTTCATGGTTAAGACTGTATTTTGATGTTTCAAAACTGATGTGTCCTCTGAATGTCCTAGTATCATATAGCAGGGCATACAGTAGAGACAATATCACCAGCCCTCTTCTTTACATAATTTTTACCAACTTTGTATTTTTTGTCTTCTTCAAGTAGTTAACATACTGTCACATATCATTGGTTAGCCTTTGCCCCTTTTTCTTATCTCAGTATTGATGGTGAAATATGTAATCCAAGTTGATACAAGTCACTGGGTTTCTGTAAATTGTTGTTGCATTCTGTAATGCTATCCATTTTTACAACCATGTCACTGTGTAACAAGAAGGTGCCGTCACCATAGGCTGCATAAACCAATTTCGCTTTTGAATTTATTAATTATCAATGGTTTAACCTCAAAATACCATTACATGTAAAGCCATTCATTCGTGTTAAAATTTCTCTTTCATAGTTTAACATTTAATTTTGAAATATCAAACTCATTTTCTATGAATATTTCAGTCTGCTAGAAAATACTTTCAGGAACCATTTTTACTTTATCAGCAGAAATTTGGATTCTTCATTGTTTGATATTTTCCCTTATCTCCAGTCACTATGTGGTGGAAATCAAACACTGTTGCAGATTGTTTCATATTAATGCTATAAGTATTTGAATTAAATATATATTCGTTAGGTAAATGTAGCTTCCATTCTGATCTGGAATAAGCATAAAATTTGACTGGTTCTGGTATGTGATGTGTATGAAATGCATTAGCAGATCCTACAACTAACTATTGCTTCTTCTGTGTATGTTGTATGACATGTGCTAAAGAAATCCTACAATGAACTGTTGCCATCTAATATTTATTGTATATGATATGTATTAAGGAAATCCTACAACGAGATGTTGCCATCCAGTATGCTTTGTGTACTGAATGCATTAAGGAAATCTTACAAGTAGATGTTGCCATCTGATATGTACAGTATCATGTATGAAACGTATTATGGAAATCCTACAACTAGATGTTGCTATCCATACTGCCCAGTTTAGTTGCACATATATTTTCATAGTTTTATCACTGTCAAGTTGTTAAGTGTACTGCACATGTCAAAAGACTTTAACTGGTTCTGTGTGGAAATTGTGTTTCTGTGTTGTAAATTTTAATCACGTCTTAACCAGTGTATTACTTTAAAATAAGTATTGAGACAATGTTATGTAGTGGTTAGCTGTTTCAAGCTTAATATTATAGCTTGAAACAGCTAACCACTACATAACATTGTCTCCTGGCTTCTTTCTTTTGACGAATCGTTCAATTTGATTGGAGGAGTCCATCAGCTTTGGCAATCAAAATGTTCATTACACTAATTCACTCTACGTAGAAAGTGCGCGAAAGTATTACGCTCGAGGATTCAAAATTTGTTCAGTCGATTTACATCTTCAGTGTTTAAAAATGCCAGGTCTTTGCTCTTTCAACGATATCTGGCTTGAACAAGATTCTTACACTCCTTGTTGAGAAGTACAGTCAGCGATAGCAATGGCGCGAACAAAGCAAGCGGATTGTATATAGCAGAGACAGGTAGAAAGTTTTTTTTAATACTAATATCTTTGTAATTGTAATTTTTCATTTAGTGATTGTAACACTTTAACTTATTCCTTCCTGCTGCATAAGATTAATCCCGGCTGGGATTAAGGTGCAGCAGAACAGAGTGAGCTGTACTTAACATATATATAGACAGTAGCAAACATTGTTTTTGCCTGTTTATACTTTTGTATCACAGTTAATTAGGATATTCTATAAAACTAATATATATTTTGAGAGCATTGTCCGGCTCCTAAGCCTTAAAAACCAAATTTAAGATTAGGTATAGTAGCATTAGTAGTGTGCGACCCACTTTCGGTTGTACACATACAAAACAGAATGGAAATGAATCGGGAGGAGGGACAAGCTGGCCCACGTGGATCTAAGATCAAACAGTACTTCCGGACCACCATGGAAGAAACCAGAATGATAGTGAACCACCCGGCCGGGTGTCAGACCATAGATTTTGAGGGGGCAGCAAATATACCAAGGCAAAGTGAAGTGCTGATGGCTCTGCATACCGCTGGTGTTGACATTGGGAAGATCGAAGCATTGCAGAATGGGGGACTAAACAAATATGTGCTATACCCTAAAGGAAATTAAGCGTTGCTAGAAGGGGATGAAATAACCATAAAAGTGATGGTGGCAAAAGTATACAGAACCGCGCCTTTCATCAGAAACATAGAACCACGAGCAACGGAGGTTCATGTGATGGGCCTGCCACTGGAGGTCAGCAGCCAAGAGTTGATTGAAAAGCTACGGAAAAAAATGGGGGTAGCAACCATCACACACAAAATGGCAACCGTATGGGGATTTGCCCCAATCAAGTCTGGCAACCGACTTATTTATGTGAGCAGAGAGGACGCTAGGAAAATACCCGTATTTTTCTACGTCCTAGGGTTCAGACTAAAAACCTGGTACAGGGGGAGCGAGCAGGACAGATTATACCCCCTGTACCACCAGACTGGCCACGGACCCAGGGACTGCCCAGGGGGAAATGAACCAATAAGACCACAAGCCCCTACCTATGCGAGATATAAAGGAAAAGGGGATAGAGAGAATTTTAAAAAACTGGAGGCCCATCTCCCTCCTTAATATAGATTATAAAATATTGAGTAGAATTTTAAGTAATAGGTTAAAAAAGGGAATATGGAATATAATTAACATAAATCAAACTTCTGGGCCAAAAAATAGGGATATACAAAGTAATATACTAAACATAAGTACAATAATAAATTATCTACAGAACAAAGGACAAAAAGCTGCTATGGTACTTTTTGATCAGGAAAAAGCCTTTGATAGAAATGAACACAACTATATACAGAAAGTCCTAGAGAAACTTGGATTCGGAGAAACTTTCCGAAAATGGACCAAAATACTATATACTAATATAACATCTAGAGTACAAAATAACGGAGCAATGACAGAAAAATTTGATATAAAAAGATCAGTGCAGCAAGGGTGTCCACTATCTACGCTATTATACGTATGAGCAATCGAAATGCTAAGCATTTTTTTTTTCTTCTTTCCAAAATAAATCATTATTGAATTATAACTATCTCTATCATGATGAACTTTTGAATCATTTATAATTAAAAGGTAGACATGCTCCATGGTGGAGACGCATCGGGGGGAAAACAAATACACATAAAATAATTTATTAAAATTAGGAGGGGGGGGGGGCATCTGTCTGGTGCCCCAAAAAAAGAGAACAAGAGAAATACAAGGAATGACTGCAAAAGGATAAATTATGTAAACGAAAGGCGTTTTGTACATTGTGTTAAAAGATGATCAACTTGGCTTCAATGGGAGAAGGAGCCCTTACAAGTTATGCCAAAGGTAAGTTGCAAATTAGTAACTATATTGTGACGTTCTGTCGTGTTGGGGTGGGGTTCTCCCAATATAATTTAATTAAATTAAATTAAAAGCTCCACCCTGGCTCGTTAGGTTAGAAAGTTAAATTAGTGATGATGTAGATTTACAGCTCTGAGCCCCCAGTCAGCAATGCCGACGGTTAAATTATAGAGAACACAAAGATGAAATTCAATCAATAACAATTTAATAAATGTGATAATTTAAAAACGATAACTTCCAATCACTCGTCTTTCCCTCGACCAAGTGACAGCCTAATTCATCCCGTGATTTACAGTGAGTTCGATTTTCCCCCTGTCCTTGCATCTACTCATCTATTTCTTCCCGCTGATTCCTTCCTTCTTTCCGTTCCTCTAACTCCTTCTTTGTCTCTGTTCCCTCTCTACTATCTCCTCCAGCTTCGCTCCAGACTTCAACTTCTCCTTTCCCTCTCTATTATCTCCTCCTCCAATTCCGCTCCCAGACTTCAACTTCTCCTTCTTCTTCCCTCCTTTCCTCCGTCTCTCTATCCGAGACAACGGGACCAAACTTTAACTGATCTGTCCCTCAAAGCTTCCTTTTGAAGCTTTCTGTACTTAGACCTTCCCGCTCTAAGAATTTCCCGCCAATAACGAATGGCTATTCGGAGTTACGCTAACCTCTTCTCTGGGTAATTTCTCTCAGCGAACTAACTTTTGCCGGAAAACGCAGGGATATCATTCTACCCAAATCAAGGTCTCTCCCCCTATCTCGATTCTGATTGGGTGGCGCTGTGCCCCTGTCCAATCGTCTTAGCGGCCAGTTCAACCTGTCTGTCTGTTTGCAGGGGAAAGAAGTTAGGACACTCCCACTTCTTCAGGCAATTTCTTTTGATCTTGGAAACATTTCGACACCTAGGTGATAATTGGCTGTCTGTGACTTCGCAACTCCAATGTCCGGTCCCTCGATTCTAGCCACAACAATCTTACGTAACGGATTAGTGCTAGCCTTCGGCAGTGTTCGACATCAAACAATGACCCGTCAGAATTGCCTTGATTATACATGTTTCAAACTGGGCTACTCTGGGTCGGGGTAAACATGACACCCCCCCACGCTTGAGAATAACATCGGGATTTTATTCCCTCAAAATTACTTCAAATGCAATGGCATTAATATACGAAATAAAGAACAAAATTATCGCGACACTACAAACTGAGTATGAACATGAATATATACATATATATATATATATATATATATATATATATATATATATATATATATATATATATATATATATATATATATATGTACAGCGATCTATACCATTCCAGCGCTCCTGCTCATGAAATCGGCGCCTACGTTCTCAGTTCCTTTCACGTATCTGATCTGCATCTGGTATTGTTGTAAGAACAGCGACCATCGCATCAATCGTCCATTCGACAATTTCGCCTGCGCGAGATACGCGAGTGGTTGGTGGTCGGTCTCCAAGATGAACTTCCGCCCGTATAAGTACCGCTCGAACCGTGATATACCGAACACAATTCCGAGGCATTCTCTCTCCGATACGGAGTAGCTCTTCTCGGCAGCTGACAACTTCCGACTGCCGTACGCGACAGGAAAAAGCGTCCCATCGTATTCCTGTAGTAGTACTGCTCCCAGTCCCGTGTCACATGCGTCGGTGCGAAGAACGAAGTCTTTTACCAGATCCGGTAGACGGACAACTGCGTCGGATGTAAGTCTATCCTTCAGCGTTTGGAAAGCATGCTCACACGCATCTGTCCAAATAACCTTAGTCGGGGCACGTTTCTTGGTTAGGTCAGACAACGGTCCTGCAATTGCGCTGAAATTGGCCACATACCTCCGGTAATACGCGGCCAATCCCAGCAATGACCTCACCTCAGTTTTCGTGGTGGGCCGTGCGGCGTTTCTCAGCTGCTCCACCTTCGACTTCTCTGGGGATAGCGTACCTTGGCTCAGAGTATGTCCCCAATAGTCCAATGTCCGGAACCCTAGGTGACATTTGGAAGGGCGAGCTGTCAATCCCGCCTGACGCAGCCGCTCCAAAACGTCAGCTAACAGAGTGAGGTGTTCACCCCACGTCGCTGTGGCTAACAAGAGGTCATCCATGAAGTTGTGGACACCCCTATCGTGCAAGGGTTCCAACAACTTCCGCATCATCCTAGTAAAGACGCTGGGCGCGTTCTGTACCCCGAACGGCATGACCAACCATTGGTAGGTCCCGTCGGGAGTAGCAAAAGCTAGCTTTGCCCTATCCTCCTCCCTTACCGGAATTTGCCAATAGCCCTTGGACGAGTCCAGCTTGGAGAAATATTTCGCTTTCGAGACAGAAGCGAAAATATGTTCCGGGTCAGGTAGCATTTCGACTTGAAATTCTGTCAAATGATTTAGCTTTCGGTAGTCAACACAAAACCGATGGGTGCCGTCCTTCTTCTGCACTAGGACTACCGGAGAGCTGTACGGAGAGTCGGCGGGTTCGATCACTCCCAGAGCAATCATCTGCTCGATCTCCTCCCTTACGACTTGTCGTTTTGCGTGGGGCAAGGGGTAGGGTTTCCGCTGGACTGGCCGGTTATCCACCAGCTTTAACCCGAACTCGACAAGCGACGTTCTCCCGGGTATTTCCGTAAGCACATCGGAATACCCGGCCAGCAACGTATCAATGTCTTCCCGCTGTATCGCAGTCAACATGGGGTCGCACTCCACGTCCGAGGGTGTATCAGCCCTCGTTAACGGACAGCTCGGAACAGTGTTGGCACCTTGCGTATCGCCTTCGGCGTCCTCGGTGACTATCGTGGCGATAACAAAATCGCTGACGGTCTCTCTTTCCCGGTATCTCTTAAGGAGATTGGCATGGTACAATTTCTCCTTCGTTGGTAGCCGTATCCGATATGTTTGACCTCCGACCTTCTCGGTGACAACGTATGGACCCCTCCAGGAAACTTGCAACTTGTTGTGTTCTTTGGGCAGCAGTAACAACACCTTGTCCCATACTTCAAACTGGCGTGGTTTTGCGCGCTTGTTGTAATTCTTCGCCTGACGCGCCTTCGCTCGCTTGAGGTTCTCCTGTGCGAGGGAACAAACTTCCTCCAGTTTGTTGCGCAAGTCCGCAACGTATTGGTAGGTGGTGCGTACCTCTTCCACAGCGTGATCGTCCGTCCACAATTGTCTCAGTATGGCGATTGGGCCGCGTACGGTCCTCCCGTACAGGAGTTCAAAGGGAGAGAACCCTAAACTCGCTTGAGGTACTTCCCGGTAGGCGAAAAGCATGGCAGGAATATAACGATCCCAATCCTTGGGGCGGCCTTCGCACAGGTTCTTGAGCGTGTTCTTTAGGGTCCCGTTAAACCGTTCGACCAGTCCGTTACATTGAGGGTGATACGGTGTAGTCGTGAGGTGCTTAATTGACATCAGTCGGTTTACCTCTACCATCACACGACTCATGAATTGTGTCCCTTGGTCGGTCAGGATCTCGTCGGGCACTCCAACTCTTGACCAAATCTCAAACAGCGCTTCCGCGACGATTTCCGAATCAATATTACGCAGCGCAACGGCCTCCGGATAGCGTGTAGCGTAATCTACGACCGTTAAGATATACCGATTTCCGTGCGACGACGCGGGTTTTATCGGTTCGATCAAGTCCATCGCGACGCGTCTAAACGTTTCATCGATAAGGGGTGTACTCCCCAAGGGGACGGGTCGATGATCCGTTTTCGGTGCCATTCTCTGACACTTGTCACAGGAGAGACAGAACCGTTTGACGTCTCCCTGGACCCCTGGCCAGTAGAATCCTTTGACAAGACGGTCACGCGTCTTGGCAATTCCCTTGTGTCCACCCATGAGACTCTCGTGCGCGAGTTTCAACACTTCCCCTCGCTTCTCTTCTGGTACGACGACTTGCTTAAAGTGTTCGTTACCATTCCTGGCTTTGCGATACAAGATCCCCTTCTTGTATGCGAACTTCACCCCGCCATTCGGAATTTCTCTCTCCGTCCCTGCTGCAGCGTGTTGGTGCAACTGCGCCAGAGTTGCGTCTTCCTGTTGCAGCTTCCTCAGCTCGGCCGGAAGGACGTTACCCACCGGTGTCGATGTAACTTCCATCGGCTTCGCTTTCGTCTGTCGACTCTTGGACCTGGTTTCCATAGCACTCACTGGCATCGGTGTGCAGGTTTCGGGGTTCGGTTGTGGCAACACATAACGACATCCCAGTATGACGTCATGTGATAAGCCATCCAAGCATGCAGCTTCAATTTTCCCCTTCACGTACGGTGAATCGAGGTCAATGACAGCCACTGGCAATGAGTCACGCGCGCTGTTCGCGTACTGAACTTCGATTACCTCCCCTGTGTAATCCTCGGGCTTAACGTACTTCTTGTCGACAAGGGCTGGGACGCTACACCCAGTGTCATACAAGATGGTGGCACCTTCTCCGTTGACAGTAGCAGACGCGAGGTTGGCTGGGTTACAGCTTGCCTCCGGCTCGCGCTCCTTCCTAGCGACGGCATTCACCTGGGTCTGCCTGCCCTTGGGACAGTCCCTGGTAATATGCCCCGGGCGCTTGCAGTTGTAACACGTCGGCGGCCCTCGCCGACCTGCAAGTCCCGCTTTCTTGGGTGAGGCCTGTCCAGGTCTATGGTTGGCATCCTTACCTATAGATCCCCCTCCGACCCTCCCGTCGCCCTGACGATTACGGACAGCCGGCTCTACCTCAACCACCCGGCGTGACTCAGTGGGTCGGGGTCGGTCCGCACCCCCGGAACCTCCACTTTTCGAGTATGCCTGTTTGTATCGCTCCGCCATGCTAGCGATCTCTTCGAGCGTCCGGTGCTCTCTCTCTGCTAGAAAGACTGTCAACTCGCGACGGTAAGTACTCAGGACATGTTCCTTGAGTATAACCTCGGGTAGTCCATCGTACGATCGTTCGACTTCGGCCATCTTCATCCACTTCTCAAATAACCCTCGAACACGGGTGTGGAATTGAGAGTGGGTCTCCGTTGCCTTTTTCGCCGAGTCCCGAAAAAGTTTACGATATGTTTCGGCGGTCAGCCGATAATGGCAGAGAAGGGCCTTTTTGAGCGCATTGTAGTCGTCAGCATCATCTGCAGCTAAGCCGTGGTAGACTTCACGAGCTGCACCTTGCAAAAAAGCTGAGACATTAATCGCCCAATGTTGTTCAGGAATTTTATGAGCGTGAGCGAGTTTCTCAAACTGAACAAGAAAATCGTCGATAGATTCCTCCTTATCGCTGAACCGCGGCATACTTATCTGGACCATTCGGTGGTCGATGAAAGGTCGTCCAGTCCCTATAGAACTTGTGCTAGCGTCGTCCCGATCTATGTCCCTAGCCGCTAACCTGACCTTTTCCATTTCGACAGTGTGAGCCAGTCTGCCCAGCTCTAGCTCTCTGTCCGCTGCTATCTTAGCCAGCTCTTGCTCTCGGTCCGCTGCTATCTTGGCCAGCTCTTGTTCCCGGTCCGCTGCTATCTTGGCCAACGCCTTCTCCGCTGCTTTTTCTGCCTTCCATTCCTTGATTCTTTCTTCAATAAATGCTGCCAGGCGATCTCCCTCGTAGCCGAGATCTTCCGAACCCATTGCACGGTACTCCATTATCATTTGCCTTTCTGTAGCCATATTGTTATACTAATAGGAAGTGATACCTTGTCTCGACCTTACTAACAATGGATAGATATTACAAGTTCCCAGCCAAATACTTACCTGTCTACAGCAACTAATTTCGTTCAGGTAAGATATTTGTTCGATATTTGCTTCACAATTACTGCCAGTAATTAAAGATCTACCAAACATGCAAATATCAAATATAACAAACACAAGATGAGAAAATCATAAAAATTCAAAATACACAGGATGGAAAATATCTCACACTGTTCACTAATACTTCCTAACAAATAAACTTTTAGATCGTAAAATAATATTCATGTCTAATTCAAATCCCGGACAGAGCGCCCACTGTGACGTTCTGTCGTATTGGGGTGGGGTTCTCCCAATATAATTTAATTAAATTAAATTGAAAGCTCCACCCTGGCTCGTTAGGTTAGAAAGTTAAATTAGTGATGATGTAGATTTACAGCTCTGAGCCCCCAGTCAGCAATGCCGACGGTTAAATTATAGAGAACACGAAGATGAAATTCAATCAATAACAATTTAATAAATGTGATAATTTAAAAACGATAACTTCCAATCACTCGTCTTTCCCTCGACCAAGTGACAGCCTAATTCATCCCGTGATTTACAGTGAGTTCGATTTTCCCCCTGTCCTTGCATCTACTCATCTATTTCTTCCCGCTGATTCCTTCCTTCTTTCCGTTCCTCTAACTCCTTCTTTGTCTCTGTTCCCTCTCTACTATCTCCTCCAGCTTCGCTCCAGACTTCAACTTCTCCTTTCCCTCTCTATTATCTCCTCCTCCAATTCCGCTCCCAGACTTCAACTTCTCCTTCTTCTTCCCTCCTTTCCTCCGTCTCTCTATCCGAGACAACGGGACCAAACTTTAACTGATCTGTCCCTCAAAGCTTCCTTTTGAAGCTTTCTGTACTTAGACCTTCGCGCTCTAAGAATTTCCCGCCAATAACGAATGGCTATTCGGAGTTACGCTAACCTCTTCTCTGGGTAATTTCTCTCAGCGAACTAACTTTTGCCGGAAAACGCAGGGATATCATTCTACCCAAATCAAGGTCTCTCCCCCATCTCGATTCTGATTGGGTGGCGCTGTGCCCCTGTCCAATTATCTTAGCGGCCAGTTCAACCTGTCTGTCTGTTTGCAGGGGAAAGAAGTTAGGACACTCCCACTTCTTCAGGCAATTTCTTTTGATCTTGGAAACATTTCGACACCTAGGTGATAATTGGCTGTCTGTGACTTCGCAACTCCAATGTCCGGTCCCTCGATTCTAGCCACAACAATCTTACGTAACGGATTAGTGCTAGCCTTCGGCAGTGTTCGACATCAAACAATGACCCGTCAGAATTGCCTTGATTATACATGTTTCAAACTGGGCTACTCTGGGTCGGGGTAAACATGACATACATACCGTTCATTTAGTGGAACAAAGATGCAGAAGTATAAGCTATTGGTAGTTTTGGGTAAAATAATGGTAACTCATTACTTTTCGGGTATAAAATAAGATATTGTTTAGTTTGATGATTTGGCAGATATGGCAAAAGAGGGCCCATTTAAATTTACTTATACTGTCGGTTTATTTAACACGTTTGGCGGACAAAAATCATTTTCGAAAATTTTATTCTACATAATAATGTTCCTTGGTTTAATATAGAAACATCCATTGTAATAAATTCAATTCACGGATAAACAGTTTCAAAGTGCGCATGCGTACACTATAGTAGAGTTAAGCAAGAGTTGTTGTTCTTGAATTGCGAGCAAAAAAAAATAATGGCGTTAACATGTGCTGTGAAGCGTTAACTGTAGGAAGTCAAGTCATTTGATAGGCAAATAAAAAAAAATGAAAAAATGTGTTTCTAGTTGACGGAATGTCCCCGTTTCTCATTGCCGACCCTCGACCTTTTTCCCCAGCGGTATAATTTTTTTTTTGTTTTAAAAATTACATTGCCGAAATTGATTTGTGTATCTATAGTCTGACTATACATTCCCATTTTTTGTACCCCTATATTTTATTTCACTTTTTCAGAGGCCATTTTTTAAATGGTAATTTGTGTCTAAATAGCGTTTCTTACTAGTATGTAAAACCAAATTAAAAATTACTTTCATACATAAGTACCATGCCTATCTGGATAAGAAGAAAGCAGAGGAGAAGGATGAGAAGAAAAACCAAAAAGGAAAGAAATGGGAGTTAGCCTTGGATGAAGTGGAAGAACTTAAAGCCAAAAAGCTGCGTCTTGAAGCTGACATTGCCAGCCTACATGCTTCCTCTGTACAGAAAGCAGAAGAGGCAGAGTTAAAAGGACTCGTTGTGCTTGTCACAGAGTCAAATGCACTTAGGAGAAGAGCAGAGGAAAAGATGACAGTGGTGGCATCTCTTTCCAAAATGATTGAAGAGAAAGCAAAGCAAATATAATAATGCATTTAAAGCAGTGCTAATGTCAGTTAAGAGAAAAATTTATTTTGTATTAAATCTGACACGTATGTTACATATTTCTGAAAAAATAACAAATGTTAACCTATCTTCCAGATCATTATAATGCTATTTTAGGAAATTAATTATAGTTTGACTTTAATCAGTAAACAATATTGTAGTATTTGGCATTCGTTGTTTTCTCATATAACCTGTATACACAATGTTAGCAAAAATAGGTCTTGGAAATCTCTGTTTGTGATCTTTGAAAGTTTGGGAGAAGTCTTTGAATTTACCTTGTTATTCATGCTCCATCTAATGGAAGGTCATATCAACATAAAGTTTTCACTAAAAGACTTCTGATATCAAATTGGTGGTAAATGAAAATGATAGCAATCTTACATCCAAAATATTATCACTCCTCCTTCTGCATGGATGGTCATATCAGCATGGGGTTTTCAATAAAATACATCTTAAGATGTCTTCCTGCTCCCAATAAACATAGTGCTGATCGGACAAGTATGAACACCATGGCAGCCAGCTTGACAACCTTGTTATCACTAATACTCATTCATGGATGGACATATCATCATGGGGTTTTCAATAAAATATATCTTTAGATGATTTCCTGCTTCCAGATAAAAATAGTGCCGATCTGACAATCAGTATGGACCCAGGGCAGCCAGGTTGAAAACCTTGTTATCCCATATCCACCTGAACTGAAAGTTGTTTTGAAATGGGGTATTCACCGAAAGACTTATTTTGATGTCCAGTTGAATGTAAATCAAACTTTTACCAATCTGATCCCCAATATGGCAGCCAGACAGCAGCCATCTTCACACTCTTGTAATTCCTCCTCCTGAATGGATATTCATATCAACATGAGACCACTCCAGTGGCCTAGTGATTAGACCATCCACCTTGGATGTGGGAGGTTGCAGGTTTAAATCCCGGCAGAGTCATACCAAACACTTATAAAAATGGTTCTAACAGTTGCCTGGCTAGACTCTCAGCATTAAGAGGTTAGTGTCAGGACTGGTCAGACTGGTGTCAGGATAATGTGACTAGGTGGGACATCATGCTACATGTATGTGGCATGATGCCCCAGTGCTAGACATCACTACAGATTGCCACACTGTAGACATCATAGTGATATGACTGAAAAATGATTAAAGTTATATTAAAAATCAAAATCACAAACACATACCAACGTGCGGTTTTCACTAAAATACTGTTTGCATTGTCAAGTTGGTCCTAAATATTAAACTGTGCTGATATGGTCTCTAACATGGCTGGCATAGTGACCACCTTGAAATTGTGTTATCACTGCTACTGAATCAAAGATTATATCAGCATGGGGTTTTCACTAAATGATGTTTGATCATGTTTCATTGATTATAAATTAAAATGGTAGTGATCTGGTGTCAAATATGTGGATATCTGGAAAATCTTGTTTTTGCTGCTGTCAAATTGAAAGTCATTTGAAATAGAGATTTCATCCGAAAAAATTCTTCTGGTGTCTTGTTGGCCCTTATTGAAAATGACTAACACTCAATATAGTCACCGTTGTGAACTTAATACAAATATGGTTATTTATTAAAAGGGATGAATATATCAAGGTAAGGGCTTCTCCAGTAGACTGTGTATGATACTTTCATAGTTTTAAAAGAAAATGGTGCCATCCATACAATCAATATGGTTGCCATGATGAATATCTCACCAATCTTGTCTCTATCACCCCTCTGCATGGATGACCATTGTGACACATTGTTTTCACCAAAAGACTTCTATTGATATATGCTTTGTCCTGAATAGAGATGGCGCCAAGCTGAAATCGAATATGTTCACCAAAGTAGATAATTTGAAAATCTTGTTGTTGTTGTTGCTGTTGTAGGGTTCAACGCCATTTTTCAGCACACGAAAGGCTATACATGGCGGCCAGTATTAATGGTGGAGGAAGAACCCGGGAAAACCCCAGAAAGAACCACCGACCCATGAGAAGCTACTGGCAAGCTTTCTCACATACTGAAAATCTTGTTATCACTGAAGAAGAATAGAGATGGTTTCAACACTCAATGGTTAAAAGGAAAAAATGGTCGTATCTTGAATTCCTGGTAATTATATTCACCCAGTACAGTATCATCAGTCCAAATGAGGGGCTCTTGTCTCTGTTACATTTGTAACACTTCACATCTTTTACACTGTTAAGTTTATCACATTGTAGCCTTTGTGCATTCATTTATGTTGTGTAATATGTTTCAAATTAGTTTTGCATGTTTTCAAACTTTAAGCCTAATTGACTGGTCCTCCAGGCACTCGAGTGAGTTTAATTTTCACTCATTAGTATGAAAAGCAATTACCGATTATATTGTTTTGTTTTCTTGCACATTTTAATAGCACTGTATCATTACAAAAACAATGATCCAGGATATTTGAGTTTCTCAGAGGGAGATAAGCTCAGTTTGATTGCAAAATCATATCCAGGGTGGTGGCATGCCAGAAACAGTATGGGTGAAGTGGGATTAGTTCCCTATAATTACATGCAGATGCAGGTGAGTTTGAAAATGTTAGGAACTGTTATTCCAGCCCACATTCTGAAACCACACATGGTTTATCCCATATGTCAAATTTAATTATTATATGTTATGGTTTGTGTGCGAAACATTTATCTTTCAGTGTACTCAGGTTTGATCTCATTAAATGCACTTTTATGTTGACTTTGTGAAGATAAGTTAACTGGCATCATGATTGTTAACTGTTTAAATCTTTAATACATTTCTTTATGATAAAGTTCTAGCTTTACTTATGTTTAACAAGATCTATGGAGGGCTTTTGTCTGTCAGTTTTTATAAGGGCCAGCATCCATTGCAATGTGATGGCTATTGCTCTGTCTAGATAGGGCTTGTTTTCATATGGGACAGCATCCATAGCAGTGTGTTTTGATATTGATATGTCTCAATACACCTCTTGTCTGTCAGTTTTCATAAAGGCCAGCATCCATATCAGTGGATTTTATATACTATGTTTACATCAGGCTTTTTGTCAGTTTTCATAAGGCCAGCATCTATAGCAGTGTTTGCTATTGCTATCTTTAAATAAATATTAATTGTTGATTTAACATATTCATTTTGCCACATTTACTCATCTTTTATTAAATATTAATTATTGATTTAACATGGTGATGTTGGCACATTTACTCATCTTTAATATTGATTGTTGATTTAACATGATCATGTTGGCACATTTACTCATCCTTAATTAAATATCAATTGTTGATTTAACACAGTCATGTTGGCACATTTACTCATCTTTAATTAAATATTTGTTGATTTAACATGGTCTTGTTGGCACATTTGCTCGTTTTAATTAGATATTAATTGTTGTTCTGCACTGTAAAATCATCATTTTGGCACAGTTCTACATCTTTAATTAAATATTAATTGTTGCTCTGGTCAATTCAATCTTGATTTTTGAACGATTGTTGAATGCTTTGCATCTTAACTGTCATCAAAATTTCCAGATGTAAATTTTGATCATTGTACGCTTTTAGTGGTGGCCAATAATGAAACTAGGTCAAGAAAAGAAGATGTCGGTTCTAATTATAAAACATAAGAAGGTGGTATGAATATTTTTGATTCTCACTGTGACATCACAGCATATGACATTCAATCCAGTCTGTACTGGATCACACCTTTGGTTGAATATCCCAAGATATCCACAGCCTTTAACATTGACTTTGATGTATTTCTTTAGGATTTTATGTAAGTACCTTCCAAGAAATGTTGACACTTTAGGATTGAAAATAGTGAATAATTAGCATTCAGAGATATATGTATGAAATTCAAAAACGTGACACTCATTTCTGGGATTGTTGGTACTAAACGCCTACATGATCTGTATAACCAGTGTTTAAATTTTAATTTAAATGAAAAGTATGCCGCTTGGGTTGTTTAATGTGACCAATAACATAGCCTCCATGGCCTCAATGCAGTCAGGTGTTATTTTGACTGATTTCAAAATACCTCCATTTGATAATAATAATAATGATACTAATAATAATAATAATAATAATTCTTTATTTTAGGATGGTGCCTCATTTAGTATTTAATTAATCTTTCTTGAGGCCCACAAAACATAAACACAATCTACAGGAAACATGTAACATCAAAGATCAAATACAACATATAAACATTAAAGATCAAATACAAAATATAATTAGTATTCCCCACACTTTTTTGATGAATAAATGGCTTGAAGAAACTAGTGTTAATTTAGTATGGTATTATTAGGTGCATACAAAATGGCATGAAGAAACTAGTGTCAATTTAGCATGGTATTAATAGATGCAAACAAATGGCACATGATTAAATGAGGAGCTGTTGGAAGAAGTTACAGTCATTCATATGGTTGTATTATTATCATGAAAATTGCTTCTTACATTACATAACGATATGCAGCTATTTTGTTTTTGAAGTTCACTTTATCTCTAGATTTATAGAAAATGTAGTCCTGTCAATTACAAACTTGTATAAATTGGGATAGATTTTTAGTATTATATCTGACAATGATTTATTTCATGATAATACCCCACTATCCATGGACAATACCGGACAGAGCAAGAATGATTTGCATTCGGAGTATCCCTCACTTTCCCTCCACAACAGTGGATACAGTGAGAAGAGGCTCTTAGTAGATCATATCCAGTATAATGCAAGGTGCCTGCATGCTGGCAAATAAATATTAACATACAAATAAATAAAAACCAACCAATCGGCATAAGATGAATGGCTTTGCAGGGTATGAGCAAGACCCAACCAAATGGACACAAACCAAGTGGCTATAATGGGTATGAGTGAGACCAAACCAAATGGACACAAACCAAGTGGCTGTACTGGGTATGAGTGAGGCCCAACCAAATCGACACAAACCTATAACATAGTCTGTACTGGGTATGAGATAGATCCAGCCAAATGGCTTTACATGGTATGAGTTAGACCCAACAAAATGGACACAAACCAAGTGGCTATACTGGGTATGAGTGAGACCCAACCAAATGGACAAAAACCTGTACTGTAGTCTATACTGGGTATGGGTAAGATCCAGCCAAATGGCTTTACAGGGTATGAGTTAGACCCAAAAGAATGGACACAAACCAAGCGTCTATACTGGGTATGGGTAAGATCCAGCCAAATAGATTTACAGGGTATGAGTTAGACCCAACAACATGGACACAAACCAAGTGTCTATACTGGGTGGCAAGTAAGACCAAGCCAAATGGCTTTACAAGGTATGAGTTAGACCCAACAACATGGACACAAACCATGTGTCTATACTGGTTGGCGAGTAAGACTCAGCCAAATGGCTTTACAAGGTATGAGTTAGACCCAACAAAATAGACACAAACCAAGTGTCTATACTGGGTGGCGAGTAAGACTCAGCCAAATGGCTTTAGAAGGTATGAGTAAGACCCAACCAAATGGATTTACAGGGCATGAGTAAGACCCAACAAAATGGACACAAACCAAGTGGCTATACTGGGTATGAGACAGAACCAAATGGACACAAACCAAGTGGCTATACTGGATATGAGTGAGACTCAGCCAAATGGACACAAACCAAGTGGCTATACTGGGTATGAGTGAGACCCAACCAAATGGCTTTACATGGTCTGAGTTTGACCCAACCAAGTGACACAAGCCAAGTGGTTATACTGGGTATGAGTGAGACTCAACTAAATGGACAAAGTCCAAGTGGCTATACTGGGTACGAGTTAGACCCAACCAAATGACACAAACCAAGTTTCAATACTGGGTATGAGTAAGACACAGCCAAATGGACACAGACCAAGTGGCTATACTGGGTATGAGTGAGACCCAACCAAATAGATACAGACCAAGTGGATATACTGGGTATGAGTGAGACACAACCAAATGGATACAGACCAAGTGGCCATACTGGGCAAGAGTAAGACCCAACCAAATGGCTTTACAGGGTCTGAGTTAGACCCAACCAAATGACACAAGCCAAATAGCAGTAATGTACCACTTTCTTTAAGATCACATATAGTTAATAGTAACTTCTTTTGACATTTGATTTGATTCTGAAACTGCATTTCCTGAATTGAAATATATTTCTAAATATATGTAGCTTTTGCTGACTAAACATTTAGTCTTCTGCTACATTACTATTATATATAATAATAAATTCCTATATTTTATATTTAATAATATATTTTTATATTTTATATCTAACAATAAATGCCTATATTTTATCTATAATGAATGTTATAGTTTGGTAATTGAAAACGTTTATTTATTCTCATTCTCCTACCTTGTATTATGTCACCAGCTCTAAACCTAGTATTTATAATGCCAATCATGTACCCCCAGTAACTTAACTGTGTGAAAGAACTAAAGCATTCTTTATAATACCAAGCATGTTCCCACACTAATTCAACTGTGTTACATAACTAGATCAGTCATTATAATACCAATCATGTGCCCAAGTAACCCAACAGTGTGACAGGACTATATTCATTCATTATAATACCCAATCATGCATCCCCAGTAATTCAAGTTTGTGACAGGACTATATCAGTCATTATAATACCAAGCATGTGCCCCAAGTAACCCAACTGTGACAGGACTTGATTCAGTCATCATAATACCCAATCATGTGTCACCAGTAACTCATCTGTGTGACAGGACTATATCACTCATTATAATACCCAATCATGTATCCCCAGTAACTCAACATGTGTCTCCAGTAACTCAACTGTGTGAAAAGACTTGATTCAGTTATTATAATAACACTCACGTGACCTCTTTAACTCAGCTGTGTGGCAGGACTAGGTTCAGATATAAAACTAATCAGCATCCATCCCCAATAACTAAAATGTGTGATGCAACTAGACTCAGTCATTATAACACAAATCATATGCCACCAGTAACTCAACTGTGTGACAGGACTAGATTCAGTCAGACTAAAGCAGTTTTGAATTTTCAGTTCCATACGCTTGCAAAGGAGAAGTTATACTAATACATTTGCAACTTGATTATGCACAAGAATGTTTGTGAGAGAATACAGATTTGAGATGATTGCACACAGGACATTTAAATTAGACTTATTTTAATAAAATAGAGATCCAAGTGAGTATTATAATTTTATTTGAATATTGATACAGAAAACCATTGAGGAAAGGGAAGCTTCTCTTGTCTGTATAGGTTTTACTTATTAGTTCATTTGTCAGATTAGCTTATGGCATGACTTTCCATGTATCATCAATCAATAAAGTCATATTAGCTTAGGGTATGGCTGTCCATTGGTCATCCAGTAATAAGGTAAGGCTATATATGATATGGCTCTCCATTGGTCATCCATTGGTCTGTCAGCAGTTGCTAGTGACTGTTCTTGGGGCCATACTTCAAATCTGATTACGTTAAAACTTGGAGTATGGACTTATATCAATGTGCTCTTAGACAGGTTTGATAACTAGTAACAAGCATGCAAATTAATATATTTATCTTGCATCAGAATAATGGAATTTGTTAAACTCTGAAGGACATGCACAAATATGATTCACCATAGCAAATGGAATTGTAACATCAGGCTGTCACAAGAGTCTGATAATGAATAGGATCAATGAGTATTAATGAGGTGATATTACATCTGTCTGGTTCATCTTGTACAATACAAATGAAACCAAACCGGATGGAATGGTTTTACTGCATTCAATTCGCTGAATGTTTCAGCAACTTAAAGTTGATCTAATTAACTGTTAGCACTTTGTACATCAATATAAATGACTTTTTTGTGTATATTTATTATGTGTCTGCGCACTGAGATGTATACAAAATGATTGATTACAATTTTTTTAAAATCCGCACAAAGAGATGAAAACTTCAAGGTATTGATTGCAATTTAAAGCAAAATAGAATAAACCCCTAAAGAGAAATTTTATTTTTGAAAGAGAATAATAACAATAGCATTTTATTTTGTTGTATAGGTATGTATATTTGATTGTCATTATAATAGCCATCATATAACCAAAACATTTAGGTAGTTGGCATGTAGATAGGATATTATTATTAAAATGTCCTTCAAAACATATAGCTAGTTGGCATGAAAACAAATATACAGAGAAATCAGTCAAATGAGTTGTATTGTTAAAATATTTAAGCTAGAATGTTTTAACATTTGATCAGATTACATTTAAGATGCTCAAAATGAATTTAATAAAATTTACAAAAATATAAATTTTAAAGAGATAGTTTGCAAAATCCTGTTTCCTGCCTGACACATAAACCAAAGACAGTTAAAATTGTCATGCTGAAATCACAAAACATCTGATGAATAAACATGTAAAAATTATATAAATACTTCAGACTGTGATAAAACAGGCACATTTGCCAATATGCACCATTTGGCAATCTACTTTTCATTTTAGGGCAATCATCATGAGATCTGTAAGAGATACTTTAGACAGGTCCGCTCTTATCTAAAAGACAAACCTACCAGGTTTCACTTGATAGGTGAGGACTTTGCCATTGACAACACTATTGTTGACAGTAAATTGGAGGATTTGAAGAGGAAAATTGTAGAGGTGGCATCACAGCAGCCATACTGGGGTGAGGTGATGCCTGCACGGTGGCTCCTCCTCGAACAGGAGCTGATGAGGCGTAAGGCTGCTGGAGTGAAGGTACACATTGCCCACACACAATTTAAAACATCTATGACTTGGATTTGAATAAATATTATCACAACTGGTACCCAGTAAGTAAAGTGGATTCGCAATTAAAGTTTAGTATGATGCATTTAAAAACATTTATTCCTATATATATTTTGCAGGGTCTAAATACAAGTTATGCCAGATTAATAAATTTTTTTAGTTCAGGCGTTGACATTGGCTTTATATGTACTACTTTATATGTAGACTTTTGAACTCAACCATGGTTATTGTTTACCTAATCTTGCTTGTAATCTTGCATACCATTATGACCAAAGGGATTGTTGTTCAAGAAAGAGGTTAATGATGTGAAAGACTGAATTTTCAAGAATTAACAGAATTCATAATTACCATTGTCAGGTTACAAATTAGGAGCAAGTGGGGAGAAGTAAATCAGAAAACATTCAGTATCGACATCATCAGGGACAGTTGAAAGATAAATTTGTGAGATTCAGGAAATCAATGCAGAATCTGGGTAACTGGGTCATATGCTTCTAATATATTGTTTCAGCATAATTTAGTTATGGTAGGACTGTGGAGTTTGTCCTTCATTTAATAAGGTTTAGCCAAAATTATTTTGTATGTAAGGAAGGTGTGATTTGATATATGTTCCGAATTTTCTCTATCCATGTTGTTAAATTACCAAATGGATAGCAGTGTGAGAAGTTAAGGATGTGTAAGGTTGAATAGGCAGAAAATAACAGAAGTAACAATTACCAATTTCGGTTTCAAATTAGCAACATATAGGGAGAAGGAATTTGGATGAGATATCAACATCAGGGCTAGTTTAAAAGGTAGGTTTGTAGGATTCCGTTGCCTAAGTGGTAAGAGCATCTGCCTCAGATGTGGGAGCTTACAGGTTCGAACCCTGGCCAAGTCATATCAAAGAGTTGTATAAATGGTAGTATCAGCTGAGCTATAAACTGCCACACTAGACACACAACGATACGACTCAGATTGTTTAAAGCTATCTTACAAATCCCAAAACACAAAAAAATACTGTTGTGACCTCATACCAGCTCAAGATTTAGTCCTATTTTCTTGCAATTCCTTCCTTATAAGAGACAAACCACTCAACAGATAATTCCTTCACTAGGTTTTCTCAATGCAGCAGTGGATGTCTTAGTTCTAGGGCACAAAATTGAAAATTTGTTGCTTTCAAAGCCGCTCCGTGACATATGGGCTATATTCTCCAGTCAGGTTATCAAAAAGCTGTCTCGTGTACTTTATGGGACCAGAGAAGGTCTCTCCAGTGCAAGGGGATGTATCTCCTTCCACCTCTTACTTTTTCTCCAAAGATAGTAGGAACATTTCAGCCGTGGAACCCTGGATTTCGTAAATAAAAATTGTACCATTATGACATCAAAAAGGACATGAGCTTATTCAAAATTTTGTTATCGTTGAGGAATGTAAGTGCTGGATTCAAAACTATCATTTGAATGTAAATAAAACAAGAAAGAGCAGGACTGTCTTTAAAGGCAAATATTGTCATTATTAAGGACTTTACACTTATCAGGCTCACTTATGGTCACTGTAATATTGTCCAGTATAGCAACTTTATATTTTCATGAGTGTAGCCTGTTAAGTACATGTTAAGTTGTTGGTAGATGCAGTATTTAAATGTGACTGAGGTTGTGGAGCCAAGCCATAAGCTTTCATGGATATTGGCAAGGTTAACACCTTGTCCTGTAATATACACATCCAGTTGTTGACAGATGCAGGATGTATGACATTAATGTGGTCTTTAAACAAAGCTTTAAAATCATGTGAATATGAACAGTGCTGTACCTTATACATCCATTTTGTTGATAGATCATGCATGGCATATCCTGTATATTATACATCCAGTTTGTTGATGCATCATGCATGGCATATCCTGTACCTTATACATCCAGTTTGTTGATAGATCATGCATGGCATATCCAGTATGTTATACATCCAGTTTGTTGATGCATCATGCATGGCATATCCTGTACCTTATACATCCAAGTTGTTGATAGATACATCATGCATGGCATATCCAGTACCTTATACATCCAGTTTGTTGATAGATCATGCATGGCATTTCCTGTACCTTATACATCCAGTTTGATGATAGATCAGGCATGGCATATCCTGTACCTTATACATCCAATTTGTTGATAGATACATCATGCATGGCATATCCTTTACCTTATACATCCAGTTTGATGATAGATCATGCATGGCATATCCTGTACCTTATACATCCAGTTTTTTGCTAGATACATCATGCATGGCATATCCTGTACCTTATACATCCAGTTTGTTGATAGATCATGCATGGCATATCCTGTACCTGATCGATACATGATGCATGGCATATCCTGTACATTATACATCCAGTTTGTTGACAGATAATGCATGGCATATCCTGTACCTTATACATCCAATTTGTTGCTAGATACATCATGCATGGCACATCAATTAATGTGGTCTAAATATTAATATAACGAGATTTTGTGCATATGTGCATGTTGATATATATATATATATATATATATATATATATATATATATATATATATATATATATATATATATATATATATAATGGTGAAATTAAAAAGACAGTTTGAAGCACATAAATATTATTTTACAATTTCAGCAAATCACTCCAACTAAATTCTTTGTCAACTTTCAATTGCAGGTAATTTCTCGTGAAGATGTGGAAGAAATAAACAAGCAAGGAACTGTCAAAATAGAAAGCAGCGAAGAACTGGATCTGTTTCTTCGATATTTGCATGAAACAGGCACAATCATCTACTTCAAGTAAGAGTATATGATGCATGTTATCACTGTTTCCAGTTCGATCCCCGGCTGAGTCATACCAAAGACTTGCAAAAATGGTGCTAACAGCTGCCTCGCTTGGCGCTCAGCATTAAGAGGTTAGTGTTAGGACTGGTCGGCCCAGTGTCAGGATAATGTGACTGGGTGGGACATCATGCTACATGTCTGCGGCATGATGCCCCAGTGCTAGACATCACTATAAACTGCTACATTGCAGACATCGTAGCGATATGACTGAAAAATTCTTAAAGCTATGTTAAAAATCAAAATCACATCACATCACTCTTTCCAAGAGTACTGGTTTCTTGTAGCTTTGCTCCTATGTGATGGTGTCTTTATATGCCTGGTGATATCGTATCTTCCTCTATATATTGTATTAAAATCCACTTTGTATGAAAGACACAATACAAATGCAGAACATTTATTACTTGACGGTACACAATTAAACTCTAATATCCAAGCATTGTTGAATTTGTTGTAACACTTTTTAGCCAGTGTCTTCTCTGCATCGGGAGATAGAGGATATTTCGGTATTTTGACATTAACAGAAAGTGTACAAGCTTATCTGCCTTCGAATATTAACACCATTGATTAAAATAAGTTAAACCACCTATAAATCAGCCACCTATAAATTATGCTGTCATGTTTTCTTAAAGAATTGTGCCAGATTTGATAGAAAGTGTCACGGAATGAAGATCATTGCAACATTCACACAAACGATGTTAAATATGGTTGCTCTTACCTAAAATAAAAAATAAAATTATTTGACTTTTGAAAAATTATAGAACAACATTTGATCATATATGACATAACACATCATGAGATAAATACTTTTAAATTGCTAATTATCAATCAGATATGAACACCATTATAAAAGATGATATGACTACCTTTGAAATTAAATGTTTTAAATGCTGATAATCCATCAGAGATGGCCATGATTGCAACAGGTATAAAATCGTTTATAAAACATGTCGTCAAAGCTGTTGAATTGCATTTGACCAAACATTATAAAAAGCATATGGTATTTTCCAGTTTTCCTGTCAAAGAAATTTTCAATAAAGCAAGTAGATTAGCAATATAATGCATCTTAGGAATTCATTCCAATAATCTCTGATTTAAAGTTGAAGAAAAATACAAGGCAACATAAAATATAGCAACATATTACAACATGACTAACACTTATCAGATAAAATAAATTTTTGATAGATTTAGTTTGGAAAGCAATTAGCTTGTGCAGTCTTTTAAATTTAACTTAGGAACTGAATTCCCATTGTGGTGCTGTGATGTACACAAATACTTTTATTGCCCAACACAAATTGACCAAGGTCACTGAACACCTTATAATAATGTTAACATATGCCTGAATCATAATTTGTTGTTATTTGTGATGGGGCTGGGGTTATTACAAGTGTATGCATACTGTGGCATTTCATATATGCCAGTGGCCACTATCATGATTAATTCATATTCAATATTTATAGCTTTTAGAAAACCATACATAAAGTTACTGGCATGAAACAAGTGAGTGACTTCCAGACTTTCTGAATGTTTTAACCAGATCGCTTTTGATCTCATACATATTAGAACAGTAAATAATATCACTGTCATTAAGATGCTTACCCTTTGTTATGATAGTATAAGCACCTAATAGACAGACCAGTAAGGCAAGATTTAGTGTTTGCTAATTGTAGTCAGTTCAAATTTACATTATTATTTAGCATTCAACTGCACATTTTTTATGTAATTATATGGAAGCTGTGTAAAATATCATGACCAAGAACACATGCTGTATAAATTAATGTTATACAAAGAGAGTGATTATCTTTATATGTAGTCATGGATGGGAGATTAATATCATTACAGTAATACAGAGAACATTGCAACAAGGTGCTGTAAGATTTCATTTTACCTGTACAGTTTTAATACATTAGATAATTTAAATTGCCCAGATAAGTGATAACAGATGCGCATGGGTTCCTGCTGGGTTTATTAAGACAGTACTTGGAAAGAATGCACATAAACATGTCCATTTCACCAAAGTCTTAAAGTGTACTCATATTGTCTGATGTTAAGGTGATACTACATGACGTTACAGTAATTCTAAAACAATTAGATCATGATACAAATTTTGATTTCAAGATCTTACAAACAGCCTTTCATGGATAAAAGCTGATGCTGTCATTTGCAATTTATTTACATGATACTTCGATTGCATTTAAAGTATGTTTTATTCCACTGACAGTTTAAGTTTTATAATTTATGGCCCTTGCATTGGCTTATTTGCGTATGGGCATTTATCTAATAAATAAATAAAAGCAATAAACATTTTAGTGTGACACCAATATTGATTGTTATTTTGCTTCCACACAAAAAACTAAATTGCTCATCATTCTTCAGTTTCCAAACGTATTGGATTGTATGCACTTGGGACAATAAATAAGTTGCAACTTTTTCAAAATTGCAAAGGTGAAGGTCACTGGGTGAAAGAACATACATGGTTTCCATGTAGTTGTCAGAGATGATGCGAATGGATTTTACATGGGAAAAGATAGATGCTTCTCATTTGTGACATCAGTGATTAAATGATCATTAACTAAAGGAAGAAAATTGGGTTTTGCAGAATAAATTGAATTCTTAACTTATACAAGTACCAAACTTGTGGATGTCTTGTTGCACTTGGGGTGAGAAAGAAGCCTATCAATTTTGGCTTGAAAAGATCAAATGTCAAGGCCACTGTCAATGAAAGAAAATGCATAGTTATTACATAGCAACTACATCTCTCCATCATCTGGAGTTACCAAAGTTCGCACTTACTTTAAGGAAGAAGACTATTGCTTTTGAGGTCAAAAGGTTAGTGTGGTTAAAGGAATAGAAATGGTGTCTGAACAATAAAAGTTTCTCACCTGAACCAAATTTAATGGATGGCTTGCACTTTGTATAAAGGACAAGTATGTCAATTTGGGGCCAAAGTTCAAGGTTAATGACACTGAGTAGAACTCTCTTTAGCACATAAATATCAGTTATGTATATAAAAGACTTTTAAACATGGGGCAGGTGCATGATGTTCTATTCATTGTGCTATTAATTTTGTATCGACTGAAATTCAGTACTATGTGGAATGAAACGTTTGGACGCATCTGTCAATTGAAATTCTTTTCTCAGATTATAATTTTGTAAAATCCCATGAACTATTGATTATTTTATTCATATTTTTCAAAAACACTATGAAGTTAACAGATTTATTTAATGCTCCAGAATTAATATAGAGAGAGGATGACAGCTGTGAAGTTTAGCCTAAGTATGTATGTATACAGTATGCATAATATATGAATGTATATAGCGATCGTTTGCTTCTGATATGTCTGAACGATGCATAGTAAAAACAAAAGGTCAAAAATAAAACCAGCTCGGGTGACATAAGCATGAATCTTTGATCATGCAACATCAAGCAGTCATTACTTATTTAAAATCCATTGAAATACTGCTACTTTTCAGCATTGAAGTATTGAGAGAGAACATAGTGTTGGATCCAACATGGTTGATTGATGCCCTGAAGTCCCTGATCAATGCTCAGCCTGGACAGCCAAAAATCTCTGCTGACAATGGTGCTCAGTTAAGCAGCCCTCCTGAGAGTGTTGTCACACAGAAATGGTCTGACTTCAGGGGGAAAGGAATCCTTAGTTCAGAACTTATTGGTTTGTACATTTTTAATTTGTGTTGCCTGTTTTCAAAGTATGATTTTGTCCCTCACCAACAAAGTTTGGAGGGATATAGCTTTTTGATAGTACATTTCTTTCTTTTTTCTTAATATATCATCAATAACTTCAGCTTATGTTACCTACATTAAAGAAAATTTGTATCGGGATGCATCTTAATAAAAGTAACTTAACCAAAATAAAACATTATATTTGTGGCCATAATTTACATACTTGAGTGAATTGTGTTTTCAGTTTCACTTCTTATACCCTAAATATCTCGAACGATGTTACACCAACACAACTGACAAATTGATGGTGCTCAGTAAGTCAGCCCTGCTGACAGCAGCAACAAACTGACTTCAATGAGAAAGGAATCCTTACTATTAAACTTTGTCGGTTTATTTCTTTATTTTTGATGCCAGTTTTCAAGATGTGTGTCTCCTCATCATCCCATCACCAACAAAGTGTGGACGGGATATTGCATTTTTTTCCCATTGATTTCTTTGTTCATTTGTTATTACGCATTCAGTACCTTGGCTCTTATTTCACTTACGACTTCCAAATATTAGTATGTGAGTGGAATCTCAGTCAAATAATATAATTAGGCCACTGTGGCCTAATTGCACTCTTGAGTGATGTTTGCATGTTCTGTTGTTCATTTTAACCTAAATGTATATGGCCCTATTTCACTGACACTCAGAAAAATTTGTAATTTGAAAAGTAACTCAGATATTTTAGGTTTCTATGGTCAAGGTAAAATTTTAGGTTTTTTCAAGGTTTCTGAGGCACACTTCTAACCCTGTACAAATGCAGAAAGAGAAAAGGATGAATTAAATAAAAGGTTGTGAAATAAAATTCATACCAAAAGGTGATCATTGCAACCTAATTTGCATACTTGAGTAACATATTTTAAACCGTTTGTTTGCTATACCCTCAATATGTCACTGACACAATTCAAATTGGTACACAGATACATCTGTAGAAAAGTAAATCAGAAACGCCAGGACAATATGCAACCAAGGTTTTATGAATGAGTGTCTAATATATTTTCTCTTGCTCATTCAACCCTTGATATATAGGACTCTACTTCGTCTAAACAAATGAATGTTGGTATGTGGATAGATCTTGATGAAAACAACTCAGCCATACTAGAACTAGGTCACTGTTAAGTTATTAGCATAATTGGGTGACTTGCATATTTTTGACTATATGACTGTTACACCCGCAATATCATTTATGCTATTTCATCAAGATTGATGAAAATTGGTAAGTGGATGCATTTCATCAGTGTAAACTCAACTATACCAATACCAGATCAATGTGACCCAGGTTTCATGATTGAGGCTCTTTCATTAGCGATATGTTCCTTACTTCCTGTATATCTAAGACTTAATTTTTGCGAATAATGTATAAAGTAAACAGGATCAAAGTGTATATGTGTATCTGCGTATATGTGTATTTCACAGAAAGCAATTTGATCATACTAAAACTGGGTCAGTGTGACCTATGTTCCATGCATGAATGCCAGGAGTCCATATTTGGTCCATGTACTCAACAGGGCAGTTCTTTTCTTACTCTCCAATGCCAATGAACTACCATAAGGTCATCTTCAGATTGCACCCCTATCTCGTAACCTTTCACAGACTGAATGACCCAACCTTGATTCACAAATACTGCAAGAGAAGTATGAAGGATTTCTCATTACAGATGGTGTACTCCTGAGTCCTCCTTCAAAAGCTTTCTCTTCCACGAGGGCCCAGTTCTCAGAGCGTGTGATGACAATACATGAGGAGAGATGTTCTGGTTGAGGTCCCTTTTCTCTCCTGAACAACCTATATTCAAATAATAACACCATATTCATACTGCCCTTTCGTGACATCTAGTAGAAGGAGAGGCTTCACCTTTAACTGGTAGAGTCATACCTGACAGTCTTATGTCTTGCAAAATTGTCCCAGAGAATCTTCCTATCACATCCCTCAAACCCCTCCCACAACACTGGTCTACAGCCAAAATGCCTCCAAAATAAATGTAGTTAAACATTAATAATTCTGGGTCACTGAGAATGAAAATGATGCTTAAAATTGTTGATTGTCTCTAGATTTAAAGATATGATACTGGGTCAATATATATGGCTTAGGAATGGCGGAGAATAAACGAATTATAAAAGAAAGGGATCTCAGTTTAAACCAGAAATGACTAAAATGCATCTTTGACTGGATCTATAAATAAATCTATGACTGGGTTTGGGCAATATTTGCTTTTTAGGAAAAACAATGAACCTTGCAATCTGAAGCATCATACATGGTATGAATGCATCATGTTATTCCTACAAGTCATGGAGGATGCAATCAGAACTATGCTTACATCACTCTGCTGAACAAATAGCCCTATATTAGCTCTAGAAATCATACAGCGTTGTGTACTGTTATTTGTCAGTCTTTGAGTTTGCAAAGGGACAGATATCTGTTTAACCAAAGAGAGCAGTACTTGTGTGAACAATGCAGATAACTTCTGCTATGTTTGTGGTAAAGTGACCTTTGTATCACAAAAGCGCAGTATAAACAATATGGTCAAAAAAACATATCACCTTTATTTTGGCTGCAAAATTGGAGATCATGACAAGAGGTGGGTTCCACGCATATGCTGCAACACTTAGTGCAACAAATCATCAGCACTGTTTGAACAGGGAAAGGAAATGTATGCATTTTACAGTGCCAATGATTTGGGTATAGTCAACAGATCATATCGGCCATTGTTACTTCTGCATGGAACCTACATTAGTGATAGGGGTGTCAAAGAAAAAAAGTGGACTGTGTATTATCCAAACATTCCATCAGCTATACGCCCAGTACCCCACAGAGAAGGATTGCTAGTTCCTGATGCACCAGAGTTATTCTCACTTGAGTGAGATGAGGAGGATGAAACTTCTAGACTTGAACCATCAATGTCAAATGACCTATATTTTCTCCCATCTTCCTCCTTTGAAGCACAAGGTAAACTGAATGATATTGTCAGGGATTTCGATCTATCCAACAGCAAGGCAGAGCTGTTGGGCTTCAAACTACATCAGTGGAATCTCCTGGCAGGTGACATTAGAGTTTCTATGTTCTGTGACCTTCAAAAGGATCTTGTCCCGTTTTTCTTCATGGTAGGTGATCTTGAACCCTGCAATGCCATCGATGGTACGATGGCAGCCCTCAGCATTGTTCATGATCCGGATGAGTGGAGACTGTTAATTGATTTGAAGATGAGTCTTAAATCTGTGTTGCTGCATAATGGCAATGATTTGCTATCAGTTCTAGTTGGTCACGCAGTCCATATGAAGGAAACCTATGAAAACATGAAACAACTTTTGAGGTGCATAAACTATGACCTACATCAGTGGCAGCCTTGTGGTGATTTGGAGGTTCTTGCTCTCTTGCTTTGTTTGCAGACTGGTTACACAAAGTACTGCTGTTTTCTCTGCGAATGGGATAGTTGTGCGAGAGAATCGCACTACATCAAAAGAGATTGGCTACTCCAAGAGTCACTGGAGCCAGAGAGGAAAAATATTCAGCATCCATCATTTGTTGAATCAAGGAAGATGTTGTTACCACCCTTGCACGTCAAGCTTGGTCTGGTGAAGACCTTTGTCAAGGCCATGGACAAAAGCTGCTTTCTAGTATCTTTGTGGAATTTTTCAAGGTTAGGTGAAGCTAAGATAAAGGAAGGTGTTTTTGTTGATCCTCAGATTCATGAACTTCTTTGAGATGATGCATTTGACCGTGCACTGTGTGGCAAGGAAAATACTGCATGGAAAGCCCCCCAGTTAGTAGCAAAATATTTTCTTGGAAAGAACAAGGCAAAAAAATTACAGGGAACTGATGGAAAACATACTCAAGGCATACAAAAGCCTTGGTTGCAACATGTCACTAAATATACATTTTTGCACTCTCATATAGATTTATTCCCACCAAACTGCTGAGCAGTGAGCGATGAGCATGGCGAGTGATTTCACCAGGACATTGCAACAATGGAGAAACACTATTAGGGCAAACTGAGCCCATCGTTGCTTGCAGACTATTGCTGGACATTAACAAGAGATGATACATTTATAGAATACAAGAGATGAGCCAAGAAGCGCCAATTAGACACTGAATAAGGACGAAACTGTGTACTTATATAGGCATAATAGTTTTCTGCCTTTTGTTTCATGATGAATTTTATTTATATAACCCTTTTTCTTTTTTTTAAAGTGTTTTTAAAGTGTCACATAAACATGACAGGTAAAATATTATCATGTAAAGCAAACATAAACACATTAAAAGATCGTATTATTAAAACTTTACTATCTACACAATATACATATATATATATATATATATATATATATATATATATATATATATATATATATATATATATATATATATATATATATATATATAAACTTAAATATATTGGAAACAGTAGCCAGTGAATTGTTTTAATTGTTATATTTGAATTCATTACGTCAAAATCCATAACAAATATCACATTTTATCTCTGAAGCAAACTACTTCTAAACAAATGTAGACCAGTGACAAGAGGTTCCCATTTTTACAGATGTTGCTAAAGACCCATAAAAGAAACACACCTAGTTCAGAGTTCAGTTCTGAACACCCTTCAGGAAGGAGATTTTGTTTTGCAAAATTAACTTCCAGAAAGCTATCATTATATTTCTATTCATTTAATATTCCCATAAATTATTCAGGTTATCTCCATTGATAGGTCTTCTCATAAATTAATGAGGTTATCTCCATTCATTGGTCTTTCGATGAATTAATAAGGTTATTTCCATTAACAGGTCTTCTTATAAATATATAAGGTTCAGTGTTTGAACCTCAGTCCCAAGGATTCAGTTTGAATTGTATATAGAGTCATATCTCACTTCAACTTAAACTGTATACAGTCATATCTCAGTTCAGCTTGAATTGTATATAGTTTTAGCTCTACCTTTAATTGTATACAGTCATATCTCACTTCAACTTGCATTGTCTGCAGAATCATATCTCGCTTCAACTTAAGTTGCAGACACAGACATATCTCACTTCAGCTTGAATTGCAGACAGTCTTTTTTCAACTTTAGGTATAGATAGTCATATCTCGCATCAAATTCAATTGTATATAGCATTTCTCTCGTCAACTTGAATTGGAAACATAGTTATATCTTGCATGAACTTGAATTGTGTAAATTTCTCACTTCAACTTGAATTGTGGACAGAGTCGTATTTCACTTTACAACCCAAATTCTTGACATTGAACTACGCAGACAGATGTTCAGAATTGCAAGGTAAGTTGTTTATTGTACCAAGATATACAATCACTTGTTTAGCTCTAATTTTGCCTCAGATTTGTTGTCAACAAAGATAAATCCAGTCCTATCCAATCATAGTACTTGATTCATGGGAGCATAGAGACCAAAGTCTCTTTTAATCAAGTTTGTCTCCTTCAGAAACATTCCTTTGGAATCATATTGATGGTGTATTACATCCAGTGGAAGAGACACGTTTAACCTTGGAATATTTCATCTATCATATCTTGTATTCTTTTCTGGATAGATTGTTTGTAAGACCACTACAGATGGCCATTTTATCTCACTGGCAGCCACAATGTTTCCTAATAGACCAAATAAGCAACGTTCATGACTATATCTGGACCCATATCAGCGAACTGGATGACCTTTCTTGGGTTATGCCTAGCATCCCTTAGCAGGAACAATCACAGATTATAACATTATGTGTAGGTGCTAGAATGTATTGCTTAGATGCCCTTCTCCAGTGCTCATTTCATTAAATGATCATAGTTTTTTCACTTCAGGAGTGCTCATGCGCATCAATCTTCCCAAAATTATAGCCATTGCAGTTTCCTTTCAAACAAGGCAGGAGACAGAACATGGAAACAGCATCCTGATACTTTCCTTGAACTCAATTGTATTTGGTTACCTCAAAAAGCAAAAGGGAACCAATCACTCATTTGTCTTCCTTCTCATTTAGGATTTTCTCAAGTGGTGTCCTCATGAATAAATCTGCATTGAAGTTTGCTACATCCTGTTGTGCAAGCTGAATCAGCTCCACCACATAATGGTAGATTCTTCGCTCAATGTTGAGTCAAATCTGAAATTGCTGTGGTCAGTTTCATGGGGACCTATTTACAATGAGGTGGAAGGCCAAGCTTCCAGCTTTCATCTTGTCAGTTTCAGATTGTAAAGTCTGAGCAGCTTTTCGTGCCATTTCTATTAGGTTAAATGGTCCTGATGCGTACACCTTTGCTCCAACTCCACTGATTCTCTTGGTCTTGAGATACATTCTTTGCCTGATTGAGTGAGGAATGGTGTGGGACAATGATCTAGGATGTAGCAAACATCAATGTAGATTAAAATAAGTTCCTTTTCTTTAACAGATGCAGTCTGGACAAAGGAGACGTATCCAGAACTACATTCCCACAAAGATCACATGTTGCTGATAATGGAGCAGCTAAACATCATTGCCAAGCCGAGGGCGTTCAGTGAGATTGGGGAGAAGGTCAGTTGTTATGAATATTGCAGTTATCTTCTTTTATTTTATTTTCAAAATTTGTATTTTCTCAGAAACTTAAATGTTAAATAACGAAAGACACATGTGCATGTAAAAAGACAGATTTTAATATAAACAGACATATTTGAATGTAAAAGTCATACTTGAATGCAAATATACATTTGAATGTAGAAAGACATAATTATCTGAATCTATAAACCCACATTTGAATGTAAAAATCCACATTTGAATGTAATAAGACACATTTGAACGTATAAGCCCACATTTGAGTGTAATAAGACACATTTGAACGTATAAACCCACATTTGAGTGTAATAAGACACATTTGAATGTATAAGCCCACATTTGAGTGTAATAAGACACATTTGAACGTATAAACCCACATTTGAGTGTAATAAGACACATTTGAACGTATAAACCCACATTTGAGTGTAATAAGACACATTTGAACGTATAAGCCCACATCTGAGTTTAATAAGACACATTTGAATGTATAAACCCACATTTGAGTGTAATAAGACACATTTGAACGTATAAACCCACATTTGAGTGTAATAAGACACATTCGAACGTATAAGCCCACATTTGAATGTAAAACGACAGATTTGAATTTAGAAGGTCTAGAGGCATATTGGAATGTAAACAAACAAGAAAACACAAAGAAACGTCAATGTAAAAAGACATGTGAATATAACAGTCTCATGTGAATGTATAAAGACATGTGAATATAACAGACTCATGTGAATGTATAAAGACATGTGAATATAACAGACTCATGTGAATGTATAAAGACACATTTGAATGTGAAAAGTGACATTTTTAATGTTTAAAGGCAGATTTAAGTATGGAAAAGCACATTTGAACTTAAAATGACACATTTTAATGTAAAATAGACACATTTGAATGTAAACATTCCTAAATATGTTTTTAAAACTTAACTCAAAATCGATAAGCATCAGAATGAACCCTTAAATGAATTACTTGAAAAATATATTTTTACAATATATACAGAGCATATGCATGCACTCATATGTCTACATGTCTTGGAAAATGCACCATTTTTCAAGGCCCCAGATGACCAAGTGGTATCAAGCTCTCACCTTTACCAATCACTGCCATCACACCTCTTTCTGCACGAGTTCAAGTTTCTGACTCAGCTAGTGTGGGTATGTGAGAAAACTTTTTAGTAGCTTCCTCTGAGTCAGGGGTTCTTACCAGGTTTTTCTTCTAACTCTTCCACTACTTATACTGGCAGCCACATATAGCTTATTATGTCAGACTGCCAACCTTTATGATTTTGCCATAAGTCTTATGGAAATTACCTTTAAAATACGGGCTTACAGCAGCAAAACACAGGTTTCTGAAAAATGATCATTGCCAAGGAATTCGGATAATTTATTCATCTGTACTTGATTTGGATCCGGGTTTCATATTAGAATTAGTGAAATTAGTCAGGGAACAAGACTAATTTTACAGCAACACCTCAGATGCTTTAAACTGCACCTATTTGTGTTCATGCAAAGTGTTTGCATGATCAAACTTTTTAATTATATGATTTGTTTTTAAATGGTGTCAAGCAAGCGATGCATGTTTAAGACAAAAAGGAAATAAACCTCTTTAAATCAATACAGAAGAATAAAACGGAATATTCAAATTCTTGTGAATAAAAGCTGGAAGGACACAATTACATTTATTGGACATCGCGCACCAGTTTAAGTATATCTCCTGGTGGGAGATATGACTGACGTCATCATGTGAAATGGAAAAAGAATTTCCAAGAATTACATAGAGTTGAGAGATAGCACAAATCCATTGAGCTGCATAGGGTTTGGAACTGAAGTTCGTGCAGCTGTACTAGTGGTAAATACAGTCTACTTGTACTTTATAAACTTTTCAGTTGAACTTAGTGTTTATCGTCGCTGCATGTTTCGAATACCGAACTTCTAATTACGTTTTCCAGCTTTACAATAGCAGTATATATTTTGTTACGCCTTACTGAAAGCTGGTCAAACTTAGGAAAAAATCAACTGCCTTACTGAGACTGGTTCATCAGGGTTGGCAGATATGTAATGTGCTAGCAGTGGTGTTCAACGCATAACAGCAACAACATGTTCCGATTTATTTCTGTTTTTTATTATGGGAATTTAGTGTCTCAGGGTGTTGGTCATGGTAGCTATTGTCTGTTTGAGAATAGTTTGGATTTCTAGGAGTAAGACCTTTATTTAGCTCCTGTCCATTTTATCTTGAATCATCAGTCAAGATATCTAAAGGGACATAACTCACATTCAGATTCAGTGAGTGCATTATTAGAGCAACACCTCCATTTATATGATTTGTAGCACTTTGACCATACTGAATCATTTCAGCAGAAGATGCTCATTAAAAGTTATTGGTTAAATATTTTCTCAAAATATTTTATGCATTTTGAAGTTCATGATTTAGAAAGGGACCTTACTATCAATATCATCCATGTTATTTTCATCACTTTGATCCTGTTTATTTTATACATACAACATTACCATCCAGACAAACTGTATTTTCAATATTTGTAATTGGTAAAGTAATTAAGTTTGGTAGAATTTTTTTATATTTATGAAAAATACATGTTTATGGGTGTATTCTATTATTTCTTCCATTCAGTATTATAGTACTGATATTTTAGTAAAGAAAAGAATACACCTCCATCAAATGTGTCTGTCAAAAAGTGACAAACACCTGTTAACAGCCACTTAAGTATTTGAACTGAAAATACCTTGGCAAAAGGGTCTTTCATCCAGGCAGATTAACAACGTAATACGGTTATCATAGAGTCGTCTTAAAAAAGCACATCACAGAATGTCCTCAAATTCAACAGAACCCTGTCATAACGGACATTTTACGAAAGATATGCCAATCTGACATTAGATATGACTCACCATTTATAATTGTATTTTGAAAATCTTTAAACATCTCAACAATTGCTTCATAGACTTTACCACATTTGATAAATAGAATGCCAACAGGATTTTTATTATTTAGTTTACCATGCCATAAGGCCATACAAATTTGTGTTATGGCCCAACAACCATTGTCAGTGGTGTGTAATCTGTCAACAGTTGCTCTCCAAAATGTCTTATCAAAAACCATATATTACTTATCGCCATCCAATATAGTTGCCATTCTGATAGAGAGAGCTTTCAGTTTTGTACAAAGGATGCCAACTCGTCAAAGGTATTCATTGTCGCTAAAACTAGAGAAGCAGTTGAACAGTTTCTACTGAAAACCAGAATTTTCCACACTTTGTAGAGACATCATGATATAGAATGCTCTTAGATGGTATTAATCATGCCAATTCACCATCAAACTTTGTAGAGACATCATGATATAGAATGCTCTCAGATGATATTAATCATGGCAATTCACCATCAAACTTTGTAGAGACATCGTTATATAGAATGCTCTCAGATAGTATTAATCATGACAATTTGCCATCAAACATTGGCTGCCATTACTTCAAATAAAATACTATACTATATAGCATGGGGGAAAATATTGTTGTGTCCTGCTGACCGAGATGAGCAATCTCGGGTCCACTTGGGACTATTTGTTACAAAGTATGCCTTTCTTGTATCAACTCTAGCTGGTTGTAATAGATAAATCTTAGAAACATTCAACAAACCAAAAAAGAAGGAATTTGATAAAACATTCAGGCAGGAAGGGTTTTCAAATTTATATATTATAATACTGATCTTTCATCAAATATGGATGCTGTATGAAAAAGATTTAAACAAACCCTTTTCAGAAATCACAGATTTGGACTAAATGGAAATCATGCATAAAGGGCTTTCAAAATGTATACAGCTGATGTAAGTATGCCATCAAATATGGCTACTATTGCTAAAATATAAAAACAGCTTCACTGTCAATTTATCTTTAAAATCCACTTAGAAAAATGTAAGCAGATTTCAGAAAAAGCATCCTAGTTTAAAAGTCACCTTAGTAATGGACAAGTCTGCAGATGTATCATTATATACTATCATGATACAAAATAGAGGAACCTTGAAACTACTGATTTCATAAATCAAAACAGTACTGAAATAAATGTTTATGTAACACATCCTACTGACCCAGATAACTTGCTCAACTCCTTTTTCATTTCTTAATTATGATGATGTCATGGAACTATGAAATTTTCGGACTTCTTGAACATGCCATGTAACTAAGCAATTTTCAAGACTCCTTTATCAATGTCATTTAACTTTGCAATTTCCAAACTCTTGGGCCTGGTTTTTATATTGTTTCAGATTGTTTTTGCATGAAAATGACTATAATATTTACCAAGACACTTAAATTTGTACAGCTGACACTCCTGTGTTAAATTCATTTTCAGCTAAGCACACACACACACTCTTAGAAATCTGAACATAGTTGTAATTGATCAAATATTGCAGCATCCCATATGCAGATAATTTGCACTTAGCTTAAAGGCACCTTATATCCATCATTGATAAGTGACATAAATTAAGATGTCTGATTTTATATGCAAATGAGGTACTTCACTTATAAACAGCATTACACCTAGAATCCCAATGTCAGAGGACACTGTCTCTCACTCTCCATTATCCCAAGTGGAAGGGACACTGCCCCTTACTCTCCAGTATTCCAATGACAGGGAACACTGTCCCCAACTCTACAACTCTGTTGGATACAACATTATAATGGGACAGAGGAAAATGTAGTAAATAATGCACTAATATTGCAACAGAAATCAGATAATGTTACTTGCATATGACAGGTAAGCCACCATGAATGTGTTATTGGCACTGTACAGTTATATTCATTTTGTATTGGACAGTTGCATTATTGGAATAAACGTTTGATCTCTTGCTCAGGTAACTCATGAAAACGTTGACATGTTTGAATATATTGTGTACCTGAAATGAGCTGCACCATCTAATCAATGCATTCCAATTTCAAGCATACGTCAAGGCAGAATCCATCATCATCATGTAGGCCCCAACAAGTGAATTTAAAAGCAGGTTTCAGCACACCAGCGAATGTGTACTCTTGCCATTTTTCAAAATCCAATGGCCAATCAGTGATGGCTGACAAATGAATCCTGCCTGATTTCAATCATGGATATATCGCATTATGCTGAAAAGCATACCCCCCCCCCCAAAAAAAAAAAAAAAAAAAAAACTGCCATGGGTAACAATTTGGTGTAACATAATTCTCTAGATATTGACTGCCATAGTTTATACATGCGAAATGTAGAGAAAGTGTGGCCATGTCTGAGTTATGATAGTGCTACCCCTGGAATCTTTCGTGTCCTATATTGAACCATTCAAACATCTTCCCATAGTGAAATCATTTTCCGTAAGTGAAAGTACAGAATACAATTTAGTGCTTGATACTTAACAAGCCTTTGTTGTAAAATGAAGCTGTAGATGTGTATATCCATGATTGATAATGAACAAGTCTTTGTTATAAGATATAACCATAGACGTGTATACCCTTGCTTGATACTGAACAAGCCTTTGTTTTAAGATGTAACCATTGATGTGTATACCCATGCTTGACACTGAACAAGTCTTTGTTGTAAGATGTAACCATTGATGTGTATACCCATGCTTGACACTGAACAAGTCTTTGTTATAAGATGTAACCATTGATGTGTATACCCATGCTTGACACTGAACAAGTCTTTGTTGTAAGATGTAACCATTGATGTGTATACCCATGCTTGACACTGAATAAGTCTTTGTTGTAAGATGTAACCATTGATGTGTATACCCATGCTTGACACTGAACAAGTCTTTGTTGTAAGATGTAACCATTGATGTGTATACCCATGCTTGACACTGAACAAGTCTTTGTTATAAGATGTAACCATTGATGTGTATACCCATGCTTGACACTGAACAAGTCTTTGTTATAAGATGTAACCGTAGATGTGTATACCCATGCTGTGTATACCCATGCTTGACACTGAACAAGTCTTTGTTACAAGATGTAATTATATATGTGTATACCCGTGCTTGATGCTGAACAAGTCTTTGTTTTAAGATGCAACCATAGACGTGTATACTGATGTATATGCTCATTTTGCCATGCTTGATACTGAACAAGTCTTTGTTGTAAGATGTAATCGTATGTGTGTATACTTGTTTATGTACTCATTTTGCCATGCTTGATACAGAACGAGTCTTTGTTGTAAGATGCAACCATAGATGTGTATACCCATGTTTGATACTGAACAAGTTTTTGTTGTAAGATGTAATCGTATATGTGTATACTCGTTTATGTACTCATTTTGCCATGCTTGATACGGAACAGGTCTTTGTTAAAAGATGTAACCGTAGATGTGTATGATCATTCTTGATACTGAAAAAGTCTTTATGGTAAGATGTAACCTAGATGTGTATACTCATGTATGTACTCATTTTGCCATGCTTGATACTGAAAAAGTATTTGTTTTAAGATGTAACCGTAGATTTGTGTACCATGCACACATTTTGCTTTATTCCAGTGTTTACACTTAAAGATATATCAAAGCTGGAAATGTTGTGTAAAAGTGTTTTCTTTTCTTTTGTTCATTGGGGTGGGGTATTACATCTTTAATCATGCTCAATAAAACATGATGAAATAATTTATATGCGAATGTCAGTCTTGCTGATAAATTGACAAGAAGTTGTTAATATTTGCAATATGAAATTCATGGTACATTTGTGTGGACTTGGATTGTATTTTGCAGTAGACCTTGGACTTCAAATTGTTAATTAAACATGATCGTGATATTACAAGACTTAAAATCAACTGATAAAGAACTATACTGTCTATAAATGACTTGTATCATTTGTAAGTGACATGTATGTTTAGCATGGAATAATATTGTTTTAACTTACTCTCTGCTTTTTTAATTTTGCAATACTTGAATAGATTAATATTTAACTTGTTTTTCATTATGCATGGTATAAGTAATTTCAAAGGGACTTACAAGTCACATATAAGTCAGAATAATTATCTTCTCTAAGGGATATGCTATCATAATGTGGCAACTGGTTGAGAAGCTTAGGTTGTTTTAATTCTACTGGTACAAGCAAGTGGAGGTGACATGATTCTTATTGATTCCAAAAACATGCATCTAACATTATAAGGTAACACTAAAGCATCACCATATAAGTGTTTTATGTGCAGTCAAAAATATAATGTAGTTTACTTAAAACAATTCTGGACTGGAATTGAATACACTGCTGATCAGTATGATCTTCATTTGTACAAAGATTATCTGGATGGCAAAGAAAATAATTGTTTGGTGTTGGAAGAACTGCATCAGTAATGGAGGGGGCAGGTGACTAAAAAAGTTTGAAATCCTATTACTTGAACTAGAGGAAGTTAACTTCAGGAGGTAACATAAGCATGAAACTTACCAAGGAATCATTACTACTTATTACATGGCAATAACAAATACTGATTTATAACTTGGTAATTTAGATAAGTTGATGACTCCAACACTTAGGTATTATGTTTCTTGAGAGACCGCTCCGGTGGCCTAGTGGTTAGAGCGTCCGCCTCGGATGCGGGAGGTCGTGGGTTAGATCCCCGGCCGAGTCATACCAAAGACATACAAAAACGGCACTAACAACTGCCTCGCTTGGCGCTCAGCATTAAGAGGTTAGTGTTAGGACTGGTTGGCCCGGTGTCAGGATAATGTGACTGGGTGGGACATCATGCTACATGTCTGCGGCAGGATGCCCCAGTGCCAGACATCGCTATGAACTGCCACATTGGAGACATCGTAGCGATATGACTGAAAATTTTTTAAAAAGCTACATTAAAGATACAAATCACATGTTTCTTGAGTTTTTTTCATCACACATGTAACTTAAGCTCTAAGATAGATCATTAATACTTTGGTTGGCTAAATTATCTAATATTTTTTCCATTGTATGTTACTTTCATCCTTTAAAGATTTGAGCTGTGTTTAGAAGAGAAAATTCTGAGAACATCACAATTATGGAAAATTAATTACATGTAATTTTAAGGAAATGGCTGGTAGGTTTTTTTCAGGTAGTGCAAAATCCATCTGGGTCCAGGTGGCTCATGCATTGCTATATTGGAAATGGATGGCTAAGAGAATTTTGCCATATATGGGTACCCAGCAATGCTGGATATTTCCGGATATTGCAAAACCAAGCTGGGTCTAGGTGGCCGGGCCAAGTGCCTGTCCTTACTTAATAATTGCTATTCATAATGTAATACATTGTATTGACCCATGTCATTAATTTGGATATTTGGATACTCTTAGGTTGAGTATTGTTTTCTGCTTGATATCCTGAAATATGTGGCTTCCCATCACCATATTTATATATTTTTTAATTTATGATAAAATAATATGATGGCGCATTGGCAGTATCAGATGATAAATCTATAAAAGGTGCTTTCCATACTAATTTTCATCTGATTCCTGTTTCATCATAACTAAGTAATCGGTAAAATAAAATAAAGTAAAAAGCAAATTAAATAACAGCTGATCATGAAGAATCAATTATTGTTTAATAACAGTTATTAATGTTAAATTATGGCATGTAAAGTTAAGTACAATTTACTTATAGGTGGGTTTCCCAACATTATCACATTAGCACATACTGATATTATTTAAGAAAAAACCTTGTATAGGTCATACATGAAATAAAAATGCAAGCCATGGTTGTAAGCAATATACACATGTATAACATATATGCACAGAAAATGAACAAGTAATAAAATTATATATATATATATATATATATATATATATATATATATATATATATATATATATATATATATATAATAGAATACTTAATGGCTTGATAACAGTTATTAATTTTAAATTATGGCAGTAAAGTCAAGTAAAATCTACTTACAGGTGGGTTTCACAATATTAGCATATACTGATATTAAAAAGACCTCTTGTACAGGGGCTCCGAGTGGCCGAGTGGTCTAAAGCACTCTCCCTTACGGATCACTGCCATCTCACCTCTGTCTGCGTGGGTTCGAGTCTCCAATTCAGCCAGTGTGGGTATGTGAGAAGGCTTGCCAGTAGCTTCTCATGGGTCGGTGGTTCTTTCCGGGGGTTTTCAAGGGTTCTTCCTCCACCATTAATACAGGCCGCTATGTATAGCCTATCATGTGCTGAAAAATGGCATTAAACCCTACAACAACAACAACAACAATAACAACCTCTTGTGTAAGTCATACATGATATAAAAATGCAAGCCATCGTTACAGGCAATATACGCACATATGGTATAACGCATGCACAGAAAATTGACAAGTACAGTATTGAGATGATGTATATATATATATATATATATATATATATATATATATATATATATATATATATATTTCTTTTTACAGGTTGAGAACTATTTTCTTACTCCTTGTATGCTTCGTCAAGAATCTCCCAGAGACGCTTTATCTGCTGAGAAAGATTCCGGGACTGAGAGCACATCAGTACTGTGCTTTGTCTTTAGAGGGAAGTTTCTTCCCCCTCCCATATTCCACAGGCTGATTGCTGCCTGTGTAGCTCGCTGGCCAGTCGCCAAGAAGAAGGATACATCAGAAAATCTTATTTTCTGTGGCTGTTGCATTTTTGACCTAGACCTTTTTCACAGATTGACCTTGCACTGTAGAAACCATATTGTATCTGCAAGAATAGCTAGGATGGTGATTGATGAAGTCAATACCCTGGATGCAAAGTTGTGTACCAGAGTTAGAAAGTTCATAAATCTGAACCTCTCCAAGATTACCTCTTACCTTGGCCAGAACTTACGATACGAGTTGCGTATACAGACCGCACCAACTCAGAGTGTCTCAGAAGATGGCATGGTTGGTTTGTCACCACCATTTGAGATGTGGTTTGCAGATGAGGTGAGTTGTTGTCCAACTTTACTTTAAGGAAGGGAAATACAATAATATTAATGACTTCCCTGAAGTACTGTTCTACTGTGATGTTGTCTGGTTTTGTAAACAGGTGTCCAAGTCATATATGAGGTTACCACACCAGATAACACTGTAGGAGAAGCAGTTCACATTGCTGTTGTCTGGTTGTGTATTCAGGTATCAGTGTCATACATGATATGACCACACCAGATAACAGTGTAGGAGAAGGAAATAGTAGATTTAATGCATCATGTAGTCTTATCTGCCATAATGTGATGTTGGCAGAAACAGGTGTAATGACTGTTTCTGGATATCGATCCCATAGTCAGGGGAAGTATGTAATGTCATGAAATACATTATTGCTGTTCCATAATCTGAACATTAAAAATGATAATTTGATCTCTTTAACGTACCCAGTCCTAACCTATTTTCCAGTAGCAAGGCCACCTGAAATCTAGACTTTATCAAATGGCCCACTGAATGACTGTATTTACTTAAAATAAATGTATGTAATTAGGCCATATTATCTTTACTTTGTATTGACTTTATCATGTTCCACTTCATGACTGTATTGACCTAAACTAAATTCCTGTTTTTTAATATTTTATATGTATATTCATTTAAAATAAATTCCTATAGTTTTGCTGAACATGGAATGTATCATGCAATAATTCGAGACAATTCAATCACCACAATTTTAACATGATTTGCAGTAAAGCTGTTATATATTACATAATTTTATAGGACCAGATATGAAAAATATAATTTTATTTTTATTTTTGTTAACAGTAAAATGAACATTTGAATAAACTATTGGTATATATATCCATTCACACACTGTATTCATTCAAGATACAGGTGACATTTACACTATGTTCCCATTTAAATAATAAACTTTGAATGAAATAAACCATTTTTCATTTAACCATAGCTAGCTTATGACAAAATGATCGGTGTTTCTCTACAATTTTTCTTCAAAGACTGAAGTACATATACTTTCATTAATTTTTCTATCTCTAAGTTCATTAATAATTTTGCCCTACTAGGATTTGTGACATTGATTTTTCATTAATCCGAAAAAGGTAAAAGGTCCACAATATAGCGTTTCTGGTTATATTAACTTCTTAAGACTGAATAACACAATTTAGAATCATGACGTAGCACCCTTCTTCCTTGGGCTGTGACATCTTCCAGTTTATGATAGAATCAAATGGGTGTTATTAGAAAGAAAAGTATGCACCATTACACTGACTCGAGTGTTGTAGACATTCTATAGACATTTAAAAAAAAGTAAATAGGCAGCTTTGAGACCAGATTTTCTTTATTACAACAATTGGCAGTTCAAAGATCAAAGGTTTTTTATGATTTGGGGACTTCCTCTTCTTATATCTAAAGCACACCTGACCAGATTTGACATGGATGGATAAACCTTCACACAAATTGTGAGATTTGGGTTTGGGGTAAAAAAGAACAAGCAGGCAAAATCCATGGATCCAATAAGAAGAAGAAAAGCATATAATTTTCGTTCATTTATACATGTGTGAAATTGCCAAAGCAAAACTACATTTCATCAAAGCACCTATCAATACAAAATTCCTTCTGAATCAGATATGTTTGAATTCCATTGGAAATAACAAAAACACGTTCTCGTCTGATGCCATCGTAAGTGAAAATGAAAATAAGCTCCTGGCCTTAATGAATTAGAAAGCATACATTTTACTAAATATTATTCATTTATTTTATTTGAATATAATAAATAAGCAACCTTAATTTATGACCTCATTTGTTCTCAAACATAAAATAATATGTAAATGTCTGCAGTTAATTGTGCATTCCTGTTTTTTATATCAAACATGGTGTCGTTAATTTTTATGTGATATGTAGATTGTTTACCTGCCTTGCTTGTCTGTCATAACACCAAGAAACCTTATGCTATGACTGTGATTCTGTCATTGGTGCATCTATCAGTGACTGCTCGCAACTTTGATAGGGCCATATTTCTGATTATTTTTATTAGCCTTTGAATAACAAGATTATCCACGCATTTGATAATAAGTTAATATATTAATATGATTAATTAGCAACTGATTCATGGTTTTTTTTTGTTTTCTTTTTGTTACAGCTGTTGACTTCTTCAGTTTAAAATATGAAGCACAATTATTGTCTCTTTGTTCAAATTGTTTCCTCTTTTCCTCCTCATCTGTTTAGTGGATTCCAGTGATATTTTAGCAACTATTTAATCCCAAAATCTAGCTGGTAGTAAATGAAAATGGTACTGGTTGTACAGTCACTATGGATTGCATGCATACATCTTGAACATCTTGCTATAAAAGCTGAACAGTCGGTAGAGATGATATCTTGGAAATCATGTTATGACAGCTCCAGACTGTATACATATAATGATATGGAGACAGACTGAATAAATAGAATGATATGGAGACAGACCGAATAAATAGAATGATATGGAGACAGACTGAACAAATATAATGATATGGAGACAGACTGAATATATATAAAGATATGGAGGCCGAATACATATCATGATATGGAAACAGACTGAATAAATATAATGATATAGAGACTGAATAACTATCACGATATGGAGACTGAATAAATATCATGATATGCAGACAGGCTCAGTAAATATGATATGGAGACAGACTGAATAAATATCATGGTATGGAGACAGTCTGAATAAATATAATGATATGAAGTCAGACTGAATAAATATAATGAGATGGAGACAGACTGAATAAATATAATGATATGAAGTCAGACTAAATAAATATAATGATATGGAAACAGACTGAATAAATATAATGACATTAAGACAGACTGAATAAACATAAAAATATGGAGATAGACTGAATAAATATCATGATATGGAGAAAAACTGAATGAATACAATGCTATGAAGGCAGACTGAACAAAGATAATGATATGGAGACAGACTGAATACATAGAATGATACGGTGACAAACTGAATAAATAGAATGATTAGGAGACAGACTGAATAAATATAATGATATTGAGACATACTGAATAAATATATTGATATGGAGACAGAATGAACAAATATAATGATATGGAGACTGAATAAATATCATAATATGGAGACAGACTGAATAAATATAATGATATGGAGACAGACCGAATAAATATTATATGGAGACAGACTGAATACATATCATGATATGGAGACACTGAACAAATATAATGATATGGAGACAGACTGAATAAATATAATGATATGGAGAGAGACTGAATAAATATTACGATATGGAGATAGACCAAAATAAATAGAATGATGTGGAGTCAGACAGAAAAAATCAAATGATGTGGAGACAGACCCAATAAATAGAATGATATGGAGATAGAATGAATTAATATAACAATGTGGAGACAGGCTGAATATATATCACGATATGGAGTTTAACTACAATACTTGTGATGCATGGTTGGTCGAAAATAAATAGTATGCTGATGTAACATCAAATGGCAACCATATTATCACAACTTCTCCTGAATGAAAATGATACCAATCTAACCTTTTAGAACTTGAAAAATCACTTAACAGCTACTTCTCTTTGAATTGATCAAAACAACATACATAATTTGTTTTGTAATACCTAGTTATTCCCGTGTGAGAATGATGTTGATACAACCTTTTGAATAGCCTTAATATTTTGCTTCATGATTTAAGATTTTTAATATATTTTACTTATAACCATTTAAATATAAATCGGTGTTCTCCCGCTATTGCTGAATGTAAATGACATAATCATTAAATAAATTAGATATATGTGTTATCTCTCTCATGTTGATTGTATATGACATAATCATTAAATCCTTTAAATATATGTTGGTGTTATCTACTCTTGAATGTCAATAACATGAACACCAGATTTAATTTTGTTGACTGTTTCTGGAAATATTGACATAACACTTATTTTATGACATTGAATTATGTTCCATTTATTTGGCAAAATATGTTGAATGGAAACTCCACAAAGTCATCATTTTAGAGTGGCATCTACAATATAAAAAGTTTTTGTTGCAATGTTTTTCTTCTTTAAATTTTTTTTAACTTAGCTTTTAATTGGTACTTCATAGTCAGAAATGTCATGACTTTTTTGGAATGGATAGTTGCACTGACATGTGATTTTTGCTAAAACATATCTTGTTAAATGCCTAGCCAAGATTGAAAACAGTACAAATAGTCTTCTTCGTGATTTTTAAACTATATTAGGTGTTCAGGTACTAGTCTTTCAGCTAAATTGGGTACAGTTATGCTACGTGTGTGTTTGTGTGGGTGTGTATTTACTAAGACACTGTATTGGTACCACTGGCTGGAACCTATTAATAAAAATAAAACTAATGGAGCAGATTATCTTCTGGAATATGTCATTTCTGTCAAAGTAATGCCTGGTATTTTTCATTTTGCCTAGACAGCATTTTCTTTAGATTTTAGCACTGAGAGTCCAAATGCTACTGACTCAGCACTGCTGAATAATATTGAATTTCAGCCTGTTATGCACACATTTCTTTGACTCAGATGCACTTGTATTTTTTGTTCTCCAGTGTCAATAAAATTGAAGAATATAGCCCCTTTTGCACTTGTTTACATTTGTATATTGATATCTGAATTATAATTTTATCCTTGCCCTTTATGTTATGTTACGATGCTAAAAGGACGTCATAGTAATTTTAATATTCTTCTTTCTTTAGGGACAGGACTCTGAGTCCTCCATAACTCAAGATCACATGAACTATGCTCGCCTTTGCATTGCTCTTACAACTGTCTGTGGAAATGCCATGAGGGACATCCTCCTCACCAATGTTCCTAAAAATTACAGAAACATTTATGAGGCAATCTTGGACAATGAACCCGACTTGATCAGTAGGAGACGAGGCAGACCAACTCTTAACCAGGAACAAATTAATGTGGTTTTCCCAGATCCCCTGTGTCGGTATGTGGGAACGGTGGACCAGTTTGACATTTCCTTATTGTATATTCTGATCAGAAGTGTCAGCACTGTTCCTGCTCCAGCATTAGGCTGGGGTATTGATCCAGTAGCTCAACCAAATGACAGATCTCTAGGAGCTAGTGTGGAGCGAATCCGTTCATATAGGAATCTTATCAGTGGACATTCCAAAGATGGAAAGATTAACCAGCAAGATTTTGAGGATTACTGGAATAAGATTAGAGCTGTCCTTGTTGACATTGAAGCTGTAATTAATGGACAGGAATATAGCTTAGAGTTAGACAAGCAAAGGAGACGAGTGATATCAATCTATGAAGCCTGTTAGCTAATACCAAATAAATCATGAAGCATGAACAGAAGGTACAATGGAAATGAATACCATGTGGATATAATATGATAGAACTTATCATGACACGAATGGCTGTATACAAAATAAATAAATACCAGATGTACACAGTATGATAAAATTTATCATGACAAAGACTTGTGGAGGTTGTTTAAGCCTTAATTTGTCCTTGCAGCATCAGAATCTTGGTTTGGTCATGTGCGTCCATACATCCATCCATTCTGAGAAACTTGTTAGCAACATTGTGCAGAAAACAGTCAACATTAATGAATGAAATTTTGCTAGCATGTTTATATTCATATGTAGACAACTTGACTAGATTTTCAGGCCATGACAACTTTTTTGGTCAAATGGCCTGAATGACGACTTAGCTTATGCTGTGGAGGTAGGGCATTGTCCGACTGTCAACAATTGATTGTTTCCGCTGTGTAATCCGTCTTTTGAATCTGTTTGAATTAGACTTTGAAATATGGGCTTATATCATCAACTTTCATACAGGTTTAATAATGATAACGATCCATGCATTCTAATACGGTCATTTTGCATCTGATTGGCTAAGTTTGTTACCACTCTTTGGAGACAGTGATTAATGTAAAGTTCTTTTTTGTATCGGTAGATCAACATCTCTTCTATTGACCTTAAGCAAAGCCAAAATGTTGGCCACTAAGGTTTTTCAGTTGATGTTCATGTTCTTAGTGTCTGCATTACCTTGATATCTGGGAAGTGAACATTTTATTAAATGTTACTGTGACATCTTTATGTGAATTTTTAATATATTTACTTTGGTGGGAGATTTTGGATTTGAGTACTTAAATGATATACATTATATTATAGTTTAAGCTGCTTTGTTGTAAATGTAACCCCTCTCTCACTCCCATTCAACCTTTAGATACAAGATCTGAAGTATCAATTATCATATAAATTTGTATTCTGTAACATATGATAAATCCCAGACGAGCTTGCTAAAGATACAGTAAAATCTGTTTTGAAAGACCACCACTTCTGCCTAAAAATAATGTTCTCTCAAGACAGGTGGTCTCTCATAAACAGGTCATATCAGTATATAATCAATAAATCTGTGCATGGATATTCTGGTCTGTTAAAACGGGTGGTCTCGTAGCAGTATAGTCTCCAAACAAGTTTGTCTGTACACTGAAGGTTGTGTACTATTTTTCACATGCCCATCTTGATGGAATATTGTTGTCAAGCCAATCTTCAGTTGGTGGCAACTCCTTGTCAAACCATCCTTGGTTGATGCTAGTTGTCAAGTCCACCTTCATGGATGTCTGTTGGTCGATGTTTGTTGCATACCTGCCAGACAGTGTTGGAGGGTTTGAAGACTCAAAAAGTGTTTCGAGTTCCCAAGAGAGATCTCGATTCATGGCCCAAAACTTCATGTTGTCCAGTTGAGAATAAGTTATCTTTTCATATCAACTTTTTTATAGAAAATTACTGGAAATTAAAATCTGATAAAAAGGAACATAATTGTTTTCTTTGAAGAATTCAATTAGCTTACAAACAAAACATAGTTGGTAGATTTTGTATGGTCCAATACCGTCACCATATATATTCACACACATGGCAATACTCGCACAATCACTACCATTCAGATTTTAAATAAATATATGCCAAGTTTCTCTCTTTAAAATCCATTGGACTGTAGAATATTGTCTTAATAAGACCATTTTTGCCATTTTAATAGTTAAGTGGGATTGTGATTATCTTGTTGAATATTTCTTTGCAAGTTAAACATTTTTTCTGTATTTGCATTGCTGAAAGGTGGTATTCAATATGCTGTGTCAACAGATGTTGTACACTCTAAAATAAATGATGTCACCATAGAGTTTTGCTCGCTTTGCAGATGGCTCATCATTTATTGGATCACATCTACATTTCACATTTACCTTCAGAAATGAATCAAACTTGTAAATAATTTTGACTATTTAAATAATCGTGCTTTGCATCGTATATGCGGAGCAAAATCAGTTCAAAAGAAACATTGCCACTAAAATAGAACTTGAGATTATTATTTAGTGATGATGGCTTTAATATTCTCATTCAGGATAATACTGTCTAATAACATTTGATCTTCAACACATCTCTTTGATTTACACTGAACTTCAGATGGATTTGATTTTTCCACTTTAACTATGCAAGTCAGCCTAATGGGCCTTCCCACAGCAGTATTAGTATAATTCGATATCACTTCATCCTCGCTATTCTCATCTTATTACATAACTGTGAAATGGAGGCTTCTTGTGTGTGAATACCTTACCTTGTAATTGCTTCCATGATAATCTACTGTATAAACTGCTCATATGATAGTTTTACATCCTCTATATGCATGACTGTTTACATTAAATGCTAGGGAAATATATAGAGGTGGTCCAAAAATATATCTCTGTCTCTCTGGGGTTTTATTTTTTCTTTCTAATACTACCAATAATCACATTTTGTTGCAAAACGACCAGAAGGGAGCAGTAAATTAACAAATTCATATTTTTTGCACGATACATTATGTTATGGTAGGTATATTATCAAGCACACCTTTATGAATGTTTATTGTCAAGCCCACTATAGTGGATATTTGTTAAACCGACCTAGGTAGATGCTTGTTCTCATGCTCACCTTGGTGTGTGTTTGTTGTTGAGCCCACTTGAGTGGAAATGTATCAAGCCCACCTGGTGTAAACCTGCTTTCAAGCCCCTTTAGGTGGATGTTTGTCGTCAAACAAACATGATTGATAGTTATTGCCAGATCCACCTTGGTTGAACCTCAACACAAGTAATGACTTTAGTATATTTGTGTACATTCACCTCTGCTCATCCACACCCTATATCAAGGTCAATGCTAATGTCTTTTGATTAAGCTCAGTTTAATGGGTTCTATTTTCTAGCTAATAAAAGCTGTGGCCAATGGAATGTGAACATCTTGTTTAAAATAATACAAATTTTTAGATGAGATCATAAATAAATTCATTGTTTATATGTCTTTTTAGCAGATAACTTAATATTAAACAATCTAGTTGGAAGTTACATATAAGAAGTGTATATATCTTAATTCTACAAAAAATAACATTTCTTTTTCACAGATCATGCACAGAACTTCTTTGATGGTGGATCCCAGGTCTCATGATGTCTTATTCTTCATTACTCATACCTGATGTCTCAGTCTCGACACGCAAACTCCAGAAACACCAGTAATATTGGAATTGTCAGTGAAAGAAAATGACAAACCAATATTAAATGGACACCAGTAATATTGAAATTGTTTGTGAAAGAAATAACAGATTAGTATTTGATGGATATTTCGATATCACCAAAGGAAGAACAGTCGAGGAATTTGACATAAATACAGTGAGAATTATGACATCATTAAATATGAAGACAATAGCATGATTAAATGTGAAGACTATAGCATCATTAAATGTGAAGACGATGTCATCATTAAAGATGAAAACGATGGCATAATTGAATGTGAGGATTATAATATCATTAAATGTGAAGGCTGACATCATTCAACATGAAGTCTATGGCATCATTAATTGTGAATACTGGCATCATTAAAAGATGATTTCATCATTAAATGTGAAGACTATGACATCATTAAATGTGTCTCTCAGAACTGTTCATTAAATATGTCTCTCAGAACTGTTTTTTGGTATGAAACATTATTGATGTCTACCAGAAAGTTGAGGACTATGACATCATTAAATTTGAAGACTATGGCATAATTAAATGTCAAGACTAAGTAAGGCATCATTAAATATCAAGACTATGGCATAATTAAATGTCAAGACTAAGTAAGGCATCATTAAATATCAAGACTATGGCATAATTAAATGTGAAGACTAAGTAAGGCATCATTAAATGTCAAGACTATGGCATCATCAAAATATCAAGACTGACATCATTACACGTCAAGACTATGGCATCATTAAAATGTCACGACTATGGTATCATTAAATATCAATACAGTAGCATCAATATATGTCAAGAATACGGCATCATTATAGTCAAACTGGTATCATTATAGTCAAGACTGGCATCATTTAATGTCAAGACTGGCATCATTAAAATGCCACGACTATGGTATCAAAAAATGTCAAGACAATGGCATCACTAAAATGTCAAGACTATGGCACCATTAAATGGCCAGACTATAGCATCATTAAAATGTTACGGTTATGGTATCATTAAATGTCAAGACAATGGCATCATTAAATGTCAAGACTATGGCACCTTTAACATGTCAAGACTATGGTCTCAATACATTTCAAAACATTGGCATCGTTATATGTCAAGACTATGGCATCATTAAAATGTCAAGACTATGGCATCATTAAATGTCAAGACTATGTCATCATTAAAATGTCAAGACTATGGTATCATTAAATCTCAGGACTATGGCATCATTAAATTTCAAGATGATGTCATCACTGAAGATGAAAATTATGACATAATTGAATATGAGGATTATAACATTAAATGTGATTACTGTGGCAACATTAAATGTGAAGACCCATCATTAAATGTGAAGACTATGGCATCATTACTTTTGAAGACTGATATCATTAAATTTTAAAATAATGTCATCATTAAAGATGAAGATTATGGCATCATTAAATGTAAAGATGATGCCAACTTTAAATGTGAAGACTATGACATCATTACATGTGAAGACTATGGCATAATTAATTGTGAAGAACATGACATCATTCAACGTGTCTCTCAGAACTGTTTGTTCATATGAAACAGTATTGAAGCCTACCAGAAAGTTGACTGGACAGTGTTTGTGTATGAACAATACAAATATAATTATTTCAGACACTCTGGCTTCCAAAATATTTAAACACAATCAGTTCCATGTCAGTTCATATTTGCATACTGTTCTGAGAAAATGAAATGGAATATGAAGTATTTCAGATGATCAATGCATTGGGTGTCTTAAGAGCAAACCATACACAAATTACTCCCGAGATTTGTTTTCAAGTAGTAGTACGCAGTTGATACAACATTGAAAATTCATAAAACATAGAGACAGAAGTGGAGACAAGTGAAGTACAAGAATGATAGATTATGTTGTCAAAATTCAAATATGTGAACCAACAATCATGAAACAGGACAAATGTGCTTGCCTGACACCGGTACAATCTCAAATTCAGCTTAGCAAAAATCAGGTCCAAACAATTCAGAGAGAGAGAGAGTCTGATGTATGTTTTCTGAACCCAGTACACTGTAATATATTAGCAGCTGTCTCTAGGATTTATATGTGCCACAGACTACTGCTACAAAAATGTCCCAAGTTCAATTCTTTATTTGATGATATGCTGTGAGGAGTATATTTAGGATGCATGATGGGAATTTCTGATATGAATCATGGACCACTTTATTTCCAGAATGTGACAGTTGCCCATTTAGCACCAGTATTGTTGCTGTTTTGTAGTAAATACATCATGAATAAAGCAACTGGACTGTGAGCTGTGTAATAATGTTAATATGTGCTGCTACCTATATGTGATGAATGGGAATGATTGAAGTAGACAATATTAATAGTAATTCCAGAGTGTCATGCATGATGTTCATCTGTATGCTAACTGACTATTCCATTTAAACTTTCTAATAACAAGCATTTACTGGATGTGTTATTAAAGATTTAAAAAATTTTTTTGTACTTTCATGTGACAATAAAATTCAGACATTCATTGCTGTTTCAAAACTCAAAGAGGTTTGTATGAGTGATCTGTTGTTTCCTTTATACAGGAAAGTGTAATGGAACTGCAAACATGTTCAAAATATGAGATGAAACAAGAAAATATGGATTTTTTGCTTCATAAATAACTTGGACTTGGGCGTTTATAAATATTGCAAGAATTACATTTGCAGGAGAATTTTGATTTGGGTCCATATTATAAATATTACAAATGTTACATTTACAAGGAGACTTAGATTTTGGTGCATATGATTAATATTATAAATATTACATTTACAAGAAGACTTGGACATGGGCACTTATAAATACTACAAATATTACATTTACAAGAAGATAGATTTGGGTGCATATGATTAATATTATAAATATTACATTTACAAAAGGACTTGGACTTGGGCAAGAATTATAAATACTACAAATATTACATTTACAAGGTGACTTAGACTTGGGTGCATATGATTAATATTCTAAATATTACGTTTACAAGAGAACTTGGATTTGGGTCCATATTATAAATATTACAAATATTATATTTACAAGGGACTTAGATTTGGGTGCATATGATTAATATTATAAATATTACAAATATTACATTTACAAGGTGACTTAGACTTGGGTGCATATGATTAATATTATAAATATTACATTTACAAGAGAACTTGGATTTGGGTCCATATTATAAATATTACAAATATTATATTTAAAAGGGGACTTAGATTTGGGTGCATATGATTAACATTATAAATATTACAAATATTATATTTACAAGAGAACTTGGATTTGGGTCTATATTACAAATATTACATTTACAAGGAGATTTAGATAGGGTGCATATGATTAATGTTATAAATATTACAATTACAAGAGGACTTGGACTAGAGCACTATTATGATTATTACAGATATTATATTTACAAGCAGGCTTGGACTTGGGCACTTTTATAAATATTACAAATATTACATTTACAAGAGAACTTGGATTTGGGTCCATATTACAAATATTACATTTACAAGGAGATTTAGATTGGGTGCATATTTTAATATTATAAGTATTACATTTACAAGAGGACTTGGACTTGAGCAGTATTATGATTATTACAAATATTACATTTACAAGCGGACTTGGACGTGGGCACTTTTATAAATATTACAAATATTACATTTACAAGGGGACTTAGACTTGGTTGCTTCCCAAAGTAATGATAAATTCAGCCATGCAAAAAATGATTGTATTGTACAATTGCTGGTACTTGAATGTAATTTTTCAGTGGAGAGGGATTAGAACTAATTAATATAATTGCTTAATTTATTTTCCACACAGTATGTTCGGAAATTATTTTTACAGTGATATAGTATCATATTAAGTTTGATTAAATATGAAAGAATGTCCAATAGTAATGGAGACTGAATGGAAACTATTTGATGAAATATGTATAGCACATATCAAAGACATTTATCATGGTTATTTTTTCACAATATGAAAGACTTCTTCGATGGCTCATCACAAATTCATGTTTTCATATCTTGCCTTTGTATTTTCTGATTTGTGTAGGAAAATGGAAGATATTAAATTGGGAATTTTCATCCTATTTCGTCTCTTTTCCTGATAATCTAAAAGTGGTGAAGGGGAGCACTATGGCGTGTTTATTGTGAATGTTCAGCAGGTTGTGCTGTATCTCTGTGTGGGGTGCCCAAGTGGCCGAGTGGTGTAAAGCGCTGTCCGTTACGGATCACTGCCATCTCACCTCTGTCTGCGTGGGTTCGAGTCTCAGATTCGGCCAATGTGGGTATGTGAGAAAGCCTGCCAGTAGCTTCTCGTGGGTCAGTGGTTCTTTCCGGGGGTTTCCCAGATTCTTCCTCCACCATTAATACTGGCCGCCATGTATAGCCTATCATGTACTGAAAAATGGCGTTAAACCCCACAACAACAACAACAACAAATCTCTGTGTGAAGTTATCTGCACACCACCCGCTCTGTACTGCATGTTTATATTGTATATGGTAGAGGAAAGAGATGGGCTAAGATTTGGAAAATTTGGGTGGGGTTCTTCGGAGGTGGGTGTGAGTCTAATTACTATGAGCCTTATGGGAAGTTGATGTTATGGGTATCACTATGGTGTGCATTGAATTTAATATTGCAGACTCCAGTAGTACAGAGATAGAGAGTTCTAGATCAACGCCTTAAATAATGACTAACTTATTAAAATTTCAAATGTGGCCTAGTAAAAGCAGGGCGTTTACAAAACTTTGAAAGATATTTGAGCAGATTTCATGCTTTGCATGAATATGACAAGCTGACAAAACAATTAATGAAGATATAGGGAGTAATTTACAACCTGACATGTTTATCGTAGAAACTTTCTCATTTCGGATATTGTGTGTGGCTAGTAACGCTATTGTACACCCACACATGTTCACATTCCAGATAGGTGTGGCATAATGAGTTTCAAGTATTGCTACCATCGTTACTTATATTCCAGATACAGTTGGTGGCCAGTCATTGTCTAAGTACTCCTGTGCGATTTATCTACATTGCATGTTTCTTTGTATGGTGATCAAGTCTTGAAATCCAAACATTCTTTAGCATCATCTTGCATAACACTTTGAAATATGTATGAATTGCTGCGTGATATAGTCGTTGATATATGTTGACGTGACTTCAATTTCAAATCTTCATATGCATTTTTCATAATGGTTTTTCACAGCTCATCAGTTTGTTTTCTATTACTTTTGTCTCTAAATTCATGACATCATCTTATATAGCTCTTCTTCTAACTTATTATCATGTATCCCATCTGAAGTAACCAACTCAATCACGTTTCTAACTTTTTGCCAAAAAAAATGTTTATATCTAATCAAAAAAACCTTTGAAGGTCATAAATGATTCATCTCAATCTATATCTCAACAGAACTAAAAATGATTTTATAGATCAACTTAAACCATGAATTCAGATTTTTATTTGCTTCAAAACCTTATATAAAAAGACATAGTAAGATGACCAGGATGTGAGTAATTTTCTGATCAAACTTGTAAATACCTTCTTGACAAGAACAATATAATACTAGGCCTTGAACTTAAATATCAGTAAACAACTCGTTTTTAATTTATAAAGCAAGCAGAAAACAGGAACGCATGCTGGAACTGTCTGAGGTCAAAGACCACGTCAACATCTTTACATTATCTTGAAGTATGATTGAAAATCATGGCCAAACATTGCCTACTTAATATGGTGTTTTGCAAATGAAACTTGCAATCTAAAATCATTGGTAAAACTGTACTGCTGATACAAATCCTGAAAATTCATCCAGTGAAATTTTAAAAATATCAATATGTAAAATGATACGAGTTAAAATGTCATGATGTCGTCTAAAAGCATTGTTTTGAAATGTTAGATGATTTATTTAAATATTTATTTGATTAGAGAGATAAACTCAAGGATGAATTGGAAGATAGGACACAGCAATTGAAACACCTTATGAATTATGTTCCAATCATTGTTCAGCAAGAAAGGAAAACTTTTGAACCACCTAAAAGACAGCCAAAAAAGATCTTATGATACAACAAGCAGTATGTTGCAGCAAAAGAGATATGTATAATTTATGTTGGGGTTTTGGCCGAGACACGGAAATCTTAGTCGCAGGGTTATATTTTATGTCTCCACATGAGGCAAGCCTCCTGGGGAGACATAAAATGTAACCCCGCGACTGATATTTCCTTGTCTCAGTCTAAACCCAAACATCGATTATTTTTCTCACCCAATATTTTCCATTAAAAGTAAAAATAACTCTTCACTAGTGTAATATTGTGTGTGTGTGTGTGTGTGTGTGTGTGTGTGATTAGGCTTTATCCGTTTGTAATTGCCTTAAATGAAGGTCATTTCATTAATGCGAAACTATAAATGAGTTTCACGTGTTCAGTATATATGTACTTAAATGTAATATTTAAAAATAGTAACAAAAATGTAAAACAAATTACAAATATATTTATGTCGTATCTTTCAAAGATTTTGATGAAATAGAAATACATTTGGAAGGTAGAAACATCATTAGCATTATTAATGGTGTAATTTATTCCTTAAATAAGCTACAGGAAAATTAAAAAATTGGACTTTATTGAAACAACATGCGTGAAATGGAAATCCAATCTCTTTAATATCCAGGACTGTGTATATAAAAATTAGCTTTATTCCGTGTGGGAAGAACTGTTTTGATTAATTGCAATGATTTCCAATGAGGTTTCAACGACATCTCAATAATCTGCAGGAATGTGCTGAGATTTCTTCCATATAAGTAAAGTTTTCTATATGTAATATAGGTGTCTGTTTTAATGCTTATTCATCAGGTGTTATGAAAACTATTGTGAGTAATTGCAATCATTTTCACTAATATAATATGTTATAAACTCGAATGGAGTAATGGCCTGATAATCGGGGGGGGGGGGGTCTCTATATGTTAGAAAAGTGTTTTATTCTCTGCATACATTTGATGGTATATTTTTTTATTGTGTTAGACATTAACACTTTCTATTATTTTTTCTTTTCTTATTTCCAGGATCGCTCCGGTGGCCTAGTGGCTAAAGTGTCCGCCTCGGATGCAAGAGGTCGCAGATTTGAACCCCTTCCGAGTCATACCAAAGACTTACAAAAATGGTATTAACAGCTGCCTCACTCATCATAAAGGGGTTAGTGTTAGAACTGGTCAGTCTGGTGTCAGGATAATGTGACCGGGTGGGACACAATGTTGCATGTCTGCAGCATGATGCCCTATAAACTATCAAACTGCAGACATCATAGTGATAGACTGGAAAATTGTTAAACCTACATTAAAATTCCAAGTCACAGACATGTACACACTCTTATTTCCAGTACGGATTTCAGCGTACCATATAATCCAAGCGTTTATGAGATCGATATAATGACCGTATGTATGTATGTATGGATAGATGTATGTATGTATGTATGTATGTATGTATGTATGTATTATTAGCGTAAACATACCAATATCATTTGCCTTATATATGCTCAAGAACTTTGTCATTAGCCAAGTTTCCTTAAAACGTGTCTATTTAGGACGTAGATTTTAACTCGGGTCATCTATTTGTCTTTGACAATACTTTTATTTGCTCCACTGCAAGGTATATGATCATTTCGTAGCATGTCAAGGCTTTGACATCGTAGCTAGTGGTGCATTGCTAGAGTGCATTGAGCGCGGTTGCTAAAAGAGACGTATTGTAAACCGAGTGCACAGTTGCATCATTCGACTGGTCTACTTACGTCTTAAGTGTATGATGTCTTGTATATTTAACATTTTATTCGTAGTCATTCTTCTGAAAATCTGTAAGATTAATTCTATAGAGTATGTCGTGTATTTTATCCTCGTATTTAGATACTGTCGTCAGTCTCAGCTAGAAAGTTTATTAGTTGATTTTGATTAGACAATAGTTCTTTTTAATAACTCTTTTTCCCCATGATAACGGGCGCTAAATTTTGATTGGATAAAAACAATAGTACAAAAGGAGTTCAACGCTTACGTCCTTTGTTCCTTTGTACATGGCTAACTGGCTGCACACGACATCAATCCAAATCATCATCATCATCACGACTTTTGTCACTCTCTAATCTTTGTCAAAGGCTCATAATTCGAATTCTGAAACTCATTCTTGAGAAGTAAGGTCTATCAAATATTGATCAGCCGTGGCACGAACGAAACAAGCTTCACGTAAGTCCACAGGATTGTGAATACTGGAGTATGACTACAATTTTGGAAACGTTTGAGCAGCCATGCGGTGAATAATTGAAGGAAAAAATACATGTAACTATAACTAATACATAAACAAAATAATGTAAAGAAGTGAAATGTGCTCACGAGCAACACGAAGAGAAAGGAAGCAAAAGTGGCGGCTGCGCAAAAAGAAATTACAGAGTTAGAGAATATTCAAGACTAAGAGAATAGAAACAGATAAAGGGTCCTTTCTTGAATGTGTCTACAAGGAAGGCACACAAGAAACAAACATGTCAGAACTACCACTGGAAAGAAGACTGGGAATGACTACAGTTTTGACATCGCTACAGGTAAAGAATACAGAGTTTGTAAGCCTGAATAAATCTCTCAGCAGAAAAGGATATCAAGGCTACATAGTAAGACATAAAGGGAATCAGCCAATATTGTCACTAGGAGAATTAATCGTTGGAGGGGAAAAAGTTAACATTAAGGAACCGGCACCAATATTGAGAAAATTCAAAAATCAGACAGGAGAACTACACTTAGTAGATATACCACTACAAGCAACAATTTAAAGATTTGAAAGAAAACTTAACATAAAAGTAACCAAAACAATAATTAGCACCCGTCCATTAAGCTCAGTTCTAAATAGAATAAGAATACTAGAGATTGAGAAGACAAAACTCCGGTAAATGAAGCCAGCCTTTTATATATACAGATTCTTAACAAAATTCTGGTACAAAGACTGTATCCATCACATGAAATGCAACAGATTTGGAAATACTGGGCACCCTCCACACAAATGGCCAAGGAACCAAAAATAGACACAAGAAGAGATTTAAGAATAGACCAATAGGAGACTCAAGAAGAAAATTAACAACAGTCAGAGATGACAATCTTCCAAAAAAGGCAAAGAGAAAACCAGGAAAAAGAGAACAACAATAACAACAAATAGTGCAGAAGACCAAACCAGGAGAAAAGCAACAAGAACAACAAGATAAACAGAAGCAGAAACAACAGCAAAATACTCAACAGGGACAAAAACAACAAGAACAAAGACAACACAGACACCAAAAGAAACAGAAGCAACAGAAAATGAATACCCAACAGAAAACAACGGAATCAAGGCAAAGTACCAAACCAATAGAGCAACAACAGCAATAAGATCAACAAAATAATAAACCGGAGATGCAAATACAAAAACAACAACAAAAGGAGCAACAATATGAGGACGCAATCCAGCAACAAGGCGTAGAGAAGACATCACAAGAAGAAACAAGACGAAATGAACAAAAATGAGGGCGAGAAGAAAAATGGAAGTCAGCAAAAAATATTATCAACTAAATTTTGATGACGAACTGGACTTTGATTAACCATATATGCTCTGAATATCTAATATATATATATATATATATATATATATATATATATATATATATATATATATATATATATATAATTAAAAAAATAAATAATTGACACAATAATGCTGGAAATAAAAAATATACCAATAGCAACAACATATAACATTAGACAACTATAACAGTAGGGTGGGGGCCTCCCTTAACTTTTCTGAAAAGATCAAACAAGGGAGAGTACCCAAAAAAGCACAAATTTCAAATTTTTACTCGTTTTTTGTTCTGTCAATTCTTTATCAATTTTAAAGTCATATTTGGTCATTGTAAAATTGATAGTTTCCTGCTCTAAAGGAGGTCTTGTGTGATGTTTGGAAACAAACTTGATTTGGATTCCTTTCTCCTGGGAGAATAGCTTACAACTTCAAGTGACAACTCTATCTATATTTAATGCTCGCATACTTTATTACATTATATTGTCACTAAAATTATTTCAATACTTTACTTATTTTATAGACTTCATACTTTTCGCATAATATTATTGAGAACTCTGTATTATAATTAGGAGCAAACCATTCCAACAAGATGGATGCATCAAAGAAGCTGTGAACAAGACATGGTGCATTAGAACCACTGTACACAAACCATAAGCTTTGCGAACCAGAACCTTTATCACCAAGACTATATTTCACCAGGACAAATAAGCCCTAAAACCCAGAATAGGTTCCTTTCTTTGCATAGATAATAAATGAATAAATGAAAACATATTATGAACACCCATAACATGCATGATCCAATACCAACCAGTACTACTATCAATACTAACTAAAGATTAGCATCCTCTTGTTAGTTAGTTGCTTGACACACACGACATCCTTCCTCGTGCACTTGTATGCGTCAGCTCTGTGCATCTCTATGATATATTTAGACGTACTTAACGTTTCAACAGCATATGTAATTCTTTACTGCTTGCCATTAGTCAGGGCTTTGACTTACCTCCATTTATGACTAAAACCTGATGCAAGTAACTGAGGCTGTTTGTCCTAATAGTGATTTGGATGATAATGTATTTCATATCAATATATAGTACCTTATATGTATAACATAAAGTGATATCCGCAGATTGTAGAATGCTTGATAATACTAACAGACTTATTATAAATACGAATACATAATAATATTATACATGATAGAGGATTAAATATTCGTACTCTACGACGATTTCAAACCTGGGTCAGCCGGTAAATAGCATACATCGCCTTGCCAGTAAGCACCAAAACCTATACATTCTCGACCATCCACACATCAACAACAAATGATGTTATAGAGTTGGTGGTAAAGGTATTGTAACCTGTACGTATATGCTGCCATCCATTTTGTTAAAATGGATATATCCCCAACATCTACCTCCAGATTAATTATATAGTCGTTTGATTTATGTCCGGATAATTATTGTTTCCCAAATAATATGAAGATAATATTGTGCTTTTTTGTTGTAAACAAGAGTGAGAATTTCTTAAGCTATTGACATGCTGGAATTAAACAAAAAACGTTTCAAGCTCCTGCCCCAGAACATTGAATTGTTGGTCCTACTATAATAGTGGTATATCGTGGTATGCATCGCGGTAGCTTCAGAGTTACTACGGTATGCCAAATACAAAAATTGTAATGGTCCCGTGCTCTAGTAATAAACTGTCCACGGTTAGCATTTTTTTCTCTCTAAATTGATTGTTCTATTTAATGTATGTTTCCCCATTTGTATGTAAACCCGTGACATTTATCCCCTGCTTTATTATTTATATAAATTGTATTCCTCCTGACAGAGTGACCCTCCATGGCATGAAATCAACAATTATATTATAGTACCCATAGCATACCATACGTCGCTATATAAGATGGTATTCGCTATTTGTACTTTATTAACTATGTTTAAATTAAAAGGCAATCAATTATCAATAATACATTATTTTTTGTACATTAACACTTTAAAATTCGCTTGGAATGCATTCATTACAGTGTAGAGTCCTAGAGATTTCATAAATGTATTTTACAAAATGTGCAGGCAGTCCTAAGTGGTTTCATCCTCCAGTTACCAATCAATATTATTTCTGGCTTTTTATTATTTACATATTTGATTTTGTAACCTTGGTGACATCTGATGAAAGTTTAGTACATCTGCATATTGCAGCATTTCTTCTAGGACGAGTTTATATATATATATATATATATATATATATATATATATATATTGTACAAATTGTTGTGGAGACAAGGGCTTGTGTCACTGTTACCTTATTCAGAAAAGGTTTACAGATCTGCTAGGTCTTATAAAAGTGCATGTTCATTTGTTGAAAACTACAGAAGATTCAGACTCGATACATTTTGTACTGACGCACTATCTCAGCTTGGTAATAAATGTAACAATATTTCAGATGATAATGTAACGACAATCTAGTTTTTGCCCTCTGCTGATTAAGCAAGATGAGATGGATGAAAATATGTTGATCTCTCCGTCCATCAAAGATGACTGTATGGGTGCAACAGGAATTTGGCATTTGCATGTAAGTGTGCTAATTGAATATGAAAGTATCGTGGCATTTCCTGTTAGTGGTCATAATTGTTTTCTTTCTTTCTTGAATTCTTGAAGAGGGTACAGAAATGTCACATGGTACACAGAGGAATGGTGTTGAATGTAAGGATTGACTAACCAATACCCACACATAGTGACCTATACTAACAAATACTGACCAGCATACGTGCCTACAGATCAGTGTCTACACTAGGTCCCAAATGTAAAAGATGGAGCAGGGCTGAAATAGATATCTAACCCATATAAGCAGAATTCAAGTCGTACCACCCGTATAACCATATAACTACTAACCATTCACCTTACAAACAGAACTAACCAATTCCCTGCTACCTATATAACCACTGTAACCATAGAGAGCTGAAGTGAGGTGTAAGGAAAGAAAAGGGCAGGAATGTGTTTATAAATAAACATACCGTCCCACAGACGCACGTATCTAAAGATGAAATAACAGGGAAAAGATTTGTAATGTTTACACGCAAACATACTACAACTAACACGTACCTATTCAAATATCAAATGAAAGCGGAAAATGGTATGAATGTTCACACATGCTTAAAGAAACGTATGTTTTTGATGTAACGAAAGAAAAGAGTATAAATGTTTATACTTTCACACAAACATAAAACGCGTATTTATCATCTGTCACGTGTGGGTTGTATTATTCACATAAACCTTTTGTCACAGAGACACCTATCCAAAGACGGAGTGAAAGGGAAATTGGTAAGTGTGGTGTCAGAGCTGACAGATATACAACTCATACTTGTACATTATTATGCATGGTGTGTAAGGAGTGTTCACACAAGCATGCTATTATACTTGCATACCATTCAACGCTAAGAAGGAATAAAGCAAAATTAGCCAGAGTGCATTATTTTCATTTTTACAGAGTTTATTACATAATGTTGCAGCCCCATCTTTAAACCAGTCTATAAAAACAGAATATTGATGGAATATTTCAAGTTCTAAAGCTATACACTAAATATATAACCATATGTATGAATCTGGTTGTACAGGGTAACCTGGAAGTTTCATACGTTTTGGCAGAGCCTACAAAGTATGTTTGTCATTAAGTCAATTTGTCAGTGTTCCATTCCTTTTAAAATTCAAATGCAGGACAATACCACTGCATCATAATGTTACATTCGTGTGCAGGAACATAATGTTCCAACATAATGTTACATTCCTGTGCAGGAACATAGTGTTCCAACATAATGTTACATTCCTGTGCAGGAACATAAGTGTTCCAACATAATGTTACATTCCTATGCAAGAACATACTGTTCCAACATGTTACATTCCTGTGCAGGAACATACTGTTCCAACATAATGTTACATTCCTGTGCAGGAAGATAGTGTTCCAGCATAATGTTGACTTCCTAAATTGCCATACGATCCCTATTGTGTAATGGGGTCTATGGGAAACGCAATCCAAAACAGTTACACCTACAGATTTACATAAAGATTTATTGACCAACTTCCACATGTACTGATCAACACACAGTGTTAGATGAAATGGGATGTAAAGTAGGAGGTACAGTAAGTAGAGTAATCTGTATAACAAACATTATACGTCTCGCAAACATACATACATACATACATACATACTCATTTACTCATACATACATACATACATACATACATGCTCATTTACTCATACATACATACATACATATCCAAAATGGAGAGAAAGGGATAAAATTGTATGGATGCTCAAACACTACCTAACAAACAGGCTTTGATCGGTTTTCTGGTTTCTATATTCATTATGTCTTCAAGTTGTAATGTCGAGCCAGAGCAATAAGGACATTTGTACATGTTTTATTATTCAAATACCTAGCATACAAATAAAACGATCCCCAATAGATAACTTGCTTCCAAAAAAGATTCAAAAACATAATTTATAGTAGTAGAAATATTCAAATAAATCATTTTTTATGGCATTTACATTCTCTATATAAAATATGCAGAGTGAATTAGTAACGAGAAAATAAAATTAAGTAAGATGCACATAAAGTAAAAATGAAAAGGAAACCTCTCTGTGACAAGCTGTAGAATACATTGTTTGCTCTACCATGTTTATCTTCTGTCTTGTAGGTGATTTATTTCTTAACTTAGGATACAAGTTTGTGTCTTGCGATCTTTTATCATTTTTATTAATTTTAATAACTTATCCGCTCTCTCTCTCTCTTTCTCTCTCTCTCACACACACAAACACAGAATAACAAGCTGGGTTATATATATATATATATATATATATATATATATATATATATATATATATATATATATATATATATATATAATATGCAAAATTTTGTCTCTTTCTCTCCCTCATGCACACATCAACACATATTTGGTCAAGTTATATTGGGCAGCTTTAATAGGAGGTTGCTTAAGTTTGTATATATTTAGTACTAGTGTCCAAATTTGATGGATTATTGTCATTTTTGCATATATTCCTGATGTTTTTTATGATACGATGTTTTCTGCTGGAATTCATTTAATTCTATTCAGTGTTTGTAGAGAAGACGTTTCAATGTTTCTTCTTTTTCGCAATTATAGCTGTATTTGAAAAGCGAACCAACATGAAAAACAAAAACTTGAGACGTTTTCCTGCCAGGATGCTTTCTGTCAAAAATAATAAAATGATGTTGAATAGTTTTGGCGAAGATATATCCATTCAAAATACAGTAACGTACTAACACATAACTCTCAGACAGCCATCGCATAAATATAATCCGGCGAATTAACCTTTATTTTCACAATTACGGTCACAATTTTTTTTCTACAGGACTACATCAGGCAGAAGTAGCCGTTTCTGAATAACTCTTTGAAAGTAATTTCACAAAATAAAATGTTTAACTTGCCTTTTATTTCAGATTGTATCATATTATATTTTTATACAAATTTCCTGAACAGAAATATTTTGCTACTGTTAGGATAGTAGAAATGACGGTTGATGACGTCATCCCACTTCCAATATTAAAGCCGAGACGGATGCTGGATTTGGTAGTATTAAACGATAACACAGACTCTGCTCCGTGATCGGTACGAGTATTAGACCCTAATACTTTTTTTCTTGCAGGGTAAAATCTTGTGAAAAAGGCTATATCCGGCTGATGGTGGCCTGTAGAAAGACTTTATGACCGTAATGGTGAAAACAAAGGTTAATTCGCCGGATTAGATTGATGCGATGTCGTCCGAGAGTTATGCTTTGGTTCGTTACTGTGTTGAATGGATATGTGTAGCTTTTCAGTCTTTTGGCGATTATGAAGCGATAGAAGACAACTGACAAAAGTCGAATCTAGCGGATGGTTGGGGTCATACTTGCACTCCTTGTGTTAATTTATAGCACCGGTGAGTTAATTTCGTGTTGTCAGAGATTTCATCGTACTTTGTTGACAAAACGTCAGACTCATGTGCCTAAATACAAACAATATAAACTGTGTAGCTAAGGCTACAATCTTTATAAGATGAAGGTTTATTGACGATCTGTAGATACACGGCAGATTAGATGTGGTCATTATATGCCTTTTATTTTATCAATCTACGAATAAGTACATGGTTTGATAGTCGACAGTGGCTATTGCTGTCTCCGTTTGTAATTGTAATGTAGAGACTCAGCCAACGACACTATCAAGAAAGTAACGTACTTCGGTCTTTAGAAACTGTTGTCATTACATTATTTTTGTCATCATTATTGACCTCATTGATGCATCATCATAGTCACAATGAACCTTTTCGTAGTCCTCTTCGCAACAATAACAACAAAACAACTACTACTACTACAATTATTAATAATATTGGTACTAATTTTGCGTTTTCCGAGTAAATATTTAGAGTGCGTATGTTTTGCCAGGCTATTTTTTCCAAACAGTTTACGGACATATTGTTTGCATTTTCATACGTGTCGGAGCTAAGCCATGGATTATGTGAATGCGTGTCAGTGATAGGTCGTAGATTAATAGAATTTTTGTCAGAGCAAGGCCGTGGATTAAGAGAATACGTGTCAGAGCTAGGCCATGGATTATGAGAATGCGTGTAAGTGATAGGTCGTAGATTAATAGAATGTTTGTCGGAGCTAGGCCGTGGATTAAAATAATACGTGTCAGAGCTAGGCCATGGATTATGAGAATGCGTATCAGTGATAGGTGGTAGTTTAAGAGAATAAGTGTCGGAGCTAAGCCATGGATTATGAGAATGCGTGTCAGTGATAGGTCGTGGATTAATAGAATGTTTGTCGGAGCTAGGCCATGGATTATGAGAATGCGTGTCAGTGATAGGTCGTAGTTTAAGAGACTACGTGTCAGAGCTAAGCCATGGATTATGTGAATGCTTGTCAGTGATAAGTCGTAGTTTAATAGAATGTTTGTCGGAGCTAGGCCGTGGATTAAGAGAATACGTGTCAGAGCTAGGCCATGGATTATGAGAATGCGTGTCAGTGATAGGTATATATAGTGTTTATCGGAGCTAGGCCATGGATTAAAATAATTGGTATCAGAAATTGAACTTAGATTAAGATAATGCGTGTAAGAGATAGTCCGAAGATTAAGAGAATGTATCAGAGGCAAACCTTATATTAAGAGGGAATGTGTCATAAATAAGCTTTGGATTAAGCAAATATGTTTCAGAGGAGGTGGGTCGTAGATTAAGATATTTATTACTACTATAGGACTTAATGTATGTGACAGAAGGAAAATGAAACCAAAACGTTTAGTAAAAATAGGAAAGAATTTATTTATGTAAGCTACAAAGTGAAACTTTAAGAGACACAGTAGTGTTAATTAAGTCCCAAATAATCCTTAGTTTTATATCACAGGTCCAAAAGTATATAATGAATTCCATTAATCTCGAATGTCCTGATATGGGGCACTCACCAGTTATTATGTACTTTTGAGAGAGTAACGTATGTGAGGTGATGTTGTTTGCATTTAAACCATGCACATTGGAGAGAATATGGGCATACCTCTCTGCTACTTTAATGTAATGTGGCTGACATTTCTTTGAATGTTGTACTTTTGGAAATTGTACATGATTTAAGTACTCTGCTAACTAAAATGACCGCTCCATTGTGCTAAAAAAATCAGCCCGAATTAGTCTAAAGTACACTATACGTAGCAGATATTCAAATATGGAAAATAAATTTTGCCAGACTAGACAGTACCAGCTTATAAAAGTGCAATGAATGAATTACCAAGTATATCAAATATAAAAATGTTATCAGCTCTTTTTTATACAATTTGCATCTGAAGTTCAGGAAGTGAAAATGACCAAGTGGAGGTAGGACGTTTTTGAATGGTACACATCTGTGTTAAGGAAAAGCTGTGTACTCTATAACCCATATTACACCCGTCACTCATACACCAAAATAAAGGAAATTAAAGGTTCATTGAGCTTTATCTAAGAAATACAAGGTCTATTTTAAAAAGCCAGTAAAACCAGTAAGGACACCCGTGGAAATTCTTGTTCTTTAAAATTCTAACCCAATGCAAAATATAAAACTATAGAGCGCCCCCAAACAGATAGTGTTTAACGTCTTAATATTCCAATAGTCTTGAATGTATTGACGTATCACATTGATACAATTCAATATTGTCTAATGAATGATTTAAATAAATAATTCATTAAATTATATTTGAACACATCTGTAAATTCCACAGACTGAAATTATAAACACGTATGAATAAATGCTATCAGACATATTATTTGTACATATTTCACATATTTAAAATGTTCTGTAATTCCAAGGGAAAATTCAACTAAATTTTGACCAAGGTTAGATCTTGACCTCGAATTTTAGTAGCACCTTATTAGTTACTTACGACCATGAATAAAGTCAGAGATAGTGAAATTCCATATATAACCTTCAATGACGGATAAAATTAAGCTATAGATATACACCTCCCCTCAAGAACAAAAAGTACGATTTATATAATACGGCTTTGTTTTACATATTAGTCAAAATGATATGATAATAATTTAATTTACATAGGAAGATGTCTCATGAATGACACTGTACACATAATTAAGTAATACAGTCCTTTCATGAACATGAGTTTCCGTCTGCAATCACATCATCCTTTCCTCTGATGTGTATAATTTTAATGTTTTATTCCCAAAGCATCTAACTCCATCTCAACAATCCCTTATTTATTTAATTTTATTAATAAAAATAAATGGGTTCTAATCACTAAATACAACAAGAAGGATCTGAACAAATCTACACTTTAAAATATTACAAATCAGTCTCAATGCCAAACATCCATCTCGATTGTGGAATAGTTCTTATGATGCTTCTTTATGTTTTTTTAAAAAAAAATAACACGCTGGATGATCCAATCTATTTTTATCTTTCTTCTTAAATAAATACTCTTTGAACTCAAACACAGTTTGCATCAACAGACATTTTAAATAATTGACTACAGTTTGGAGCTGAAAGAACTGGTGTACTTTAAAGGACGACATGTGATTTTTCAAAAGATCCCCGACACTTATCAGACAAGAAAACTATAATTTCTTACCCAACAAATTGATCAAAGGTTCGGCAATTGTGGTAAAATTTGTGTAAAAGTTCCGATAATATTCAACTATACACAAACATGTCATTAGTTGATTTTTATTGATAGGCACTAAGAATTCAGAGATAACCTGGATCTAAACTTCTTCGGGTGTAACTTGACGTTATCCAACATTATGTCCTAAGAACGTGGCACAAGTACGGCAATACTCGCGTTTACCTACACTAAATTCAGATTATACCACTGAATTTGGCAAAGAATGGTTTCCAAGTGATTTTTCAAGGTAACGTTGTCGACGAAGACGTGATCTATGCAGACATAACAATTATCTACACCAGATGTTACCATGTAAATTAAACGCTAAGACACAAGAATACATGGAGAACTCCATTTGCTCTTACTTTGTTCTATTAAATAATTCTCCAGTAAATACTGAATTATTTCTTTTAAATAGTTATGCTTCAGATGATTCATCCGGTAATAACGCCGCTTCGCAGCTGTTGTATCTACACTCTCAAAATCATAATAGGTTATATTTGTTATTGTTGGAACATCAGGAAACAAGTGCTCATAATCTCATATTTGCTGATTTATTTCACACTTTTCTTGTGGTTGCATTCCGAATACTGACTAAACCAGAGTCAGTACTGTCAGATTTCATCACATCATTTACACTCTCACTGCTTAGGGCAGGTACAACTACATTAACTGTATGATTAGCTGGGTTATCTCCATCAAAATACTCCGTTAATATATTTATATAGCAACGTTGATTGTTTCTTCCTCCAAGGAGTGTTAATGATATAATTTAAATCCTTTATTTTCTTTTCAATTATAATGACCATACATGTTCCCCGGAAGAGGGTTTTGATGTATGGGTAAGACAGTCAGAACTTTACCACCAGTTTGAAGAATAATCCCTTTTATATTTATCATGTCATACCTTAATTTCATTTTGACTTAGTGGAGTGAAGATTGGTTCTTGCTACTTCACAAGCCTTTGACAACTTATGTTTGAAATCACAGAAGATTAATCTTTGTTTCTTTATATGAAAGAAAGTTCTCTTTAACTAACTTCACTGGGCAAAGGACAGTTTGTTCAAATACTAATCCAAAATGACTAAAACCCGCTGATTCTCGAACGGATTCCCTAACACCACATCCGAATCATTTCCAGTATCAAAGCAATATGATCGAATATTTTTCTTCGAAGTCTGGTGAAATCTTAGCAAAGTAACTTGATTTTCAGTGTTATATGCAGCAGATTTAAACAGTTGGGTGCCTAATATATGCATAATGTGTTGGAAAACTCGACACATAGCATCTGAAGCTCGCTTCTATCACAATTTCTTATCCAAAGTTTAAATTAAAGAATGTTTCCAATTAATTCCAATAGTCTTGATTGACCCGACTTACCGCAATGATGCAACCCAGAAAATGTCTTTGAATGAGTTCGCAATATTTCCAAATAATCCAAAGTCGATTAAGATTTAATAATTCTAACGAGTATGTAAATAAATAATTCTTTTAGAATTATATCTGAACACAGCTGTAATTTGTTTATAACAAATGGATCTTGAAGACAGGAAGGAATTATTTGTCTATCAAGTATTCACTTGACCTAGATCCATCATATTGTAAACAAGTCTGTTTCTAAAATATTCTGAACTAAAAGATACGTCAATATCTTATTAGCGTCTTATTATAATGGACAAAAGTTGGCTATGTAAACATGTTTATAAATGACCATTATCTTAAAACACAATCTACAATCATGGACAATAGTTAAGCACACAATACTGATATACATAGTAGCAATATGTTGCAATTCTTTTTGTTCACTCTTGTCAAATTCGCAATTTGTGGCTTTCAAATACATGCTAAAGTTATCAAAACTAAAGTGAATGTAATAATAGATACTAACTTTTGTCGCATATTTCCGTAGTTTACTTCTGTTATTAATGGATCTCTCTCTCTCTCTCTCTCTCTCTGTGCAGAGTACATTGCATGGCATGATGTAATACATACATGTTGTGATTATTTCCCAAAAGTCAAAGATGTATAATTAATAATATGAACGAGAAATAGTTCTGAAACAAAATGAAGTTAAATACATTGTAATTTTCAGGATGACCAGCCTGGACGTACTTTATAAAAAATTAAATTAAGTTCGTTAATCGTAAAGGTCTCGGTCGTTAAGCATACATTGTAGACTGGCTGCGACATCGAAGTCAGGCTCTTTGGTTGTTAACACTTATGGTCAATAATACCCTATTCATTAGCACTTTCAAATATCCTGTAACAAAATATAGTTGGTATGATTCCCTGGTATATATTATATTCACGTGTAACGTGATCATAAATCATTCCCTGAACTCTTTAAATTCATAATGTTAAGTCCAGAATCGACGTATAACTTTCCGTCATGTCCAGCTCGGGCACATTTGGAACACTCCTGTCGTTACCTAACTTAATAGTCAGATTTTAAATTTTAACAATTTTTTGTGCATTGTAACATTGTACCATTTAGACATATATTCGCTGTATGGGCCCTTATGTATACTCTAACTGATCTACATTTTAATCTCAGTTATTAAGTAGTAATGTTGTTGTTATTGGTAGCAAATAATGGTCGTGCCTAAACGCGCCTGCTTGCAGAATTTTTGCTCTGGCTGTAACCCAGCCAACAACAGAATTTGCCTTACAATTCCACTTGAAACATACAAATGTTTGTCAGCGACTTTGCTCGGAAAGTGTCAAGAGTTCTGTGTGTTGAGACAGTGTATGGGAACATTGTTTTACTCTTTTATTACGAAGTCCATACAAGTCAGTGCGAGTTGTTTTAACTGATTTGTTTATTGTTTTTCCTCAAATCAGCAGTCTACATTTATTCCACCATTCATAAATAATTGTAAGTTTTGAAATCTATCTATCATAATGCAAATATTTCATGGTATTTGTTCATTCATTTAGATCAGCAATTTTAGCTCAAACGGTTGCTTAATCGGTTAGATCATGATCCGACAATAATATTATTATTTTTTTTTTGTGGGGGGAGGGGCTCTTTTGAGGTCACTTGTTTCAGTTTAACAGAAATAGGAAATCACAGAAAGAGAATACGAAGAGAAAAAGAAGACAAAAAGAAGAAGAATCCAAACTAATGAATGATTTTCAAGCTTCTATTAATAAATTATTGCTTATTTTCTAAAACTATTGAGTGTTTCTCAAGGTTATATTTATAAGTTATTGGTTATTTTCTACAGCTCAAGGCTTTGTATGTGTTGTTGTTGTTGTAGGATTTAACGCCCTTTCTCAGCACACGATAGGTTATGCATGACGGCCAGTATTAATGGTGGAGGAAGAACCACCGACCCACGAGAAGCTACTGGCAAGCTTTCTCACATACCCACATTAGTCAAATCCAAGACTCGAACCCACGCAGACAGAGGTTAGATGGCAGTGGTCTGTAAGGGAGAACGCTTTAGACCACTCGGCCACTCGGGGCCCAATGGCTTTGTATATAAATTATTTCTTATTATTTTCATAGCCATTGATTTATTATTTAAAGCCATTGAGTGTTCCTAAAGAGTCCTTTTTCGAAGTGACCCACGTGCATTTAATTATATGTTAGCCAGTGTTTCTAAGTCTATCATTAAACAATAGTTTCAGTATCAAATCTGAACATAAAATTTTGATATTTGTTTATGTCAACTTCTACCATAATAAAATGTTCTTTAACTTAAGCATGTTTGTCAGAATTCACACTACAACTGTGATGTCAAATAAAAAAGAGTTATTATTTAGAAGTGACGCAGCTGATATTTGGGTCTAGATATTTGTTACTGCCATATGATTTTGTGACTGTTAATAAATCAGATGAATCTTAAATTTGAGTCTGCTTTTAATACCCAGTCCCCCTCTTGCAGTAAAGATTGCACACTTCATCAGAAAATAACAGAGACCTTTTAGATTTATGTGTAAGTTAAAGAGAGTATATTAGCCACAAAGATCATTGTGTGTCACAGAATGCTCACCAAGCTAACGGCCAGAACTATCCCGTAACAATATTTTAAAGAAGTTCGTATCCAGGACGAGTGACCCCAATTTTCTAAGGTCTTAAACTAAGTTTCTGAAAAGAGCAAACACTATGAATTGTAGTAAATTGCAACAAATAATTCATTTCCGTGGAATACAAAGCCAAAATTTAAAAAGAACTTACAGTATTCTGAATTAAATCCAAAATAGTCCCAAAATTTATATCACAAGTCCAAAAGTATAACGTATATGTAGCCTGGATTGGTCTGATGTGTTAACAAACTTGATGAAACACAATTATATAATCCAGAATGTCCTTAAATGAATTCACAATAATCCCAAAATACTGATTTAATCCTAAACTATAAATGATCACGTTGTAATTCAAATGAATAATGTAAATAAATAAACTCTCAAATTTTAACTGAATACGATTTTTAAAAAATGGTCCACTACACTACAGATGTTAAAGTAGGAATAAGTAAATTCTAATGTAAACAACCTTACTACACCAACTTAAAGCACAATAATGCTATGTAATATATATTTTAAAAAATTACCCTTACAGTCGTTAATCATGGACATAAGTCAAACACAATATTGATATACACAACACTTAATCTAAGGCAGTCTATGATACACAGGTCAAACTCGTTGGCCTATGTCTAACAACATTCTATTAATCCCTGACACAAATTATCTTAGTTCAAAGCCTGTCTCTGATATATTATGATAATCCACGGCCTATTTCTTACATAACATTTCTTAATCTATGGTGTATCTCTAAGGCATGTTATCTTAATCTACGGCTTATCTCTGACATTTTCTGTTAATCTGAGGGCTATCTCTGATACACAATCTCTTATCTACGGCCAATCTCTGACACTCATTTTCTTAATCCACAACCTATATGAGACATAAATTCTCTAAATCATCTGTCCATCTATGACCCGCATTCTCTTAATCTATGGCTTGTCTCTGACACATTCTTTTAATCCACGGCTTATTTCTCACATGCATTCTCTTTATCTACGGCATGTTTAAGACATACATTTTATTAATCCACGGCATATCTCAGAAAACATTTCTATCACTCTAAGATATATCTTAAACACGCATTCTCTTAATCCACGGCATGTCTCTGACTTAAGTTTTATTAAACAACAGCCGATCTCTGACACATTCTCTACATCTACGGCATATATCTGACACATTCCCTTAATCCACACTTTATCTCTGACAGGCATTACCTTAATACACGGCCTATCTCTCACAGGCATTCTCTTAATCTACGGCCTGTCTCTGACAGGCATTCTCGTAATACACGGCCTGTCTCTGACAGGCATTCTCTTGATCTACGGCCTGTCTCGCACACCTTATTTAAATCCACGACATATCTCTGACATATTCTGTAAATCGAATTCATATCTCAGACATATACTCACTTAATCAATAGACTGATCACAGACACGTTCTCTAAAGAAGATGAGGTTTATTTTGCTGCCAATTCATTGAACAACAGATCTGGGTCTATGGTGCTTTATAGGATCGCAAGTTAAAAACGGGGAAATATGATAATCATTTCATTCTGTCTCAGTGATAATAGATTATCTTATCACATATTTTTATAAATACATGTATACACATGCCAAATATTTCAAATAAGAAATATTCATGAAATGCTTTAATTAGGTCGTGATTAATTAAGATATGCACCCTATACTTGGATATATAACTTTATCAAAGTTATCACCTGACTTCGCACACAACCCCTATTACGATACATTAGTATACCTACAACATTTTTCATTTTCAATATTTGAGTTGTTATTGAAACCAACATAATAAAACATACCTAATTCTCTGGCAGACTGGTGCAATATTCGGTAACAGAAACAAAACATCCATTTTGTGAAGTATGTTCAATAGAATCGATAACATTTATCAGAGCTTAAAAGATACGACTGTTCGCAGTGAATAACAAATAGGAAAATGCAACGGTAACCTGGAACGTCGCCTTTAGCAACCTCGTGACGATTGATATTTGTGACGTTCATTATCTCAATCGACGCGTATTGTTTAGTGTTACAGTTGTTGTTATCACTCGTACTTGGGAACTATCACCTGTGTATCTCCTGTTTGCACCTTCCACCACGGTATTCGCCAGCATTTCGGCGGTGCACCTTGTATATTATTTATGATGCAGATCATAAACTCATATCCCGTTCTCTGTAGAAAATACCTTCTATTTGAAGTAATTTGAAATGTAGCGTCTTTTGCACCGGCCTTAAAATACTCCATTTAATACATTATTAAATTATTGCTGTGTAATTTTCTTTTCATTTATATCGTTATTTTTAATTGTGATAAAATATATTCAGTTGGAAAAATGAATCATATTTATGCATATTAGCAGCTGAGAGCCGCCATAATAAACTTATATTTCTGTTGACAGTTCATGTTTTTGCTGTCTCTTCTCGTACGACACCTTGTAATACAACAATCCCAGACATTACTGTCACTCTGTTAAAATCACATTATGTAATAAGCTGTATCATAAGTATGACAGACTTTATATGCATACTTTACATATTTAATCAAGACGAAAAATTAAAACAAACACAGCCATAAATCCAAAAATCAGCATTCATCTAGATTCACCAGGATATTTCAGGAGCTGCAGATGTAAACATTTTCTTTTCTTTTTACGAGTATGTGTTCTTGTTTTGGTTTTAACGCCTTTTTTCATCTTATGGGAGGCTATACATGGCGGCCAGTTTGACTGTTAGAGGAAGAGTCTTTGGACGATGACAACTTTAGTATTTGAAATTCCTGCTGAAAATAAAGACACTGAGAGTTACTAAGATTTTAATAAACAAGGGAGACAAACAGCCGTGATTATTTAAAGTATATGACTGAATTGTGTCCCTTGAACAGCTTCCTAAGCAATTACTACTTGAAGTCGGTATAGTATCATGTGAAAAGGCATGGTCGCCTGGCGAACACACAAACGTTCATCAGCTTTAAAAAAAAGATTGATATTTGAAGAGAAATATGTGCATTCAGTGATCACACATCATACATACATTCATAGAATGAAATAAGTGTGTTATAGGGAAAGAAATATTCTTATCCAATGACCACACGATCTGTATTAGCAAGAACGTGGGATGTGAAGTGCTAACGACCCGTTCAATGACCACACACAATTAATATTATTAAAATCGTTATTTGAAAAGCGAAAAATAGACTCATCCAATGATGAACAAACCATTAGAGATAAGCTTGACACCACAATTTCAACTGACTCGTCATCACCATACAGTTGGGATACAGAATTTGAGCGGCAACCATTAGCAGCATTTGAACCTATCTCTATGGATTTTGTACGTACAATCCAGAGGAAGTGTGCACCAAATTCATGTCAACTTGATCGAATTACAACATCAGTGCTGCTTGAGTGCTTAGATCCACTATTGCCTTCACTAACTGATGTTATTAATACGTGTCTCTCATCCGGGGAATTCCCATCATTTTCAAAACTGTCATTGTAAAGCCTCTGCTGAAGAAACCAACACTAGACCATAACGATTTAAAGAGCTAACACCCAGTCTCTAATGTCCCATTCATGTCAAAAATCTTAGAAAAGGTTGTTCTACCCCAGCTTGTATCTCATCTGAATTGAAACAGTTTTTTTAGCAATGTGCAATCTGCATATTGCCCTTGCCACAGTACTGAAACTGCTCTTCTAAAAGTAGTTAATGACATTCTCTCTGTGGTGGATAGCGGAAAGATTACAGTACTCATCCTCCTTGATTTGTCTGCAGCATTTGACACAATAGACCATGATATATTACTTCACCGTCACCAGCATGTATTTGGTGTTCATGATACAGCCTTACTGTGCTTCAAGTCCTACTTGGTCAACATGACACAAATTGTATCTGCAAATGGAATGTACTCCAGCCCAGTTGATCTATGTTGTGGTGTTCCACAGCGGTCTCTTCTTGGACCTGTTCTCTTTATTCTATACACTCAGTCGCTCTCAAGTGTCATAGATCATCATCCAGTGTCTCACCAATTGTACGCTGATGACACCCAAATATACAAATCTAGCCATCCAACTGAAGTTGATGATACCATCCAAGGTGTAGAGAGGTGCATTTCTGATGTGATATCATGGATTACATGTAACAAGCTGCAGGTGAATGGCGATACAACTGAGGCTATTCTGATCACAAAGCAAAGACTTTCTCTTTCGCTTCCTTTACCTCAAACAATAAATATCAGCAACACTAACATTAAATTCACACAATCAGTACGAAACCTAGGTGTTACTCTGGACAGTACTCTCACATTACACCAACATGTCATGAACATATGCAAGGCTGCATATCTTGAGCTGAGACGCATCAGCTCAATTTGCAAATATCTTTCAGTTGATGCCACTAAAACTCTTGTGTGTTCATTAGCACTTTCAAGACTGGATAATTGTAAATCATTTCTGTCAGGTTCATCTCAATATCTGCTCCAGAAACTTCAAAAAGTTAAAAACACAGCTGCTTGTTTCATACTTAGAGTACCACTATCAGAGCTCACCTCCCCGCTGCTCCGTACCCTACACTGGCTATCCATTCGATCCAAAATCAAACACAAAATTTGTTCTCTGTGCTACATTTCACTGTCGGACTCTAGTCCAACATACCCATCCGACCTCACCCATGTGTACACACCAGCAATATACCTACGCTCCTCTTCTGACAATCGTATACTCATTATTCCCACTATAAAAACAAAGTCATATGGACAGCGTTCTTTTGCATACCAGGGCCCAGCAACGTGGAATGAATAGCTCACTGAATTTAGACACAAAGACACAGTGATCCCATTCAAGAGTGCTCTCAAAACTCACTTATTTCGACTGCAGGAGCAAACTTAAAGACCTAATAATGTTTCTTACCTTTAATACTCGCAGCATGTTTTTGTTATGTCTTCCAATTTCATGGTGTTTGTATTTGTAATCATATCATTATATGTTGTTTTTTTTTTTATCTTATATGTGTTGTATGTTGTAAAGCGCTTAGAGCTTCTAATATTAGGCTCTATACAAAGTCCTCATTATTATTATTATCATTATTATTATTATTATTATTATTATTATTATATAGAAAAAAATAATAAGAAAGAAGAGATATGTGGCGAGAAAACGTCACCAATGACGTCACCCAACCCAAACAAAGCTGTATAACTGCAATGTATCCCGACGCCAAAGCGAACTCATTTGCATTTATACAACTGAGAGTTGCCTACAAATCTTAGAAGACAATAACTAAATGTTGAATATGTAAATATTTTCAACTCACGAAAATGGATCTGTTATGAAATATAAAAGGAAATAAATTACCTATGTTAGAATAATACTTCAAACATTCGTTTTACATTTAAGTACTGAAGTTAGAGTCCAAATTCAATATATGTATCTAACGACTCTTTAAATAGAGTTTGGAATTTAGGTTCCAGACGCTCTGTATTCGCATTGCTTATGCACTGGCTTCCTGGATTTGATTCGAACTTTCCCAGGCCTTAAATACCGTATAGCTGGGATTTGCTGGAACATTGGCTAAAGTTGGAAGACTAATAGAAACGTGTCTGGTATGGAGAACTTTGAAAATTATTGGAAAACCCTAACTCGTCTTCCGATAAGAAGATGTAACACGTTTTACTATATATATATGTATCATTTACCTCTGTTGATTTCTTCCATTCTTCTATAGAATCCTCTGTCTGTAACACACACACACACACACACACACACACACATATATATATATATATATATATATATATATATATATATATATATATATATATATATATATATATATATACTGCTTTTTCTTTGCCGGTAGATTGTATTTAGACTTTATATATATTTCTTTTCTCATTCACTGTCTACGCTTCCTTTCATTGTCTTCGTTATTCGTTGTTCCTTGTTATATTACATACCCGTTTCGATATAACGTTTACTTTTGCTCCCTATCATTACTAATATTCGTGCTAATATATCTTTTCATTTCCTCCTAGTATTGATCATTCATACATACATACGTGCATTATCTACATAGATACATACATACATACATACATACATACATGCGTACGGACGTACCTACCTACCTACCAACATACCTATCTACATACCTACCTACCTACATATATACATCCGTACGCACGTCCGTACGTAAGTCCGTCCGTCCGTCCGTACGTACGTACCCACCTACCTTAATCTATACATGCATACCTACCTACCTACCTACCTACCTACGTGCATACATACGTACATACGTACCTACCGACCTACCTACCTACCTACCTACATACATACATCCGTACGTACGTATGTACATACTTACGTACCTACCTACCTACCTATCTACCTACCTACCTACCTACATACATACATACATATATGCATACGTACGGACGTACCTACCCACCTACCTACATACCTATCTACATACCTACCTACCTACATATATACATGTGTACGCACGTCGGTTCGTACGTCCGTCCGTCGGTACGTACGTACTTACCTACCTTAATACATACATACATACATGAGTACATACATACATACATACCTATCTACCTACCTAAGTACCTACATACATACGTGCATACATACGTACATACGTACCTACCTACCTACCTACCGACCGACCTACCTACCTACCTACCTACCTACCTACCTACCTGCATGCATACATACATACATACATAAATACATACATACATACATACATGCATACGTACGGACGTACCTACCTACCTACATACCTATCTACATACCTACCTACCTACATATATACATCCATACGCACGTCCGTACGTAAGTCCGTCCGTCCGTACGTACGTACCTACCTTAATACCTACCTACCTACCTACCTACCTACATATCTACCTACCTACCTAGCTACCTACCTATATACCTACATACATACATACATGCATACGTACAGATGTACCTACCTACCTACCTACATACCTATCTACATACCTACCTACCTACATATATACATCCGTACATACATGCATACGTACAGATGTACCTACCTACCTACCTACATACCTATCTACATACCTACCTACCTACATATATACATCCGTACGCACGTCCGTATGTAAGTCCGTCCGTCCGTACGTACGTACCTACCTACCTACCTTAATACATACATACATACATACATAGATACCGACCGACCGACCGACCTACCTACCTACCTACCTACCTATCTACCTACCTACATACATATATACATACGTACGGACGTACCTACCTACCTACCTATATACCTATCTACCTACCTACCTACATATATACATCCGTACGCACCTCCGTACGTAAGTGCTTCCGTACGTACGTACCTACCTACCTTAATACATACATACATACATACATACCTACCTACCTACCTACCTACCTACCTACATACATACATACATACATACGTGTCCCATTATGGCCCCTTAGTGGCCGAGTTGTCTAAAGCGCTCACCGCTCAGGATCACTGCCATCTCACCTGTTTCCGTGGGTTCCAGTCTCAGGCAGGGCTAACATGGGTAGGTGAAAAAGCTTGCCAATATTTTCTCGTGGGTCGTTGGTTCTTCGCGGGGTTTTCCAGGGTTATTCCCTCCTCCTTTTATACTGGGCGCCATGTACAGTGGATCTGGTGCTGAAAAATGGCGTTAAACCCTATAATAACAACATATCCTTTGTGACACTTAATTGACAAGTGAACAGAACTCACGTTCTACTCGAAGACGAAATATTTTCGTTTGAAGTTGAATTAAAGGTGGAATGTGAGTCTGTCTGTTTGTGTGTGCGTATGTGATTTGGATTTTAGCGTAGCTGTCACAATATTTTAGTCATATCGCTACGATGTCTGCAGTGTGATAGCTTAAAGCGATGTCTAGTACTAGGGCATGATGCCGCAGCCATGTAGGATGATGTCCCACCCAGTCACATCATCCTGACACCAGGCCGACCAGTCCTAACACTAACCTCTTAATGCTGAGCGCCTAGAGAGGCATCTGTTAGTACCATTTTATATGTTTTTGGTATGACTCGGCTGGTGTTCGAACCTGAGACCTCCCGCTTCCGATGTGATGTGATGTGATTTGGATTTTTAACGTAGCTTTAACAATTTTTCAGTCATATCGCTACGATGTCTGCAGTGTGGCAGTTTATAGTGATGTCTAGCACTGGGGCATCATGCCGCAGACATGTAGCATGATGTCCCACCCAGTCACATTATCCTGACACCAGGCCGACCAGTCCTAACACTAACCTCTTAATGCTGAGCGCCAAGCGAGGCAGCTGTTAGTACCATTTTTGTAAGTCTTTGGTATGACTCGGCCGGGGATCGAACCCACGACCTCCCGCATCCGAGGCGGACGCTCTAACCACTAGGCCACCGGAACGGTCTCCCGCTTTTGAGGTGGACGCTCTAACCACTTAGACCACCGGAGCAGTCTGTTGAATAATAACCAAAACAAGAATTTACATCAGTGGTTCATGAGTTTTTTCGGGCTATAAACTCATCCTCAATGCCCCCTACATTTCCCCGTAGAAATACATAATTCAGAATAGCGGCTTACACGACCCACTAAGGAAGATAATAACACAATACAATTTAAAACAGTAACAATTAATTAAAGTTATTCGTCTCCCTTGGAGGGGCCCATATTTTTTATAAGTCATTAGTATGACTCGGCCGGGGTTCGAACCCGCGACATCCCGCATCCGAGGAGGACGCTCTAACCACTAGGCCACAGGAGTGGTTGAATTGAAGGTGGATGACTTATTTCAAAAGATAGAAACTATTTATAGCAAATATTTCTATTTCTTATTTCAAAATGGTGTCACACAAACCCTTAGTGTTGCTCATAGCTAAAAATTGTTTGAGGCAAGACATTATTAAAAGGGTGAGATTAGTTACTTCAATTACAAGGTCTACCAGGCATGAAAGAAAGTGTCAATAACTCTGTGCACTAGCACAACCGCACAACCTCTCTTACCTTCAACAAGTAGAGGGGGTGGGTGTGGCGTGGGATATAGACGCCTATTTATTTTGTCACATATCATTGATCAGTATAATACACATAATATGTAACTAACTGTCACACATATGAAGTTACTAATTTACTTTTCTAACAAATGCTACATACAGTGGCGCATACACAGAACAATGCAATAATAACGATCAATAGCAAGGATCACTAACGGTTTTCAGAACATAGGGGTAATGCACGAATAGTGTAGTGCGAACCCATTTCAAAATACAATTTAGATCCAGGGAAGAAAGGATCTGCAACAGGTATCTAAACATTTACGTCCCTATCCAAAATCATGAACAAATGCATGGTTTTATTTCAATATACCCACAATGTAGGTCGTAAGGGGCCGCGTGTGCATATAATAGACTTTGACTTTCAGAAAGGAGTTGAGTAGAGGTGTTGGGAAACACCTGACTGGACCGCTAGTTAAGTCAGAACAGTCCCTCTCGCGTTTGTGACACAATATATAACAAGGGAATTTCCTTATACATGGAGGACTTGTATATACGTTTGAAATGAGGACACATTATTTGAACTAAAATTAATTCCTGTTCCTTTGTCATTTTATGCATCATTATATAACAATGTGTGTGCATGCGTGCGTGCGTGTGTGTGTTTAACAAAGAGTGTCGAAATGTATATCTTTCATTCCTGTATTAGATCCTAAGTTTAATAAAAGCCTCTACTTGGTTACATTTATTTTGCAATTTACAAATCGTATTGAGACTGCTTTTTGTGGCAAATAACAATTAGGAATGGACGCGTACTCGTGAATGCAACCACATCAAATTTAGCTTGCTAGCGCCACCAGAGACACCGGTTACCATCGATATTGCTTCGACAAAAATAGTGATTGGTACACCTACGATGGTTGTTGTGGCCATGATTACAGTCACTCCAAGACCAACAGTTGCTGCCGCAGTAAGACCACAAATTTCAGCTACGACCAAACACGCTCGTGTGTATTTTATTATCAGCGCGGTACTTTTGGTGATTTCATTTCGCAGCTGTTGCTCCGCTTCGATTATTTTTTACGTCGGTAAGACTGAGGGTCGGTCATATTTCTTATATTAATGATACAATCGTGTATTTTAATTGCACGACAGGCATACCTTGTCTGGTCTCATCATCATGCGTTGACGTAACACGGACACGCACTTCTAATCAATTATTCTTTTTACTAGTACAATTGACATGCAGTTATAATTTTTTTAAAATAACTCTACCTCGGAAATACTTGAATCTCCAGCGATAGTGCATCCTGGTCGTCTGGTACAACTCTCATTCAAAAAAAAAAAAAAAAAAAAAAAAAAAAAAATTATTGCACCTATGAATTTTTGATCCAACTATCGTCTTTGCCCAATGATCATTACCCGAACAAGTATATTCTTGTTCAATAACAGTCAAGACCTTTCTTTTCTCATTTGATTCGATGTTGTTTTAAAATATTTGATTGTGAATTTAACCCGGTTGGATACATATGTGAATGCAACTTCATCATTGTAGAAACATCTGCACGTGCGAAGATTCCATGCTGGTCTTGAGTTGGTTGGGGTACATCAGGGTGATTCCAAATGGCAATTTGTACTTGGTTTTGAACAAAATTATATGACAATTGATAACACCACTTTGACGAAGATATTCCTCGAGAAGAGGACCAACATTGTTATTTTGTTAACATCCGTTGCCAGCTGATGTAACAGGCCACCGGTAAATTCTGCAACCACAACACCATAGTCAGATTCCATTTCTTATATAATAATGACACAATCTAATCTTAAACACAAACGCCAAAGACGTTTAAGTACTCGTCAGAAATAAAAGTCGAGTTCCTCGAATTGAATTTCATTTCCGGTGACACATTATGCTGATCTTGCAACTGTGTAAAAAGGTATAGTTTCACTGTGTGGCTTTACAATAAGTGATATTAATTATTCAAAATCAATATAAGGAGACCGCTTATCATTTATCAACATTCCTACTCGAACGCACGTTTACATATAGTTACGATAAACAAGTATACTCTTGATTCGTATTCCGTTAAAATAAGACTTTTATCTTCAAATGATTTGAAAGCCTCTTCCTTTATACAGGACCGAGAGACGCTATGTGTCCACCAGCCGTTTTTCTTAGCGACATTCCTGTTGCAGTTCCGACAGCCCCTAACGGTGCAGCTTTTGCTATAAGGCAAGATTTCGCACAGTGAAGTATCTAAATCAGTGGTTCCCAAAGTGTGTGGTACCGTCCACTTGGGGGCAATTGGATTATCGAGGGGTTGCTAATAGGCAAGGGGAGGGTGAAGGGGGCACTGGTGAGCCCTCCAAGGGCGACGTTTAACTTTAAATAATTGTTACTCTTTTAAATTGTGTTATTATCTTCCTTAGTGGGTCATGTAAACCGCTTTTCTGAATAACGTAATTTTAGGGGGGAAGGTATGGGGCGCTGAGGATGAGTGCATTGCCCGAAACAGTTCCTGAACCACTGATCTAATTTCTCGTATTGGTTACAATTCACCAGACTGCTCCGGTGGTCTAAATGGTTAGAGCGTCCACCTTGGATGCGGGAGGTCGCTGGTTCGAACCCCGGCCGAGTCATACCAAAAACGTATAAAATGGTACTAACAACTAGTAATGCGTTCAGCATTAAGTGTTTAATTTTAGGATAATGTGTCAGGATAATGTGACTGGGTGGGACATGATGCTACATGCAGGTTGATGCTACACATCACTGTAAACTTCCACACTGCAGACATCGTAGCAACATGACTAAAAACTTTTTTAAAGCTACGTTAAAAATCCAAATAATATACACATACTATTCAACATATGTATAACATATGGGGTGTGTGTGAGGCCTGGGCCTAACGTGTCGCTCGCCAAAGAAAAGTGAAGGGTCTATCATAGCCTTTCCTTTCCAGGTGTAGTGATCGACCACTGTCTGGCTCTGCTGGGCAGGAGGTTAATTGCATATGGCCTCCGCTATACTATTTTGTCCACATGAACACATTCACGCGGGGCCCCCTGTTTACACAGAGCTTGTTGTGTGGCGCGACCGAGTGCCCGGCGGTATAACTGGGTGGGCAGACTGGGCTCATTAGCCTTGGCAGGCAGCCAGTCTAAGAGAAGGAAAACTCTGACTTCGTTGGAGCTGATAACTAGAGTTCAGTCACCAGTTGGGAGTCTTTTGACCGATATCTAGTTAGTTCGCCGCATTGTGCAGCGGGGCCTGGTGGATTGGGGTTTTGGACCACCTTTTAATTGTTTTAGTTTTAATTAGGGTCCTTACTTTTGTATTTTTCGAATCGTTGTCACTTTGTACGGCTGGGCCTGATGGCTTTGGGTTTTCAGCCACCTTATATGTGCTATTTTGATGGACAGTTTGATGAGTTGTAGTACATTTATAGTTCCTGCCACACTTCGTCTTGGTGGCAGAGTAGAGGATAGTAGAGGTATTATAGAATTTGTTAGTACTAACTAGGTGATTAATTATATTTATGGTGACTTGTTTCTATTGACATTGCTTAGACTAATGGCTTAGTAGTGTATATACAATTGGGTAGTTCTATTGCACTGCTGATTTATGGAACTTTGGAGCCTGTGTGTTTTAGGTTTCCAATTGGGTGGCTAGTCAGTCACATAAAGAGAGGAGGAACTAGCCCAGCAAGTGCTGGGTCTAAGTACGCGTACAGGCTTAACAAGCCCTATGCGACCTGAATTCCCTCGCCTTTTACAAATGGAACTGTTTCAACTGTGTTTGCACAAGGTCTGTTCCTCATGACATTTCCTACCTGATATTAACTGCATTGAATGGATATTGTTAACTAGTTGCATTGCTTGTGGAAACCTGTTTTGGGCGCTGGATGTTTTCGAAGCGTAATGATAAGGTAACGGTGTCTTCCTGCAACAAAATAGGTTATTATAATGGAGGGCGAAAAAAGCTACAGTTAGATTCAAGATTATAACTGGGTCATGGTTCATACATATAAAGACAAGAGGAACTAATCCCGCAAGTGTCGGGTCTAAGTACACCTACAGGAGCAACGAAGCCCTATGCGACATGAATTCCCTCGCCCTTCACAAGTGGGACTGTTCCATCTGTGTTTTCACAGTCTGTTCACCATGAAATTTCCTTCTTAATATAACTGTATTGTACTGAAATTGTTAACTAGTTGCATTGGTTCTGGCATCCTGTTAAGGGCATTACATGGTAGTAAATGGTAATGATAAAGCTAATGGGGTCTTCTAGCTAAAATGAAGGCTATTATAACGGAGTGCGAGAAAGCTGCAGTTAAATTTTCCCTGTTACCTATGGCTTTGAGAAAATACAAAATGTTTTTGTATGTCAAGTTTAGGCTGGGATTAGTCTATTCCCAAAAATTCGGGTATATTGATGGAGTGTCTATTGACTTTTATAGGGTTGTAAAAATTTCACGATGTGTCTGGTATGGATGGCACACTTTAAAGACGTGCTGTAAATTACCACGGGTCGTCAGTGAGGGCAATTGGTGCCCCGATCCCTGTTGATCGGTAGGTATTTTCCGAAACTGCTGGCTAATAGGGTTCTTCCGGTTCTAGTTATATTAATGCTTTTTTGATAGTATTTGTTATCCAGCTTTGGTGTTTTGACGTTCATTCAGACTACAGTATACGTCCCTTTGGGCAGTTGTTCCATTCGTTTTGCCATTTTCTATAATTTTCTTGCCTATGATGCTATAAATTTCATTGGTCTGTAGTTCAGCTTATTGTGTTCAATTTCTCTGAGTCAGAGTTTCGCTGCTAGATCCGCTTTCTCATTTCAAGGGATGTCGATGTGAGAGGGTACCCACTTAAATTCTATGATTTGGTTGTTTCGTTCCAAGTTCTTTAAGAGGAGTCAAGTATTTTTCATGAAATTGTCTCGGTTGTCAGTGTCCGGTTTCTGGTGATTTTAGAACGCTTAGTGAATCACTAATACTTATAGATTTGCCGTTATTGTTTGATTGAACCCATTTGAATGCTTCCATTATAACCCAATATCTGCTGTATAAATGGAGCAGTCGTCTGGGAGTATGTTACCCAGTTCTGTATATTTCTGGTATAACAACAGCGGCTGCTGTTTTATCAGGATTATTGGGTTTCAATCCGTCAGTGTAGATTTTGATGTAGTCACTGTAGGACATGTCAATATATGTTAATATCATTGATCCTATTTCTAGCGGATGGTTGTGTTTGGATCCAAATTGTATCATCTGTAAGTTGATTTTGGGTGTTTTACATGTCCATGGTAATGGATAGGGAAATTTAATTTGGTCTCCTGCATGTTTCCAATTTGTTATTACTTATGTTTCCTAATTTGGAAATGGGTAGTGTATTACTAATAATACCATTATCTTTGTTATGAAAATAACCTGTAGAGTAACCAGGGATTCTCGGTATGTGTCTTGTAGCACTTCTTATTTATGTTTCTTGTATGTATATAATATCTGGCTTGATATTTTCTTTATTTAAATTGATTTCTTATTCTGTGTTATTCTGTAATAACCCTCAAAAGTTCCATTACCAAATTGTTAAAGTCTTCTTTTCCTTTTTATTTATATTGGAATACTATATTTACTTAATACTAATTATATTTGTTGTGGTACTTATTTAGTAATAGATAGGTATTTTTTCAAGGAAATCGCTCAGTAGTTTAAAGATCGGCATACAAGGTGTTAGGTCATTTGTTGTGAGGGCTGTAATATCAGTAGATAATTCCCCTAGGCTTTGTAGCATAACGCTTAATGGAAAATATTCGAATTTGTTAATGTTAGTATCAGCTTTAACTAAGTTAGTATAGTCATTGCTTGTGGTGCTACTAGATGGTAAGGTTTGATATTTTGGGTTAGTTGTGGGTACCTGTTGTCTATTGTCATTGCAATTATTAGATTTTCCTCCTGAAATAGAAGTTTGGACATGTGTTCTATTTGAATTGATATTGTTTTTTGCTTGGGTAACCTGTTTTTTGTGGGCATTGTTGTTTTGGCAATTGGACCCACCTTAATTGTAAACTAGAGTTTTTTTTATTTTTTGGGTGGGGAGTTATATATAAGTTCGTCGGTAGTGGGAAAGAAGAAGAGGAGGTGGGTATTACTACAGCTTAATTTTAACCTGCAATGATACATTCGATTTTTCCAAGGTTCTTCTTGGTCTATGATTGTGATGTTTGACGACTGATGTGGCCCTGTGGTAAGGCAGTGGTCATTCTCTATTATGTGGAAAATATCGTCTTCGCTCTTGGTTTAGGTGCAGTCTCTTGATTTGGGATGATGTGATTCCCGACAGTTGGCACACATATGTCCTTGGAATGTGCATCTATGGATGTGTTGATACCACAAATGTCGCACCTATGTTTGTACTTGCATTTCATTGTGAAATGCCCCCATGCTTTGCAGTTGATGAAGTCTTCTAGATGGTAGAAGTGGTCCTTATCACCAAATCTGAATAGTATGGGTGGGATGACAGTAATTCCATCACAACTATTGTTGTTTTATATTCATACCTGTTTGTTAGTCTATAAGCTCTACTTATGTCGGCTCATTTCTTCAACAGTTCTTCCGTTATCTGTGTGCTTCCTTACGTACACTTTATACCTCTGGGGTGGTAGTGGAATGTATGGATATCAGATTGGAACAAATAAAATTGTTCCCAGCAGACACTGAATATGGTCATCACATTGAACATGCTGAAAATCTTTTGAATACTAGCAATAGTTTAAACATGCTGCATTTAAAAAAAAATGGTCTCATTTTGAACACCTGAAATTTTTTTTGATCACTAGAGCATCAGTCCCTTAGGGTGACTTTCGTTTTCTGAACTTTTAATCTTGTTATAATATATATGACGCTAAGGTGCTACATGAGTCACACACTATTTTCTATAGAAAGTTGAGCTTATGGCACCCAGTAGTATTATCATGGGACTTTGGCATTTTATTATTGAATTAAGTCAAAATCTAATATACCATGTACCTTAACCCTTGAGTCTTAAGCGAGTGCACCTTCTTGTTTTCAAGCGCTTAGGAGGCCGTAAAATAGAGTTACTAAGAGGCGCCCCTGCAAGAGGAAAGTCATGGAGGAATGACATAGGAAGCATTGTTGTATAAAAGCAAAGTCAAATTGGAACAGCTCAGATACACTGGAACATGGAATCCAAGGTGGGGTTTTCATGGTGAGTCGTTGCTATGTTTAGGCCAACAATCTGGTAGTCGATGGATTCGACCTCGCTGTGCCGAACAGTTGTATAGAGTATCTTGCACAGAAAACTTGTGTTTTGGGGCGGTGATGCAACCAATGCCCTTCGTCGAGTTTTAGTGGATCAGTAACTACACGCATGGATGTCAACAAATGGGTACATGAGCACAACAGCAACAGTGACCAATAAAAACTGATCTGATCAATTGTGGCTACGGCATTTGAGTCAGACAAAAATCTTCGATTGTTTCCGAGTTTGTTTAATGCAGTTGGTTGTATACATAATGGTGACAGTCTTCGGTCGAATCGTCTCGGCGGATTTTAACTCAATAGTACGTGTGGTTTTATTATTTGTACTTCAATGACTGATTTAAGTCGCGAAACGTCACTTTACGATTCATTACGAATTCATGTGCTTACTGTTTTCCGAATAATCGTTCCGTAAGTGTACACTTTAATCCACCATGGCCTCGTCGCGATGTAAGTTTTATTAAGAACCCATCAACGGCTCGGAGAAGTTCTTTTCCCAGGTACAACTTCAAGTTCGGTGGTTATGTTGATGATGAACGTGTGTAAATATGTTTACGCACATCTGCGATACTGAATGTTTTATACGCCAGTAGCTTCGTTTCCTACAGTGATTAATGAGCTCTTGTATGTGCTTCCACGCGCACAAACATACATGAGAAACAAAAGATCAGCCGAAAGAACTTTGTTGGGCATTTGCACATCAAACCATACACGATAAATCTTTCTTGACACTGCGAAACATTTGCTTTGCTCATCAGCTTTTCAATAGCAGGGTCACCCACCAATAACTGCGCGTACTGTCGCAAATCGGGTCCATGTTTGTTATATCAATATGCATTATAAGTAGGTTGAGGCACACGGATATCACTGGATGCTTTGTAAGCGAGATCATGATAGTATCATGTTGCTTTGCGTATAAAATTATTTTCAAAACACAAAGCTATACATGGCGGCCAGAACAACGGGTGGCGGTAGAACCCGGGAAAATACCGGTAAAAACCACCAACCCACAGAAAACTACTGGCAACTTACTCACAAACCTAAATTGGCTAAGTCAGAGACTTGAACCGACGCAGACAGGTGACATGACATTAATCGATAAGGACTAGACCCCAATTATGTCCCCAGTAGATATGGAAGGCTCAACACACGTAAACGTCTTTGCTCTCAATCAAACGGTTGGAAGTGGAATGTAACTTTTATAGTTGGCAATACAAGTATTAAATATGTGTCGTAGTTGCGAGAACCTGCACGACAAGATCCCAATGTGGGCTTTGAAGAAACGTCTGCATCTGTATTCAAAAGGATTTAAAGGAAAGAAACACGTTACTCAATTCTCCAATTACAAAATACCCCAATATAATTTGTTAAAGAAACTGGATTTTTATATTCCTCTGTACTGACATATATATATATATATATATATATATATATATATATATATATATATATATATATATATATATATATATATATATATATATATATATATATATATATATAGATAGATAGATAGATAGATAGATAGATAGATAGATAGATAGATTTTTGTGTGTGTTTCTGTGTGTGCAATCGTAGATACATTTAGATTCTGTAATGATTGGTGAAAGATACAATATTTCATGCATAATAAGCAAAAATCATTGTGAGTGAATATCGAACTTTCAAACAAAAAACTAAAAATTAATTAAAATGTTTACACCGATCAAGTGAAATGCTATGGTATTTTGATGGCATTTTTACCCCACTTGTATCCGACCTCGTTATGTGAATAATTAAAACCCTATTTTATTTAGAAAAATTGGCAATATCTATAGTGTTTATCGCAACCACCCTGTTCACTCCATCTGTTCGACATTTTTTTTTCAGTTCTCATAAAAATGTTTTAAAACGGAATTCTTGTAAAATTACACGTATTTGGTTGTTCTTTTTTGGTGACACAAAGATCATGTACTCATTGTAATTACAAACATATCTTCCCCACAATCTGCCAGCTTAGAAAAATAATATTTATTTTAACGTCTATCTCAGATAATGCCAACGCGTGAATGGAACCACATATTCATGCTCATAATCCATTAGTTTCATACCTTCGTTTTGGGCAGGTAAAGAGATTCGTCTTATAAAAGGTGATGATACATGAAAGAAGAGTAATTGCACATATAGTCCGCAAATATCATTGTGAGCGGATGTTTAACGTTTAATAGTAAATGAAAAGAATTGAAATTAATTAAAATATGTATGCCGACTAAATGCCTCTTTATTTACCACAAGCTATGGTAAAAATATGTGCCCTTGGTTTGGTTAAGATAGAACCCCAACTTGCTTGTCTATCAGATATTCGGGGTCTTTCGATGACATTTTGTATATGCAGCTAACTGTCGACCAAGGGAAATCGACATGCAAATTACTCATTACTTAAGTGTCTGTAGGACAAATGACAATCGATATAGTTTTTATATCAGCAGCCCTGTTCTCTCTTTCTGTTGGCTAGTTTGATTATCTGTAGACGGAATGCTTGAAACTAATTCGCATTTCTGTAAAATGATCTTTATCCGCGTTTTACTTTTGGGTGACCCAAAGATCATGTACTCACTACAGTCACGAACATATTTTCCCACAGTCTGACATTTTAGAAAAATAATATTTAGGTTAACATGTGTGCCAGATCACCGGATTGTAATGCAAACAAGTGAATGGAACCATATCATTATGTTCGGAATCGGTTAGTTTCATATTCTCGTCTTCGTCAGGTAATCTAATTGGCCGTAAATAATGGTTATTTATGGCGGCATGTGACTATGTAAAAACAGCTACCTGGATAAAATACATGAAATTTTCTTTTGTGCCTCTTAATAGTGCGTACTCTTACTAGAAAATATGTACTATTTTGCATAGTTTCTTTTGTCAAATTTTAAACTTTCACATAAATATAAATGATTATTTGTTACGGACATGATTAAAATCTAAATAATCCATTTTATCAACAATTCACAATCTCTGTGGCTGTAATTAAATTAACCCATTTTACTCTTTTTGTTGAAAAGCGTTTTATACACGGTATACAAAAAGCTATTTTACATTCCCGTTGAACTCTCCGTACGCGGAAAAATGTACCATATATAGCTCTCAACGATACCATCATCATCAACGCCACAGTTGCATTACCAGTAGCTGTGTAATATGCTACAACATGTTGGTAGGATCTGGCTAAATCGTGTGTTTGGAGGTGTGTGGTGGAAAGTAAATCTATATGTAGATTGGGGTGCATATAACCCAGAAACCAGCATGTTTACCCTGTCCATATTATCGACAACGTCAAAATTTACATCAATTGTTATTGAGAGATGATGCTGTAAAATATTATATGTATCTGAATTATGTGATGGAGGAGGCATATTTATTATATTTAACAGAAATTCAACAGCTTCCTGCAGTTGCAGTTAATGCATTGCCAAATAATACCTAAAGGTTAATATCGAAATAATTCATCTATGAATCTGATTTAGGAGAACTGAGGATTTATATCGTTCGTTTTTTGTCATATCAGCCCATTTTGCTCTATTTGTAGAATAGTTTTGTTTATTTATATACAGTTTTAATTGATGGTGTGATAGACGTAATGCTTATATGTGTCCTCTCTTTGATGGGATATATATCAGGTGCTCTTTTTAATAATGAATGTGTTTTCACAAAGTCTGACATTTTAGAACTTAGGTTTTCTTTTATGTGACTTTAAAACAGCTAAAACTTGGCCTCATTAGAATGCAGACAATATACTATATAGAATTACAACCGTATCATTGGTCTCCATTTATTTTTGTTTTTGCAGAGTCACTAGATAATGTAAGTTTCACTTAAAACATATCTCTTACTGCAAGCTGATACTGCTTAAAGGTCAGGAGCATGACCTTTCTTTGCTGCTGTTATGCCGTTTCCCACCTGAAAACACATATTAGTTTACTCATGGTGTCGAGTTTTCTTTTATCACTGGCTCAAACCACGAAATAATAGCTTTTGAAAGATAGTTAAACAGTACAACGCTGAAATGTATGTATGTATGTATGTATGTCAATTTCGAAGAGCCGAACATCACGAAGGCTCCGCGATCGGACTTTGTGCTCCATTAATTATGAATTTTATTAGTATCTATATATTTTGCTAAGTATCAATGTTTGTGCACAGATTCTAAACAAGATGAACTTCCTCTGGAGTCATTCAAATGTCCTGGGTCCATTCTGCATTCACATTACAACCTTATTTTGTGTTTTACACATATATTGCTAGCTTTATCTAATCGAGGAGCTTACATTTACATTTTGTCGTGTAGTCTACATGACCTGATTTTATGATGTGGAGACGTTCCATAATCAGTGTTGTGATTTTCCGTTATATATACAAAAATGTTAATATATGTTAATGGCAAAATATTTGACACATCATTTTGAAATCCAGCACAATATCAACGTACACCAGGGGTTTAAAGAACCTGCACTCTACAATTACCTGAATAATAGCATGGTAACATTCAACTAGAATAATGGTAAGACTAAATTATCGGAAATGAAAACAAACGTGTTGCATTTATTTGAGCAATAATTCAAAGCAAATGTCACGTAAAAGCAATTTATAGTGTGCAGTATATTTTGTACCAGTAGAGAGAATTGTCAGCGCGTATTGCACAACTATATCAAATAACTAAAAATAGCACATTACAACCTTGGTGTTGGCCCTTTCAAAACAATTAAATCTAATAGCTGAGTAACTCTGACTGGACTAGTAATTTTGGATGATTTTACTTCTTTCTTACTAGGCTAGTACACTTTCTTGATTTTCAAAACCCCATCAAGTTCAATTTTTATGTTGTTCATCCTGACCATGTTTTACCCATCGTTCTGGGCTAGTGAATATTCAGTTTATAAACTGTGTCGAGTATATTCCAAATGTATGAACGGCTTTTGTTCGAAAAGCAACGATATATTATTACCATCCATTGGGAAGCTACCACGATAACAATATGCACACCTTTGTGCGCTCTAAGTGTAGACATACATTTAGATCACACTAAATTATATTATTTTCTCTTTAAATATGTTTGATTGCTTCCTCTTTGTGAATGTCATTGAATAAATGCAAAGTATAATTTCTCAAATTATGTTAGTTGATTTGAAAGAGAACATAAATATATACCTTTTCGGGATTTTTATTTCCGCAGAATAACGTTTGAGATATATAATGTACGCACTATAAATTGTTAAAGCTACGTTAAAAATCCAAATCAATAATATAATAATAATAATGATAATAATAACAATTATTATTATTATTATTATTATTATTATTATCACAGATTGTAGCATGTTTGCGTTGCACATTATTATTATTATCACAGATTGTAGCATGTTTGCGTTGCACCTCTGTGGTCGTTGGTTCTTTCTCTGGCTCCAGCATGTGAGATGGTAAAGTAGTTTCCTAGGGATTCTACTGTTTCCTAAACAACAAAAGATCACATTACGTCAACAGCTGGACAATGGAAAATGTGTTTATCATAAGCAGTGAGAAGAAATCAATGTAAGATAAAATAAGTTATAAACTATAAATATTAATTACTTTGTATTGGCAATATGTTTTGTTAAGAAAGACAAATAGGAATGCAAAAATACATGTACACATTTAACGATGCGCTAATACAATCGCGTTGCCATGTACATACATATATATGATTAAAGCTGAATTTATGTATAATGTTAAAGACAAAAATAACCAAATAAATGTATCATCTAATCTGAACCTAGGCAAGATGTATAAAACAAGTAGTAGTATTCGCTATAGGTCTCATTCCGTGGGAATCAAATAAATGCCTGAAGTTCATTGTTTTTTTTCCCTATTTCCACGTAGCACACTATCAATAATTAACAACTAAATATTTGTTAAAGGTGCGAATACTGCAAGTAAATGTTCTTTAACCATCTAATGCCCGCTTATGTATGACTTGCATGGTTCATCTTGTTTCATATTTATATTACTTATAAGTAAACCTTTATAACGCGACAATTAAAACCTCAATTCATTCAATACAAAACATAACCTACACATTTATACAAATAATTATTACCATCTCAAATTACTAAACATGTATACATAAAAATATTCATGCAATTCACCATATTAAGCAACAAGGGGCGTTCCATTTTACGAAACTAATCGATGTTGTCATAAAATCCCTTGAATAGTTTACATTACGTCGTTCGCTCATAAAAGCTGTCAAATTACTGGGGTTGAGAAATATATTCCCAAAATAGACTTCCCATAATCAACAAATAATTACCAAAATCAAACATTCTTATAAATGAACAAATAAATACGAATATGTTTATTTCATTTTGCCTATATAATGTCTTAAACAAAGTTCCACAAAACTAAATGAATGATACATATGTGCATGTTTTTAAGTTTACACGTGCTGAAATTTGAATGAAGTGTAATTTTTTAAATCTGCCTTTTCACTTTAACAATATCCCACAAATTTGTGCAAATTAGCGCAGCATAAAAATTTAGATAAATTTAGATAGATGTAAATCCGTTCCGAAGTGTATATTTACACTAGTGTGCTAATAAATATGTAGTTGCATATATGCGTATATATTATATTAGCAGTATTTATAATAGTAGTAGTGGTGGTATCATTGTTTCTTTGACGTTGTGTTTTGCATACATCCATTCAGCATACTTTTCTTTCATTAACAATAAGAAATAACTAATTATAATAAACCAGGATGTAAATTTTGGTCGATTGGCATTTATGAATTAACATACAGCCATACCCCACTCAACACGTGCCAATACATATGGACCAACAAACAATAATATTGCTAGGAAAGGTGAGGACATCGTAGGTGTTACGAGCGCACTGGCACCTCAAGGGGCAGTCATGCCTAATGTCTGTCAATTGTTGCACTGTCAGTATATATCATACATAAATTTAACTCGTTATAACATACAACATGCTCAATCATTCTTCATGAATTTTTACAATGCACTAAGAAAACATTATTTCATACTGGTAAGTATGAAAATAGTTATGTGCTTAATTGTTTTCCTGATTGTAGGTTAGGTTGTACTTTAGATTAAGGTCACTTTTAAGAAAATATTTGAATGGTACTTTAGTTTAGTCAAGTCTTATTGACAATTAGACTTTTGTTTTATTTTGGGTTATACCTTGGATTGCAACATATCGTCTTATAATATAGGTCAAATGAAAATGAGTGTAAACATTCAATTGGTAAATAAATAGCTCATTCCAGTTTTAAATCAGTCTCTGAGAATCAATTCATCATCAAACTTCACAGCTGTGATCTTGAAATAAGATATAATTCGAGAGGAATTATTTATTTAAAACACAATGTAATTACTAAAGTGTTCATTGGCTTTTGGATTATTACGTTATTTTGGATCTTTATGAATTCGTTCAAAGACATTCTGGATTTTATCACTGTGTTATACCACGACATTTAAAACTATTGATTCATTCGGAACAATTCCATTGTTTTGAACTTTTGATAGAAGATTTCGACTGTGCGGAATTTAATTCACCACGCTATATGTTTCCCTTGAATTTTCACTTTGAGCTGTATTGAAATAAAGTACTTGTTTATTTTACTTAAATTGTTGGTCTTCCTTTCTGTTATATATGTTATGGTCTTGAGTCGTAACACATAACATAATTTGATTTTAGATGGCATTATATGATAATGTGCAAGGCTATTGTGAACTTTTGCTCTGGCATTTGGTCAAGCAGAAGTCTTTTAAATAATTTTCTATTGTCCACAACAGTAGCCATATTTGATAGCAGATTGACATATGTCACATAACACTGAAATATCTCTATGCCATTATTTTGTCGGTAAAATTCGTCAAATTATGTTGAGAGATTATGTGCAATAATTTAGAGATTTTATATTTTAGCAACGACAATGTTATTTGATAGATAAATATCGGTCGTTAGCACTTGAAAGTATTCTATTCCTGAACAGTATGTGACAGGTTTGGTCATATTCAGTCAATATTTGAAGTAGTGTGTTAATGGGAAATTTGGATTTGGAGTATGGCTCTTTGGCCTTAGCTCTTTAGTATTGATATTGGTCTCTGTCTTCTATCCTCCATGACTTGATGATTGCTACTGTCATAGTATTTTGACATAGTGTATGGATATCCCTGATCATGGCATTATTCTGCAAAATGATTGGAATCTAAGAAACAGGGTGTTAAAGGAAATATTAAATATGAGTTGTTCTAACGGTGGTTGTTGTGAAATCGTGTTATAATTGAAGTTAGGGTCTTCCAACAGTTCTCCGCAGAAGTACATCTACGGAGTTTTAATCTGAAAATACGTGTGGTTTCACTATTTAACTGCATGTTCAATTGAGGAAATTTTTATTACCGATTTGTGCGCTCACACAAACAGAGTGACAGCACTTCGAGGTTGCATTAATAATTTTCGTGCGTATTAATGACCAAATAATCGTTAGACAAAGGTGCAATCCAAACGTTCCACAAAGCACATGGTCACAATGCATAATGACATGGCAAACACGAACTGGTTCTTGATATGTTACTAATACTGATGCATGGGATCATATCAATTCTTCACGGAAGTCGATTTGTAATAATAGAGGCATGTTAATGGCCAACGTGCATAATATCCACTTATGTGTATCAGCGACATGTGCTGAAAGTTTTACCTTAATGATTCAGCTGCTGTATATTTACTTGCAACATTGACAATGTTTGACGCGTATTTGTCAAGTATTCCAAGCGCGCGATCATGTGAAAGAATTAAGAGATCGGCCTGATGAATCCCATTAGGTATTTGATCATCAAACCAACCACATGGCATTTTTAGTGGCACATACAGGCAATTTTACCATAGTGATTGTATGGTCAACAGGCTCGAACAACCCCACGAATGACGTTTGCATCGCTTCCTTATTTTTCAATAACAATTTCACATTTCCAATAACTGCGAGGACTGTAAACTATTTTAGATAGAATCCGATGAGAAACCATGTTTGTCTTGCCTTTTCTTTGTTTATTATATAAATATATTTACCTTCAGAGACTGCACTTTGTCCAACGCCTGAAACAATTTTAGCCTTTGTGCTTCCTTTGAACATCCATCTAGCGATTCTGTCTCTGAGTGTTGAATTAATTGCGTTCAAATCATTTATAAGATATGTATCGGCAGGTTGACGTATATATGATTATGTTGCTAGCATGCACTATTAAGTCAATTCATACGAGCTTCAGCAGACTTTGGCTGGTTGTTAGAAACAAGTCGTATAACAAGCTCTGTACCAGTTACACAACAATTGTATCTAGGTCATGGAGGGATCGATGTGACATTTCATTTCGACAATTTTGTGTTTGAACGCAACGTAGAGTTGCTTTACGTTTTTCCATGCGACATTGCACATAATATAAAGATATAATTGTATTATAACACCTAAACTGCTCAAGCACAGATCCGATGGAACCAGTTCCATCTTTGCAAACTCAATTAGCGCGTTAAATATTTGTCCTGCTGAATCATGAGAAATCTCATTTACTATTGAAAAAAATCTATGGCGGCTAACAGTGGATCACCTGTTTATGATTGCACCGTCGGCTGATGATCAACTGTGTTTTGATGTTCTCAGGGATTTAACGAATGTGCTGAGTGAAAAAGTTGAGACGATATTGTTGTCCACCATCGATTTCTTTTTCCACAATTGATGAAGCAAATGCTCTTGATAATTCCGATAAAAATACAAATAATGTTTGCGTGATGTGAAGCATGGAATACAAAACAGTCCCATAATAACATTTTCGTGATGTCGGTACATAATCACCAATGTGTGCAATGTTCAAGATATTACGTGGTGTTGACTCACATGGCCTTGCAAACATTCATTGGACTTGGTGTGCCGCCGTTTTTTCTTGGGACGAAATTCGTGACATATTTTCTGAGGTCAGCAAGAACCCATACAGCTTTTTCATTATTGATTTAACTTGTGGGTCAAAACAATTTTCAAAAGAGATAATTCCGCTTTCTGACGGTGACGTGTTAAAAAAAAAGTATTAAAAGAGATGCCGTAAAGACACTTGTGATAACCAGGAACCGATTCGAAGTGGTATAGAAGGCGGGTCAAATTTCAAAGATATGTTAAGATCAAGACAAATGGCACGATATGATCTAACAGCTGGTTTTGAGAAAAAGTCGCACCGCTGCATAAACCGACAAAAGAAATGGAGGCCAAGCCTGCAGCAACTATTCGACAAACATAGTCGCTGAAACCACTGCAGCGATGATGGGAACACAAGAAAGACCAGCTCTAACCGGATGTGTGCCATTGTAATTAGAATAAATTGAAAACCATTAAATGAAATACAAAATATAATGTTGGAGACGTGCTTATGGGTCTTTCATAACAACCATCTACATACAAATCAAAATGAAAAGTACCAACAAATAAAAGATGTCAGGAATCAGCACTGAAAAATATATAAATTATATACAGTTTGTCGGTTTAATACCTTATGATAGGCAATCATCCGAGGATATATTGTGACATAAACTACCAGCACATAGGAGTCATAACTACTTTAAAAAGAACTGGCCTGCATTTGTATATAAGGAGTGGACTGGACAAAATGGATTTAGCAATACAAATCCAACGTGGACTGAATTTGAGCCAAACGTAAAAAGTAGCAAACGTAGTGGTAGATGTTTTTAAATATGATTTTCAATTATGTTATAGCTCTAATCTGTAAGAGGTAGAGTGAAAAAGTAGTTGTACCTATTTAAGAAGAATCATCGGATGAAACACTCTAAGTTGCAATGGCGAAAGCAATAAAGAAAGAAAAGGCGTTGGTAGACTACATAAACTTAACGACGTCATAGATTGATTAAAAACACTTACTACGTATGTTCGTGCCAGTGATAACGAACCATAAGTCATTATTGGCACCGCATCAATTTATCAGCGATTACCAATGACATCGTGGTCCGAAGATGAGTTCTGATCAGTCACTTTGTGTTTTATATGAAATTAATGCAGCGATGCAACGTGGTTTTGTAAATACAACTCAAAGCATTACCTTGTTCATCAAAATCTCATCATTGAACCATACTTTAATGTGACTTTTTCTACACCTATTACCACTGGTGACTAGCGCACGCTTGAAATTGCATTATTATCATTACGAATTTACTACAGATGGCCTAATATTCGATTGCAACCATTTGGTGGTATTGGTGAAAATATATTTTCGTCAGTCAGTGGCTTACGTATGGAATAATATTGAACTCACTGCAGTTGCGTACGGCATAGAAACGATTAAATACTAGTCACTGTTATCTCCTGAAAATGAGAAGTTCTTTTCTAAGCTACTTTTTCATTGTTCTGTAGTTCAAGAACTATATTCTCCTATACTGACAGTACATATATATATATATATATATATATATATATATATATATATATATATATATATATATGTGTGTGTGTGTGTGTGTGTGTGTGCGTGTGTGTGTGTGTGTGTGTGTGTGTGTGTACATTTAGACTATATAATGATTTGTGAAAGCTACGAAATTTCATGCATAGTAAGCAAAAATCATTTTGAGTGAATCTTGTACTTTAAACTAAAAGACTAAAAATTAATTAAAATATGTATACTGATTAATTGCATTTCTAGGGTCTTTTGATGGCAGTTTTAGATGGAGCTAGTTGTTTACCCCAACTGTATCCGAATTCGTTATGGAAATAATTGAAACCCTATTTTATTCAGAACAATTGACAATATCTATATTGTTTATCTCAACCACCCTGTTCACTCCTTCTGTTGGACATTTTTATTATATTTTGACAGTTCTCATAAAGATGTTCTAAAGACTGAATTCGTGAAACTAACCTCAATTCCTGTAAAATTGCTCGTATTTGGTTGTTCTTTTTTGGTGACACAATGATCATGTACTCATTGTAATTACAAACTCATTTTCCCCATAATCTGCCAGTTTAGAAAAATAATATTTATTTTAACGTGCATGTCAGATCACCGCATTTTAATGCCAACAGTTGAATTGAGCCACATCTTCATGCTCATAATCCATTAGTTTCATACCTTCGTTTTGGGCAGGTAAAGAGATTCATCTTATAAAAGGTGATGATACCTGAAAGAGGAGTAATTGCACATATATCGTTGTGAGCGGATGTTTAACATTTAATAGTAAATGGGAAGAATGGAAATCAATTAAAATATGTATGCCGACTAAATGGCTCCTTATTTACCACATGATATCGTAAAAATGTGTACCCATGGTTTGGTAATGATAGAACGCCAACTGGTTTGTCTATCGGATATTCAGGGTCTTTCGATGACATCTTGTATATGCAACTAACTGTCGACCAAGGGAATCGGACCACGTTATGCAAATTACTCAAATGGTAAGTGTCTGTAGGGCAAATGACAATCGAGATAGCTTTTACCTCAGTAGCCCTGTTCTCTCTTTCAATTAACTACTTTTATAATCTGTAGACGGAATGCTTGAAACTAATTCGCATTTCTGTAAAATGATCACTGCCTGGGTGTCAGTGTTGGGTGACCCAAAGATCATGTACGTATTACAATCACGAAGATATTTTTGCACAGTCTGACATTTTAGAAGAAAAAAAATATTTCGGTTAAATTATGTGTCAGATCATCACATTATAATGCAAACAAGTGAATGAAACTACATCATTATTTTCGAAATCTGTTCGTTTCATATTCTCATCTTCGTCAGGTAATCTATTTGGCCGTAAATAATGGTTATTTATGGCGGTATGTGAATGTGTAGAAACAGCTACCTGGATAAAATGCATGACATTTTCATTGTGCCACTTAATAGCGTCTACTTTCACTAGACAATATGCACTATTTTGCAAAGTTTCTCCCGTCAAATGTGAAAATTGCACAAAAATATAAATAATCCATTTGTATCAACAATTCAGAATATCTATGGCTCTGATTAAATTAGCCCAATTTACTCTTTTTGTTGAAAAGCGTTTTATAAACAGTATGCAAAAAGCTATTTTGCATTCCTGTCGAAATCTCCGTATTCGGTTGTTTAGCGTATTTGAAAACTAATATATTGCGTATCTTTTGTATGACATTTCAAGAATGCTAGTCAGATCACAGCGTTGTAATGCAAACGGGTGAATACAATTAAATCATTATGCCCAGAATCAATTAGCTGCATATGTTCGTTTTCATTAAGCAATGCGATTTGTCTTAAACATCTGTCATTGTTTAGGTTTTTGTGGCTGCGCTTAAGCAAACCCCAAACAATATGCTTGTAGTGTTGTATCTACTCAATCTGTCATTTAATCAATGAGCTGTTAATTTGAAAGGTGAAGAATTATAAGCAAATAAGGGAATTTTTATAATGAATGTTAGTGTTTAATGAATGGCTTCTAAAGTTAAATAAGTTGACATTTGCCAGAGCAAGAAATAAATGAACTTAAAAAAGTTATTTATTTTATAAAATATAAGCACTTATTTCCAGATGCTCCTACAAGAACCAACAATTTCCATGACGTTGGAATTGTAAATTCCAAATCTGTGAAACCAAGCCCGTACAGGATGAATCCTCTCAAACAGGATTACTTAAAAAAAAGAAATTCAATATTTGCTGGAGAATGATTATATAGAGCCCAGTAAAAGTGAATGGAGTTCACCATGCATACTTGTTCCAAAACCAGATAAAACTTTCCGTATGTGTACTGATTATAGGAACGTGAATAGTGTGACTAAAACAGCTTCATTCTCATTACCGATAATCGATGGCTGTATTGATAAGATCGGGAATGCTAAGTATGTCTCCAAATGTGACCTTCTGAAAGGATTTTGGCAAATTCCACTAACGGAAAGAGCAAATAAAATTTCGGCATTCGTGACTCCAGATGGACTTTACCAATATAAAGTAATGCCGTTCGGGATGAAACGGTCGGCAAGTACATTTCAACGTCTCATGAATATGATTACCTCTGGTCTAGACAATTATGATGCTTACATCGATGAGGTCATCATCTACAACGACTCTTGTAAAGATAATTTATCAACAATTCGGAAATTCCTTGACAGACTCACAGATGCATGTTTGACAATTAATTTATATTTAAAGTGAGTTCTGCCATGCTGGTGTAACGTTTCTAGGACATATCATGGGACATGGACAAGTTAAACATATAATTGCTAAGGTCAAGGCTATCTCTGAATTCCCTGTGCCTGTAAATAAAAAGCAACTGATGCGATTTTTGGATATGGCCTGATACTATCGAAAATTTGTTCCGATTTTTCTATAATTGCAGTTGACGAGTTGAAAGCCATACTTAAAAGCGCGCCAGTTCTTAAAGCGCCAAATTTAAGCCAATCATTTAAATTGTCTGTTGATGCTAGTGATATTGGGTTTGGAGCAGTTTTGATTCAAGAAGATGAAAATGGTATTGATCATACAATGTGCTATTTTTGCAAGAAATTAAAAATGCACCAAAAAATTATTCGACAATCGAGGAGTGTTTGGCTTTGATACTGGCATTACAACATTTAGAAGTTTACCGTAATTCAGCTCCATCTCTGATTAATGTGCTTAGTGACCACAACCGCCTTACGTTCATCGGCAAGAAGAAAAGTAAAAATCAAAGACTACTAAGGTGACATTTTTTGTTACAGGAATATAATCTTGATATCAGGCACATCAAGGGAAAAGATAATTTAATAGCAGACGAACTTTCCCGTGTATAACAATGTATTATTTCAAGTACACTGTGTGTAATTTGTGAGTTCTTTTTAAGCTCATTTATAATTTGTATGTTATGAAAACTTGCAGTTCTTCATAAGCTGTTTAAAGGACTTCTTTTTGGTTTTTACCAATGATGGCCATATGTGATGGAAGATTAGTAGTGTATAACATTTAAGGCCCTTTAGACAAGGATACTTTGTCAGTTTTTATCATACTTCTACTGAGTAGTTTTTGTGAAGAAATCATGCAAAGGTTCACTCGTTTTATTACCAGTTGCTATATTGATCGTGGAGCAGTATAAGCTGTATAAACTTGAAATCACTAAGCAAAGTTTTGTCCAATGTGGCCAAAATATGTTCAGTAGATTTAAATAATCATTAAAAGGTTGATGGCAGAAAGGTTTAGTTTATAAAACTGAAATAAGTAAAGCAAAAAGAAACATTACACTTTTATGTGTGTGCATGTGTGAAAAATAGGCACAGCAGCCATTTTTACATTTAAAGACAACAAATTATTGATGTGCCAATAACAACACAACTTCATGTTTTTTTTCCGTTTCTGTCTGATAGTGAACATGATTTTGATCCAAGGCATGGATCTTTTGCAATAACAACAGGTCCATCTTCTTGCCTAGGCTCTTTGAGTATCCTGATGAAACAACCCAAGTGTTGGATCACAGCATTACTTTCTTTACTTTTATAAAGTTTTGCTGAGGTTAGATTTGATGCTGGTATGTCTCTTTGCTGATAGTGAAACCGGTATAGTGCTGGTACATATCATTCTAGATTCAACAACTGAAAACAAAATATATTTATTTCAGAGACAACAAAGAAATTATGTTGATACGACATAGGCAAAACGGTAAACAGAAGTCCACCAAAATGACTGATGCTTTACAAACCAAAACAAAAACAGCAATTAATATCCATTCCTTTACAATAGCTATCACAGAAACCATAATGATTTATGACATGCCACAAAAATAGCCGCCGGAATATGGCTTACAAAGGGTAATAAAGTCATTTAATCAGGTGCAAGATTACCTCAATAATATGCACGGATCTCGCTCATTACTTGACTTGTCTTAGACTCGGATGACATAAACCCATATTCCATATCTGATGGAAATCTGATCAGAATATGGACTCCACAGACGTGAAAAGCAATAGTTGACAGATGAACATTCACAGTACGACAGACAAAACAGACACAGTGTCACACTACAGACCCACTTTGCCTTATAGACTGAAGAACTAAAATTTTACCTACCACCAGTTTCAATTCTCCATTCGTTTGGACTCTTTTCTAATTCATTTAAGTCTTCTTGGAAGCTGGCCTTCGGGAGAACTTGGACCAACTTTGATTTATGCAAGACTGACAAGGGAAGTCACTAAAAGTCTTTATTTATGCTTATATCATTGTCCAGAAATCCAGCAAGCTGATATTGTATAATGTCAGCAATTTCCATAACCTGCGCGATGGTCGCTACATATTTTCCAAGTCCTGACCATGTTATTGCATCCGGATACTCAAGGTTACAGATTTTACACAGTTCTCGTAATACATCTGGACATTTGTAAGGGTAATGGGCATTGCCTGTCCTTGTAAACAAGTACCCAAAGTGGTCAACATTTGTTGCCTTTCTATATTTGAAAAGAATTCTTATTTTTTTAATCATGTTTGGTGTCAGAAGGATGGCAACTCTTATTTCAAATTTACCCATGACTTCAACTCTCATCAGACTATGACACAGTCATGGCCTCCTCATTAAGTGGTGTGCATGATACTTCACCTGCTGTTTCAAACTCGGAAACTTTCATTCTCTGCACTTGTCCTCCCCTTTCTATGTTAAAAAGATTAATTTCACATACGGTTACTTTGGTTAAATTAGCACACACACACATATGTATTGTCCTTGATTTCCTCTCTGAGGCCTGCACTAGTTTTCTTTACATGATCATAAAGTTCCTTCTTATCTCCATCAAGTGGGATGATTAAAGGATTATTAAATTGCTTGCTTTTCAGACTTTGACGAGCTGTACATTAAGCACGATCTCCCCAATCACTTTCATACAACTGGATAAATGTCTTTCCTTTTGCCACTTTTGGCTGATTTTTCTCTTTCAGCCCCTTACTTGGGATTCTATGGGCACGTTTCTTCAGAGAATATCCAAGCTTCAATGCAACACTAGGTTTCCTACGCATTAGTTTTTTCACTATATTCTGCCATTTTTTTATAATCTTCGTGACTGATTCAAATTGACTTGCATCAAAACATTCTTCTATGGTTATAAGACCTACCATTTTCTTCATTTCTTTCAAAAACCGACCAAGTTCTCGCATTTTGTTTGAAACAAAATTTGATATGTGCTCTTCAATATCATTGTTGTTCCAAAGGCGCTGGCCATAGTTAGTTATGAGAAGGTAATTTGTTTTACTGTTTTTCAAATTGCATCATTTTTCATACTGTTTACGACATAAGAAGCAAGAATTTCCCTTCCTTCACTGCACTTCTTTTCTTCTTTAAACTCACTGAAGATTTGGTAATGCTTTACTGTTTCTTATGTTCTACCAGTTTCTTTTCGCAATATCAACTTTTGCAAGAAGGGCAAGGAACGAACTAGGATGCATCACGTTTCTTGCCATGCAAAGCATAATTCCATGGTCTGTATTAGGAATCAACACCCCTTTACCTTTTTTATATACGTCTAAATTATGTTTAAAGTCACTTTAATTGCACAGCACTTTCCAACCTCGTCTATGCTCATGTCAATTATTTGGAAGTGAAAGTATACTTACAACCTCCATTTCATGTGAATAACATGCTGCATAATGACATGCAGTTTTTCCATACCAATTTACCACAGAAACTGCAAGAATGCTGTTTGTCCCATTTCTGCTTTTTTTATTCATTAGTATTTGTGGTCTGAATTACGATTCCAGGTAGGTTTGACAATCCCATACCACTGATTATGTTACTACAGTCATCCTATGAATTGTCATTAACCATCTCGTTGAGCATCTATTGGATATTTAAATGAGACTTTACCTAATATATATTTCTCACATATTCACTGGGATGGGGATAAAATAAATCTGAATGTGCTCCCTTATTCCCCCTGAACAAGGTCTTTCAATCTCCACAGTCATACCTAATCTCCTTATCAATATTTCCGGTTGCAAAGAGACAAAGCCTGTTACGACTCAATGGTGTTAAACTAAGTAATAAAAAAACAGTGAAACGCAACCAGTGTTTGTGTGTGATTTGAATTTTTAACGTAAGTTAACATTGTTTCAGTCATATTGCTACAATGTATATAGTGTGCAGTTTATAGTAATTAATAGCACTGGGGCATCATGCCCACAGCCATGAAGTATCATGTCCCTCCCAGTCACATTATCCTGACACCAGGCTGACCAGTCCTAACACCAATCTCTTAATGCTGAGCGCCTAGCGAATTTTAAAGCAACAAGTTTTGTCAAATTCAGCAAACAGTTTATTTCCTTAGAAATACAAAGTGAAAATATAAAACAAAAAAAGAAAAACCTTACAATATTGTGAATTAAATCCCAAACATTACCTAAAATTTATATCACAAATCCAAATATATGAAGTTCTATTTGAATTCCAGTGGTATTCGATATAAAGTCCAATACTGAATGTGCTGATGTGCCAAGTGAGATGACTGGCATTCTGTCTGTTTTTGTCCCTTCCATGTAAATTAAACTCAAATTCAACATCATTTTGAGGTTCAGTTGTAAATCCAAGGACGCTTCTCCATTTCCTCTAATCTGATATACTTCCAAATTTTGAAAATTACTGTCAACAGCCAGCTTTTCCCAAATGAAATCATCATATGAAGAAGCACGATGTCATGAATTTGCCATTTGCAGTTTTCTAGGTAGCCTTATTTAAACACGCATTTGTAAAACTTCTTCATGAACGCATGATCAAAACCATTGTGCAATCAAAACTACTTTTAAAACCATTTATGTCAAGCCAAGCATCCAGATGTGCAAACAGTTGCCTACCTGAACAAAGACTTGTGACATGACAAGAACCACAAGACTTCTGCTGGCAGCATGACTTATGTCATGACAAGCACTCTGTATAATGTGCAAAGTAAAGTTAAACTATCGTATATACTTGTGTCTAGCAGAATAATTTTGACAAAATAAAAGCCTGGAAGGAAGTGAGCGGTGGAGTCAGCTCAACCATGGGCCAAGGTATACATTCGAAAATGTGATGCTTTTTTTGCTGAGTAATGTAATGGCTGTAAATCGTAGGACATTAATTTTTTAATATTTTCTGCATCCCATGTCTTACATGCATGTACAAAATAAACAACATTTTCAGTGTTTCAACACTTGTAGATAGAAAAAATGTCATGGGAAATTGGTTGTGTTATTTCAATAACCACGTCAATTAACCGTTATATACTACGACGATTATTTCTGTTATTATTTTGCATATTCACATTTCCTGATTTATCCAACATGAAATTAAATGAAGGTAAATAAAAACTTCATAATTCTCGGGCTGGTTTGAGCTAAACCAGGAGACTGGGCTGTAGTATAATGGAAACATCCTTTACAGTGCAAATTGTGCTTAGCCACAATTAAATCCTTGTTTATTCCCAAACATATTGGATCCAGATTTTGCTTTATTGGTCCTACCCAAAAACATACCTCCATATACCATTTCAGCTTAATGTACATAGCTGTTGCATTTACCTTGATTTACATGCTCATGATTTACTCTTCTCCAGTGATATATGCGATCAAAAAATTGGAGATAATCTCTATACAAAAGTACACGTTTAATTGTACAAGACAAATTACTAAGGGTGAAACGATTCATCAATATATCAATGCATCGATCATTTTGCTGGAACGATACACACAGCGATACAAGAGAAGGAGAATCGATTAAAGACGAGATTTACCATATTAAAGTTATTGTAGACTTCAGCAGTTATGAATAATTAATATTAGTTCGCCTTCTTATTTTTTAAATATATAATTCAACTGAAACAGCAGTTGCTATCCTAGGCACTCATATATATTAGTAAAAATTAAAAGACTTTTGAGAATATTCGCTCGCCGTCTACAACTTCGAACAAAGTGACATGGTTCGTTGTCTGCCTCCACCCGAAATTCCATGCTAATTATCTTATCACAGCAGAAGGTTCAGCATAAAGAATGCATTTGAAATGTGTTCCACGTGCATACAAATTTTGATTGGTTTAACAGCTTGCATAATGAGAAAATGGCATGAAAACAACCAATGGTTTGTGCCGTTTTATCTCGTTGTGCAGGATACAGGCATATACTACTACTGTTGATTAGCACAATCCTTTTTCGTTTTACTTCCCAAAACAGTGACAGTGTGCTGAAATATTGTCCAAATCGAGTTGACCATGGGCAAGTAAATTAAACATTTATTTATCTGTATCAAAGACCTGCTTTTCCATATTTTCATAGGTAACCAAAAATGGTGGAAGTCAGTTAAAAGGTTTACTGTTATTAAGCTGTACCATTTAATAATCTTAAGACCATGCTGTTGAATGATTCAAATCTTAGGTTACTTGCCATTGGTGGAATTACATGACTGATGGTAATGCTGGCGCAGGCATTATGTTATTAATGGAGAATCCCAGTTCTATATATAGCTTTATCGAAGCCCTCAATAATTCATAAGCTTAAAGAAGGTTCTAAAACTTTAATAAAGCAAAATAATAATAAAATAAAGTTATAAACAATTGCAACTATCAGTTTGATGTTTTTTCCTGAGTTTATCATGGTATAAACCGTCAGTTGCTGAAACACAACAATTAATGTCCAAAGAGCCTGTAATAAAAATATCTAAAAATACCAGAAAAAAACATCTGTGTTCTCATACTGCCTCCAATCATAGCTTACAAGAAACATTAAAATGAAAAATGTCAACTTGCAGCCTTTCTACCACATGCTGAGTACCTCTGTCATTTTGATTCTGACAAAAAGAATTTTCCAGCATACGAGATTGTAGCATTTGTTATGTCAACTTGTGTAATGCATTCAAAAGTCTGAAGCTGAAATATCCACGTTTAATGGTATCTTTTGTTGCCCTTTATAACATCTGAGCAAAATGGGAATTCTCATCTTGCCCAGCACTCCTACAGCATACTATTAACATCAAGTGTGCGATGGACGTACGACAAAATGACAGCTTAAAACTTTACAACAACACTGATGGACTCAAAATTAAAAGATTCATCACGACCTCAAGTTTCTAACAATGGTTTATGGTCAATCCGTACCCAAGTCGTTTTGTACCTAGTAGAAATTGGTCGTTTCGTAACCAAGGTAAAGTCGGCTGTTACTACCTGGTACTCAAACTGTAGATCGCAGTATATTATGCGGACCTCCAAACCATTTCTCTTTAGACTGCAAAAACATACTTGTGCAAAACTTTTCTCACAGTTTCACCCATCACAAGAAGCTAAAAAGCTAGTGACACAACACACTTTGGCATATAAATTAACTGAAATTAGCGAGTGAAAATTTGATATCATTGTATTTGCATAATGTTACTTTTGTCCTCTTAAATATAATGCATATAATTACTCTCGCATATATATATATATATATATATATATATATATATATGGAGAGAGAGAGAGAGAGAGAGAGCTACCGGTCTCGGACGTTGTCCCTTTTTATATGCTGACCAATATCGACGTGTCCGCACAGCAAAGTGAAGTGGTTTGGAAGCCGCACTTGCTTCCGGTACATGATTTGATACACTTTTTCAAAAGGTCGACTGACAATTTGGTTATTGGGTAAATGTACAACCTTGTGTGGATCGTAGGTAGTTGCTTTAAAGTTTCCATCCTGTCTAGCCTGCAAGGCTTCTTTCAATACCCCAGAGTTCACCACTCGACTGGTGCGATAATTGAGAGTCAATCCTTTCACCTTACACTCTGTGTGCACTTCACCATGTATGTCCCGGTATTCGTAGCCGTAATGTTAAGGACCGCCACTAGCAAAATCTTTTTGTTGTGGTGCTCGTCCGTCCAGGCACCTAAACGGTCTCGTTCGGTGTCAGTCAGGGTGACGTTGACCCCGGCGATCGATGTAGATTAAACTGTATGTGTAAAAGTACAGGACGCATCGAACAGTTCTAAAGATTCGTACAATTTTAAGCGATGACTTCCAAATTCGTGGGCTTGTACAAAGTCCAGTACTTCTTCGTAATTGACTAAGATTAAGTTCTCACGAACAACGTCCACGTGTTTCTTGTATTTAGTTTTGTCGTGAATCATCTGTAAGTAATGGGAAGGTTCTGTCAAATATTCCGTCTTTGGTCGTTGTGCCATTTTATCCCGCAAGCAATTGAGCATCACTTTGGCAAACGATCGCCTTCTGTCATTTTTCTCCACGCGGTCTAAAGTGATGACTTTCTGCTCCCAGTATTTCGTTTTCAATCTATTTTGGTCTTCGGGAGTCTGGCAAGAGGAATTATAGCCACTGGCTTCTTGTTTCAGTTTCAAAAAGGCATCCACGTTTCTGAGACTCGTCGCTCTTGTACTATTGTTCTGTCTTGGGAAAGTAGTAAATATCGTACACTCATTACAATTGGTATCCCAGTTGCAGAGCTTTAAACAATTCCATACTAACCCATATTCCCGTCAAGTCCCGTTCTTCCTGGGTGTGCTGACAAGGCTGATCTTGATTGCACGTTTCGACCCAAGTACGGCACAAGGGTAACATCAGTTTTCCTTGGCAATGGTGAAATAAAACGGGATGGTACAATGAGTGGGAGGCAAGACTTTGCACTTGATCAAACCTTCGTAATGTCGAATGTTGTCCAGGTCGATGTGTTTCGTAAGCAAATGCCGTTTCCTACGGAAAAACGACAATATTTGCACAAGTATGGGTACAGCGAACACACGCCCAATTATCTGATTTCGTCTCCTTTTTCTTATTCATCGTGGTACAGCAAACATGGGGCATTTGTCCGTCCTCCGTACAAACTATCTCGCGGGTTCAATGGGTCCACCAACTTGTACCTTTCCATAATGCGTTTAAACTCGGGATCAGGTTTCAAACGGTGATCTTACTAGTGTTCCCACATTTCCACCACTTGGTATCCTTGCTGTTTTAACTTCAATCGCCGCTGACAAGTGGCCTGGTACAAGTATTCCATGGTCCGTTGTAAAAACTGATTTTTAGTGTCATGTTGAGGGTAGGAAATCGGACATCTGTGAAATAAGCATCCACTACATATCCACCAATATCACATATTTGCGTCCAGTCCCTTGGGGAAGAGAAACGTGGGTCATGAACAGTGTCGCTTTTCCATTGGTGATGTGAAACTTGTAAATGGATTGTTGCACGTGTTGAATCTTGTCGATGACTTTGGAAGGTGTTAATCCTGCTGGGTTGATCAACTCGATCAAAACAGGAGACTTCAAACTGTCGTTATGAATGGAAAGTCTCAAGCGATCGTCTTCTTTGGCATGACATTGCCGTTTTAGTGTGCTTAACAAAAATTCCACACCTCGGTAATGAAGCCCTCTGCTTTCTACAACGGTACTTCGGACTTGAAATCTTTAAACTTCACCGTGTAAGTGTAATCAGTCGCTCTAAATATGTGTTATATACGTTTCTGTCCCGCCAGTCCCTTTTCCCGCCATGCGTTCTAGGATTTTTGTTCTGTGACTTCACCTCACCTTTTCCTACCATTGTTGCCACATTGTTACCAATCTTCAGTACCGTGACGTCACCACAACTGTTCAATTCCTATTATCCTTATACAACAACCCGACTTTCCTTTGCCGCTATACAGACAAACTATTGCCCCTGTTCTACTCCCTTGAGGCTAGAGTGTCCCTGGGTGTGCTAAGAATCCTTTGAGGCTAGCGTATCCCAGGGTGTGCTAAAAACCATGAGGCTAGAGTGTCACAGGGTGTCCTATAAAAATAAAAAACTTGAATCTAGAGTGTCATGGGAGGGGAGTCTGTAATGCATTTTCCCATTGAAACAAGGGTATCCCACTTCACTACTTACACACCATTCGACAATTGATTTCGACACCACATACACCACAACAACACATCATTCGGTAATTGATTTCAACACCACATACACCACAACAACACATCTTTTGGCAATCGATTTCATCACCACATACAGCACAACAACACACCATTCGGCAATTTATTTCAACACTACATACACCATAGCCAAACACCATTCGGCAATTGATTTCAACACCACATACACTACAACAACTTCTCGTTCGGCAATTGATTTCAACACCACACACGTCACAACAACACATCATCCGGCACTTGATTTCATCACCACATACACCACATCAACACACCATTTGGCTATTGAATTCAACACCACATACACCATAACAAAACACCATTCGGCAATTGATTTCAACACTACAAACGCCACAACAACACATCATCCGGCGCTTGATTTCAACACCACATACATAACATGAGCACAACATTTGGCTATTGAATTCAATACCACATACACCACAAGAACTCACCATTCGGCACTTGATTTGACCCCCAAAAACACCACAACAACACGCCATTCGGCAACTGATTTCATCACCACATACAGCAAAACAACACACCATTCAGAATATACTAAAAATGAGTGGCATGCTTGCACGTAATCTACCATATTGGTCCTGGGGATGTGAAAATGTGAATTTATGATAGATGACAGAGGGTTTAATGCAGCCATTGCTTGCAATAACTAAACAATCATCTTTTCCGTCATATAGTTTTTGTAATTGAAATATGTTAAATTTTGCCTTAATATCGATTTGTGATTTAATTTGTATAATGAGTAATAAAACCTACATTTCGACCGGAGAAACTAACTTGTATGCGAATAGCACACCGTCTGATGACGCAACTATCACGAAATCAAAATGGAGACAACTGGGCATAGAACACAATTTTATTATATGTTCTCTACATTTGTTTCTCAGTACTGACCTTTCCACTGTGTGACAATCAATGGAAATCATATGTTAATCTAAACCACCTTCAAAGATGACTTCATGGTGACGTTGTTGTCAAAGGTTGACCTGCTCTTTTTTTGAGATGCTGGACTGTCAACATAGCAGCATGTAAACAGAACACATATTTCACTTCCGGATAATTAATCAGTTAGAGTATATATGATAACGTTTAAGGCAATGTTGGGGCGGTGAGGTTTAATCATTGGTGCAAACATCAGTACATACCAGTGTAAAGAAATGTCAAGTGACAATGTACTAAATTAGAATATATTACTATAAGCAATCTTATTCATGAAGGAAATAACAAATTTGGATATTCAAGTGAATACAGCCAAACGTGGTCACACAGATCAGCTATAGGTACAAATAAATCCTATATCATCAACTAAATGTGAAATTCTGATCCCCAAAACTTGTAAACAAGGATGGAAATTTGCATATATGGGACATGCACATTGTACTTGTTAAGATCAAATATGCAAACATAGTCCAAATAATCTGTTTGAACATCTATAATGTATTTTAAGAGTATTGGTTACCAATTATTAATCTTATTGATTCAATGGAATCAGATATCCGCTGATGCTTCAATACCGCATTCTGTCAAAGTACTAAATGGAAATATGTTGCCATACATAGGCATTTTGGGATATTTTCAATGCACACAGCCAGAAGTGTGCCTTACAGGTTCACTATGGGTACAATGTCAGCCTATATGGTGTACTGAATATGAACTTTGGATCCCAAACATTCTAAAATGGATGGATATGTGTTCATATGGGATATGTAACCATGTTAAGATCAGTTGTACAAAGTTAAATTCGAATAATCTGTTTGAATATTTCTTATGTAATATTTAGAGTGTCATTTAACAAATGGAGATGGATCATTAGAATTCTGATAACATCGTATAGGCCACAATGCCGCACTACACCAATCAATATCTTAACCAAATTGAACAATAAAATGGAATGCATTTTGTGTTGGACTTACATCATTTTGCTGTTTTCTTACATTCAATGGTAAATATATCTGGGGAAAGCATATTTTATCCCTTTGACCTGTATCAGATTCCCAGACAGGTTACACTGATTTAGTAGAGAATTTGAGTAGGTTCTAGTATATCACTAAATACCTTATAACTATGTTTGTAAACAATTACTGAAGGCTATACAAGCAGATGTGTGTTACTCAGGAAGTGACCCTATCATAAACACATAAAATAACTGCTTGGACCCCTAATAAATAGTCTCAATGGCCAATACAAATTATAATTTTGTCTTTGTGTATTTTAAATGAAGGTCTCATTATGACTTACAAAGATATTTTCTCTGACAAAATGTGACAAATATGCAACATTGGAGCTTGAATATGGTGTAGGAATATATACATGCTGATAACATTTAATATCATTCCATAATATATTATATATGTGCATTTTAGGGGGGAAATTTTTATATTTTTATTTTGTTTATAACAAAATAAAAAATTTAAAATAAATTTTTTTTTTTACTTTTAGTTTATTCTTATATTTTCAAAGTCAATATACATGACATATTCAAATTTCATGTGTCTATCATGAATAGTACAGATTTTATACTAATTTAAACTTTACTCCAATACTGCCCTGGCAAGACATAGAACACAGTTTAATTTTACAATATGTTCTCTACATTTGTTTCTCAGTACTGCCCTTTCCACTGTGTGACAGTCAATGCAAATCATGTTAATCTAAAATACCTTCAAAGATGACTTCACGGTGAAGTTCGTGTCAACGGTTGACCTGCTCTTTTTTGAGATGCTGGACTGTCAACATAGCAGCATGTAAACAGAACACAGATTTCACATCCGTATCATCACCAAGGCCTTATTACTCACTGTGCACTGTCGCCGAAATACATACAGACAACAACACCAAGAGCTCATATTATCAAGAATAAACAGTTACCTTTAAATCGCTACTAATAATGCATAAATAAAACTCTTCAATCACCACCAAAATGAGAGAGGAAGAATGTTCTAAAAATGACTAGAACTACATTCGTGGGTACTGAACTGGAAGTATTAATTGTAACCCGATTCCAACTAAAGCATGACCGAAGGTAGTCGAATATGAAAATTGACTATAGTCTGGTTCCCTGCTTCTTATGCGCCCTATGTTGCTCGCTACTATAGACCCATGATATGAGGTTAATGGCCGCATATAGATAAGGTTTAGTAATCAAATTTATTATTTTATTTTTCTGTTTGTTTACTATGTTCGGTTTTGATATATATCAGACGTTATCTTGTTCTCAAGCCTAGCCAGCATTCGGTTATATAATTGTTTTTTCGAAACTTTTACTAATAGTCGAAGATGAAGGAAAGAAGAGCACCGAACGCTGGTTTGTTAATAGTGTACATTAACCGCATAGAAACATATTATACAGCGGGTAAAGGAGGGGAGATGTGCCAGAGCTCGATTTCCCGTGATGATTGTGTGTGTGTGTGTGTGTGTGTGTGTGTGTGTGTAATATTACATTATGGTCATTTGTAACGGTTTCTATCTCTAGTTAAAAATCATCAGTTAATACCCGTTAGTGGCATCCTCTGTGAGATCGATACATTTGCAAGACGTCGACATGACAATGAAAACTCCATCTGGAAAAGAGAATATTATTTGAAGCAATCAGTATCCTGTTGAAGCTCTATATAAATACATAAACCAATAGACTGTTGATATTCTGTATAATACATAAATCAATAGACTGTTGATATTCTGTATAAGAACATAAATCAATGGACGTTTGATACTCTGTATAATAGATAAATCAATGGACCTTTCATACTCCATATATGTGAATAAATCAACAGACTGTTGATACTTTATATACGTACATAAATCAACAGACTATTGATACTCTGTATAAGTACATAAATCAATAGACTGTTGATACTCTGAATAAGTACATAAATCAATGGATCTTTGATACTTTATATACGTACATAGCACATAAATCAACATAATGTTGATACTTTCTATACGTACATAAATCAATAGACTGCTGATACTCTGTATAAGAACAAAAATCAATAGACTGTTGATACTCTGTAAAAGTACATAAATCAATAGACTCTTCATACTTTCTATACGTACATAAATCAATAGACTGTTGATACTCTATAAGAACAAAAATCAATAGACTGTTGATACTCTGTAAAAGTACATAAATCAATGGACCTTTGATACTCTATATAGGTACATATATCAATAGACTGTTGATACTCTGTATAAGTGCATAAGTCTATAGAAAGTTGATACTTTGTATTAAAACATAAGTTAATAGACTGTGTATACTCTGTATTAGTATATAAGTCAATAGACTGTTGATACTCGGTATTAGTACATAAATCAATAGACTGCTTATCCTCTGTATAAGTACATAAATCAATAGACCGTTGATACTGTATAAGTACATATAGTAATAGACTATGTACTCTCTGTAAGTATATACATCAAATTATTGTTATGTCGAATTAATAAATGTTGACAAAAACGTATTTACAAGAAAAACAAAAAAAGAAAGAAAGTAAAAAGTGTGTTAAAGCCTACCTGCTTCATCTATTCATCAGATCTGTTCATCGGGGTCTAGACGTAAATGGGAAAACACCCAAAGATTGTGAGAGATTCGACTAATCTACTAGATTAATAATTCTAAGAGTCTGTTAATTGTAATTTGATATTTCATCGGAAGAATTGTGAAAATTAAATAAGTTGTTTGAGTTAATAAATTAAAAAAGCCAAATGAAAATTGTAATATGTACAAATGTTTAGTTTATGCGGTAGGTAACTGATCAGCGTGCTGGACTGTCTACCAAAAGGGTGCGGGTTTGAATCCTACTACCGGACCACCCTAGGTCAGCTACCTTGTTGTGTCCCAGAGCAAGGCGCTTTACTCCAAAATAAAGACACTAAATAACCTAATTGTATTTCTGTGCTGTAAAGCACTAAACATCCTCATTTCTTCTAAAGCCGATTGACATAAATAGCCGGGAAGCGAGGGGCTATGTTGACTTACCTACGATAATCTATTACAATTCAGGCAATTATGAATTCGCATACAATTGCTGACTTCAGCAAACTGACGGAATACGGAAGATATCAGTTTACATAGAATGGCCGAATTCTATAAATATAAGAACATACAGGAATTATTATTGTTATTATTATTATTATTATTATTGTCGTTGAAAAGATGAGGTCTTTGCATAGTGTTTCTTCAAAGAAAATAACCATAGCTGAAATGGTATATTTCCTGCGTCAAATTTAATACAGGAGCTCCAAAAAGATTGTGAATCAATCTTTGCAAATGAAGTTTTTATTTCAGAATGATATTCAGCTATATATCATAGCATACATGTTTTGCATTCCTAGATTTTAAATTATATTTTTGTACCGGTTGAACCTTTATTGTTACCTGTCGTGTAATATCTCTTATGAGATTTCTTTGAATTTTTTAAGCCACCCTCCCCAAAAGATATAATATAATTTGAATGAGGATGGTAGATAAATTAGTATGGTAGATGAATGGGTACGGTAGGTAAATGACTATGGTACACAAATAAGTATGGTAAATACATGAGTATAGTGAATATGGTAGGTACATGAGTACGGTTGTCACGGAATTGTTTATATTTTTTGTTTACTTATGTTTGGAATAAAATGTACTCGGTTTCGTTTCTGTATACAGCATTGCCTGAGCGTGGTTTATCTATATCGTACACTACTTCTTTGTCGTGATTTCATATCACCTCATTTCTGCACGAGCAGAGTGCATTCCAAGGAAAAACCGATATACCTTGAGCGCACAGGCTATGCATTGCAATATAGCCAGTATACGCATAGGCTCATCGTAGAATCTAACTTAACATTAAGAAAAGTCTTGTCAGTGAGCGGGCCACTTTACGGCGCAATATTTCCAGCTGTAAAACTGAAAGGCGTGAAAGGCTGAAGGGGTGAAGGAGTGACGGAGTGACTTAATGATGCCGTATCTTTGTGTTTCCACCGAACTGATGGTGTCGTTTTAGCTGTGGTGCTAATTAGGTTTGATATATATCCGATGTGCTGTTGTCGTTGGTGACGTTGGGCCGGAAGAAGATGGATGCTCGTCGTGAGGTACCAAGGCTGCGGGGAACAAGAGGTTATACGGATCCTTAGGCAGACCGGGAGCGCATACCACTCGTGGTGGCTCCATGACCATTCGGCAGAGCGTTGGGGCTGAAAAGACTTTGTGGTTATTAATTGGATGCCGCAAGATATGTCCCATTTTATACAAAATCATTAATGACTATTTTATAGAAAACATGTCATAAATACATCAAATAGTTTATCACTATCTGCGTGAAACATTCGTCATTGTTTACATGAATCAGTTATCATTATTAGAGTGGAATCGTATTGTTTGAGTGATTAATCATTGTTTCATTAAAGCGTTTAAGTTTTGTTAAATATCATTTCATATTGTTGACACTTTATTTTAAGTTGCATATTATAATTCGTTCCAGATAGGATCTATATTAATTATATCAGTTATTTAACTCAAGCGCTCATCATTGTGATAAATATCCACTGTTGGAATGTATGCACTCGAGTTTGGTGTAGGATGTTTCTTTCTGAAATCATCTAAAAATTCAAATATTGCAATTTTGTTGTCATTCTTAGTGTCGTCATTGTAATCTGACCCCAAACCGGTTCATCTTGTTACAATGATAAATTGATGAGTATGGTGGATAAAGGAGTATATGAGATGAATGAGCATGATAGAGGGACCGAGCATGGTAGATAAGCTGAGTATTGCAGAAGAATGAATATGACAGATGCATGGGTATAACAAATGTATGGGTATGGCAGATATATGAGTATGGTATATGAATGAGCATGGCAGATATATCTGTATGGCAGATGAATGGGTATGGCAGATGTATAGGTATGGTAGATGAATGGCATTGCAGATGTATGGGTATGGAATATATTGGTATGATAAATGAAGGGGAATGGTAGATGATAAACGAGTATGATTGTGGAAGTTGAACGAGCATCGTAGCTACTTGAGTAGAGTAGATGAATGTGTATGATACATGTATGAGCATGGTAAATGAATGTGAAAAGTAAGTACTTGAGTACGGTATATGAATGAGCAAGGCACACGAATGAGCCTGATAGAAGAATGAGTTCGGTAGCTCAATGAGTATGATAATGAATGGGTATTATGTATGAGCGAGTACGGTAGATGAATCAATATGGTAGATAAACGAGCATGATAGGTAATTTAGCAACGTAGATGAATACATATGATACATGAATGAGCAGCGTCAGTGAAAATATATATTCGTGTACCTTGTTTCATGCTTACTTTACTTAGGCTCTTCCGCCAAACAGCTTTAACATTTACAAAAATTTGTATCTCAAAATAAATAATGACTCCTTACCCATCATTCCAACTGGTATAAATATAAGTGGAGTAGCTGAGTCATTGATCAAGGATATGTACTTTACTACAGACGGGCATGCCTACCAAACCGTAACAAAAACAAAAAAAAATTGCAATCTGATATTATTCTCCAGAAATAAAGTTCATCGAACGCAGAAGGTCCAGGTTGTAACACTATAGGATGAGTGTTTTTTTTTCCCCTCATCTTTATACATAGCATGGGTGTAATACGTGTTTAACCCATATCTAACAATTTATCCTCCACCTCGAAAATGAAACATATTTTATTAAAGTTTTGAAATTGGTCTCGCAAATAATTTCTTTCGGCACAAGAGTTTTATATCCCGTTCTGTACGCATTTTATTTTCCTTACAGTAGTTTTTAACTTTATGTTTATTAATCGATTTATTCAATTACGTTCTGGAAATGCAGAAAATATTCAGGACTTTTATTAGTACGTAATGTCGTTTTGACTACCCATCAACAAGCGGATCATTGAGTTAAAGGTGAGACAAGCAGCGGCTGCGCGATGGACTGAGGCGGCTGGAGACATTTACTTTTACAGGAACCCTACTTAGATACAGAAAATAGTTTGTCATGTCAGTTGCGAAACTCTCTCCTCCCCCTCCCCTCTGAAATTGACGTTTTCTAAATTATTGTTTCCGCTACACTAAAATGAAAGTGAAATATGATAAAACTGTCAGCTGCAAAAGAAATAAGAATAGCTCCCAACGGCCTGGTGACTAGAGTAATTGCCCCCTGCCAACCCAACACCTCCTTCGCGCAGCCGCTGGACACATGGGTTCCACGATTAAGATTTGAAGCAAAAACTATCCAATTAGTAGAGAGCAATGTGGGGAACCACATCTTAACTTTAGATATCAAACACATGCCGCACGAACATATTTTATGGATTACACTTCCACTATATACAATATTTTTGGGCACGAAGGCAAGTACAAGTTGGAATTATTTTGCAGAACATGTATCGTACTAAAATAGATAGCAATTAATATACAGGTAAAGCTCTGCACACATGCACCCAGGTGTGTGACCTACACCGGTATCTGAAAATAGATATAACCCATCTGGATATAAATTGATACATGTGACGCTTTCACCATTCTACTCGCCTGCTTTTGCAGCTAAGGACACCTTCACACAAAGCATTCAGCAAAGTACTCCATTTTCATCTTTTGTGATGCGATTTGTAAGGTAAGATTTTATATATTGTAAATAAACCTTCCTTTAAACATGCAAACAAGTTTACATCATTTATATAAAAAAATTGAAATAATATGCGAAATACATTGCAATATGAATACCATAGGGCGAAGTTCTGTAAGGTAAGTGCTACCCCGTCATCGTCATCATCATTATATCATCTGCATTTAGTCTTAGAGATAGTCTTGTATAATGGCAGACTACGTTTAGTCGTAGGCACATTATTGTATGGCAAACTAAGTGTAGTCTTAGCGACCTTATTGTATAGCAGTCTTGTGTAATGGCAGACTACGTGTAGTCGTAGCTGCATTATTGTATGGCAGACAACATGTAGTCTTAGCGACATTTTTGTACGGCAGACTGTAAGACTCTAGTCTTAAAACAGTCTTGTAAAGTAGACTAGGTTTAGTCTTAGAGGCAGTCTTGTATAGTAGACTACGTGTAGTCTTATAGACAGTCTTGTACAGTAGACTTCGCGTAGACTAAGAGATAGACTTTCATAGTTCCTGAAATTGTCTCTCTTCCAATCCATCACCCTTTAGAAGACCAAATTTTTATTTTAATAAAACACGACGAAAAGTTTTATTTTTTTATCACTTTTGCTATTTATGTGGGAGGTCTGAATAATGATGGTGATAATGATTATTATGATATCGAATTTGCTGTCCTCTACATCTTCCCTACATTTCCTTGCCACACTTCCCCACCCTATATTCCTGCCCTTAATATTCCAATTCCAGGACCGTTTCTGTGACATAACCTCAAATCTGTTGCTTTAATTCTCATGTTACAATTACGGTAAACATTCATTCACACCCAATTAGCGGTGACAGTACACGCGAACATTCATACACACCTTACAAGCGTAAACGTACATACGTTCAGATTACCTTTCTTTCTTGTTTTCTACGATTTTTCTTTATGTCTTTATCCTCCATATATTTAAAGAAAACTCTCGTTCAATAGCCTTCATACTTGTATGATGAAAATGGGTCACTAAGGATACTGACCATAAACGTTTTATGGAAAATCGTGAACCACTCCATACCTACCCTCTAAAGCCAGAAACCTTGTAAATAAAAAGGAACTCTTGGTCCACTAAGGCATCTGGGCTTCAAAATAGTATGAAAAAAAATTAATTGGGCCAGCGAGTTTCAAAATTTCATGTAACAACATTGGCCTCTGGTCTGAAAATCTAATGAAATAAAGCCTCGGAATCTCAGGTGTTTAGATTTTATCAAATACCATACGATAGTGATTTAAAAACTGTTATAATGAAAAGTAATTTCATGCCGGTAGCAGTTCAGTTTTCCAGTGTATGAATAAACATGCCGAAAAGTGAACACAAAATGTACTTTGGTAATTGGATAATCATACTGATAAGATATGAAGTGACGCACGGGTGGAGTTTTTAGGGGATGCACTGATGCACTGTACTCTGATAAAGAATTTTGCTGCACAGCGCTATAACATTTAGAACCTTTTGACTGTATGTATGCATGTATGTATGTATGTATGTATGTATGCATGTATGTACATCTAGGTGTTGTCGTTGCTTCATTTGCCGTACCAAAACATTACTTGTGTACCTGTTGGTATCTATTTATTTATCTTTTAGTGATTAAACGAAACATCAATGACAGTATAAGATTTTCCAATTCATTAACAAAACAGAGCAGGAACATATAACAAAACAAAACAACAACTAAAGCAAAATAACTCAACACTGAAAATACTTATTATTAAAGCCCTTTTCTATATAAGTGTATTTTTCCGTCTAAATATGATACGCTACAATTACACCCCACACCCTTCACCAGGTAAGTATTGACTACTCCCGAATCCTGTTTTATGTGGAAATTCAATAAAGATTTATTGAATTTCCACCTGTAAACAGGATTCGAGAATCCAATCTAAAGATGCATATCTTTATTGAATTTCCACATGCAAACAAGGATCGAGAATTAAATCCATACGTGCGCTTCGTCATTGAATTTCCATATATACACATGATTAAAGAATCCAATCTATACGTGCATTTCGTCATTGAATTTCCACATGTAAACAAGAATCGAGAATCCAAGGTATAAGTGCATATCTTTATTGAATTTCCACATTTAAACAGGAATCGAGAAGTCATGCGAGACGTACATTTCGTCATTGAATATTCCACATGTAAACAGGATTCATTAATCCAATCTGAACGTGCATTTCGCAATTGGATATCCAAATGTAAACACGAATCGCGAATACATGCTCAACGTGCATTTCGTCATTGAATTTCCACATGTAAACAAACATCGAGACACCAACGTGTAAGTGCATATCTTTTTCTAATTTCCACATATGAAAAGACATCGAGAATCCAATCTATAATGCGTATCTTTATTGAATTTTCACATGTAAACAAGGATCGAGAATTCAAGCTATACGTGCGTTTCGTCATTGAATTTTCGAGGTATAAACAGGATTCATTAATCCAATATATAGGTGCATTTCGTCATTAAATTTCCACATGTAAACAGGATTTCTGAATCTAATCTAAAAGTGCATTTCGTCATTGAATTTACGCATGTAAACATGATTAATTAATCCAAACAATACGTGCATTTCTTCATTGAATTTCCACATGTAAACGAAAATCGAGAACCCAAGGTATAAGTGCATACCTTTATTGAATTACCACATGTAAACAGGAATTGAGAATCCAGCGTATAAGTGCATGTCTTTATTGAATTTCCACATGTAATTAGGAATCGAGAATCCAAGATGTTAGTGCATATCTTTATTGAATTTTCTCATGCAGTTAGGAATCGTGAATCCAAGGTGTTAGTGCATGTCTGTATAAAATTTCCACATGTAAACAGGATTCGATAATCCAATCTATACGTGCATTTCGCCATTGAATTTCCACGTGTAAACAAGAATCGAGAATCCAAGGTGTATGTGCATATCTTTATTGAATTTCCACATATAAACATGAATCTAGAATTCATGCTATACGTACATTTGGTCATTCAATTTTCCACATGTAAACAGGAATCTAGAATTCATGCTATACGTACATTTGGTCATTCAATTTTCCACATGTAAACAGGAATCTAGAATTCATGCTATACGTACATTTGGTCATTCAATTTTCCACATGTAAACAGGAATCTAGAATTCATGCTATACGTACATTTGGTCATTGAATTTCCACATGTAAACAGGAATCTAGAATTCATGCTATACGTACATTTGGTCATTGAATTTCCACATGTAAACAGGAATCTAGAATTCATGCTATACTTACATATAAGTTTTTTATCAATTGGCACATGATAAAATATCAGGTAGTCCAGGTATAACCTTGACTCAACTTAATCATTCTTACACTGAGAAAAATAGTATAAAAAAATAATTCAAAACATGTTGTTTACCAAAACTGGCACTGAATTTAGAATACGATCAGCAACTAGATACGATGTTTCATTTCCCACAGAGGATAATGAAGCTATCATTAGTTGTTTAATCATCACTATACAGCCAGTATTACGCTGATGTTCCATTCAACGATATGCAAGTACATATAGAACCATATATATGAATCCATTCATATTAATGGCTGGTGTAGAACATTTTATTTTCATAATATAAACATGGATGCCAGATATTTGAGACATTTCAAGTAAATCTATTGAAGGGAAGACGTACACCTAGTCCCATCATAAAAAGAAATATAGTTATTTTTTTTTCTCCATTTAACACAATATGTCTGATGTTCTGTTCAATATTTGCTTTTGCTTCATTTTTAGTGCATTCCTTCCATGCTTCGCTAGTTTTCTCTCAAAATATAAATTCATCAACAACAAAATCTTTTTCATTCAGAAAACTATAATACAGAATTTTCACCCAACAACAGCAGTATTTGATGCTACTCTGTCGTATTTAAAAAGTAATTATTAACTACCTTGACAATACAAAACTAATTAATGGGCAATTGAAACTAAGCCCTACACTAAAGTTTTATCTGATCAGACTTTCAAACGGGTGTTGACTACAAAGATTAATTATTGTTGCAAGTTTCTTTCGCATTTTAATTACAGCCTTGGGTCCACATAATTTGTTCCAAAAGTCTAATATGTACTGATAATTTGTCAAATCTAGCATAACCAGCACTACAAAAATGAAAATCGAATTAAAACAATTGATGGGTGTGGTACTGACAGATGTTTGCAATAGTCCAGTTTAATGATTCTGGCATGAAGAGTTGAAAAAAAAACTTAAGTCAGGTGAGCAAAGCATGACAAGGAGGTCAACGACTTACCTTTATATGAGGTTATAATGCGCAACAAGGTGAATACCTCACCAGGTTTCATCATTCCATGTATAATGGTATGTATACAGGATGCGAAACAAATATGTTGTCAAGCTCTACGTGCCATCCTTTCACCAAAACGAAGTGTTAGATGTAGATCACAGTGACCAAATGCAGGTTTCTAATTTAAAAATAATGCAAGGTTCGAATAAAATGTATTAACTCACCTGAATCTGTACCTTAATGTACTACTAGTCATTTTGCATCACTTCCAAAAGCTTTAGCACGAAACTTTAACATATAATCCTAACATGGATGCCATCACTAATGCCATCACTGTTCAAAAGGTGATCGGTACGTTTTACCATGTTTATGCAAGTGAGATGAAGAGTCCGTAGCTACATCACACCACGTATAGCCAGGTGAGACAACAGGTGATAGCTACGTCTCAGCTTGTCGATGAAGGTGAGACAACATCCAATTTTTTTTCTTCATGACCAAATGCATTACATAGCTCTTAACCGCGTCCAAAGACTTGCACATTATTGATCCCCAAGCTCGCACAGAATGGTGCAGAACTATAGAAAACCTAACTAAATCCTATATGTCTTTGCAGATAAATGCACACACACAATATGTCACATACATGTATAAACTGGAAGGAAAACATATCATGAACATTTCATGGGTCATATTGAAATATTTTACTCATTTTATGCAAGTGGAGAAAAACTTAACATGCCAAATCCAATTTCTGCTGGCTTACTTTTACCATTTTAATTAATAAAAACTGTAAGTCACGCGTATAATAGCAAGAAGGAACTGCGAAACTTTGCCATCAGTTTTCATTGCAATTTGTATTATCATTTGTAATTATAAAAAATAACAAAAATACATAAAAGGCTGAATTGTTTCTTTTTCTTATTGTCTTGAACTCAAACTGAATTTTACGAAAATAGATGTGTAATTCCAAATTCCCCGTAATACAATATAATACAAATGACAAGAAATTGATTTCTTACTGAATGTAATATTTCATATGCCTTGGAAAGAACATTGTATTGAATAATCTCGACCAAAATATGCCGATATAACAATTGGTAGCAATCTGTGGCCTTAACATGTTAAGAACTGAAACCAAGGCAAACCATAGTTTGTCTTTATTAAGACCTAACTTATCATTATCGTGTTTAAGAAACACTTTCAAAGGTTTCGTACATCTATTTTAAAATATGCTAATACAGTCTGGGACCCAAATAATCTAGTATTACAACATAAACTTGTCATATCCAAAACCAAGCATAAAAAGGTACATCCAATTATAACTACACACCAGGAAGTATGGTCCCAATATTTAATAAGTTTTCTTCGATGCCCTTACCGAAATGCAGATTAGAAAACAGAGTAATTACTTTTCACAAAAGGTTTCAAAGACACTGCAAAAAGCTACCGTTACAATATGACCAAAGTAAAAAAACATTTAGTAAATTAAACATGATTATACATGCAATATACGCACTGCTCAAACAGCTGGGAACACATATTTCCCCCAATTACCATCAAAGATAAGAATTTGTTAATACAACTATTATTAATAACTGCAAAATGTTCACACGACAACAATGATGCATTTTAAAAATTATCACAGTTCAGATAAACCAAGAACATCTTGGGGACAACAATTTAATTTCAATGGGATAGTAAAGAGAATGTGGGTCACAAAATATCCGCAAACTGCCAACCTACAAAATGTACTAGCAGAACAAGTGATGAGAGGCGACATAACAACTGATTTTACCTAAATAAAAATAATAATGGAGAAATATGTTCATATTAGCGAATAAAATGGTTCTGCATCAAAGACATATCGCCTAGAAAATATAATAGTTGTCCTCTAGTCCACCATATATTTTCAGTAGGAACATGTATGACTACATAATAAGGCTAAGTAGGAAACAACTGATCTCACGGTTCAGCAAACACGGTAATTGAATTGATGACAATGTTATTTTCTAAATGATCCAGATGCATTTTCTTGACTTTAAATACTTTTTTAAAAAATATTAATGATTTCATATACATTACTTGAAAATTTGAATGATATAACTGCTGGAGATCTCAACTTGCATTTTCCACACTCAACTCGCAGCCATCATTTCGAACTTGCCTACTGATCAGTCAAGTAGCCCATACGTCATCTCGTGGTGTCTGTCATGGTACGAAATGTTCAATGAAACTCTCATCTTGCAATGATGCATTAAATTTGAACCTTGCATTTACTCTAAATATCATCGGGGAAAAAAGCACATAGGGTGGAATATACCTTCTCTAAATAAACTCCATCCAAGAATTTAAAGAAAATATTAGTGTACTTGCAAAGGTAGCTTAATGATACTATAGACAAAATATAAATGTTTGGAATATTAAAATGGACATGGGAAAAAGGATGCCCTTTCTTCCTGGCTCTAGATCCTTTGATTTAAAGAGATATGTAAGAAAATAACTTGAATATAGTTATAAAAAGATTCAAACATCAGAAGGAAATATACAATTTCAAAAACAAAATCTGCAGAACAATAATTTCATTTTTTGATATCATATCTTTATTTTCTTTCCAGATTACACCATCATGAAGCACACAAACCTGGTTGTCATTCACTTAATTGTAGATGTCATCCTACTGATCATTCAGTCTGCATCTTGCCAATCATGTACTCAGAATTCATTTTCAAAGTCATGTACATGCACATCTGACCAATTAAGACTCGCACTGAAATGCAACTATACCAGCAATACATGTATTGAGAGGCTTCTTCCTGGTAACCAAAGCCTTTCCACCATACAAAAAATCGATCTGTCCTTAAATAATTTATCCAGTCTTCCTCATGATTACTTTCTAGGAATAAGCGTGATTCCAACTATTGATCTGAGTATTAATAATTTCCGGGACATTCCAAATGTAATTTATAAACTGAACAACATATCTAGACTTGACATTTCTAAGAACAAACTTCAGCATGTGACTTTGTCAGTGTTATCATATATCACTGAGAATGGTACACTGATTGTTTCTGAAAATAATATTCAAGAAATCTCTGAATCAATATATGGCATAACAGTTGTAAAACATTTGTATCTCATTGATCTCTCACACAATGCCCTTACAGTGATAAATGATACATCATCTTTCTGGAACTCGTGCATGAAACTGGATCTCTCATACAACAAACTAGCAACATTCCACCCTAAAATAATATCATGTATTCAAATCCTAGTACTTTCGTTCAATTCATTAAAGGAGCTCTATGCAGATAGCTTTAAAAGTTTTGTGAATCTAAAACATTTAAATTTGTCTCACACTCAGATTCATAAAATCAACGAGACTACCTTTCATCCTCTAACAGGTCTAATATCTCTGGATATATCTCATAACAAGCTAGCTAGCCTTCATACCGGCAGCTTTAGTCATTCTCCGCGGCTTGAAGTGCTTGACATTTCAAATAATGTATTGAAGAGTCTAGACTCTGAATCATTTAGAGGCTTGGACTATTCACTTGTAGAATTAAACCTGTCAAATAATAATTTGTACACAATCGAAATGAAATCCTTTTCGAGGCTTCAAGGCCTCAGAGTGATCACCCTTTCAAATAACCAGGATCTAAAGAAAATTAATTTTGACCTACCATCTCATTTGAAAAAAATTGACCTGAGTAACAGTTCCCTCCAATATATTAATGAATGTAAATTTATACAACTACTTGATATTGAACTTTTAAACATTGAAAACAATGTACTGAACTGTAGCTGTCATATATCATGGCTTTATTCAACGTATGGAACTGAAAGAAAGTCAAATTTTCCAACATCTGAAAATTTATCTCCTATATACCTATGGACATGCATTGATTCTGATGGAAACCGTCGATCTATTAGTAACGTTGACTCTGGGAATTGCCATGACCATAACACTACACCAGAACATTGTGCCACAACATTGAACATGTTCCCAGTGGAGAATAGAAACTTTAGCATACATGTAGCAAAATATGAAGACTACATTTTAGTTAAGTGGACGTTCTGTGGCACTATGGATATTTATGGATTCTTAGTAGTTCTAAAGAACATTGGTAGCAGTGACATAATATTAACTTCTCCGGTAATTCATAGTAATGTGAGAGAATATACTTTATATCAGATTTCTGAAGATTCTGCTACCATCTGTGTCCAAGTGATTGGCAACTCAACAGCGATACTGATGGAAAAATGTGACAACATCATCACTTTCGACAAGAAAATGATAATTGGTGTATTGGCCGGGTCCATTTTTCTGGCCCCTGCCATGCTTATATTAGGTTACATTGCGTGCAAAGACAAACGAGCTATGGCCAAATTGCATTATCAATTACTTCAAGAGGCAAATGTAGAAAAAGATGGTCAGAAAACTGCAGGAAAGATTGACGTTTCTCAGGAGCCAGAAACAACAAAAAGCTCAAGAAATGGGAGCCAATCAAGTGGGCCTTTAACAGCAACCGCTTCTTTGAAGGAAACAGAGTGCGTTGTACATGCCAAGCTTAATGTTTCTTATGAGAATAAATCTTACATTTCTGATATTATGGGAGAACAATGTAATGAAATTGAAAGGAATATTGATATTATGTTAGTAAATAATAATACAATGTTGCGTACTGAAATAGGACATGGCAATTCTTGTGAGCATTCCAATAAACTTTGAGAAAAAAAATGCAGCTTCGAAAGCATTCAGTGTGATAAAGAATGCTCTGAGAAAATTTCAAAATGAAATGTTAAATATCTTCATGAACAAAAACATTGACTAATATAAAAAATATGTTCTAGATGACATGCCGGAAAATGGTTATACTTAGTCCATTCAAGACTTGTTTTGGCCTCTTGGTATACAACTGACTTATTTTACATGAACTGAAAGTTGCATATGTAATTGGATGAGGTTGTCAAAACTTAAATGGACTGGGTCGCCCACCTTGATTAATCAGTCAGCCACACATTAAGAGACCAATGTAGAAATATGTGAAGACGAGTAAGTAATGTGTTGGCAATGGCATATAAATCAACATACATACTTGCTTAAAAGTCCCACTGCAAACAACAGAGACCCAGATTTGTCGTTGCACAATGTGTAGGCGCATCACATGATTACTCCTAATAAAATGCAAAGACCAAGATCTGAAGGCGCATTATGTAACGGCAGATAAACACTTTATTATATACGTATGTATCGGTTATCTAGATGGACTCCATGTATCTTGACGTTTCTGGATAATCAACGTATTACTATATTTAATTAATGATTATTCATTTTCTCTGTTTTATTATTAAAAGTAGACACACGTTTGAGTAACAAAAGGTTCGCAGCCGATAAAGGTTTGCGGTGTAGCTAAAACTGCAGATGCTAATAACAAGTGGTCCAATTGGACCTTATCTCTCAATACTTCTTGGATATTGTAATAGATAATACGATTGTTATACAGATAACATTTATTGTTTATTTGTAAGATGTTTTAACATATTATGGAATAATATGAATCTGATCATTATTAACTATTTTTATCCCGTTATGTGACCTATAATTGAATTCATGGATTTATCATATGAAGGGATTTAAAATGTTAAGCAGTATGGATTTAATTAGAACAAATTGCAAGTTATCAATTGATTTTGTGACATATTCCACTTAATAATATAATATAATTGTATTTTACACTGGTGTCGTTTATATATATATATATATATATATATATATATATATATATATATATATATATATATATATATATATATATATATATCCATCCATCTATCTACTATCTATCTATCCGGCTGTCTCTCAGTCCGTCCGTCCATCCATCCAGTTTTGGTTTCTTTTTTCAAACTGCAACCCCAACTCACTCAAGGCAGGTCACCTCTTCATACAGATTCGACTTTATACACCCTAACTTACACGAGGGTCAAAGTGAAATAGGCTTTTTGTGCCTATATAAAGCAGGAGGAGTCGGATATACACAGGTATATACGGTACGTTTGTTAGAGAGAGAGAGACAGAGAAACGCAAACTTTACCCTGAAACGTGAATTTGTACATGAAAACAAGCTATAAATGCGTACCTTCACTGAATTCCTAAAGGTATAAAAGAGAATGAGAAGACGTGATGCATGACGTCATCCATCAACTGCTAGTAAACACATTTTTGCATTGTGTATTTAAACAACTACCCTGCCCACATGATATATCGTATATTGATGAATAATTTAAATAAATGAAATCCTCTCAACCAAACACAACTAAAAGACTGATTCCCATTGATAAAATGTTACAATTAGGTATTAGTAATTCTGAAGCATGCAACATTTGTATAGAAGGCTAAAACATAATAACTGAACCAGGATGAAGGTTGTTTCCCATCAACTTGATTTTGGAACATTCTTAATTTCTGAATAAAGTTAGGCATTAAATTTATTTTCAAGTAATAATGCTCTTAATTTACAATCTCAATATCATAGACAATAATTAGCTATGCAATATATTGTTTATATATAATTAAAAATACCACATTAGTCAGGAATACCCGGACACCTACCCTTAATTATAATCAAAGGGTAATCACGCAATAGAAATTAAATATACATAACACCTATCATGTGCTGTAAAATGGCATTAAGCTCGTAAATCCACACTAAACTCTACCCTCATCTTTGCCATTGTTAAGTCATGAGGAATTTAATCGTTGCATACAGTCATCGAATTAAGTAAGAATTATTTTCTCTTGATAAAATTTTGTATATTTCTGTCTATTTATTTTAATGACGCGACACCATGAGCTTGCTGTACACCAGATTTAATCCCGGTAAAATCCTAGCAGGAATTATACACCTTTGTGCTACCCAAACAACGTGTCAAATCATTCAAAGTAGCAACTATAACTTTGCAATGAGAGATATGAAAGCAACAATACTACCTAATGAAGGTTACTGTACGTTTATATTGTCCTTGTTTCAGCTCACATGTTATTGGCATTCAATTTTTATGGTATTGTAGACACTGTTTCAATCAAGGCGAAAACAAAATAGCATAATGCTTGTAAAGGTGGCATAATTTTTAAGCAGATTCGATCCTTCCCAGATTTGGAAATACACTTAATTGACTACATGTTACACTTAATTTTCATATATATATATATATATATATATATATATATATATATATATATATATATATATATATATATATATATATAATGCAGTATCTCACCTGCATCAATACCCTGATGTACCTATCATTGTGTCCCACTTGCAAAAGCTTTACCATGAACTTTTTTAACTAGAATCTGAACACAGATGGCAACACTAATGCAACCGTTGCCCAAAATATAATTGGTAATCATGTTTATGTAAGACAAATAGGTGATAGTTATATCTCACCATATTTATGCAAGTGAAACGGAAAGATAATAGCTACATCTCAAAATGTTTATGCAGAAGAGACAAAAGGGGGTAGCTACGTCTCGCCATGTATATGAAGTTGACAAAAGCAACTTTGGATCATCATGACTGAATGCAATTATAGCTTTTAACTTCAACCAAAGTTTTACACCCTAATAATTCCTTGGCTCCTATAAAATGATGCACAACTTCAGAAAACCTAAACGAATCCCATTGTTTCAATTTTGTATTTTTAATTATTAATTTAATTATATACAAGGATTGGCATGTTTTACACATTTGTTTAGTTTTTGCAAAACAACGGACATATGTGTCCTGAAACATCCATCAATATCAACACTTGATATTTGTATTAGTAAAATATTGATGTCGTAATTTCATTGCAAGTAATAGTGAACCTTCTTATCTTTGAGAATTCAGGAAGTTTAAGTTAACTACAAACTGTGAAACTAGTTTCTCCATAATGAGCCATACCTGTGAATCAAAGCTTTCTTTTTCACCTAGGACTCATCTAGCTTGATGCTTTGCTATCTTTGATCACATTTGTGAACGAGTAGGCTAATTTCAGGTAGCTTGTTATAAACGTACATGATAATAGTATACAAATGTTCTATTGATCAAGTTAAATCAGCTGATATGACACACGTCCTAGACCGCTAGCTCTTACACGAGTATAATTTGCATACATTTTAACTTTACATTTATTCCACCCCATTTATTTATTTTGATTCAATATAAGTAATTAACGTGCTATCAGACGGCAGGTCTGCTTTTAATTCACTGCAACAATTCAAGAGATACTTCCGCATGACATAAGTAAACACTATCGGCACTTCATTAGGCACAAAAACGATCGCGGATATAACGGTGCAAATTGACATATTTCATGTTTGAATACATATTTTTGATTTAATTAGTACTTTCCATTTCCATAAGTTAGATTTAATTACCCAGTGATATTTACCACATTTTCGGTAAGCCCTTGTCTTGTAAAGGCTGCACGTGCTTTGTTTTTATGTTGAAAATCCGTTTGAAAAAGTCGCGAATTTGGTACATGTATTTGCACAGTGAGTGCCAAGTAGAGTTCTACATCTTCCAGTGAATGTTTGGCCTTAATCCCTTGGCTTGTATAGGCGGGAACCTCCGTTTTCCCATGTGACAAACCTTTGACTAAACCGCGAGTTTGATGCTTTATCAGTGACAAGTACCATAAGGCGGTTATTTGACCTCCCTCTGATCTTGCCACACATCTGACACGCGTTCAGTTGCAACATTTTATATATTTCACACTGAATGATCAAAGTGTCGCTTAGAAAACCCAAGTCTCTAGGTAAGCACTCGCTTACGACAGTGAATGTAAAAAAAAAATAGATTTGGGCGATATTTACGTTGACTAGACGACGATAGAGGGTTTCTGAACCTTATCAGACAATGACGGTGACTAATCGGATTGCGCAACAGATGACGCCAGATAATGACAACTAATAGATACCAGGTAGCTTGCTTAAGTTTAAGTAAAAGGTCTGACCTTGTTTAAAACTTAGAATGTTATGGAGACAAAAGTTTGGCCCTCATCCAGGACCTCTTATTTTGCATTATGACTTTATATAAAGGCTATTTACATTATACATTAACTCAAGCGAGGAAAAGCCCTCGACAATTTTGGCATATTTTTGAAATTGGAAACGCATTATTCTCAACAAGAAGTATAATATATCTCCTCCAAAACTGGTATGAATACTTGAAATCTGTATTGAAGAAGCCCGTGTGCGAGCTAGATGACTTTGACAAACTGTTAATAAAGAACTACCTCAACTACATGTTGATGACTTAAATACTCCAATTACAAATGATGGAATTATAAGAAGTTTACTTAAAATCAAAAACAAACCTCTTGGACCTGATATCATACCTTCTCGTTTTTATCAGTGTACGAAGGAAACGATCTTATCATTCCTTAACGCTCAATTCAACAAAATCTTTACATCCGGTTCTTTTCCTAAACAGTGGAGAAGAGTATTATCTGCCCTATATATTAGTGTGATGACAAGAACGATCCAAACAATTACATATGTATTTTTATTATTGATACTCTATTACTGACATATTGAATACTCGTATATATACGTGACAGTGGTGTTTTTAGACGAAGCACATACAGACTCAAAGAAAAAAATACCCCGCATGCGACAATATCTTTATTATTCAGGCATTGTTGTGCTTTAAGCCATTTCATGTTTTCCCTTTTTATTAATTATTTGATTATACAGCTGAAACTCGAATGCAATAGAGGTGTATTTATCTCAGAAGACATTGATGTTACTTTTGCAATACTTTACGCTGATGATGTTGCTAATTGTTCCGATACAGTAAAGCTACTTCAGAACTAAATAAATGTTATCGAACCTTTCTGTGATAGAACTGGTATGATGGTCAATCTCAATAAAAGTAAAATTATTGTTTTCAGACATGGGGGATGTCTCATGGAAAAGGAGGTGTGGTTTTTCATAGAAAGTCGTATTGAATTCGTATCTTATTGCAAGTACATGCGTTTATTTTTCAGATACTAGCAGCTCAGGCAAAGAAATCAACTTCAGAGGTTTTGAAACGATTCAGCTGCTATAGTATAGAAAATTTAACATTTAAATTTTTTGATTCGATAATAAAATCAATAGCTGTTATGGGTCGGAAATTTGGGATATTAATTTACTAGAGATATTGAAATTGTGCCATACAATTTTTACAAACAGTATTTAGGTGTTCCTAAATCTGCCAAGAATGCGATTGTGTTAGGGGAGTGCAGAAGATAACCACTTTGTACCTCGTATAGTTTACGTTGCATTAAATACTGGTTAAAGGTTGTAAGAATGCTTTCAACTCGATACCAATACCAATGTTATTTAATGTTGAAAAATTATATGAAAATAACCGTATCACCTGGGCTACCAAAGTTAAAGACGTTATTTCGTTTCGGTTTTGGGTATGTTTGGCTAAATCAAAATGTAGGAGACGAAAAAACAATTTTTTCGCACTGTTCTTTGCAAAGAATTCGGGATTCAATACTACAAAACTGGCAAAATGATATTAACAACTCACATAAATGTGGGTATTATAGCATGTATAAGCCAGAATTAGGACCGGAAAAATACCTCTCATTTGGATTATTGTATTTTCTTAGGAAATTAGTTGCTAAATTTAGATGCACAGCGCATACGCTGAAAAGAGGTAAGCATAGCAGGATTGAGGGAAATATTAGATATAGTGAACTATGCCGGAAAAATAATGTTTATTTGGTAGAAGATTAATTCTATTTAGCTTGTGTTTGTCCAGCTTATGACCATATAAGAAAGAAATACTTCCATGAAGTTTATTATCTCTTTCCGTCTGTAGAAAAAAAGTGTATCCGTAACGAGTCATTCCAATATATTTATTATAAGAAATATTTCTATGTACATCAATTCGGCTTTTCGTCTTAGATAAATCTTTGATAATTCAAACGAATGGTCACTAATATACTTAGAGGTAGTAACATCTTTATAAAATAATGCACCGATTATTGGAAATTTTGGATTTATACTCATGATGCTCACCATGTTTGACTTCTTCAAACCATGCTGTACATTACATTTACTTGTATTTTGTAATATGGGCCGGTGGCATAAATTACTGAATAAAGTATTATTATTATAATAATTATTATTATTCTTATATTAGGATCAGTATTTAGAGGAATCAGTGTTATCTGTGTTCAGTTATAACTTGAGAGGATTTATTTGTATAAATTATTCATTGGAATTATATAGTGCTTATTGACTTTTTGGAATTAATCTTTGTTTGAAATTATCGTGAATTCATTTAATGGCATTCTGGAGTATATCATCATGATGCATCTAGCCTGTTGGCACAATAGTACATTTAAGGCTACTTGCACATCATCATATTCAAAACTAGAATCAATTAGTAACACCAGTGGAATTCATTTGGAACATCCTATATTTTTGGACTTGTGATAAAAAATGTTAGTACTATTTGAAATTTTATTCACAACACCATATGTTCGTTTTAAAGTTTCACTTTGTATGTTAGGGAACTAAATTATCTGTTGAATTATAAATAAACTTGTCAGCTTTAGCTTTTTTCTGTTACTTGGTTTATGACCACAGAGTCGTAACAATATTTCAGAATATGTTCATTGCTTGTAAAGGTTTGTAATGATCTGATCGCTTGTAAAATGCTCGGAATAAAAAACAGCAGTTCCAGTTTGAAGCATATATTGGTAGATGCATACTTTGAACGTCTTTCTTCACTTAAAAAACAAGAAGGTCAGGTTTTGCATGATGAACGTATGTTAAAAACATTACTGTAAAATGTGGAATTGATCCCTATGTTAAAAGGCGGTGAACAAGCATATAACAGAAATGGATTTCTACAAAGGATGAGCAAACTCCATCAGGTGGTTTTTTAAATATATGCTAATAACAGCTTTCAAGAAAATTTTCATGCAAAATTTATATGATTGTGACCTTGACCTTTAGGATCAAAGCGGCAACAGCAATGAACATAATTCATCTCAAACGCGAAGAAAACCCATCCAATAATTTGGGAAATATAAGCAAATTAAGACGAAATAAAAGACAACAGCAACACAAATTGTATATGACCAAATTGTTGACCCCAAGGTCAAAGAAGTCATTATGCCTTCTGAAAATATTGGCGTACAGGCCTTTCGCAAACTGGGAGTAGATTGGAAAAATGGCATGAGGTTGTGCTTCATCAAGTTTTCTATCCTCTGTGAGGGAACAGCATGAATCTATCAACCGTATCAAAATCACGCTGGTCTCACTATTAAGCAAATTATTATACAATCAAAACTGTTCATATAACTCGGGTAAGGTCACGAATTCTATCCCCGTATACTACAATAAATACCATACATATAACCCAGGTGAAGTCATGAGTTCCATTTCCGTACACTACAAAACAAACCGCACACATATAAGACAGGTAAGGTCATGAATTCCTTCTCCGTGTACAACAATAAAAACCACACAAATAAGACAGGTAAAGTCGTGAATTTGATCTCCATACACTACAATAAATAGGGTACAAATATGACAGGTAAGGCCTCCGTAGTGTAAGTCCCTTTCTGGTCCTTAAGGGTGCTACATATGTTTGTACATAGGAACTGATAGTGTTATGTAAGAAAAGATCAAAAGCTTGGGGTTGGGGCGATGGAAGAGGGGTTATATCATTAACATAAAATCGAGAACAATTTGACAATATTTAATGAATTGTAAATGAATTGTGAAAATAAAAAAATAATAAATAAGAGCTATAGTTACTGTGTACAACCAGATTATGTAATTCTAATATAACAAACTGGAAGGGGGGAGGCTGTCAGGTGTGGTGGGAGACAACTGTTACAATCTATTTTTGTTGGAATAAATATATTATTCTTATTTATTCGATATTGTAAAACGTACTATTTATAAAGATATAACATATACTAACTTGACACTTTGCTTTTTCTTTTTTGTCACTTTGGATTTTGATGCCGACTTTACTCGTCAGTTGTCTGACCAGCAATGACAGCGCTCCCCTATTTATAACCTTCCCCCAGACAACACATGACACAATTAAACCAATCGCTGAATGCACGGCAACCCATGCAACCAATCAGTGTCTTGTATGTCTTGATGATAACTTAAGTCTTGAATAACTGAATCGATTCATGTAGACGCAGGTTCTGCACTTGATGAAGACGACAGGTACTGTCACATCAAAACATGAATTGCATACATCAATACAACTGTATTGCAATGATGTTATCACTAAAACATACAAATTACCTTCTTTCAGTACCCTAATATGATTAGAGAGAATAATTGCGAATGCGAAAGTCTAGAATCTCTAAATACGAAACACTCATGCTAATCCAAAATGGCGGACATTGTGATACAAGGATATACATGGACTTTTCTAGTTATGATTTTGAGGTATTTTACATAGATTACAAATAGTAATAGCATAAGAGCATAATATTTGTAGCAGATAAGCTAAACAATACACTCTGAAAACTTTATGACAAACTTTCAAAGACGTTTTACCGAAAGAACCTCTACCTCGAAAATAGGTTACATATGTTGAGATCAGTTGCCAGGATTGGCCGCTAGTTTGACAGTCGATAGACATTAGAGATACATATAATTGCTATGCTTTGTAAGTGAACATTCTAATTCATATTCATATTCACCATATTTATAAAAATAAACTTAATAGAAGCAAAGACTGAACATATTATCCAAGTCATTGTGACTCTAGCCATGGTCATTACACTCTTCTCCGCCAGGTTACAAAATTCTCCTGAATTTCCTTTTCTCATAGATTACAAATAGTAATAGCATAAGAACATAATATTTGTAGCAGATAAGCTAAACAGTACACTCTGAAAACTTTATGACAGACTTTCAAAGACGTTTTACCGAAAGAACCTCTACCTTGAAAATAGGTTACAGATGTTAAGATCGGTTGCCAGGATTGGCTGCTAGTTTGACAGTCGATAGACATTAGAGATAAATACAATTGCTATGCTTTGTAAGTGAACATTCTAAGTCATATTCATATTCACCATATTTATAAAAACAAACTTAATAGAAACAAAGACTGAACATATTATCCAAGTCATTGTGACTCTAGCCATGGTCATTACACTCTTCTCCGCCAGGTTACAAAATTCTCCTGAATTTCCTTTTCTCAGTAAATCAGATTCAGAGCTTTTAGCATTTTTTTTAATATAAAGATAGCATCTAGTCAGCATCTAGACGCAGATTGACCCCATCAGTCTCTTGCATTAAAGAATCATCACCATTGTTACGACTTTCTTTCCTTTGTTCCAATATAGACAACCAATTTTTCATTGCAGGTTCTTCTCCACCTTCCTTGGATACATGTCTTAAAACTTCATAGGTGTAATATCTGCTTTTTGCCAAGCATTGGTCCTATTTCCTCAAATGATACGTTGCTGCTCCTGGTAGGGCCAGGAAGTTGAAGATATCTAATAGATTTAGCCTTTCTTGGGGTGGGAACTGCAGACCGGTCTTAGCAGAAGATAATGCTATAGCTGTATATTCCCATATCAGCAGTTTTCTGTCAGGGGTCATTCCCTCCCATCCTTTTGATGGCCACTTGATGGATGTCTGGCCAAGTGAAAAGGTGATGTCTTCTTCAGGCACCGAGTTCCAGTCCCTCCTGGATGGTGGAAATAGTGGCATGCATCCTTGAGACAGCAAGGCAACTGCTCTGGCCTGATTTGTAGACATTTTCTCCTCGGGTTTGGTTTCATCTGTTTCGGATGTTTTAGCACACTGATTGCGGACAAGAGAAAACTTTGATGGCTTCGATGGGAATGGCACGGTGACTAATGATGTTGGTTATGCTATTTCTAGTTCCGGCTGCAAAATCGTGGCAGACTCTGGCAAAGATGGTTATTCTATATCCCTAGCCCTTGACCTTTTGGCTTGTTTCCACTGTGAGGAGATTGCACGGGAAACATATAACATGTGTTCTGGTGACACCCCAAGTGCATCTCCAATGTCCTTCTTACGGGAAGTCAGGGTCTGGTCAGACAGTGGCAGAAACTGGCCATTAGGGTCAGATGAAATATTTGGCGTCAAAGTTGCCATTCTTCTAGCGATGGCAGCCATGGCCTTAGGGTCATATAGGACTTGATGCTTCAACAATGCTCTGTATTTTGTCAGGGCCTGCAATACTGCTGCATTTATATTTTGTGGGACCAATGAAATCTCATATAGGATCATTTTCTCCATGTCTGGTCTAGTAGGGCTATATGCATTCATACTGACAGCGTCATCCTAATAATCAGGCTGGAAAAGTCGACTCAGACAAATGGGTGGCACCATCAAATTTGTAAGTTATGGAATTGGTCTGCTGGTCCTGGCTCGTCAACTGGGGTGTGGGTTGGGGTGTATTTTGTCTACGTTCTGCTTTCCAGCCTTGTAGCCACTCACTTGCTTCGGGTGGATCTCGTGATCTTCCTTGCCCATTTTAGTACTACAATGCTTGCTCTTATGGCAAGCGGGTCATGCCACGTGGTGGCTCTGAATAGGCGCTTGTAGTCTTGTGGATACAGTGATAACCAAAAGGCATTGTTTTCACTGAAGAACTCTTCAGGTACTCCATTAATGTTATCCAAATGATGCCTCTTACAATGACTCTTCAGGTCAAGTACGCGCTTGAATGTTCGCTCCTCGCGGTAGCACCATGTACAGATAATCACCGGGCGACCATGTGGTGCTGGAATCATGTGGTTTTGCAGCTCTCTCTTGCTCCTGAAAGTGTTGCTACATAGCCAACAAGTCTCCACCATACTGCAAAGATTCAAAAATGATTCATTGCTGGTTGATCATCACCACTGAATTGAGATGGGTATGGTCTCCCTACAACTGCTTCCATTGGTTAGGTGATGTTTCTTCCTAACATCATCATATTTGGTGTTTTTCCTGTTGTGGAGTTTATTGAAGCTCGATAGGCCATCATGGCTTGGGACAGGTAAGTATCCCAGTGCTTTTGATCCTTTTCAGCATACATGGTCAGCATTTTAAGGTCCTATTAAATCTCTCAACTGTTCCATTGGCCTGTGACCTCATACTAGTAGTTCTTGTTTGATCTATTTTCAGAAACTCGCACATTTCTTGAAATATCTTGGACTGGACGTTTTGCCTTGATCTGTCAAGATCTGTAATGGTGTGCTAAAACAACACACAAATTCATTTACAAATGTTTTATTAATGGTGCTGGACTCTTGGTCTGGAATGGGGAAAGTCTCGCTCCACTTGGTAAAGCAGTCACAGACAACCAGGAAAAACATTTTGCCACTTCCAGTCAGAGGAAGGGGTCCAAATACATCTAGAGCAACCTTTTCCATGGGCTCGCCAACTATGTCTTGTCCTAAAGGAGCCCTATTGATCTTTCTGGATGGCTTTCTAGCTGCGCACTTATCACAAGTACGACAGTAGTCCATGACAAACTCTTTCACACCTGGCCAGTAAAAGGACTGCTTTATTCGTTCTAGGGTCTTCTTAGCACCTAAATGTCCTGCAGTTAGCACATCATGAAAGTACTTTAGGATCTCTAGCCTTCGTTTACTTGGAACTATAAATTGCAGTATGGGTTTATTCTCATCATTTTGAAAGAATTTATGGTAAAGCATGTTCTTAATTATTATTAATCTGTCCCATTGTCGCCAGAGTGTTTTTAGTATTGACGTTTTATCAGATATCGGATCCCACTTTGGTCTTCCAGACTTTCCCTCCATAGCAATTAGAATAGCAGAAATGTCTTGATCTTTTAATTGAAGATTATGTGTGATGTCCAGCCTTCAAGTACTGCTTGGCTTTGTGCGAGATCATTGCCTCGGAGAGCACCTTGACTTCGTGTTAACACCCTTACCAAATCGACATGGATGATTTGGTCTGAAAGTTGTGGAGCTGCACAGTCTTCATCATTATTATATTCAAGATTACCTTGTTCTTGTTTCTGACAGACATGACATGGTCTTCTAGACAAAGCATCAGAATTTAAGTGTTGTGTACTATCTTAAAATATTATGTGTCAAGCTTCTGAAGCCACCTGACATCCTGGCCAGTTGGTTTCTTGAGGTTTCTTATCCAACTCACTGCAGCATTGTCTGTTCTGAGCAAAATGTTTTGTCCATATTGATAGGAATGAAATGTTTTCATTGCAGTGATAACGGCTAAATGTTCCTTTCTTGTAGTACAATAAGACTGTTCATGGATGTTCAAAACTTTACTCATGTATGCGATGACACGTTCAGTGCCTTCCTGCATCTGCGAGAGCATTGCACCCACAGCTTTATGACTTGCATTGGTATTCAGTATGAATCCTATGCCAAGAATGGGGTAAGCCAGCGACGGTGAAGAGATCAGGGCATGTTTCAGATTATCAGATGCTGATTGACATTCTCCAGTCAAAACGGCTTTAACGCATACTTTATGTAGTGGTCTTGCAATGTGCGCAAATCCCTTCACAAAGCACCTGTAATATGAACAGAGTCCCAGGAAACTACTGACTTCCCTTGCATTTATTGGGACAGGCCAGTCTTGCACAGTCAGCAATTTTTCAGGGTCAGTGGACACACCTTCTTCCGAAAAGACATGACCCAGGAGTTTCATTTGCTTCTGGAAGAATATGCATTTGGATGGTTTTAGTTTAAGATTTGCATCTTGAAGTCTCTTGAAGATGTTGTCCAATCTGTCAAAACCTTTTACAAAGGTAGTGCTTGGCGAGATTATGTCATCCATGTATACTAGACATTCTATCCACTGAAGGCCTCGTCGAATGTTTTCGATCAAACGCTGAAAGGTACTGGGGGAACTGCAGAGGCCAGACGTCATTACATTAAATTGGTACAGTCCTAAACATGTCGCGAAAGCAGTTTTATCGTTGTCATTAGGAGACAGTTCCACCTGCCAGAGGCCAGAGTTCAAATCCATGGAGCAAAACCATTTGGCACCAGATAACGCATCCAAACATTCATCACCTCTTGGAAGTGGGTATGCATCCTTGACCGTCACATCATTGAGTTTGCGATAATCAATGCAAAATCTTATGCTATCATCCTTCTTAGTTACTAGAACTACTGGTGATGCCCAAGCACTACTGTAAGGCTCTATGATCCTACGATCTAACATCTTCTGAATTTCTATCTGCTCTACTGCACGTTTTCCTATTGGTTGGCATCGTGGCGGCTGCCGTATAAGAATGGAATCACCAATACTGGTGTGATATTGCACTCTATCTGTCCGACCGAGCTCAGCTGATTATTTTGCGAATACAGATTGGTATCTTATGAGCAATGTTTTGAGGGCTTCCTTATGTAGGTAGTCAAGATGAGCCGAACTCCTTTTAAGGAGATCTTTTAAGTACTCTGGTACTTTGTATTCACACATCTCGGACACAGTATCTTCGTTTGTATTGACTCTGGCAACTCTTTCAGCGTGGGGATACATCCTCATATGGCTCACAGACACCAATAGGTAAGTTTGCTTGCAGCGTAACATCAGCATCACTGCAATTCACAAAGTTTACAACCATCTCCCTGGCTTGTGTATCAATCACGTAAGGAACCATACTGCACTGGATTTCTTTGTGAAATATTGGCTCTACGTATCCAAATTTTGGCAGGTGCTCTGACCCATGTATGCATACTGATAGACACAATTCACAGTTAGCAGGTACTATTGAAGTTTTTCGTACTTGTATTCTGGATGTGACACGCGCCTTACCTCCCATCCATCATCTTATGTCAATCTTGTCTGTGTGAAGCGAAAATTGTTTGTAACTGATTTTGTTCTCCTAGTTTAATAAAAACTCCTGACCTAGGATACCATCTTGACTCACATAACAGACTATAACTTTTTGTGTGAAGGATATCCCACTAAAATGAATGGCAACGTTTATGGATCCAGTGGTGCGACTTTCATTTCCATTAACATGATTTACCTTTGTTTCAAGTGGTGTAAGCATATACTTATCTTCTCCACGCAGTTTTTGATACGTGTTGTATGAAAGAAGGGATGCTGTAGAGCCACTATCAATAATGAAAATGACTTTAGTTCCATCAGTCATGCCATTTATATAAAATCCGTTGTCCCATTGACTACTGGTCTCCCCAATATGTTCTGTTCTGACCTTTTGTTTTTCTTGAGCTACGGAAGCTTTTGGCCTATTACTACCCGCTGACCCCAGGCCTATTGAATCAACGGTTTGTCGTTTCCCTGGTTATATGCTGAAGATGAATTCTCCTTTCCTTGATTTGGTACTTCGTTCTTTATATCATGTCCAGGAGCAGCGCGAGTTTTACATTGGATGAAGGTGGGACAGTTTCTGAAAAAGTGATCTGGGGAGTTACATACAAAAAATGTTCTCTTCTTCTCGTTTCTTGGTCCAGGTTTGTTCTGTATTTGATTTCTCCAATCTTTTACATCGCTCATAGGAGTACTTCTTTTTTCTAACAATTATATTCGCTTTTCAATTTTTTGCAACATGGCCCAAATTTTGCCATTGTCATTAGAACCTTGGTGTTCAATTTCATTAGATCCAACTGCTCTAACATTTGCCTTTTTCTTTTCATATTAGTCTCCCAGTATTGCTTCATATCTTTCGACAACATGTACAGCATCAACTACTGTCTCAAAATTTGTGTCAGTACATCGACACTTCATTTCAGTTGGTACTATCTAATAGAACTGGTTCAGGGCAAGGGTTTCCTGTGATTTAGAATCTAAATTGCAATAGGCTTTCTGTGCTATCTGCGTAATGTCATCCCCCAGTGTTGCGATAAGTTCACCAGGTTGCCGTTTTCTCATTTCAAGTTTTGCCAACCACCTGTTTTGATGTATAGAGCTGCCAAATCTTTGACTAAGTCTAGCAACAAGAGTATGGTTGGATTGTTTTTCCTCATTTGTCAAACTCAAATAATAGGTTCTAGCTTGACCCCGCAAACTGGCAGCAAGAAACAGAAATTCGTCCCGTTTGGTCAAGTTACACAGTTCTGAACAATTTTCAAAGTGGGATATGTGCTCTTCCCAGCATTCTTTACCGTTAAATGACTCAGGCTTTAAAGTCGGGCCACAGTTTGAGAATAATCGTATGGGAATAGTGCCAGCATTATTGGCCTCACGTCTTGGGTGATTGGAGTGATTTCGGTTCTGTCCTGTATATATTGTCACCTCTTCATCACTGTGAATTTGACTTGAACCATGCTCGTCCTATTGACATTGATCATCATCGACTACATCACCATGGCCTTCGTCGTCTCCATTCAGGCAAAACTGGATTTCAGGATCTGGGGAATCAGACATTGTGTGTGTGTCAGTCAACAGGAATATATGCTTTCCACTTGTTTCTTTGTTTTTTTGTTTTTTTTTTCTTCACTATTTTGACCACAACACTTGACAAAAATATGAGGGTCGGGGAGGGTGGTAGGGTTCGTATCCTGGGATGAATACCTATTTGACTTCTGAAATCCCACTTCTGACAACAAATTGTAAGGCGCTTTTTGGTCCTTAAGGGTGCTACATATTTTTGTACATAGGAACTGATAGTGTTATGTAAGAAAATATCAAAAGCTTGGGGTTGGGGCGATGGAAGAGGGGTTATATCATCAACATAAAATCGAGAACAATTTTTCATCTTGCAGCTAAAATGAAGGAGGTGGGTCCATTAAATGTTACTGTAACAGGTCGTCAACTCCCAGAGATTTTGTATTAAGACCACACTGGCCAGATTGTTCCTCTGAACGTTTACAAGGATATGTTCATTTGCTGATACAGTCTACATTGAACGTCTACAAGCATATGCTCATTTGCTAGTGCAGTTTACACTGAATGTTTACAATGACATGTTTATTTGACTGCAGTTTGACCAAACATTTACATGGATAGGTTCATTAGCTGGTGCTAAACATTACATCCTTTCAAGGTTATGCACAGAATACTCAGACTTATCGCGAGTCATGAAAACACAGGGATGGTATCTCGTGTGTCCAAAAATTAATATTATTTTGAAAAAGAATATTATGGTGACAATTGCCTCTTTTCACACGGTAAGCATTGCAGTATTTTATTTTCGTTAATCGGTCGAATTCGGTATTAGGTTTGCTTCAATACTGGCGATGGAAACCTTACGTGCGCAGAAATTCCCAAAAGCAATGTGAGAGATTCAGAAGAAGATATATATATATATATATATATATATATATATATATATATATATATATATACCTCGGCGTACTTATCAATGCTTTCATTTTCTTGCTTTCGATGGTCTGAACACACATTTCCTGGAATGACAACGAAAAGCGGACTTGGCAACTTTCTAAACAATGAAAAATATATCGCTTTGACAATTAGATTTTCCTTGCTGTATCCACCCTTGCCTTCTTTTCATCATGGCTTTGTGCAGTTCTTGTAGCACGTGATTCCGAAAGGCTTTATAAAAGGTTCGAGTTTTGAAAGGGGAAGTATTGTTTGCTTGCTTGCATTAACACTTTTGTTATGCAATTTGTCTATTTGTTCCCAGTTATTCGAGATAAAGGACGTAATAGGTTTTAATTTACTATCTAATGTCTCCACATATTCTTGTCCTATAAGTGAGTCAACCTATCCCCAACTGAACTTTAAGCGACTGAAGTTCAACCAACTCGTGAAATAAAGCTGAAATTCTCTTGATCCGAGAATGGGTCTGTAATTGAAAAAAAACATAATCTATCATCATCAATGATCATAGTCTTTGACCATATCCAATTTAGATTTGTCATCAATGATCACAGTCTTTGACCATATCTACTTTAGACTTGTCATCAATGATCACAGTCTTTGACCATATCCAATTTAGACTTGTCATCAATGATCACAGTCTTTGACCATATCCACTTTAGACTTGTCATCAATGATCAGTCTTTGACCATTTCCACTTTAGACTTGTCATCAATGATCATAGTCTTTGATCATATCCACTTTAAACTTGTCATCAATGTTCATAGTCTCTGACTGTATCAACTTTAGACTTGTCAATTAAGATATGATCCATTAAAGACATACTCACACCAGGATAAGAAACATATCAATAGCGGATAATCTCGACAAAGATCATAACTGCCCAAAGACATTAGAATGTAACGCTTGAAAAGGAAACACAGCAAAGTATTTCTTGTGTCAGTTAAAGGATTACTGGGATTACAGTTAAGGGACCTATATGAATGACGGTAACATATTCTGCATACAAATTGTAAAATTCATGCGGTTTGTCAATGTAATCAGACTTTTTATCAGTGGAGTGCCCTGTGACATGGTAAATAAACTTGAATGAAAAAACTAATCCAGTCTTAATCTATTAACGAGAGAGAGAGAGAGAGAGAGAGAGAGAGAGAGCACGCGATGAAGAGTCACGAGCGAGCGAAAACGAAAAGAGATATAGAGAAAGATAGAGAGAGGGGGGGTTGGGTGGAGAGCGAGAGCAAGAGAGAGGGACAAGAACGAGCGGTTGAGGTGAGCGATCGAGAGAGACAAGAGCGAACGACCCATAGACGACAGAAAATGAAGATGAGAGAGAGAAAAAGAGACGAGAGTGAGTGAGAGTAAAGATACAAAAATACGAGAGAAAGAGACGATAGCGAGAGAGAGAGAGAGACATAAAGACGGAGACGAGTGCGAAAGAGGCAGAGACGGGAGCAAACGAGAAACAGACTAGAGCGTACAACAAAGGCAGTGACGAGACAGTGCGAGACATCCGGAAACCTGCTAGAGAGAGAGAGAGAGAGAGAGAGAGAGAGAGAGAGAGAGAGAGAGAGAACGATTGAGAAGAGAGCGAACGAACTACGAAAGCGAGTGAGTGACTAAATCGAACTGTTGAAATAAACGGTAAGGGAGAAAGACGAGAGCGAGCGTAAGACAAATGAGCGAGAACAAGAAAGCAGAGATAGTGCAATAGAAAGAACAACAACACTAAGCGAGGGGGTGGTGATTGAGCGAGAGAGACAAGAGAGAAAGATGGGGATGAAAACAAGGAGAGAGACGAGAGTGAGCTATTCAGAGATACGAGATTAAACCAAATGTGAAAGCGACTAGAGAGAGAGCGAGAGACGAGAGGAAGAGGAAATGGAAGATCACGCGAGAGAGCAAGGTTAGAGAGAAAGCAATGTAGGAACGAGAGCTATCGAGCGAGACACGAGAGCGGAGGAGAGAAAGCGAGCAAGTGAGCACGCGAGAGAAACAAAGAACAAAGAAACACAGAGAAATAGAGAGAAGCGATACGAGAGATATACTATTGCCAGTAGGTGAGAGAAAAAGGAGAGCGATAGAGTGAGAGTTTACATTGAGCGAGAGAAGAGAGCAAGCAAGAGAGAGAGAGAGAGAGAGAGAGAGACGACAGCGAGCGAGAGACAGAGACGAGAGAAAATGAAACGAATGAGAGCATACGATACAGACGAGGGTGAGAGAGAGATACAGATGAGAGCTAGCGAGAGAGAGAGAGAGAGAGAAAGCCGAGAGAGAGACAGACAGACAGACAGACAGACAGAGACTAGAGCGTGCACGAGAGCCGGGAGTGTGCAAGAGAAACGAGATCGAGTGAGAGATACGAGAGCGAGCGAGAGAGACCAAAGAGTGAGCGAAAAGGATCAAAGACAAGAGATAGAGAGAGAAATAGACGAGAGACGAGAGACTCAAAAGAGACAGAGCTGCAAGAGAAATGGGCAGACGCGAGGGAAAAAAGAGATACGATAGAGAGAGACAGATAAACAGAATGACGCGGGAGAGACATGAGTGGGAGATGCGCGCGAGATAGGGACGCGAGAGTTTGTCGAAAATGACAAGAACGAGACGACGCCAGAAATGCCAGTAATAGACGAGATGCGAGAAACGAAAAAAAAATATTAGAGAGAAGGAGAAACGGATGCGTGGGATATATAGAAGAGAGATACGAGATAAGACGAGACACGGGAGTGAGGTGTGCAAGAAACAGAGAAGCGAGAAAGATTAGAGTGATAGAGACAAAGGGTCAAGAGTGATGAGAAAGAGCGGCGCGAGAAAAAAATCCGAGATTCAGACAAAACAGAAACGGACGAGAGACACGATAGACCAGAGGAGAGAGACGAAAGACGTGAAAGAAACAGACGCTAGAGAAAACGAGAGATAGAGAGTGAGAGACGCGAGATATAGACGGGAGAGACATAGAGATCAACAGTCAGAGAGGCACAGAGAACTAAGTCATGAGTGAGAGACGCGAGAGACTGATTAGAGGAACGACATACAAGATAGATGCCAAAGAGATAGACAAGAGACAATCGCTCGAGAGAAACTACAGGGAGTGAGATAGGAAAAACAAGATAGACACTATACTATAGACACTGGGGAGAAAGTCGCGAGTGAAAGAAGGAGAGAAAGTTAGTGGTGAGAGACGAGGGAGGGATAAGAGGAAAATAGAGAGATTCAAGAGAGAGAGAGACAGAATACAGAGAAAGACAATGTACGTATGGGAACAGAATGATATAGAGATAGTCCAAAGAGACGCGAAAGAGAGAGACGAAAGAAAGTCAGAAAGAGAACGACTATATAGACGAAAAGAGACAGAGAGAGGTGAGAGATGCGAAAGACCAGAAAAAGCTAACCAGAGAGAGAGAGAGAGAGGGACGAGGCTATAAAAGAGAGAGAGAGAGAGAGAGAGAGAGAGAGGCGTGAAAAACAGACCAGGGGGGGGGGGGGAATCACTTGATGAACAGCTGATAACTATATTCTAACTCTATTCTATACAAACTTGCTATATTTTAAAACACATGCCGCTGGTATGTATTTTTTAAATGTTTTAAATCTACAAATATTGTATTTTAGAGATCTGGAGTTGTATTGGAACACAAAATAAATACTAATCTACAATTAAAATGCTTTGATGAAACAGGCTGTCACATTCTAAGCTGCAGAGATGGAAGTTGCAAATGACACAGCCACATTTATTTTATTTTATTTTTGTTTTTTTGTCTCCTTTCTCCATGCTTGGTGCAGTATTTGAAAGGTCACCATGCCTAGAAAGGCAGACATCTCAAACATACTGGTGTCTGTCCAGTTTAGATCACCGGTTTCATGATCCGCCTTTTGTTAAGCTGCACATTTATTTATTTCTGTTACGATCTTTGCAAAGATTCCAACTGGAAAATATAAATGGAAATGGTATAGTTCTAAAGCTATTTCATGTGATGGTCCTGACTGATGAGGAAATGGACTTATCTCATTATCTGGCACGTCTGCAAACCAATATGGCTGATCGTCATCAGTGTCACTCGAGTCTGATGGCACTTCAATGTAGATATATGACACAAAAAAATCAGATCCATCATCTTAAATGACATCATTATTTATAAAATCTGATATTCCGTCGGAACTGAATCAAGAAGAATCTTTTTCACTTCCAGACAAATCACTGTAATCAAAAGACGAGGACGAAATCGCCATGACGAAATCGGGGAATTCTCACAGTAAATACAAACGTTCACTTCCATTATCACATGTGATACGATTTGATTGAAACTTTGCATATTGACATGAATGGAATAAATGGGCAACACAATTTTAATTTTGTATTTGTATTTTATATGCCCTACAATTATGGCCGATTTCGTGTTTGATACACCTTAAAGCTCCGTTATATATCACAATGTATGGAATAAGTCTTGATGTATTTGCCGCGCATTCTAAATATGTGACTATTAACATAAAGAACGTAAAGGCATTATGAATTGATATTATTGATATAAACTTCAGCATCATATTTGAAAACCATTACACCTATAAGTAACTTACACATGTGTAAAGGCCACAATAGATCCATCGAATTGAAGTATTACCATCGGCTAACAACGCCATTTTGGATGTGGCCTTGGAAAACCCCTCTACGTATCGATTCAATTTAGATTCGTATGGTCTAAATACGTCATTAAAATCGGATGTTAATAAGAATGATGTATTAGTTTTGACTTGCGTTTGGTTATCATGCGGTGAATCAACATTTAACTGCAAGATATTATATTTTCATTGTATACACTGTGTAAAGCGTAGAAATGCGTAGACGGGGACAAAGGGAGATAACGTTGTACTGCTTCATTCCGAAAATTAAGCTACCTATTTAGAAAATACACCAAACGCCTTTATCCTATTGGAACGCCTCTATCCTATTGGAGCATAATTTTCGTTATAGATAGGTATTATTGCTATTGCACTTTCCGTGAATTTATTATTTTATTTGTTTTTCTCTTTATATCATAATTATTATGAATAAAATCCACCGACAAGTGTACGAATGAAACAAAGAACAGTAACTCTAAGCATCATAATTAAGAATAAAAAAAACACGGCTAATTGTGTAAAGTGTGCTCCCTAGTACGAATGAAGGAAAGAACGGTAACGGTAAACATAAAAACGTCAAAAGCATCAAACGTCACGACGTTGCCAAAAGCGATATGCCCTATCGACGTTGCCATTTTCTTTGTGTGATTCACAGCTAACAGACGTACCGTTTCACAGCTCGGATAAATTTTGCCAATTTTATTGAAAATCCTGGACAAGCGGATACAATTATAGCACCGAATATTGCACCAGGCTGCCGGGAGAAAAGTGTGTAAGTTTAATGAAGTTTGATTGAATTGCTACTGAAAATATTGAGAATGAGAGAAGTCATAGCTATACTATCGCATTGAAATAGAAGGGGGAGGGTATGACGAGATAACATTGGGAAAGGTATGTATCTAGCTATATGGTACACATGACATGTCAGCACAACACTGGTTATGTAGTGCTAATTGAAAGTACGGCTTTTAAAAAATACAAAGTTAAAGACTTGTGAAAAACCTTAGGAAGATATACCCTTACACATATTTGTAAATATGAATTAAAGTAGATGATGACTGATGGTAAAATATATATGAAGGATATAAAATACAAGATAAAATTACAAATATAAAATCCCATTAAATGCAGGGTGTTTGTAAGTTAAATATTTAAGATATACATGCTAACTTTAAGTTATCAGGAAAGAATTATAAGAAATCAGTAAACTTAATTATAATTCCTTAGTTGTTATTTGAGATAGCTGACTCACTTTAAATAATCAAAATGGTCCACTGATAAATTCAGATATCTCATATGTATATACTTTAAAGATCGAAATATGTTTACCAATACACAACAGCGGGATGTGTTTTGAAACATAACAAGGTTGTATATAGAATAAAGTTAGAATGTAATTATCAGATGTCCATCAAATGCTCCACTTTCTCTCTCTCTCTGGTCTGATTTTCATTCCTCTTTCTCACCTCTCTTTCTCTCTATAGCCCCTCACACTCATATCCCTTGCTCTCTTTAGTGAATTTCTGGTCTCTCGGATTGATCACCTCTCCCTGTATGTCTCTATTAAGTCTCTATAGTCGTTCTCTGAATATCTCTCGTCCGTTTGTATGTTTGTCTCTCTCTCGCACGCGTCTCTTTGGACTATATATCATTCTGGTCCCTACATGTCTCTCCTCTCTCTCTCTCTCTCTCTCTCTCTCTCTCATCGTCTCTATCTCTCTTCGTCTCCCTCGTGCGCGCACCTCTCTCTCTCTCTCTCTCTTCCTATCTTATCCATCCCTCGTCTCTCAGCACCCGTCAATCTTTCTCACTCTCTTTTGCTCGCAACATCCTCCGTCGCGTATCTCGTATATTGTTTCTCTTGTTTTTTCTCCCGCTATCTGTTGTCTCTCTAGAGCGATTGTCTATTGCATATATCTTTGGTATCTCTCCTGTTGTCGTCCTCTTGTCAGTCTCTCGCGTCTCACTTATCTGTGTCTCTCTCGCTGATCTTTTCTATGTCTCTCATCACTATCTCGCGTCTCTCCCACTCCCATTTCGCCCTCGAGTGTTTCTCTTGTATCTCTTTCCCTCGCATTTCTACCTCTTTCTCGCTTCTCATTATCTACGTTTCTCTTGCTTCTCTCTTTCACGTATCTCGTCTCGCGCCTCCCTCATATCTCGTTTATTTCGTTCGTCTTTATATTCTGTGGTCAATGACTCTCTGCTCTGATCCCTCTCTCTCTCTCTCTCTCTCGTCGATCTTAAGACTCACTCTTCTCTCTGGCCTCTTTATTCCTCGTCACTAGTCTCTCTTGTCTCTGGTCTCTTTGGTCTCTGTCGCTCTCATCTCTCTCTCTATCCATTGTCTGTCTGTCTCTATATTTGTTTTTGTCGGTCTATCTCTTCTATTTGTTTTCTCTCGTCTACTACTCTGGTTGCCTGTCTTCTCTGTCTCCGTTTTCTAGTCTCTTGCTCGCATTTCTCTTTCGTTCATCATTCATTTCTCGTCTCCGTCTTCTCATGTGTCTCTCTCGTATCTCTCGCTCTCTGTAGTCGTTCTCGTTCGCTTTCGTATTTCGGTCGCTTTCATCTCTCTCAACCACTTACTCTCGTATCACTCTCTTTCTTTCTTTCGTCCTACTCTCCCATTACCTCTCTCTCCCTCAGTATCCTCTCTCTCGGTCTCGTCTTTCGTGCTCTCACACGCTGTCGCTCTCGTCTTTCTTTTGCTGTTTCTCGTCCCGTGCTATCTTTCTCTCGTCTTTCTTGGTCGTTCTCATCTCTCACCTATCTAGTCAGATTCGAACGCTCTCGTATTTCGTTCATTGTAATCTCTCTCAATTGATCTCGTGTCTTTCACTCATCGCCGTCCCAATCTCGCCCTTGTTCTCGTTCCCCCTCTCTAGCTCCTTTGCTCGACTATCTCTCGTTTCTGTTTTTCTCTTGTACTCTCTGGTCTCTCTCGCTCGCTCTCGTCTCTTTCGCTCGCTCTCGTATCGATCATTCGATCTTATTTGTTTCTCTTGTACACTGACGGTTCTCTAGCACGCTCTAGTCTCTGTCTCTCTCGCTCCCTCTCGTCTTTGTCTCTTTCGCTTGCTCTCATCTGTATCTCCCTATTGCCTCGTCTTATTTCTCTCTGGCTTTCGTTTCACTTGCTCTTCGTCATTCTCGTTCGCTCTTGTCTTTGTCTCTCACCCGATCTCGTCTCTGTCTTCTCTCTCTCTCACTCTCTCTCTCTCTTACTGGCTCTAGTGTCTATCTCGTATGTCGTCCCTCGTATCTCCTTCCCTCGCTCTCATCCCTCTCTCTCTCTCTCTCTCTCTCTCTCTCTCTCTCTCTCTCTCTCTGCATACCCATACGCTTCTGGTCCTTTTCAAGCGATTGTATGTCTTGGATCTGCGATAGATATCATCTTTAGATAACTTCGTCAGATTCCCAGACAATCGAGGAAACAACTCAACCTTGTCAAATCTGAAATTGAAAACAGACATTTGTAACTATTGTACTATTTCGTATGCAGGTGTACTGAAGAGTAAGTACAATGTCTTTTATAACTGTGATATGAATATGAACAACTCAGATCATAAACCTTTTTCCTAAATAAGGCACTGTTCAATAAGATCAGGAGGGTATTGAAGATCAATAACATTACCCGTAAATACGACTGTTGAATTGACAATCAGTCATAATGGATTTTTAATACTACACTGTATACCAATACTCGTCATTAATCCGATTTTCAATACTACACTGTATACCAATACTCACCATTAAACCGATTTTCAATACTATACTGTATACCAATACACACCATTAACCCGATTTTTAATACATAATGTATGCCAATAATCACCATTAATCCGATTTTCAATACTACACTGTATACCAATACTCACCATTAATCCGATTTTCAATACTACACTATATACCAATACTCACCATTAATCCGATTTTCAATACTACACTGTATACCAATACTCACCATTAAACCGATTTTCAATACTATACTGTATACCAATAATCACCATTAACCCGATTTTTAATACATAATGTATGCCAATAATCACCATTTATCCGATTTTCATTGCTATACTGTATGCCAATACTCATCATTAATTTATGATACTGATTATCTCTGCTTTATCGTAATCGTCGATATAAAGATACTCATTTTGGAAACAATAAATAAATAAATAAGAAACGCAAAGGAACAACTTCTGTTCTCATGTGCCTTTTTATTCTCTTCTAGGTCTGCAATAGCTGGAAGCTTGCGTGAAATCCTGTAATTACGTTGTAACATTATTGAATTTAAATTAATGCACAGAGTAGGTTTGGATAGCATTTTGTAAATGGAAACTTGTCCATCTTCCTTTTACAAAATTAAATATTACCAACAGCCAGTATTTTATATAACTTTTTGTAAGAGCTTCCTCTTCCTCTTCTTCTTCTTATTATTATCTTCACCTTTTGTCACTTATCTCTTGCTTTTACATATTTACATACATTTGGAAGGATCTACCTTGCTAATATTCTCTTGCAATTTTGAATCTTTGCTTTTATAAATTAACTGTGAATTAGCACTACATTCATATATTTATATTTATCCTATTATTATCTTATATTATTATACTATTATTATATTATATATTAGTATTATATTTAACTAATAACCGTGGATTAGTACTACATTTATATATATATATATATATATATATATATATATATATATATATATATATATATATATATATATTCTACTATTATTATATTATATTATTATACTATTATTATATATTATGTTAGCATTATATTTAACCAAATTAACTGTGAATTAGCACTACATTTAAATATTTATATATTATACTACTTTTATATTATATTATATTATATTATATTATATTATATTATATTATATTATATTATATTATATTATATTATATTATGCTATTATTATATTTTATTATTATATGTTAGAATTATATTCTTTTAACTTAACTGTGAATTAGCACTATATAACAAGTATTGTGCTGACGTGTCATATACACACCATACATCGATGCATAAATTTCCCAAAGTCATATCGGGGCCCAGAGAGACCGATTGATCTAAAGATCTCATCGTTACGGATCACTGCCATCTCACCTCTGTCTGTCTGGATTCCAGTCTTGGGTTCGGCCAATGTGGGTATGTGAGAAAGCTTGCCAATAGCTTCTCGTGGGTCTGTGTTTCTTTGTTAGGTTTTCCCGGGTTCTTCCTCCACTATTTATACTGGCCGCCATGTATAGCCTATATTGTGCTGAAAAATGGCCTTAAACTATATAACAACTACAACAACAACAACAACAACAACGAAAGTTATGTCTTTATTTCCACATACCCCTCCTATTATAGTAAGCATGTATGTCTATGCCAGTTTCTTTCTCAATATTGTCAGTAGAATGGATACAAACTTTGTAACACACAATTCTTTCCCGGCAGCCCTTTCAAATATTCAGTACTAAAACTGTGTCCTTTTATGTGCTATATTCAATAATATCAGCAACAGATAATCAGAGCTGATGAGACACGTCTGTTGGCTGTGACTGACTCATAGGAAATGACAACTGTAACTGGGGACGTCGCCTTTAACAACGTCATGACGTTGGATGTTAATTACGTTATTCATACCCATCTGAACGTAATGTTTACCGTTACCGGTATTGTTCCTTCTGTAACTTGTACTTGAGAAGACATTTAACTCAGTTGTTCGGGGTTTTTATTCTTAATGATTATGTTTATAATTTCTATCACTAATACTTAACACTGTTATCAGTAGTTTTTATTCTTAATGATTATGTTTAGAATTTCTATCACTAATACTTAGCACAGTTATCAGTAGTTTTTATTCTTAATGATTATGTTTAGAATTTCTATCACTAATACTTAACACTGTTATCAGTAGTTTTTATTCTTAATGATTATGTTTAGAATTTCTATCACTAATACTTAACACGGTTATCAGTAGTTTTTATTCTTAATGATTATGTTTACAATTTCGATCACTAATACTTAGCACAGTTATCAGTAGTTTTTATTCTTAATGATTATGTTTAGAATTCCTGTCACTAATACTTAACACAGTTATCAGTAGTTTTTATTCTTAATGATTATGTTTATAATTTCTATCACTAATACTTAACACTGTTATCAGTAGTTTTTATTCTTAATGATTATGTTTACAATTTCGATCACTAATACTTAGCACAGTTATCAGTAGTTTTTATTCTTAATGATTATGTTTAGAAATAATATCAATAATACTTAACACAGTTATCAGTAGTTTTTATTCTTAATGATTATGTTTAGAATTTCTATCACTAATACTTAGCACAGTTATCAGTAGTTTTTATTCTTAATGATTATGTTTAGAATTCCTGTCACTAATACTTAACACAGTTATCAGTAGTTTTTATTCTTAATGATTATGTTTAGAATTTCTATCACTAATACTTAACACAGTTATCAGTAGTTTTTATTCCTAACGTTTATGTTTAGAATTTCTATCACTAATACTTAACACAGTTATCAGTAGTTTTTATTCTTAATGATTATGTTTAGAATTTCTATCACTAATACTTAACACAGTTATCAGTAGTTTTTATTCTTAATGATTATGACATAAAGAAGATGATATACAAACAGAAATTAACTTAGAATGGATATTAAAATTACTTCAGTAAGAATAACAACAATAACCTCGGCAATATAAGACACTTAACAAGGAAATAAAACAACAACCACTGCCACAACCATCAACGTTATTAGTAGTATTACAACTGCCAATAGCATTATCATCATCGTCATTAACAGCAGCAGTATCATTGCCACCACTACAATATAATAGGGGGCCCCAAGTGGCCAAGTGGCCTAAAGCACTCACCGTTACGGATCACTGCCATCTCACCTCTGTCTGCATGGGTTCGAGTTTCGTATTCGGCTAATGTTCTTCCTTCACCATTTACACTGGCCGTCATGTATAGCCTATCTTGTGCTGAAAATGGGGTTAAACCATACAGCAACAACAATAACATTACAACAGGAGTAATAATAATAGTAAAATAATGATAATAATAATAACAACAACAATATTTCATACTTAATTGGAGAATATCAGGGACTAGCTTTATATTCCATTAAACACAAAGCGAAATAGACCGCTTAGGTGGCCTGAATGGTTAGAACGTCCGCCTCGGATGCGGGAGGTCGTAGGTTTGAATCCCGGTCGAGTCATAGTAAATGCTTATACAAATGATTCCATCAGCTGCCTTTTTCGGCGATTAGCGTTAAAAAGTGGTCGGTCCGATGTCAGGATAATTTGACTGGGTGTGACATGATGTTACATGTCTCTGGCATGATGCATCAAAGCTAGACATAAAATGCCACATGTTAGACGTCGTTGTGATATGACTGAAAATTTGGTAAAGATCGGTCAAAAATCAAAGGCACGCACACACGCATATATATATATATATATATATATATATATATATATATGTGTGTGTGTGTGTATGTGTATGTCTGTGTGCGTGTGTGTGTGTTTATTGGACTGGACTACATTCCAGGAAATGTAGAATTCTAAAACCCATCTTGTGTTTCATTCTGGATGGAACAGGTAGCCGGCCGGGGGTGGGTGGGGTGGGGGGGTGGGGGTGGGGTAGAGAGCAGTGAATGCGTGCTCAGTTCTTTGCACCCTAAGGCTGTGGTTGCTACCTCTACCTGCTAATCAAGGGAGAGAACTGACACGCGTTTCCGGTTAAAGATGAGATGGTGGATGTTATAATGAAGCTGTATTCCCACGAAGCGAAGATGAGTACCATAACGTTCTTGACTCATTCCCCATTAAGATATATAAATGAAACCTCTCCCTCATGACTCCCTCCCTGATCCACATGTTGTGGGATTTTCAGGAAAAATTTTCTCTATATCGTATCAAATTCTCATCAATACTGTATGGTTGCAAACAAATTCAAACGGTTTCCTTTGGGCTGGCTATGATGACATAGTTTTCCTTGAAATTATCCAATCAACGTACCCTCTCTGTACTAAAATAGTAAAATGGTGGCACTCGGCCCGACAGAAGCGCCCCCTAGTTACGTTGTTATCGTAATATCTGCCATGTGTTAAAGTGGATCGATATATATTGTACAAACCACAAATTATATACTCGCTATGATTATTATTTGCCCAGTTTTAATACATATTATACGCAGCGGATTTTGAGATGAATTAGCTGAAAGATTGTTTTAAAGTATTTGTAATAACAGCCGACATATTTAACAGCGAATCGGCTTGATTTCCACAATTTCAGGCTTGTTTTTCATGCTGGGATACTCTGTACAAAACTGAATCAAAATTAGTCCTGTGGGTTTGGAGAAGTTTTAAATATGAATTGTAGAAGAACGTACGATGCACGGCGGATGCAGATTGATACCGTAGACCCATTTAAGTAAACGATCGTCATGACAAAGCTTCTTTTTGTATGTAAAAAAAATATCTGAGTACGAAATGTAAAGTGCAAATAATTCAGCAAATGCACTGCTTATAAAATAAACATTATCGCTAACATTGACTAGGTCCTTACATTATGTGATGTGATGTTTGGAAGTTCTGTATATAATCAAATGGTTCCTGGACATTGCAAAAATTCAACAATAAAACATTAAGGTTTTCGATGGTTATCACGTCAGCTATAGTCATATAGTTTACAGAGGTACTGATTGTGTTCAGGTGTTTAATAAATGCTTGAGTACAGAGGTACTGACTGCATTCTTGTGTTAAATAAATGCTTGAGTACAGAGGTACTGATTACGTTAAGGTGTTTAATAAAACCTTGAGCAGCATCGCAAAGTTAGAGGACATCCTTTCTTAATAGGCAAGCACAGAATAACTTTTCATAACGAATGCAGATTTGATTTTTGGATTCCAAAATTATCTCCCACTATTCATTCAAAACATGCCCGTTCATGAGAGCTACTTACTTATCATGATACTTATAATGAATGGTCCAGATGAAACATTACAATCATAACAATGATAACAATATTTAGGACCAGAACTGGATCCATTGTGAATGAAATAGGCAAAGATTATCAGAGCTAAAAGAAGATACGTCACCTGTCTGTAAATGATACTCAAAACATTATAACGGTAACCTGGGACATCACCGACATATGCGAATCTTAAGTCAGTCATGTCAAAAATAGTGCGAATATAAATAAATTATTTCACAACACTATATTGTAGTTTTATTGAATCAAATAGAGTTCATTAAATGATAATGCCACTTGGTGAAATGATTATAGGTAATGTTTGTATAACTGGTCTGAACAATTTTATGTCATTTTCTGACAATTTTGGTCCTGGCGGAGATAATCACTTGTTGACTGTATGCTAGCCATTGTTAGAGGAGTTAATTGCCCCTGGACTGACATGTGTTCTATTCTGAGAAGGATAGTTAAAATAAACAATGAATAGTAGGATTAATATAGATCCAGTCTCTCGATAGAAGATGAATTCATCTTGCGGTCCTGGCTCACTGGTGAGTATACATAATTGACTCATATTTGTTGTGAGCAGCAAGAAACAAATAATTTTGTATTGGTTGGATGATTATTTTGTGCACATGTCCACTTTCAATGTCAGTAGTGAAACGAAACTGAACTCTTGCAAACAATTAGCGTAGAACAACCCGATGGTCAGTTGATGGTTCGTTTTACGACATTCGCAGAGTACATAACACTGAGATTTGTATTTTTCGTATCTCATCTATTAAAATTATAGTGGATGTTTGTTGTTTGCTTGTTTTAATTGGTTTCCCTTCCACACCTTCTCAGATTTAAATCAGAATTTTGGAGTCGATTAATCTATACATTGTCGAAAATGAAAACTCTTACCTATGTTGAAAGTCTTTAAATTAACACTTTGAATAAAATAATAGAAAGAACGTTTACATAGATGAATAAACCTCTAAACACGAGTCAAAATAGTCTTATTTGGAAGCATTTTGATGAATGACCATACCAATCAGTTAATTATTATCCAAAAATAAAAGAAACAGCCATTTTCCCTTTGAACTGTAATGGAGAGCACCTAAAGATCGAATTCGATGTGTTCATGTTGTAACGTGTAAGTGCAATGGCATGAACAATTACACTGTTTTCGAGGTGAAGAGACGAGAGCGAGCGAGAGTGACGAGAACGAGAGCGAGGCGAGAGAGAGAGAGAGAGAGAGAGAGAGAGAGAGAGAGAGATGAAAGCGAACGCGAAAGATGAGAGACAAGAACGGGATACTAGAGTGAGCAAATCACATACGTACGAGCGATCGAGAGACAAGAGCAAGTATGGGACGAGGTAGGAGATACGATAGCGAGTTAGCGAGAAAGGTGATCGAGGGAGAGTCAAGAACGAGAGAGAGAGAGAGAGAGAGAGAGAGAGAGAGAGAGAGCGAAAGGGAGAAAAGACAAGAGCGAGCAAGACAAACAGAAACAAGAGGAGACCGAACGACAGAGACAGACAAAAGAGAGTGGCGTTAGATGCAAGAGCGAGCGAGATGGGAAAGTGCGAGCGAGAGTCTAGTGCGAGCGAAACAAAGACGAGCGAGCGATTAAGAAAGATGAGAGCGAGCGAGGGATGCAAGAGCGACTGAGAATGACAGAGACGAGAGTGAGAAAGAGAGACAGAGACAAGAGCGTGCGAGAAAAAGAAAAGAGGCAATATTGAGCGAGATAAAGACAGCGGACGAGGGCGAAGGGAGTGAATAGCGAGAGACAGAAGCGAGAGAGAGAACGAGAAATGCGAAATAGATGAAGAGACGCAGGGGAAATAAACACACGATAGCGAGAGTATAGACAGATAGAGAGTAACACGGAGGAGACGCGCGTGAGATAGAAATGAGAGTGATTACCGAAATTAATAAAAGTGAGACTAGAGAAAAGACGCAAGCGAGATACGAGATGTAAGAGAGAGGCGAGAGAAAGAGACCCGAGTAAAAGAGAATGGAAGCGGAAGTGAAAGACGAGAGAGTGAATGAGAGATAGAGAAGCGAGAGAGACCAGAGAGACGCATAGAAAAGTGAGACACCAGAGAGGGCGCGCTAGTGTTTGATTAAATAGTGGATAGAGGCTGGAGAGATGCCAAGGAGATGGGCAAGAGAAAAACACTCGATAGAGACGACAGAGAACGAGACGAAAGACAAGAGAGAGACGAGATAGGAGAGACATGAGGGAGATAGTCGCGAGTCAAAGAGAGAAAGAAGGACTCGTGGGAGAGAGAGACAAGGGATAGAGAAGTGTACGAGAGAGATAGGCAGACGACGAGACAGTATAGAGAGACAAACTAATATCATGCAGGAAAGATAGTGTTAGAAACATATAGACGAGAGAGATATGAAAGAAAGATACGTGAACGAGATTCATGATAGATAGACAGACAGAGAAAGACTATAAAGACGAAGATAGATACATATGATATAAGTGATCAAAGATATGCTAAGGGGAGAGAGACTCGAGTGTGACGCGAGACGATAGAGAGAGAAATGAGACAGAGGCGAGCAAGACTAGAAAAGATAAACGCGGGATAGAGAGACAGACGAGAGAGAGAGAGAGAGAGAAAGAGAGAGAGAGAGAGAGAGAGAGAAGGCGAGACGAGGGAGGCTAAAAATGAGAAACCCGACGTAAGATGCGATACAGAGAGAAAAAGAGATGAGAGAGAGGAGAGGCGCTAGGGAGTAATATGTTGTAATGCATATTTACATATATGTGAAATGTTATATCATCCTCAAGTTCTATTACAGTTCGTTATCTTTGTTTAGCTGTACCTTTTTGATTGGCACTACCTAACCAGTATTGTGCTGACCTGTCATACGTACCCTATACATAGATACATACTTTTCACAACGTTATCTCCTAACTTCGAAGCATCCCTAATTTTACAGACAGATCTGTTCGCTGTGAATAACATAGAAAATGGTAACTGTAACTGGAACGTCGTCTTTAGCAACGTCATGACGTTGCGTGCTTATGACATTTATAATGCCCGTAGTAGCGTAATGTTTAGAGTTACTGTTCCTTGAATCATTAGTACAATGTAAAACATTCAACAGTCAGATATGGTTTTATTCTTAATGACTTTGTTTAGAATTTATATCACTAGTACTTAATATAGTTATCCGTAGATTTTATTCTTAATGACGATGTTTAGGATTTATATCACTAATATTTAACATAGTTATCGTAGATTTTATTCTTCATGACGTTGTTTAGAATTTATATCAGTAGTACTTAACATAGTTATCGTAGATTTTATTCTTAATGACGTTGTTTAGAATTTATGTCACTAGTACTTAACATAGTTATCGTAGATTTTATTCTTAATGGCGTTGTTTAGAATTTATATCAGTAGTACTTAACATATTTATCGTAGATTTGATTCTTAATGACGTTGTTTAGAATTTATATCACTAGTACTTAACATAGTTATCGTAGATTTTATTCTTAATGACGTTGTTTAGAATTTATATCAGTAGTACTTAACATAGTTATCCGTAGATTTTATTCTTAATGACGTTGTTTAGAATTTATATCACTAGTACTTAACATAGTTATCGTAGATTTTATTCTTAATGGCGTTGTTTAGAATTTATATCAGTAGTACTTAACATAGTTATCGTAGATTTGATTCTTAATGACGTTGTTTAGAATTTATATCACTAGTACTTAACATAGTTATCGTAGATTTGATTCTTAATGACGTTGTTTAGAATTTATATCAGTAGTACTTAACATAGTTATCCGTAGATTTTATTCTTAATGACGTTGTTTAGAATTTATATCACTAGTACTTAACATATTTATCGTAGATTTTATTCTTAATGACGTTGTTTAGAATTTATATCAGTAGTACTTAACATAGTTATCGTAGATTTGATTCTTAATGACGTTGTTTAGAATTTATATCAGTAGTACTTAACATAGTTATCCGTAGATTTTATTCTTAATGACGTTGTTTAGAATTTATATCACTAGTACTTAACATAGTTATCGTAGATTTTATTCTTAATGACGTTGTTTAGAATTTATATCACTAGTGCTTAACATAGTTATCGTAGATTTTATTCTTAATTACGATGTTTCGATTTTTTTTAATCACTAACACTTTATACAATTATACGCAGTTTTAGGTCCTAATGAGTATGGCATAAAGAAAAAGAAATAAAACCGGAAACTCGTCGAGAATGGTTATTAACAGTAGTTCAATAAGAACTAGAACAATAAGAATAACTTCGTTAATATAAAAATCAAACCACGCCTGGGTGCATCGAGCACTTGATCGATATACACATACTTTTTTCGCTTGCAGCTTCTGTAAGAGATAACTGTCCATAGTGGGTGGGGGACGAGTTTACTCTACAGAGGAACGAAGTCCTTTGTAAGCTCTCTACCAAGAGAATCTGGAAGGAGGATCCCACCGAGGTGAATATTGTCAAATTTTATTTTCAATATTGTATTCTGCACTCTTGTATGCCAAGGGACAACTAGCAACATTATGGTGTCAGTGGTGGTGATCTTAATAGTAGTTGTTGTAGTTGTGGGGTTTTTCTTTTGGGGGGGTGTGATTTTATATTTACCTGCTTTTATTGCCAATTCGACGTTTCGTCTCAGATATGACGTTGGTTTCATGTTTACCCACTTTTATTACCTCTTCCACCTTTCGTATTGGATATGACGTTGGTGAAAGCGTGTGATCATTGTCTTCCTATCAATTGGAATGTATAATTAAAACACATACCTTTACATTTTTAAAATGGCTGGTGTAATTGAATAGGCATGTATAATTAAAACGCATACTTTACATTTTTAAATTGGAATCTATAATACAAACACATACCATTACATTTTAAAATTGCAAAAAAAAAAAATAAATACATACCGTTACATTTTAAAATCTAAATATATAATTAAAACACACATCGTTACATTGTTAAATTGCAATGAGTACTTAAAGCACATACCGTTACATTTTAAAGTTGAAACTATATATTTAAAACATACCGTTACATTTTAAAATTGCGTTGAATAATTAAAACGCCGTTACATCTTTAGGTCAATGTACAAAATGTGTACGGGAACCAAATATTGAAGGTCACCAGCAATACTCTATCATTTTTTTTGCAACAGATTTGCATTACGTGATTATAAGCAGTTATAAGAATTTAATCACTCGAAATAGAAGTATACAACGCTGTTACTTCCCTTAGGTACGATTTCCCACCTATAGAGGACGCCAACTGGAAATGACGTATGTTTATCTCGACAAGACGAAGTATATGCTTCTAGAAATATAACACTATACGCATTGGATATGGATTATTTAGATGAACTATTGAAAACTAGCTTTTTAGCTCAGCCTTATATCGCTGTGCCAGCACGACGCACTGTACTGTTTTACATTAAAAACTTTCCCATTGTTTCAATTTATTTTCAAAATCCCTGTTAACACAGGTAAAAAGGAATCAATGTTGGCATACCTATGCCGGCCGACTTTGTAAAACAAAAGTCGGCACACTTAAAAGAATCAAAGGAACCAAAGTTAGCTTCGTTATGTAAGCTGACTTCATACAAAATATCGGCACATTTACATGAATCTAAAGTCAGTTTCCTGGTTTGGCTTGCTTTGTAATCAAATAACCTTTGTATCTGATATCCTGTCGGTACATTTCAACAATGAGTGTAGTGCTCGCTGCCAGTTGTGTCTATTCATCACCCGGGCTTATATTTGTTTGCCATATATAATCGTAATTGATATAAACTGGCATTGATGACTGCATGTTAAATAGTATACACAGCAATAACTTGCTTTAAAAAGAACAGATGCTAGCGAACAGATTATCATTTGCATTCACAGTTAATGTAGTTTCAAGTAATGATTTTTATATGCGAGATACAGTGGTATAGTTAACCTGAATACAATAAAATATTGGTCCTGTTGTACTTTATAATGTATCATGCGTGAATGGCAAGTGTCTTCAAGCAATCATGTGATATTACCGTCTCTTTTGCGATTTTGTTATCTGACATAAGCGATACACCCTACAATAAGGATAAATACGCCAGCCGGCATCAGCTACATATACGTATTTTCTTTAATACATTTTGCATGTTCAAAACAGAGCGAATAAATGATAACAATGCTAGATTATTTTCTTTCAGTTTATTTTCAAAAAAGTGTTTTGTTTATCTATTTTCTTGTACTGTGCAGTGGAGGGAGGGGATACACATTCAACACCAAATTATTTCGTAAATTCGTTTCTTGGGACATATACCTTGATGAAAAATGTCTCACCATAATGACTGATTTTACAGACTTGTACACCTGTTAATGATGAACGTCCCAGAGTAATACCTCACATTTAAAAAATAAATCCTTTTGAGTTCATATTGGTTATAATAATGCTAAATAAAGAATTTGATCAAAGTCTACACTCTGCACTTTGAAGAACTATCATGATTATTTTGAATATTAATATTTGATATCTGCAGTAACATAACTGTACTTTGGTCTTTATTTGATCTATTTTACTTACTCTCTTTCTATCCCTCTTCTCCTATGTACCATTGGGCTTTCTACGGGATTTAGGAAGTCAAAATTTCTCGTGTGGCTGAAGTAAATTTTTTCTTTTTATGTTTGATTGTCTCTGAGAAAATTGTAGGCAGTGTTGTCTTTAACAAATTCAATTTCATTTTGTACACCAATTGATTTCATCACCGAAGGAGGGTGTACAAAACAACTGTCCTCAAAATGGCGTATGCACAAGCGGGATGTTGCTGTTGGCATAAATGGTACAAATTTCCCGTCCCTTATTATATTCGATCCCACAACTTCAATCCACTTTTTTCTTCTTCTTGCAAACAGAGTCTTTCGGAAAAAGAAAGAACCATTTTATCCCATTATGACTCTTTTGCTTGCATCCATATGCAACACAGAGCACCCTATTTGCTGTAAACAAGCACGATCGTAAGGTATATTACATAGACAATTACGTAAGGAAATTAAACACTTGAATGGCTAGGTTGAATAGAAGGGGAAAAATGTATGTCATACCCGGTTTTGGCACGCAGAAACTACCGCTTGTTTGCGGAGATTGACGAATAACTTTTTTATTTAAAAAGTGGCCTTTTATGTCTAATTTAACATTGTTTTGGTGTGCATACATAACAAATGCGTCTTCTTATGAATATAATAATATCAAAAGTTTGTAAAATATATGTGGCTAGTGACCTTTTAAAAAAAAAATCGCATATTTATGTCTGTTTGAATTTTATTTCTGTGGCGAATATAAGAAAACGGATATAGAAATAAAAGCATCGTGCCTGGTGTTTTGTTACAAGACCAATTATATGAATTTTTCTTCTCCAGAAAAATAAATTGCAATGTAAATTTGCATATTTAATGGTATATGTGTTGCTTGTTGTAATGAACCGGAGGGCAAAAGTTTACAGAAATCATAGCATGTGGGCCAAATGTATTACTTGAGAGTTTTATATTTTGTATATTGGAATTGGCTTCAAAGATATTTAAAATTCTTTGTATAGCAGGGCTATTGCAGAAGGGCATAGTCAGGTGGGATACAACGTGCACATCAAGACGTTGTGAAGAAACCTGGACCGAGGAGGAAAGAAATTCAAGCGATAGGCATGTTGACCAATTAGGGATGAGAGAAGCTAAATCTTCCGGTGGGAGGAGCTTATCCTTTTGGGCGGGAAAATGCGTAATTCATATTCGTTAACGCAGAGAAACGTTCATGCGCGGTTAGTTCTCAACGGGTAGAGACGTCTTGTTAGAAGCAGAGTGGGAAGCCTATGTTGAGCAGGGAATTTTAGCTATTACCCACCCCGAAACTTAACTCGTAAAAGGATGATTTGAACTGGATAAAACAAGCTTCTAAAGGAAGCTGCCATGGTGCTCTTGAGAGACGGCACCGAGAGATTAACAGGGTGTATGCAGTGACGAGATCGGACAAATCATAAGGAATGAGTAGGGAGGAGGACTGAAAAGCGGAAGGCGAAGAAAGACGAGTAAACTCGCAGGGTGATCACAAGAAGCACAACTAGAAGGAGAAAGAGGAAGGAAGATGGAAGAGAAATTATAGCAGATGATTAATGGGGTCAACGTACTGAACAGATACTCTTTCACAACATGACATTATACCGCTCCGGTGGCCTAGTGGTTAGAACGTCCTCCTCGGAATCAGGAGGTCGTGGGTTCGAACCCCGGCCGACTCATACCAAAGACTTACAAAAATGGTACTAACAGCTTCCTCGCTTGACGCTCATTATGAAGAGGTTAGTGTTAGGACTGATGTCAGGATAATGTGACTGGGTGGGACATCATGCTACATGTCTGCGGGATGATGCCCCAGTGCTAGAGATCACAATAAATTGTCACACTGCATACATCGTAGCGATATGACTGAAAAAGTGTTAAATCTTAATCACAAACACACACACACACACACACGCACACACACACACACACAAGCACACACACACACACACGATAGAACATGAACTTTCCTGTGATGCATTAAAGTGTGAAGTGACATTTGGTTAACCTGACCATTTATCGTGTCAAGATAGTATTGAACTGAAAGTTTAAGTTCGGGTTATTATTGAAATCCAAAAATTGAAGACTTGTATTAATGGAATTATTTGAATTGATTTTACATTGCATACAAATGTTAGATGTTCAATCTATGTGTCTAGAATGTCGACATTGCTGACTGGGAGCTCGGGAGTCGTTGAATTATAATATCCACGTTCTGCAGTATTATCTATAATACCGTAGCGGATCTGCAGTATTAAATGTAGTACCGTAGTGGACTTGTGACACTTATTAGTTTGAACAGGTACTATATATATATATATATATATATATATATATATATATATATATATATATATATATATATAGATGTGTGTGTGTGTGTGTGTGATTTGAATGTGATGTGATTTGGATTTTTAACGTAGCTTTAACAATTTTTCAGTCATATCGCTACGATGTCTGCAATGTGGCAGTTTATAGTGATGTCTAGCACTGGGGCATCATGCCGAGGACATGTAGCATGATGTCCCACCCAGTCACATTATCCTGACACCGGGCCGACCAGTCCTAACACTAACCAAGCGAGGCAGCTGTTAGTACCGTTTTTGTAAGTCTTTGGTATGACTCGGCCGGGGATCGAACCCACGACCTCCCGCATCCGAGGCGGACGCTCTAATCACTAGGCCACCGGATATATATATATATATATATATATATATATATATATATATATATATATATATATATATATATATATATATATTAAAACATATCATGGCATTTAAAGTGTTGATGTAAAGCAATTTGATACACTAAAACTTGTGATCCCCCATGCCTCAATAATATGCATATATAAACATTTTTACTAATAGATCAATGATGAATTTCCACACATTAATCATTAGTGACGTATGAAAATAATGATCCTCGTTTTCTAAATGAATTTCTAAATGAATTTATTATGGTACACATTTTCATCACAATCCTTTCTGATTTCTGTTATTCCTCCCGTCTCATGCATAACAGACAAATTACGCAGAAATGTGGAGTGAAAGAGAAAATAAATGTGGGCTTAATAAAAACCTTGAAATAGAAATTACACCAAGTAACCTAGAAGAATATGTTTATTCGTAACTATACCTGTGCAGTTTCCTAGCGACTTAACTACCGTGTTTATCAATGATACAAAGTTGCAACCGTGTTGATATTATGCAATAATTCCAATATTATAAATTGACTGCGTCTTCTACGTTTTGACTGGATGTAAACGGTCACGTGATACTGATCTGGAATTTTTTTAGACATCGATACATTCTGCGGACTACTTTTGGTTCCCTGTTACCAAATCATTTGATGTGAAGTTGTATATATATCAACGCCTTACACCCTAATAATAATAACAGCAAGCTCCCACCCACCCATTCCCGTGATTTCCGATAAAAACAAGACAAGCCACAGCTTAAAATCGACCTATTAGAAGTTAAAACAATGTAATTGCACAGACCATCCCGCACTCCAACACCCACCCCTTTTGCCAAAGAATGCATCTGGCAGGTTTTAGAAGTCAATCTTCGGAAATTATTGCATTTCACCCCGACAACATGTTACAGCAGCGGTTATTAAAGGTCAAGGTCGTATGTCAACCAAGGGATGTAACTAAAAATGGACACAATTTTGCTTTTGAAAGATTTTGCTATAACAACACGTGCCATACGCAAACGTAATTTTGAGAAAAACAGGAATATTTCTAGTTAAACCGCAGCAACCATTTTTTTTATATATATTAAAATATTGATCATAATAGTATATCGCTGGCATGACGCGCTATGACATTCTACCGCGTATCACTATAAAGAATCGATGAATCTAGGCTAGCGAAGATAGGAGTAGCATATAGGGTCACCCTAGCGTCAAGGGGAATTAGCATTACAGAACCCCTTGGGTCACTCTAGCGTCAAGGGAAATTTAACATGGGGAAAAATCGTGGGTCACTCTAGCGTCAAGGGGAATTGAACATGGGGAAAAAGTCTTGGGTCACTCTAGCGTCAAGAGAAATTGAACATGGGAAATAGAGTTTGGGTCTGTCTAGGGACAAGGGGAACTTAACATGGTTTTTTTTGTTTTTTTAAAAAAAAAAAAAAAAAGAAAGGGTAGGCAATTGAAAGTCTATCTCTTTTCGAGAAATGTGGGTGGCCCTGAAAAGGGCCTTTGGTTTTCTTCTTTTAATTTCTTCTATTTCTCCACCAGCTTCTTATTTTCTGTCCTACACTTTTTCTCTTCTTTTCTTTCTTTTCTTCCTTCTTTTTTTCTTCTTTCTTCTTCTCCTCCTCTTCTTTCTTCCTCTTCTCATTTTCTTCTTCTTTTTCAATTTTTTCTTTCCATGCTCTCATCCTTATCCTTTCCTCTTCATCCTCCTTCTCCTCCTTTATTTTTTTCAACAGATCACTGATCATTTCCTTTACTTTTCGTAAGTTGTTAATCTCCATCTTCACTCGATGTGGGCTATAAGAATAGTGATCCTCGTTTAAGTTAACTAACATTTGCTCCATCATACCCAAATTGTCCAGGACGTCTTGCAATGTTTTCATTTTATCAAGCTGGTTCGAAGCCATCTTCTTTTTTATTCTTTGCAGAATGGTGTGAATGACGAACATTGTGGGTTCTTATAGTTAAAGTGCGGACGTGAAGGAAAGCATCCCCCTAAGACACAACATTTATATTACCTAGATCATTACTTAAAACGCGCGAACATGAAGGAAAACATCCTTACTTTTCTCATTTCATATTATCTACTATCCACATATATTAATCAGCAATAAACAAACCCCTAATCAACTATCCACACACGCAAAGCATTAAAATGAAACCCTAATCTACTATCCACACACGCAAAGCATTAAAATTAAACCCAAATCTACTATTCACACAAACGTACGTGAGCGCTTACAAATAAACACACACACACACACACACAAGAAAAAAGAGTCAGTGTTTATATTCACACTACTCTACATACACACATTGGCAAATCGATTACTATTTCTTTTCTAGAGTATTGGGTAGCCCTGAAAAGGGCTGTTTGTTTTTTGAACTCCATGACACCTGGTTAATGATGGCACCTTCCAGGCCTGGCACCACACACACATCTTCTTCCCCAGTCTCCTTTCACTCTTTTGGGGGGGAGAGCAGAGGTGGGATAAGTGGCTTCAGAATCCCAATCTTCTGTCTCTGGGATTCGGAAATTTCCTCTCTCCTTTTCTTCCTCTTCTTTGTTTCTTCTCTTCTCCTCTTCTTTGTTTCTTCTCTCCTCCTCTTTCATTCTTCCCTCTTCTACTATGGCCTCTGCAGCCAGCTCATTCACTATACGCCTGGCATATTCCAGGTGTATATGAAGTTCAAGCAGTTTTGCTAGTCTGGTGTTCATTCTCTTGATCAATCAACAATGGTAGCTAGACTGCCGAGCGATTTTCAATTTATAGTGAAAGCGCGGACGTGAAGGAAAACATCCCCTAAAACAAAATTGATATTACCTAGATCATGACCAAACAACGCGCGGACTTAAAAGAAACACTCACTGACTTTTTTATACTACCCATCACTATTCTAAAAAATTTCATTAAATCAATAATATGCTATCCACAAACGCAAAGCAGTCAAATCAAACCCAAATATTTACTATCCACAAACGCAAAGCAGTCAAATCAAACCCAAATATCTACTATCCACCCACGTCAAACAGCAAAAACATCATGATAATCTACTATTCACACAAACTTACTTGAGCCCTTACAATCACTCGCACATATTAACCTATACAATCACACCAGAAATAAATGAGTGTTTATATTCACACTACTCTACATACACACATTGGCAAATCGATTGCTATTTCTTGTCTAGAGATTGGAGTAGCCCTGAAAAGGGCTGTTTTTTTTTTGTTGCTTGCGTCAAGTTGAAGCTAGGGCCATCTTTTAGTTTCTAAGAATGCGACGTCCTCTGAGGATAGACTTTCTGACGATAGGTCTGCTTCTTCGGAAAGAGAAGAAGAACTCTTTGGTGTCGATACGACAATCGACAAAGCCTCTGTCAGGTTCAGGTTGTTGCTGCTGCTGCTGCTGCTGTTGTTGTTGCTGTTGCTGCTGTCTCTGAAGTCTGTACTTCTCTGTCCATTCTTCTTTCTCCCTGGTCACTTCTTCTCTGAAGAGCTCTTCTATTAGGTCTTCAGTGACTTTTAACATTCTCACATTCTCTATCTCTTCAGCTTTCGGTATCAGACTGTGTCTGACTCTATGCAAATTCACGTAGGCTTCGTTTAGCTTAGCTAGTTTGGAGCACATCTTCGTAGGAGGATGGGTCGACAATGGATGGTTTGACTGGAAATTACCCCGAGCAGCAGAGAGGGTGAACAGACCACTTAAGGGAATGGTCACCCTTGTGTTTAGACCAAAAACAACAGTGACCCTTCATAGATGTCACTACCACGTCTACAATTATTGTTTGTCCCAAACAGAATTGTAGACGAACCCCAGTGGGTGGAATTTCACCCCGTCTCCTCATTGGCAGATTCCGCTTCCATCGAGTTTGAAATCAAAGGACAGCCCGAAGATTACATCGATCTGAATAGCAGTTACTTGTACTTGAAAGTCAAAATTCTAGATAAGGGAGGAAATACTATAGTAGACGAGAAAGTAGCTCCCGTCAACAATTTCATGCATTCCTTGTTCAGCTCAGTGGATTTGTACTTGAACAACAAACTAGTCAGTAGCAGCATGGATACTTACCCTTACCGTGCCTACCTGGAAAATCTCTTGACGTACGGAATAGACGCCAAGAACACCCATCTCAATGCCTGCGTGTTATGGGAACCTGACGATGCGGGCGAGTTTAACGAAACTGAACCTGATTCAAGCAAAACACCACACAATGCGGGATTTGTAGAACGAAGAGACAAAATATTAAATGGACAGAGTCTAGAACTGATGGATCGTTTGCATTTGGACATGTGGCTGCAAGAGAAATATTTGCTGAACGGTGTAAATGTTCGCTTCAGACTGAATCGTATCAGTACCGCTTTCCATTTGTTGGCTGATAGTGCTGGCGTCAATCCCAAAAGCAAAATCGCGGAGGCCAAACTCTACGTACGACGCGTGGAAGTGTTACCTAAAGTGGGAAACGACATAAGTCAGACCTTGAGCAGAACGACCGCCAAGTATCCCATACGACGCGTGGAAGTGAAAACGTTCACCATTCCCGCTAGCCATCATTCCATAATCGAAGATCATCTGTTTCAAGGACAGTTACCCAAGCGTTTAATCCTTGGTATGGTCGAGTATTCAGCCTTCAACGGAGCCTTCACTGAAAATCCTTTTTACTTTCAACACTTCGACGTTAAGAAAATCGAAGTCAGTCGCGATGGCAAGACCTTGTGTACCAGACCTTTCGAATCTGACTTTACCAAGAAGAATTACTTGAGATCGTACTTGTCCTTGTACGAAGCCACCGGACAGTTAGGAACCAACACCAGTCACGGCATTACGTACGAAGATTACGCAGGAGGCTATGCTTTGTGGGCGTTCGATTTCACTCCTGACCAAGGCAGCGACTAGGGACATTTCCATCCTATAAAATCTGGCCAGATTCGTGTGGAACTTCAGTTTGCAAATCCTCTGCCAGAGACAGTGAACGTCATCCTGTATGCAGAATTTGATAATACCATAGAAATCAACAGTTTGAGAGAAGTCATTCTAGATTATTAGAAGCTATGGAAGACTGTTATCCCTCTTTACCTAGCGGATAAACTTTAGACATGGAATGTGAGGAGACTGTGGAAGAAGTTATCATAATGAAGTCCCGATGGCCAGAACAAGAAGCGCATTTAGTCTCCTGTTTTGCCAAACACTTGGTCGAAAAAATGACGGAATTGATCAAAAAAGATTGCAATGGATGCCAAAACGATCATCCCAGTCAAATTCAACATGATAAATGCCTGATGCTGAGTCAAGAAGAAAAATTGGACGAGTATCTGGACGAAGCTTGGAGTCTCATCTCGGACGAAGTCGAGTTGCATCAGTGGTATAAAGACTTGCGTGAACATTCTTGTCCACCATTAACCACTCAAGAGATTCATCGTATCGAAGCTCTCCTGAATCAAAGCGGGGAGACGAAACGAAGAAACGGTTATTTGTCAGACATTTTCAAGCAAAAAGTCAAGATCAAATTGATGACTTATTATTACCTGTGAAGAAGAAAAAAACCACACAAAAATTGGATACCTGGGAACTTTATTACCCTTTGAACCACACTTCGTATACGGCTTCTTGGAATCCTGTCGTCTGTGCTAAAGATGAACTTCCTCATCGCAAACCTCAAGACCATCTAGCTTACGTGATCAACACGGACGACGGTCATCTCCCAGGAACCCACTGGGTAGCCGTCTACTTTCCTCAAGAAGGATGTGTGGAATATTTCGATTCGTATGGATTGCCTCCTTTGGAAGACGATATCATTAACTTTAAGAGAAGAAATGCTCAGACCATCCGATTCAATAATGTGAAATTACAAGGCACAGATTCCTTGGTGTCTGGACAATATTGCGTGTATTTTCTGCATCATCGCAGCCTGGGCTATTCCTTAGAACATTTAGTGACTCATTTTGATCCTCGTTCTTCTTCTAGAAACGATGTGAAAGTAGATCGATGGTTTTGTGACCATTATGCTTATCTTTTGTCTCAAGCTAGGAAACGTAGTGTCCATCAATGGCCTAATGACTTCCAACAGTGGAAATCACAATTTCATTCACAACGTTGTCAGCCTTGTCAAAAATAATGTGTTAGTTGAGAAAAAATGTTTGTGATTTGAAAAAATGCTTGTTGTTATATTGTTGCATTATTGCTAAAAATGTTATAGTTGTTTGTTAGTGTTAAGTGATTTTGAATAAAAAGTGTTGTGTTTTGAAAAAAATGCCTTTGTTTTTTGTTTGGCTATAAGAATTTTGATTCATGCTCTTTTACTTCTTACTAACCCTCTCATGACACTCATTAAACGTTCCGGCTCGAAAACCGTGGAGGGATGTTTTCCTTCAGGTCCGCGCTTTGACTTTAAGAACCGGGGCGCAGCAGAGAGGGTGAACAGACCACTTAAGGGAATGGTCACCCTTGTGTTTAGACCAAGAAAAAAACAGTGACCCTTCATAGAGGTCAATACCACGTCTACGATTATTGTTTGTCCCAAACAGAATTGTAGACGAACCCTCTCTGCTGCTATCAATCTTGGGAATCATCATCTGAATCATGGGAATCTTCATCTGAATCATGGGAATCTTTTGTTTTGTTCTTCAAGTAATATTCAAGTTCTGATGATGGTTTTTCTATTTTTGGATTTATGTTCTTTCTTTTTCTGTAATAGTTCATCAAACTTCTGTATCGATCTCCAAATCTGATATAATCCTCTGACGCCGTTGTTACATCAAACACATCTTCGTGAACCAGCATGAGGATTTTTCTTTAAAATATAATTATGATTTTACAATATTCTCCACGGCACCTTTTGTTGCATTTATTTGTTGTTCCTTGAATTAAACACGCACAGTTGTTCATTATATGAATGATATCTGTTTAATTAAATTTACACCCTCTCTCTGCTGATATCAGTTAAAAAATTGTTATATTTAAAATAATGGTACATCCAGAATCTCATACTGCAAGAATGGCACGAGAACGATTAGAAGCAATTAAAAAATTTCTTCCTGTCAGAGACTCATTTAGAAAAAATCTACAAGCGCAGCAAGAAGCACAAGTTGAGCACGAAGAAGAAACTAAAAAACTGTTTAAACCCGTCACTGCAGCTACTGAAAAGGTTACAGCTGTCATCAAAGAAGATCTTCTTCCGGTATCAAAACAAACAGCAGAACAAACTGAAAAAATAGCAAGAAGAACTAAACAGACAAAGAAGATTTTACGAGATCTTCCACCTGGCGTAGCCAGGGAAATAGCTGCGGCTCAGCCTCCACCTGTTGGTGAGGAAATACTTGAGAGTATTGGAAAACTTCGTACTGAAGTTGCCGACGTGCAAAAAGAACATGCACCTGAACCCGAACTAGTAGAAAAAAACTTAGAATTGATTGCAAAATGTAGGGGGGGGGGGTTGTTGTTGTTGAAGAAATTAGAAATACTAAAGAAGAACAATTACCCGAAGCAATATTAAATAGTATATTTAATAAATCTAGTATTTTAAAACCCCATTATGAAAAAGTAAATGATGATAATCTTATTAAATATATATATCGCGTATATTACAACAAAAAACAAGCTAGAGGTCAAAAATATAAAATTATTAATGAAGAAGTAAAAAGACTTTATAGAGAGAGACTGAAACAACAAGAACAACTCGCCCAGCTGAAACTTCCTCCACCTTTACAACAAATAGAACAACAGCAATTGATGTTGAAACCATCTAGAGAGAAAAGGAAGCAGATGGCAAATGAAATGAAGCAAAAAGCAGAAGAAAAATGGAAACAAGAAGAAGAAATATTTAGAGATATAGAAACTAAACAACAGGAGAAATTATGTTCACTGGGTAAAGAAAGAGATCCTGACGATGATCCTCCAAGCGCTGTAGGAAGTGGGTTCCTGAGTACATCAGAAGGAAATAATTTTATTTGTCCTGATAATATCCTCAATGACGTGTCACGGTTAGAAGTTCTCATAGGAGGAAAACGTGCCGGAAATAATTCACCATAAATAATTAATGAAGCAGCTGATATTTGTCGGCGATTATTTCAAGGTGGTATCATGGATATCGGAGTTTACCAAGAACTTATCGATGAACTTGTTAATGACTAATTGTTAGATAAATGGTAAATTAAAAAAGATGATCATACATAATAATCATCGTAAATCTGTACAGGTCAGAGCGGTGAACTCACGATTACCAATCTACAGAGCTACTTACGGAGATGGACTTGGTGATGTTGTGCGGGGATTATTCACAAGGATAGCTCCAAAAGCAGCACCCGTTGCAAAACAAATATCGATGAAAGCTATCGATATTGTTCGTGAAAAAGCTCCTGGAGCAATTGTCAATGTTGCTGGTAAGGCGTTTTCGGCAATCAAAGAAAGACTAGCACGATTATTGCGACGAAAACAACAACCACCAGTGAAACTGGCAAGTACTGAAATTATGCCCGCAGACGTAAGTAAAATAATAAATCAGGCTGCAAATAAAAAACTAGCGGAATTATCTGAAGAGGCAGAAAGAAATATAACATCAAATTTGATAGATCAAAGACTCAGTGAATCAGGAAATAATGTTTCAAGCATGATATCAGGAAGTGGAGTGTCCAAACACGGTTTTCGTGTTAGACGAAAATAATTATAATAAAATGTTTAAACGTGAATCCGATGAAGCATTTGATACGGAGGCACCTGTCCTTAAAGATGAATCGGTACGTGATTATCAGTTTTATTCTTATGAGGCACGAATACCAGATCAACGTGGAAGAATTGAACTACAAGTTCATGATGCAAGTAGATACTTTTTACCCGCTGAGGCTTTTCTTGAGGTAGAAGGTACAATTATAAAAAGGGATGACACTAATTACGGAGGTGCAGTAAAAGTTGGTTTTTTCAACAATGGGATTATGGCGTTGTTTGATAGCGCCACTTATATGATCGATGAAACAAATATTGAATCGATTCAGAAAGATGTAGACGTTGCTACAACAATAATAGGATTAGCAAGATATTCTGATGATTATACAAGATCAGCAGGTCCTACAATGATGTTTGTGAAAGATAACTCCAATAACCCTGAAAGCGATCCGTATAATATAAGACGACCAAGAAATTTTGCCAATAACGCTGATGCTGATGTGGCCCCAGTGGTTCATGGTTCTAGCGAAAATTTCAACTTGGGATTTGCAGCACGTAAAAATATGTTACTAGGAGACAATAGAAGATTTTCATGTGCAATTCCACTATCGCATATTTTTGGATTTTGTAGAAATTTTAGAAAGGTTATTTTTGGAGCTAGACACACGGTTGTTCTTGTGCGAAAAGGTGATGATAACGATGCTCTGTGGAGACCTGTTGGTGATGCTGGTAAAGTAATATTGTCTAAACTTTCACTGTGGATGCCGGTAATGACTCCAACGATCGCAGCAGAACAAAAATTAATTTCTTTCATGGACACTGGTGGTAAATCCTTATTGTCATGGTTAACAGCAAGCACAGATAGTATGCAAACTAACGTTAACGGTCAGTTTACATGGCATATAGCATCACAACAGGGTGTTTCTGCACCGCGACATATTTTTGTTGCGTTTCAGGAAACTAATCGATTAGGCTCACAAGTTCACTCTCATATGATATTTGATAAACTAGGTATAACAGATATTTCTTTACGGATAAACGGACAACAAGAACCAACAGAAAATATACAACTAAATTATGAACAGAATCGTATAGGACGTGCATATCATCGTTTAATGTCATTCATGGGACGTGATCAAAATGTTGATACTGGATTGCAAATATCACAATATGATTTCAGAACTTTGTATCCGATTTATTATTTTTCACTGGAACATCTTGATCTATCAAAACAATCTGTCGTTGATGTACATCTTAAAGCAACATTGAATACAGGTGGTGCTAATTATAGAACAATCGCGGTCATACTCAGCGATAAAGCCATGTTACTTGAAGGTGGTAGTGGTCGAATGAGAGTCGTTGATGCACCAGTGGAATCTTTAATTATTCAGAAAAATATTATTTATATAAAAATGTCGTATAGTCATGTTAATGTTACTCTGACTCCCGGTCAGGTCAAAAAGCTTCAATCAAAAACCACCAGCAAATGCGGAACTAAAATATCACTAAAACGAGATCAGATGGGTGGTGGTCCAAACAAATTATCGTTGACAAATAATCAGATTAAACATTTCAATAAAGCCCTAGAATCAAAAACTGGAGTTCAATTACGTCTTTCTCCGAGCGCCATCAAAGACATGGTTAAAACGGGTGGTATATTTCCACTTCTTGCTGTTATTTCAGCGTTAATAGCTGCTGCCGCTCCAGCCGTAGCAATAAGCAGCCGCGTTAGGTGCTGTTGAAACAGCTGCTGGAATGGCCCTAAAGAAAGCAACTGGTGGACGATAAAGCAAAAAAAAAAGGGACGCGGTCTAAGATTACCGGGATCTCGCTGGGGAAGCGGTCTGAGACTCCCACGTTAGATGTTCCAGCATCAAATTTTGATTTACTTGATGCTGCTAAACGATTAAAAATAAAAGCCTTTAGAGGTGTTTTATGCGAGATCAATTAGCAAAACAACCAAACAAACTCGAAACAGGTATTATTAATCTAGACTCGACTTCAGGACCTGGTACTCATTGGGTATCATACGCGGTTGATCCAAGTGGAATCGTTTATTTTGATACATACGGGTTAGCTCCACCTGCTGAATTTATCAAGCATGTCGCACCACTCCACGCAAGAACCAGAGGTTCCAAAGTTTGGTATTCAACGCTACCCACACAAACAATGACAGATCCGCCAATATGCGGCCGTGAAGTAATTAATGTACTCGACGCTATATCAAAATCATCCAGACCGCCACATAAAGTTGTGCATGATTATACAAGCAACCGATTCGTTGCGCGTAAAGCGTTTTAAATAGATCTTGGATCATATATAATGGTTGATATTTACGGAAGAAGATCTTTCCGCGTTAGGAGAAAATCCGGCGATATTGATTCGTCGAAGTATGCGACTCAAGATGAACTCGCTGATATAATGAGCCTGGCTGGAGTTGACCCAGATGAGGTCGTTATTTTTCAAGATCGATATGGTAAACTAAAAACGAGCAATATCAGATGGTATGATATAGTTCGACGAGTACTTGGTGCAGTTACGGATAATATTCCCGTGTTTACTGACGGTGGTAGAATCAGAGATTCAAGTGTATCATTTGCAACCATCAGAGATGAAATTGCAAGAAGCGTTGCTAATCGTGTGAGAAATACCGGTGACACAATGACGGGTGAACTCAGCATGAACGGAAATACAATAGTGGTTTTAAGAGATCCAACATCCGACGAAGATGCAGCAACAAAAAAATACGTCGGCAACGTAGATGGTAAATTATCCACGCTGCGGGCCGAGTATGACGTTCACGTGGGCGCTTTTGCAAGATTTCGCAGAAACCATCAAAGAACCGCAGAAGAATTCTTCGGCACTCCGCACTCCGTTGACATGAAACTTTCTGATATCAAGACAAACATCGACACGATCAAACGAACACAGCAAGACATCGTAGCGGAGATTCCTGAGACCGTTAATAAAACCAATTTGATTAAAATTCCAGCCGGAATAACTCCTGGGCATATCACAAACATCGTATACACTGTATTATCGGGATTCGCAACATGGTCGCAGCAAAATAATTCCATCAAATATAAAGCAACAGTCACTATCGTGTACAGTTTGTGTGTGTTCAGTGGTGCGCGATTTGAGATATTTACAACGTATCCATGGCGTCATTCAACGGATATGTTTTCCGGGGTTGTATCTGTTATATTAAATAGCGGAACCGAAGAAATTTTTATCCTGGAAGCAGATGATAAGAAATTAACCGCAACATCTTTCTGGTGGTGTTTGGAATTTGTAGCTGAAACACCTCAATTGGTTACTGCATAAACATATATGGACAGTGCACAATACAGATACAATCAAGCGCGTGAATGGCAGGCGGCGCTAAAAGATCAAGTCGGATAATATACAGTAAAAGTACAAAAATATCGACGACGATTAGTTATCGTTGATGTGATTGTTTATTCAGTATCCGCTGTTGTTGCTGGAACCGGTGTTATATTATCAGCGGTGACAATGATGGCACCAGCAGCCGTAACTATTTGTATTTCAGCAGCAACAACGATTGCAGGTGTGCTTAATATCATCACAAAAAAATATGCACCTGCATGAATGAAAAATTATCCGATTACATGATAAGATTGCATACAGCGACGGTCGCATACTCGAAGTTATCTTCGTTGTTATCAGCGAGTCTCAGTGATAGAATTATATCTGATGTCGAATTTTCAATGATGACTAAAATATACGACGAAGGTATCGGTATTAAAGACATAAGTACTAATAATGACAGAATTACTCCAGCAGGTCGTGACTAACACAACTCCGCGAAAGATAGCTATGATCTCGGTAAGTTCAACTAATCCTGAATTTAGTATTAACTTTCCTACTGCAATTCCAGTAAAAGAAATAGCATTAGCTCAATTACGGATATATTACAGCTGGCCAAATATCAGATCAAAATCATTTAATGGTACACCAGCAAAAAATTCGCTTGTATTTGCTAGCAAGAACAAACTAGATGGTACTCCTGACTGGATAAATGTTGGAATACCCACTGGTAGTTATGAGATCGAACAAATCAATGAAGAATTTCAACGTAGAATAAAATAAATAACTGGAAAAGAAGCAAAAATATCAATTAACGTTCATGAACCGACGCTGTCCTCGACGGTTGAGATACATTCTCCTGATTATGCCGTTGATATCTATCAATCCACGATAAGATCCGTACTAGGTTGGCCTGAGATATCACCACCGATAACACCGATACCACCAGAACCAACTCGGGCTGATTTTATCACACATGAAAGGAAATTTATAACAGTTCCTGAATATCGAGGTAAATATCCGTGGAAACAGCCCGGATTCCCCATTTTTATAACCGCAGATGATGGTGAAGAACTTCCCAAAATAATAGATGATAGTCAACGTTTTGCTGATGGAAAAATTGTAATACTTCCACTCGTCAATGATGAATTTATTCAGTCATATTCTGATCCTGTGAATTTTGAATTTAAACAATCAATCAACAAACTACGAAATTTCTTTTCTGATAGCTACAGCGATGATGTGAAACAGCAAATCATTGAGACGATAAAACATCTAAATCAGGCTATATCAGATCTTAGATACGTTAATAAAACCATCATTGTGAATATGGTTAAACTCGGTAATATAATTATTGATAATTATAACGCTAAAGAATGGTTTCTCAATCATTACAAAATAACTGAACAACAATTACCAACATTTATAATACCAGGGATTACTGCTGTAGAACTAGCAAAATCACTCAATGATCTTATCACCGAAAACTTCCCTAAAATATTCGATGCGTGGAGAAAACTAGCCCCACCTCCAACTGTTCTCAGACATAATAATGATCCACACGGCGGCGGCAGGCCCATATCTCCGGGAATCGTTAATATAACCAGCACGATTGCGGTCAATCTGGTTTGTGACGTAGTCGATGGCAGCTATCAAATAGACCTCGGAAAATCAAATCAGGCTCAACAAGGATACATCCTATATACATTTACACCACAAGTTCCGCCTGGAAGTTTAATCGTGCAAGAACCAACTAATCCTGTGTATCTGCGGTGTCACAATAATATGTTAACACGAATAAATTTTAAGCTCACAGACCACCTTAATCGCTTAATTGACATGCGTGGAGAAGAGCTTGTGATAAATTTGCATGTGAAATCTTAATTAATCCAGTAAATGTTATATAATGTACCAGCACGTGATTGTTTTTTATACACTTGAAAAACGCCATCAGAAAAGTGTTTTCAAAACACAGAGCAATTTAGCGTTAATTTAGTTATTGATGAATACGGAAGCGAGAACAGTTAGACGAACTCCGCCGAGATCATCTGTAGAGAGATCAGATTCTAAATTATACACACTCCTGTATTAAACTCGACCAACTTAAAAAAATAATATTTCAGAATAAATAAATATAATCACTGATGGGATAAATTAATCAATTTTGTACAATCTGATGGGGTGGTTGGTACTGAAAATTACACAAATCAATCAGTGTGCTAATTCTGATGGGGTAATTGGTACTGAAAATTATACAAATTAATCAGTTTTCCAAAAAATACTACCAGAAAAATATTGTATTATTATTCTGAAATATTTTTATTATTATTCTGAAATATTTTAATTTTTATGAATCAATCTGATGGGGGGGGGGGGGTTGCTACTCAAAAGTATACAAATTAATTAGTGTGCTAATTCTGATGGGGTGATTGCCACTTAAAAGTATACAAATCAATCAGTTTGCTAATTCTGATGGGGTGGTTGGTACTTAAAAGTATAGAAATCAATCAGTTTTCCAAAAAAATAATGTATTATTATTCTAAAATATTTGTAAATTAATTCTGCTGTGATATACAATGAGGGAAATTATATTACTACTCAGTCTTTACCCGCTGACATAATTTTTCTTAAGTATCTTATGCGGGTACTGATTGTTTTTTTTGTTTCATATTCGCTGGATAATTCCGACCTGATCTTTTCTATTGCAACAGAAAGAGGAATAAATTAATTTACTTGATCATCGTTCACCATAGCCAGTGACTGAAACATAGCTGTCTGAATCCGCTTTATGAACTTATATTGAGATGATGGAACATACTTATTTTCATTTTTAAGTTCTTGTAACGTTTCAAAATCAGATATTATTTTTTCAGGATTTAGTTCATCAGATATATTAATTCCGTTTTCTTCTAGTCATTAATAGCAGAAATAATTTTCTTGGTTCATTATATAATATGTAAATCTTTAAAATAAAAAAAAAATTATCCCTGAACCTCTATCGAGTCTTTAGCGGTACAGGTACACGAAACACTACCCCGCTATGAGAGCCCCTAACCCGTCAAACAACGGTCTAGAGGCCCAATAGGGTGTGTTTGGTGAAGATATACAATGAAATGGGTATGTACAATGAAATGGATATATACAATGAAATGGATATATACAATGAAATGGGTATGTACAATGAAATGGGTATGTACAATGAATGAATGACGGCACAAAAATATTTTATGAAACGAGTTTTTTAGCAAGTTCATTAAGTATCAATGAAATGGGTATGTACAATGAAATGGGTATGTGCAATGAATGAAGGACATTACAAACATATATTATGTAACGAGTTTTTTAGCAAGTTCATTAAGTATGAAATGAAATATATACAATGAATAATTGAATAAGGACGGCACAAACATATACGCTCAGCAAAAACCCACCCACAATAATCAAGCCCGTGGATGATACTAAAATATGTATCAACCACCGGTTGATACGTGGGTGGGTTTTGCTGAGCGGGGGGATCTGGCGGAGCCCCCAATTATTATAAAAATCGCAATTATGCGCAAACCACCGACATGTTGTCAGCCATGGGGATTCGATCTTGGACCGCGAGCGTCACAGTCCAATACGATACCGATTGAGCTATCAAATCTTGTTACAAACATATGCTTCGGAAGTTAATATATAGCTAATAGTCATTGAAAAGGAACTAATTTCGAATAATAAAATTCTGAATTCAAGAAATACGTTTATATATTTTCACCAAACAAAGCTAAATTAAGGAATTTCCTATTTACTATACCACGCCATGTATGATAGAACATCCGGTCTAGATCATCTAATTGCTAGACTAGTCAAAGGGAGTTTACTCGATAAATAAATAATCACAGATACATACACAATCTCACATTATATTTCTTCACTGAACAAGGAAAATGCACTGATGTTTAATTCCAAACACTATCGTGGACCTTTGAGTCAGTACATTGCCACACGATACAGACTATACATGTCGGTTTTCTGTAGGTTAGATGTAATGATGACCTTGAGAAAGGCAGATAGCTTCCATTTCCTCAGCATAATATAGCCAGTTATGTGTTAAAAATGCTGTCAAAACCAACAAAACAAAACAAACCATTATGGTCAGTAGGGAGAATACCCTGTCTGTGTCTATGTGTTGCGCTGTTCTAATAGGGCAGAAAAATACACGAACTGTAAGTTAGAAATCTGTAATGCATACTGTATCCACCAGGCATCACAGACCTTGGATGTTGTATATGATTATGACCATAAATTACCTCCCTTTCGTGAGTCAAAAAATAAGTAGTATAATAATGACAATTTCTGACCCCCCAAAAATAAATATAATTCGAGGTGGTGATGATAGTTAGCTATACTGAAAGGTGATTTTCTGCTTATATTTTTTTGAGAAAGCAGATCTAGTTATATTTTCTGCTACTCTTTGTGCTGAATATGAGTGAATATCAAAGTATTTCGCAGCTGAACATATCGAACGAAATATAATTACTTCGCCAGATTCTGTGTTTGTGGAATTTACCGCCCTTCAGAAACTGGCTTACATCATCCAGTATTACCACGTGCAGAGTTCTGACTTTGCGTGACAACCCTCAGATTGGATAAGGAGTTGTTCTGAGGATCCCGGTCAATATGATCAATAACAAGACTATCTTTGATCACTCCGAAGAAACACTCATACGTGAATCGATGACAATGATACATTTTATTTCTTCCAGCGTTGAACCTTAGATAGCCAGTATTAGTAACATTACCAACTGGTCTCTTCAACCTACAGTGTCTGATCATGCCATTACGATCTGATTCATAGTTTGTTATTGTGGGATGTGGGACAAATATATTTTGCTCCAAATATGCAATAATATTATTTGTTTAAATCATTGTTTGTCTGAAATCTTGATATATAATCCTCCACGGATTTTATAGCGTTTTCACTATTATTAATTTTTTTGTCATAATATCTTTTAAGTTCTCTGAACCGTTTTCCACCGCACTTTCCACATAATTCTGTTTTTCCTCGCACTCCAATACCACATCGCAGACACGGTATTGGTCCTAGACTTCCTCGTCGTATACTTTGTGAGTGCATCCAACAAAATCCCTTTCTGCAGGATTTGTTGCATCGATTTACTGAGCCGATCATCAACCATTTGCATTGAGACATTGTATATATATAATTTTCTTTATTTAAATATTTGTTTTAATTATATGAATGAGTTTGAGAGATTATCCCAAACTAGGCCTGTTAAATATAAATTCAACCTCAACAGATTATCTCCAGACTTGCCAGTACGAGATCTGGTTGATCCGAAAAATAAAAGTTTGATCCAAAAAAATTCACGACGCCAAGAAAGAATTTTACACGGATGATGCATCTCATACATGGTCAACGTTCAAGATTATACGCAATACTGTCAAGGACGCCACAATGAATGACAAGCGAGCGGCAACTATCATTAACTACATCGCTGAGTATGAGGGCAATCAAAAATATTTCTTCAGAGTAAAATTTATTGTATTAACAGAAACAGGTAGTTGGATTATTCCTGGCAAATATGATCCTGTCCTTGGTAATAATAAAATTGCTATATTAAGTAAAAATTCCAGACCGGGTCTATTGACGGGTATTGACAAACCGTATTATGAGTGAGCGTATCCTGTAACAGCGGCTATTTATGGAATCTATGAGATAAATAAAAAACCCAACGTTGATAAACTGACACCCATGAAATTTTCAAGGTTAAATTGCGTACCCGAGCGAGTAATAGAACACTTTACAAACGCGATGCGTGGAAATGGATTAACTGATTTAAGACGTAAAAAATAAACTCGTGGGCTGATTCAGTTATGGATACCGGTGCTACAATAAAAAATGTTGCTGATTTAGGAAAAATATTAAAATTTCCAATAACCGTAGCGACAATAACGGGAGAAGTACTGTACGAATCAAAATATAAATCTAAAGGAGCTCCAATAAATATTATTGATCATAACGCGCACGCGTGGACCAGCGCAGTAACAATATTTCCACCTGATCGAACTATTAGATTTTACCCCCCAGATAATTATGGGGCAGATATGTTTGATTTTATCAACGAAATAAGTAAAAACGATCCTGTATCGGTATGGTTATTTAAAAGTAATGAGGAAGGTGAATTTGATCAGTTTGTTAGACCAAACGGTGAAATATATCGCACAGAATATCTCCACGACGGGATGAAAAATCTTGCGGAGAAGTTTTTAGAGTGCAAGCACTCCGCGGAAAATACTGACAAATTACTAACTAATTGCTTTACCGTTCCATCTGTTGCGGCTCATTTCGCTAGAGAAAGAAATTCATGGAAACCAACACGATTTGATTTACTCGAGGATGTACGCGCAAGTTGCGTCGAATACGGACATGGCGGATTGTGGAATACCAAATATAATTACAATGATGTTATTTCTGTCGATATGGTTGCATGTTATCCAGGAAGTTTTCTAGGATACGGAGATTGTTCTGTATACTTTAAAAGTTTCGGTCACCCTACAAACGAGAAGACGCGAGTGGCAATTAATGGACCTTTACCTGATTTTGATCTGACTGGATTCGCTTGTGTTGAATCATTCGAGCTTAAGGAAAATCTTCACAAGATTTGTTATGTTTGGTTTGGTAGACATTTTTGTGAAAAACGTTGGGCGCCTATAGTTTTATTACGATATTTGCCAGATTGTGCGGCACTGACATCGTTGGTGGTTAGTGAGGCAATTATATCATATCACGCGCAGACCGAAGTTTGGTTGCCCATGTCAGATTCTATCAGTGCTGATGAAGTTATTAGCGAGTTTAAGGAAAAATGTCCTGATGTTTCCGAAGATGATATTATCAAAGAAGCTCCTAAAATTCTCGAGATTAAACTCAAAAACGCAAAAGATCTCGGTAGAAAAATTATAGGTAAATTTACTCAGGGTGGTGCATATGAGCATAAAAGACATCACGCACGATTAATTCTAGATGATGCCGAGTACGATTTTATAATTGCTGATACAACAGCGAGAAATATATTTGTAAATCGAGAAAGTGTTTATTTTCCGACGGAACAAGATTGGGTACGATCGTTAGTTACATAAATGATATCTCCCCACAGTATACTCATCTAAGATCTGCCATGTTGGCTTATGTTTCTATAAATTTATTATCGATGATTAATAGATTTCCTGAGACCGCAGTCAGAGTCGCAACAGATTCGTTTTATATTTCGAGTAAATATTTAGAGTCTGTTATGAAATTTACAAGTAATGATGAACGATGGAGTTCGTGGAGAATAAAAAAGGAAATATTACACAATTACACAGAATCAGCAGATGTTCCGATGAGACATTTTTATCGTAAGTGTAATAAAATATCAGAAATGTCGAAAGCGCCATCGTTGAGTGATCCAATAACTAGATATAAGACAGTATATCTCAATGGACCTGGTGGATGCGGCAAAACGACTAGAGCGATTAATGTTTTTAGAAATTCAGATATGATCGTGCTGACACCCACACATAGACTTGCACGCGAGATGAAACAACGGCAAGTACAATCGTGCACGTATCATAGTTTCTTTCGGTGGCGCGGAGATACATGGACTCCTGAACGAATGGGAGAAAAGTATATACCTAAAATAATTATTTGGGACGAGATATGTACGGTGCATTGGATACATTAAAAATGTTTCTTGATTGGTTGTTGACGAAAAATACCGCTGTGGTGGTGTGTGGCGATCATGGTCAACCGCCGCCTTTTGTTGGACCATCTCCACATGATTGGTTAAAAAATTTCGTCGATTATTACGAAGAAATAGATGATGATCATAGAGCTCTCGATGCAAATTTAAAGGAATTTAAAAAATTAATCAGATTACAATCAAACAAAATTCAGTGTGAAATAATACGCGGAGTAATCTCAGAGACCTCAATGAGTGATTTTTTGAATTTATGGAGACCCAACGATTTGATCGTAGCAAGCAGAAAAATAATCAGAGACGATTTACAACAGCAGTTATTTCAGCTGCATAAAGAAAAATATTCAGAATTACCCGTACCGTTATGTTATAGACCATCAGATACACGAAAACAGAATATTAATGTTGATATTCCAGGACAGACTGAGAATCAAAATCTCGTATTAAATGATATTGTCGCCGTTGATATCAGTGTGGTCGAAGATGCATTACACGCTGACAAATCTCCATGGGTGTTGGGATATGCTATGACGATCCACTCGTCTCAGGGATTAACTATTTCTGACACACGAGTCTGGATTGTAGACGATCACATCGAGTGGTCAAATTTAGTTTATTTAGCGGTATCGAGGGTGAGAAATATATCTCAATTACGGAGAATTATAATTCCTGAAATCGTTAATAAATTCAACGTCATTGATGATGATATAATAAGAAAAAAATTAATCGGATACAAACAATCTGTTAAAAAAATTAAACGCGACTTTGATCTTGATGTTGAATTTATTATTGAGTTAAAACAGCTGCAGAATAATCATTGCGCGAGTTGCAATTGTATAATGTTATGGCGGTATTCGAATAATGATTCAAGACAATTTACCGTAGATAGAAAAGATAATAGTCGCGGTCATACACGAGAAAATACCATGTTGACCTGTCTTGAGTGTAATCGACGTAGAGTCTGTTATGAAATTTACAAGTAATCGACGTAGAGGCGCTAGTTAAGTGATCGCGGTGGTAACTGAGTATCCGTGGGAATTATTTGTAGTTGTTCACGTACAAATCCAAGTTGAGGAGCAGCCGAATCTAATCTGTAGATTGCAGGTCTACCTGGCAATCTTGTCAAGGTGGATATTTTGTGTGTGGTAACACTCCAAATAGGATCAGTCTCTCTCGCGCTACCACCTTCAAGTTCACCCGGTTCATATAAATATCTAACTGTAACATCACCCAATATTTTTTGTTTTTCAGTACCTTTTCGTTGTGTTGGTATATTTTTTTTTGTGACTGCGCTAATGGGTTTCATGTTGGTTGTTCGTGTGATCTCGCTATTTAATGCAGTAATCACGCTTGGTAATCTTGCAACCCATTCACGAGATCTTTTATCTTGAATAAATTCCTTAGCATATTGATATCCAAATAACCGCTCAGCAAGTGTTCGATTAAATCTCTCAACAATTGCCTGTTCACGGTGAATTGCAGTATGACCTCGTCGTATTTTGGTATTATGTCGTTTCATCAACGATGATACTGGACCAAGAAATTCCTTACCAGGATCAACCTGTAGCAGCTGTGGCCATCGCAGACCACCTTGTGGTCCACCACCTCGTTGATAAATTCGTTCAAATGCATCGGTTACTTCAGATGATGTTTTCGTTGATAGCGGCTCTGCCTCTTTATATCTACTTGCAACGTCAACTACAGTTAACGCGTACTTGTACGTTTTTCCACGCATAGTATCATGTGGTAAAAACAGAATATCTGCTTGATGAACTTCATTAGGAACACTAACATCGAAATACGCGTACTGAATTCGTTTCGGTGGTGGTAGATAAATTTGCCATATTGCCTGTTTGGATAACCACGCGCTAGCAGTAGAATGTTTAACCGCTGCTGCATCAGCGAGTTTACCAACTGCTGCTTTGCCTCTCCAATATCCTCTTGGTGAATAATAAATTAATTCCATTATTAATTACCAGCCCCAAATGCTAATTTACTTTTCATCGCGGATCTTACTAACCAATTAGCTAATGATTCTCTGATATTTTTATTTTTTATGGAATTTAACGCTTGAATTAATTTCACATCTGCAATATGCCTATCCTGTAGATTTTTACTTTTATAAGCTACATCATGAACATGACAAGCTCGATCAATAGCGTTTACTGGTTCCTCGCGTGGTTTTGGTTGATCATGATTATCAAGCCTGATATCGAGTCGAGTATCAGGACCGCAATAACTATATCCTGGTAGATGTTTTTCTCCTGGGTATTTAGCCCATGGAGTACCCGGAAACTTTGACATCAAATTAGCAACATCACCACCGCGCTTATTAGGTAAAAACGAAAATTTCTTTCTACCGCATACAGAACATTTTCCACTATACGCTATATTTTTATTTTTTGTTATAACTGTAGCTAAATCAGTAGTCGGTGTTTTAACTCTACAGCGTAAACAATATAAATTCATGTTATAATATATATGGATATAATTGATTTCTCAGCAACTCGGCAGCGAGAACCTGTTAAGCATCATCCTGCGCTACCGAATTCCATCAGAATGATTATCATAGGACCATCTGGATCGGGTAAGACGCAGTTATTACTTAATCTGATAATGAGATGGTTGAAATGGGATAAATTATATTTGGTAGCACCATCCGCTGATGATCAACGATGTTATGAAGTATTAAAAGATTTTAACGAAAACGCGCGATTACTGGACGAAGATAATGATGTTATAGAGTTTATAACATATATTGATGAAGCACCGTCCGTTGATTTTTTAGACGGATTTATTAATAATTTAGTTGTGTATGATGATGTGATGCTAGATAAACAATCAAATCCAGCCAGAATATTTTCTCGCGGCAGACGTAAAAATACAGATGTGATCTATGTTACTCAGCGATATACACAAATACCAAAAGTGATCAGGGACAATTATAATATTTTAGTTGTGTTTAATGGTGTAGACACACACACGCTGCGAAATATTCATCAAACTTGGTGACATGGATAAAATTAAATTCAAAAATTTCTTTTCACGAGCGCAAGCTACTCCGCATGGATTTATAACAATAAATTTACATGATCCTAGAACAAGATATCGTGTGGGTCTTGATAAAATATTTGGATAAATTAATAAATTTGATTAAACAGATATCATTCATATAATGAACAACTGTGCGTGGTTAATTCAAGGAACAACAAATAAATGCAACAAAAGGTGTCGTGGAGAATATTGTAAAAAAACATAATTATATTTTAAAGAAAAATCCTCATGCTGGTTCACTAAGATGTGTTGGATGTAACATCGGCGTCAGAGGATTATATCCGATTTGCAAATACTGCGGTGGAGATCGATACAGAAATTTGATGAACTATTACAGAAAAAGAAAGAACATAAATCCAAAAATAGAAAAACCACCATCAGAACTTGAATATTACTTGAAGAACAAAACAAAAGATTCCCATGATTCAGATGAAGATTCCCATGATTCAGATGATGATTCCCAAGATTGATAGCAGCAGAGAGGATTCTTGCATCGTCATCATGGTGGGGGGCATGGCAAACAGATCCAGTTCGTATTGGAACAGGCGCAAGACTCTCGGTGCATCATTTTTTTCTGTTTCTCAATAATCGAAAACGTCTAAGTCTCGAACAGTTCTTCTTTTCTTTGTCTTTCTAGCTTTAGACGTGTGAAGTCTGGTGAAAGGGTATTTTCTTTGTCGTCTCTTTCTGCCTTGTCCTTGCTGAATGCTTGACTCGGTAGCGTGCAGGGCATTTATAGGTGTTTCTCGTCGGCCTAAAATGTCTTTACCCGTTTGCAGCAAGACATTTTTGCCTGCCCTCAAGAAGGCTTCTTTAGGGTTTTGTTTGTTGATGATGACATTTTGGAGAAATTCTTTGCCTTGCGTCAATGCCGCATCTTTCAAGGCGTGCAATCCGCGTGTCACCATCGGTTTCAACACCGGAGCCACCGAACGAAAGGCCGATTTTAGCATCTCCTAAACCGTGTCCTCGCTGTCGAGCAACCCCTCGGTACACTGGATACATGACTTACGAGTCGCTAGAGAACCGTTTTCGAAAATGGAGTTTCACCGTGACTTTTCCTTTGGTGAATGGAATATTTTGTCCCAAATCTCCTTTTATAACAATGTTGACCGTGTCCAAATAAGACGTGCTGACAGGCAAATAATGAGGATGTACAAATTCGCGGTGAACGTGATAAGTGTTTCCACCTTCCTCGTCAGTGTTTGTGGCAGAATTTACTTTGAAAGGAATGACACGCAGTAACGGCACGGAGGTGTGTCCCACCACGTTGTACTCCACCACATCGGAGTACACAAAGATCAAATTCAGTCCCTGGTTCAGTTCTACCGGGAAACGAAAATACCTCGCAAAATGCCCGTTGTTGTCAATGTCTGCTTTCTCAATCTTTTTGGTCATTTTATCCGTGACCAAATTGAGGTCTCCACCCAAAATGTCATACAATTCAGGGCAAAATTTAATACGTATACTTTTTTCTCACTTTCAAATTTAATGAGTAGACGATGAGACAGTTTGTGGTACTCAGTGGTGACACGTTTTTTAGTCCGATCAGAACTTTGTCAAATGTTGCATAGAATTTGTCAGCGATGGCCTCCACCAGATGTTGACCACTAAAATAATGGCCTGAGTTAATTTTAAAGTGATAAACGTAAAAAGGAGGAGAAGTGTCACTGCTGCTGCGGGGTATTGGGGTCTTCGCAAGAAATGATTCATGCTGATGAGCGGTCATCATGGTTTGCTGCACTATTGGGTCCAGAATTTCGACCTCAAAATTGTTTTGAGTTTCAGTGATGTTTTTGATTTGTGTTGGGTAAATCATTTCTACCAAAGCCACTTCCCAATGGGCTTCGTCATCTAATGGGATGGCCTGAGGTAATTTGGCCGTGTAACAGCACAACGTGTTGTGGGGAAACACCTCCATGAAACTGTCACTGGGTAAGGTTAAGTAAAATTGGTTTTGGTGACTCATAATTCCAGAGTTCTGTGGCTGTCCGAAGGGTTACTGGACGTCAGAGGCGTGTCTCCGTCCAAAATGGGGTTCTGGTTGTGGTTGTTGTTGGAGTTGTGACTGACACTGGCACTGGACACAAGGTTTCCGTTGTTCCCGTTCGAGGAGAATTTCAGGGAGGGATTGGGAAGCAGGTAACCGATGCAACTGCTCAATAAAATGGTCCACAATTGTTTGTCTCCTTGTTGCAAACTCAAATTGGCGATGGCTGCCCCGATGACACAATGCACCACGAAGATTTGGCAGGAAAAGACGATTTGCGTTTTAGGCACACTTTCTCCACACCACACCCACAAAGGTTGTTTTTATAAATCTTGCAGAGAAGAACTAGGTGAAGGATTGGTCGACGTAGCTGCGTCTGTGTGAAAGGGCATGATGGTCACTTCTTTTTATAGTCGATGACTTGCGAAGCGTCGATCCAAGAATCAAAACTGGGTGGATATCCTTTCCAACGTACTTTGATTTCTTTGACACGTCGTTTGCCCACTTTACGGATTCTGCGTTCGGGAATGCTTTCGATGTCGTACACGTTGTCTTCTTTTTCGGTGACACGTTGTAACTCGGGCAAATAAAATGTTCCTTTGAGCACTTCTCCGTTCATGTCTTCCAATTTATAGACGGCAGGATGACGGCCATGCACTCGTCCAGTGACACGAAACAATTCGGTCGTCCAGTTAGGTAAGTAACCTTTGTCGAAAGTGCGTTTGGTTTTGCCAATGCGCACCCAATCTCCTACGGCCAACACTCCGCTTTTCTTGGAGACAGCCCTCGTCGGGGACGTACCAAACAGGCGCTCAAACACCAGCACTTCGTTGTCGGGAGTCACTTCTTGCGGGGCACGTCCAATGCTTCAATGGTAAGATTGGTTGTACGATTGCACCAGGTGCGGTAAGATGTCGATGCACTTCAGAGTGTGTTGATGCGTAAAATATTTCCACATGCGTTCTTTCAAAGTGTGTTGAAAACGTTCCACGATTCTAGCTTTGGTTTCAGGATTCTCGGTGGTAAAAAAATGAATGTCACGTTTCTTTAATTTTGTTTGGAAAGCTTGGTTCAGAAATTCGGTACCTTTGTCCGTTTGCCATCGAAGAGGGTGACGACCGCTTTGTTTCAACACCCGTTGCAGGGCTCGAACTAACTCGCTGCTTGATTTGGAAGTCAAGGGTACGACCCAGGCAAATTTGGAAAAGACGTCGATGACACAAAACAAATATTTGTACCCACGATTGTAGCTGGCCAAATGAGAGACATCGGCTAAATCGGCTTGCCATTGATGATCGATGCCTTCCGCTCGGGTACGACTTCTGGAAAACTTGCATCGAATGGGTTTGTGTAAAGTGTAGGTAGCTTGTTCTTGTAACCATCGTTGCACCTGAGGTAAACGGAGACTTTTCAGTCGAGTTTTGGCAGCACGATACAATTTTTGAACTCCTGCGTAACCTGCAGGATGGGAGGGATCGTAGTAAATGCTGGCTAACACCTTCTCCATTTTTTTGGTGTGTTAATAAGTAACCCACTCTTCGGTGATGCTACTTTGGGTGGGACGAAAGGGTGGTTTAGAAACGGATTTACGTGTCCGATGGGCTACGGGAGTAGAAGTCGAAGGTAGTGGTGGTGGAGGTGGCAATGGAATGGCTTTGGTCTTCTTTTTTTTCACTTCTGGTTTCCCTTCTTTCGTTTTCACTTCTGTCGAAGGAGGAGTGGACATCATCTTTTTAACCCGAGCTTTCATTTCTTCTCGTTGGGGTGTGGTGGACGGGGTCAACAAGGATGCTGCAATCTTACTTGAAATGGGAGCTGCTGACGGTGTTTGAAACACTTCTCGCATCTCTTCTTCCTCAGGTCTTCGTGGGGTAGCATCTCTGGTGACCCCTGGGGATGGTAGTAGTGGTGGTGGTGGTAGTGATGATGGTGCAGGACTTTTCATCAAGGTCTTAAAATCTTTCAGAGTGGGTAGAGCTGTTTCGTCTAAAGCTTTCTGGTGAAAGAGTTGCAGTAGTTGCAAGAGTTGACCGTACTTTTGCGATTTTTCTGTTCGGACAAATCTTGACGATCCATCAAGGACTGCAATTCGTGTTGTAACTGGGACATCTCGCTCAAATGGGGATTGGGAGGTAAATGCGGGGTGCGTTGTTCTTGCCAACGACGGTATTCCATCCATCGTTTGTAAGGCACTAAAGCTAGTTTTCGTCCTTCCATGGGGTTGTCAGGGGTCGATTCTGAGATCTTGGGACTTCAAAGGGCCTTTTTATCTTGCTCCCACCAGTCCTCCCAACATGTTTCCCAAGACTCCTTTCAGCACTGGACCTAACAAGAGGGGTAAAATGCCTCCACGTTGGACCAACATCTTCTTCTTTTGACGAATGTAAATTTTTTTCGAATCATTTGGCGAAGAACGAAACGATGTTTGCCTAAGCATTGTTTCTGGTGTTTGGACAAAGGGATCGTGCCTTTCAAGACGTTCAAACAACATTCGCACACGGTATCGATGACCTCTTTGGAGGCTGATTGAATGAGTTTTTTTCGTAGGGGTGGAGAAGCTTTGGACAGGACAGATAACATGTCCCCATATTTGACTAAACGTGGAGGCAGTCCTTTCCTTTTCTTTCCTTAGGGTTGTTTAGAAGAGTGATGTTTTCTGGAGGGTGACATCTTTGAGTCTTCAGCAGCAAAAACACTGATACCCCTACTTAGTCACAGGCCTTTTTTATATTGGAACGCGTGCCACTGGTTGTCTTTACGGCGCATGAACTTCAGGACAGGCATGACACGTCGTGCAGGGGTACGTAACGGACTAAATCGAGCCAGTTCTTGCTTGGACAAATCCAGTAAACTTTGTAACATGCCCGATCTCTCTTGAACTTTTATTTTGGGAGAAGGTACTTTGTGAGCAGCGGCCACTGCCACTAAATTGGAGGGTCCTGCCACTGGGGAAGTTCTTGGGGTTATCAACGGAGAAGTTCTTGGTGTGATTAACGTCTCCAAGTACTCTTCAGTTCTTGGTGACATCAACGGGGAAGTGAATGAACCTGAAGCTACCGGAGACGCGGTCACCGCCTTTGCAGGTCGTGCTTTGCGAGTGTAAGGTTGCGTCCTAGCCGAAGTGCCTCTCTTGCGACTAGTTTTCTTCTGTGGGCTTTTCTTTTTCTGGGGACTTTTTCTCTGTTTCTTTTTCTGGGGGCTTCTTTTCTTTTTCCGGGGTGGTGTCTGGTAAGAGGAGGGTCCCGCCACTGGAGAAGTTCTTGCAGACACGGGTCTCCTTGGGGACTTGGTCTTGACACCGTGGCTCTTTTTCTTCTTCTTGGAGGTTCGTTTGGCTTCTTTTTTCTTAGGGAGAAGTTTGGGAGCATTAGGATCCCATCTTAAGAGAGAGCGAATGATGACCCCTCCTAGAGTACCGCTCCCGCCAGGTTTCAAAATGATTTGTTTTTTGGTTTGAGTGTCGATGCGGGGATCGGCCAGTTGGGTCAAAGCGACTTTGTTTCGATCAAAAAAGCGTTTGGTTTGATGAGGAATCTGAATGATCCCTTGTAGCAATTGACGTGCCGTCACTGTGAACCATCGTAAGACTTCTTTGAGACTAGCTTCTAAGGCACGAGCTCGTGTTTGTGGATTTTTTTCTCGACTGATGCCATACAAGGCACGAATCAATTTGACGGGAAGATGCGACTGAAGGGACGTCATGTACAAACTGTGTGAGACAGACGAAAAGGGTCTGAGGTTTTTATAGATTTTTTTGTGGACAGAAATTAAGTCGAGGACGGAGACATGTACAGGACAGGCCCTCCGTCTTGGCACCAGTGGTGAAACAAGTGGGTACGAAATCGCAAATCCTCGGGGGTCGTAGGTTTCAAATCGACGAGTAAATAGGCGTGTGGAGTTTGAGTGGCATCGTCGTACGCCTGAGTCAGCCAAGGCGTCCCTAACTGTTTGGCTAAGACTTGCACTTGCGATTTATCTCGAGGGCTTTTAAACAAGACCACGTAATGCGCATTGAGACTGATGGTGCGATGGGCTTTACTTTGTTGAAACAAATTTTGAGTAATGTAAACGACACTGGCATTACGATGATGCCCTTTGCGCGTGAACCACAGTTTAATTTCTTCTTCGTCTTCTCCTAACATGTCGTCAAAAATGACTAAATGGGTTTGACGGGAGTCAGAGACGATGCCGTCGTCTTCTTTAGGAATGCCTTCCACAAACACGATGGAATCGCCTTGACTTTCTCGCAAGAGGCTGTACGCCGATTGCCACTCTTTGTAACACCACACGATGCGTTGAGGTGGACGATCGATCAAATGATGTTTATGTTCGATCAAACGTTTGACGAATTCGGTTTTGCCTGAACCGCTAGGTCCAGCAATGAGCATGTTAAAGGGATGGCGAAGATACAAAGCCTCCCAACTGGCACGATCTAAGTGTTCGTCGATGACTTTGACAGTGGAGGAAGAGGGAGCAGAGACAGCAAAGGTAGCCATAGTGTTAGGAATGTAACTTGTGACACGAAAACAGACCAGACAAGAGTTTATATACTTTTTTCAGGACACGTTTATTGAATGTTTTAAACATGAATACGAAAGACAAAAATACATAAAAGCCAAAGGCTTAAATACAACGATAAAAGGCACATCAAAACCATCAACGTGGAATAGAAACAAGTGTCTGTACAACATGTTTTGGGTAATGTTCTAACCAGTTCTATAGGGGGTAAGGTCACACAAGTGTCCTCCCGAAAGGGTCTTTCAGGCCTGTCCACGACAGTCCTGTCCTGGGTGACGGGTTCTTCTGGTACTGTCACTAACACAGGTTGAAAAGTAACTTTTTTCTTTGGACGTTGAAAGGAAGGATCACAACTCTCGAACATACTGGGCCATTTCTTGGGTCCAAGCCTCAAAATCCCATTTTTTCCAGGCACGGACATCTGTCCAATGGGGGTGTAAGTCACAAGCTACACACACATCGTCATACACGTCTTGGGTAGCTAAAAGTTGACGAATCTTTTTTTCCCGTAGAGGTCGAGAAGTATCCAGATGAAAACGTAAGCCTTTGAGCAAAAGGAGTCTCTCGTGAACATTTAAAGGCACCACTTTCATGTTGAATGGGGTGGTAAATACTGTTCGTAAAGAGTCCACAAGGAATCGGCTGATAAAAGAAATCCCAGAAAACAAGTCACTAAGACACACACTATGTGTCGTCCCAAATTGATTGGATACAGTTCTTGTAATAATTGATGGTAATGATCCACGGTTTGAATATGGTCATTGAGTTCCTTCCACGGAATCTGTTCAATTACATGTGACATAAGTCGTGGCATGGCAGCCTGTTTTTATAGTCTCTTTGTTTCGGAAACAATACACGTACTTTCTAGCCAGAGATCTTTGTTCTCCAGTAGGGAATCTAAATATTGCATACTGTAACCTAAACGTCAGAGTTTGTTTAGAAGTTTCCTCTTCCGCTAAGTAGATTCCACGTAAAATATGTTGGTAATCCTTTAACTTGTCTTCCTCAATGCGTTGCACTAGGTGAATCTCGAAGTAACCAAAATCATCAACACGTGGATCATCGGGGCCCTGGAAGTATTGAACAAGGTCTGACCACTGAAACAGTTTCTGACGAATCAGTTCTCTTATACCATTCAGGTACCAGTGGTTAAAGATCTGGTGACGTAACGGATGCAACTGTTCTTTACGTTTGACTTGTATTTTGACCAGCTCTCGGTAAATGCGTTCTCTCAACTCCACATGCAAAGCACGAATGTTCTCTTGTAAAGTATCCATGAATAGGTCATACTAAATCCTCTTTTGTCTGACACAAGAAATGTACTGTTTGCACAGACATGGTTTTAATTCATTGTCGAATCTAAATCGTTTCATCACTAATCTACAAATTACAATTCGTTCAGACGTTTCCTCTTTCACTAAGTTGACATTGCGTAAAAGATGTTAGTAATTCGTTAATTCTTCCTCTGGAATTGGATCCAGCACGTTTACAATGTAGTAGATAGAATCATCCATACCAAACCAATTCTTTTTATAACCAGGGGGTCGTTGATCAATGTCTGTCCAATGGAACACTTTCAACTGAATCAGTCGTTGTATAGCATTCAGGTACCAGTGGTTCAAACACCGGTGACGTAACGGATGCAATTGTTCTTTACGTTTGACTTGTATTTTGACCAGCTCTCGGTAAATGCGTTCTCTCAACTCCACAGGCAAAGCACGAATGTTCTCTTGTAAAGTATCCATAAACAGATTATGGTAAGTTACTTCAATGTCTCGGTCCCACTAAGGGTAAGTAATGACAATTCGGTGACCATCGAGCATATTCTACGTATGCCGAATCTTGTGGTTCCCAGTGGTGAAGTGACACACCGCAACTGAAGCACTTGACTTTATCTTCTTCGCCGAAGTAAAACAATCCGGCTCTGGCTAATTCTTCGGGGGTCGGTCCTCCCAGATACTTAGGCCATTTTCCTTTGAACGATTGAAGAAGATTTTCAAAGTCGCAGTATTCCGACAAACGCACAGGGAACGAATATTCGTCTTTCACAGGTTCGTTTCGATGAGGGTTGGGTGACATGGACAGTAGTTTGCTCAGGGCTGGATGACATCCATAGTTGGCTAGACGTCAAGGTGAACTTCCACCTTTAAAATTAAACCCAGTAAAGTGTCCAAGAGGACGAGCGGCATCGCTTTCGCATCCTTCAGGTTTGGCACGCACAGCATCACTTTCCATGATAGGGGTAGTGAGAACAAAGTTCCCATGATGCTTTACGGCATCGCTAAGGTCACAGCGTACAGCATCGTTCCCATCTCAAGGCTCACAATCACATTCCACTTCAGAGGCCCCACACTTGAATTGTGCCTGTCTGAACTTGTTTTGTGTTTCTCTGAAAGTTTTCATCTTGTTCGCTTGGTCTTGGTAGTCACAATGAACTATCGATCTTGCCTACGGTTCCTTTTTATATACAGACCAATACCGACGTGTCCATACGGTAAGGTGAAATAATTGGGAAGTCGCACTCGCTTCTGGTACACGATTTGATAGACTTTTTCCAAGGGTCGACTGACGATGTGGTGAGTGGGTAAACGTACAATCTTGTTGGGTTGATAGGTGGTCACTTTAAAGTGTTCATCTTCTCTAGACTGCAAGGCTTCTTTCAATACGCCAAAGTTGACCACACGACTGGTACTTCTCCTTGTTTGTCCCGGTATTCATAGCCGTAATTTTTAGGGCCACCACTGGCGAAACTTAGAATCTTGTCGTCGGGGTGCTCGTCTGTCCAGGCTACTAAACGGTCTCATTCGATGTCAGGGTGCTGTTGACTCGGGTGATGGATGTAAATGCAACTGTCCGTGTCAAAGTACAGGACACGTTCCCCTAACAGTTCTAAAGCTTCGTACAACTTTAAGCGAGCATGAGCTGTCACGTAAGCCGCAATGATGACATTTTCAAAAGGGTCGTCTTGTACAAAGTCCAGATCTTCTTCGTAATTGACCAAATCAAATCCTCACGAACGATGTCCACGTGTTTGATGTATTTGGTTTGGTCGTGAATCATCTGAAAGTAGCGGGAAGGCTCGGTGAAATATTCCGTCTTGGGTAAACACGGTCGTTGTGCCATTTTACCCCACAAACAATTTAACATCACTTTGGCAAACGATCGCCTGCCTTCGTTTTTCTCGATGTGATCTAAAGAGATGCCTTCTTGTGCCCGGTATTTCTCTTTGAATGTCTTTTGGTCTTCGGGAGTGTGAGACCAGGAAGGATAGCCACTGGCTTCTTGTTTCAGTTTCAAAAAGGCATCCACGTATTCTGTGAAAATGCCTTTCTGAGTGGGGTCACCTTTGTGGTATTGTTGTGTCTTGGGAAAGTGACATATTTCGTACGCTTCTAACAGTTGGTATCCCATGTCCAGAGCTTTGAACAATTCTACGCTGACCCACGTCCCCGTCAAGGCCCGTTCTTCCTAGGTGTGATGACAAGGTTGGTCTTGGTTGCACGTTTCGGCACATGTACGACACAAGGGAAACATCAGTTTGCCTTGACAATGGTGAGGTAACATGGGATGGTACAGGTTCGTGGGAGGCAAAACTTTACACTTGATCAGACCTTCGTATTGTCGAATGTCTTTCAGGTCGATGTGTTCCGTCAACAATTGTGGGTGCCCTACAGGAAAGCGACAATATTTGCACACATAGGGATACAGCGAACACACGTCCAAGTATTTGATTTCTTCTCCTTTCTCTCCGTCGGCTTGGTACAGCAAACAGGTGGCATTGGTCCTTCCTCCGTACAAACTATCCCTCGGATGCAGCGGGTCCATGAACTGGTAACTTTCCACGAGGCGTTTAAACTCGGGATCGGTTTTCAAACGGTGATCGTATTCGTGTTCCCACATTTCCACCACTTGGTATCCTGCCTGTTCTAACTTTAGGCGTCGCTGACAAGTGGCCTGGTACAAGTCTTCCATGGTTCGTTGTAAAAACTGATTTTTAGTGTCGCGATCAGGGTAACAGACGGGACATCCGTGAAATAAACAACCGTTAAACTCGTACACTATCTTGGGGTTTTCTAAGTCCCAGCCATCGACCGAATGCGTTCCGATGGTCTTTTCACCTCCTCCGTTGCGGGCATGCTGAATGCATTTGTCTTCCTTGTCGCACAAGTAATGTAACCAGCGTAGGGCTTTGACCGAGTATTGACGTTTGACATAGTTGGTCGTTTGAGGACTGATGACAGCCACGGTGTTTTCAGGCATGAATCGTTGCCGGTACACTAAGGAACACGCTTTGGCAATGGTGCAAGCTTCTTTCAAAGGATCGACCCCTCCGTGTTCCATGAACAGTTCTCGAAATTTTCCACAGCATCGACGTAAAATGTCCACGTCGGAACGACAATACTTTAGCATTTCTTCCTGAAAGTCGAAAGGGTCGGAGGCGTGAGCCTGGTACCAAGCGTAGAAAGCTTCGCGTTGTTCGGTTCGCATGTTGTCGGGGTCGTAATAGTGAGCCTCAGGCAAATGGGGTAGAGCGGCGTGTTGATTGGCTTCCGTATTGAAAAAGTGTGGAAAGTACCCTTTAGCCATTTCTGTCATTCCAAACGTTTTAGGCATTCGACTCAAAGGCATAGCTAAGTAACTCATCGAATCTTTAAACTGCACTGGTCCTACTTGCATGAAAATGATTTTGGCTCCGTTAAAAGTGACTTTAGGAAACTCGGTGCCATGTTCCGTATAGTATCTGAGAAGAAACTGTCCATCGTATCCGGAGAAATTGTGAGCCATCACTGTGGCATGACGATGACAATCTCCGTAACGTTCGATGTCCTCTTGGCTCCACGTCTTGTCGATGGGGTCTAAGACCCATCGGGCGAAATCGGCTAGCGTGTTCGGTCCTCGAAAGATTTTTTCACGCCCTCCAGGAATCTTGCTGCAGTGAGGGCAATGACTGAAAATAGGTTCTTTAATGCACTTTTCGCACGCTCGATGAGCCACGCAGAAATTAGGAATGTGAATGCCGGTCTCTTGCATGCATTCGAAATCGAAAAAGATGAAATTGCCTTTCTTCTTGTGTCCATCCTCTTTCTCTTTTTGGGATTGGTATTTTTGCACGTAGCATTGGTGTTCCAAGTCCACGATGTGGTGACAAATGTGACATTTTTTCTTTCCTGAACATACGTGTGCCTTGGCACTGTTGGTTCATATGCCTTGTCCACACGTAGGGCACAATCTCAGGAGTTGACAAACACATTTCTGCTGTGAACCTTGCGTCTTCAGATGTTGTTGGTAACAGGCAGGGCTGACAAACGTGCGCAGACAAGTTGAACAATGCACTGGTTCTTGCTCTTCGCTCAGACAGGGTGGAGAGGCCAAACATCCTGAGCATTTCAATCCGCAATGTTTGTGTCGCTCTCGATTATTATAACAATGGTCACATTTCTCACAATAATAAACATATCCCAGGAATCCGGTGATACTGGTAATGGTATCGAAATGTTCATCGTGATAATAGACATGAATGTATTTTCGCATCCTTAAAATATTGGCCTCGAAACAACAGAGGCCCGCGTACTTCTTGAGGGTACACTTTCAAGGTGTAGCGTGGAGCTAGGATATCTTGCAATTTTTGCATTTCAGGAATGCCACAGGGTGTGTCTTTGGACAGTCCGGCTTGTTGTAACAGGAGTTCTGCTTCATTTCGTTGTTTGGTTCGGTCGGATTGTTGAATAGTTTTCCAGGTTCTTTTCCATTCTACTGTGTCGTTCTTGTTCGCATAGGTTCGTCCCACCACGATGGCTCGGGCTAAACACATCTGGTCTTGAGGGTTGTTAATTCGGACGAGACTTGTTTTGGTGTTGCGAAGGTCGTCCATCAATAAGACCTTTTTGGGGCCAGTCCCTTGAGGAGGAGAGACCTGGATCGTGGATAGTGTGGCTTTTCCATCGGTGATGTCAAACTGGTCATTGGATTGTTGCACGTGTTGAATCTTGTCCATAACTTTGGAAGGGGTCAATTCTGCAGGGCTGCTAAACTCGATCCAAACAGGGGATTTCAAACCGTCGTGTTCTATGGAAAGTCTCAAACGATCGTATTCTTTGGGTTGACATTGTCTCTTTAGTGTGGTGAGCAAAGAATCCCACACCTCGGTGATGAACCCTTCTGCTTTCTCCAACGGTACGTCGGACTTGAAATCTTTAAACTTCACCGTGTATTTGTAAGTCGTGGTTCTAAATTTTCTAGAGGGACGCTTTTCCGTCTCTCGAATGTCATAGTACTTTTCAGGGTTGACTAAGGGTGGTGAACTTTGTTTAGAGGGTTTGGACTCTGGTTCGCTCATGTCCTCTTCAAAATCACTGGCATGAATTTGTGCCAAGACTTCAGCCCTGGTACGAGGCGATAGATCACGTTGCTGCCTCTTACTTTCTTCTTCTTTCTTCTCGAATGAATAGGATCGTTTCATCTTGAGTGAAAAACGTCAAATGACTAAAATTTAAACACCATGGACTAATTTATAGTCATGGCAGAAAAGCGTATATAAAGGGTATGTGTCTTGTCCTTTCACTATTCATTTCACTCTCTAACCGAGCACAACAATGGAAGAGACTAGCCAAATCGAACGTTTCATCAGAGCTTTGCGAGGGGTCATTAGAAAATTTTCTTCAGATCAGCCGACGGACTACACTCCTTCCTTTCGAGATAAAAGTGAAGATACTTGCTATATCTATCAGAAGAAAGGACATTGGTCTTCAGAGTGTCCAGACCGTCAAAAAAGAAAAACAGGGGTTAAAAGAGACAAAAGTCAAGATACCTGTTATTATTGTCAAGAAAAAGGACATTGGTCTCCAGATTGCCCAAAAAAGAAACAAGAGGAGCAAGAAGAGAGGGATTCTGGAGAGGAAGAAGAAGAGGAAGAAAGTAGACAGGTGAAGAAAAAGAAACAGGAGAAGAAAAGAAGAAGGGAAGAAAGTGAGGAGGAAGAAGAGGAAAAGACTGTGACGGTGAAGAAATTGAAAAAACAGAGAGAATAAACAAAGAAACAGAAGAAGTCTATGAACTTTTTAAAGTGTTTGGTTGTGAATTGTGAATTAAATTGTAAATATTGATAAAAGAATACATTAATTATATAAGGTAAGTGTCTTTGAGTTTTGATTTTAAAATAAGAACGTACGCTCACACATTCATTCACACGTATATAGGGGTAAAATGTTTTTTTTTTTAGTTATTGGCAATTGAAAGTCTATCTCTTTTCGAGAGACGTGGGTGGCCCTGAAAAGGGCCTTTTTTTCTTGGTGTAGAGGTGAGTTTAAGCAATCAACTTTAACTGTCTTAAGCCTTTGCCACGGCCAAGGCCTACTTCTGGACTGCGTACTGTTGATGATGATTTGGTTGAAATCACTAAGGGTGGTACGGTAGGCTTAGTCACAGGATTGGCGTGTTTAGCTCGGGAAGGTCGTATTCTCTTCGGTCGTGATAAAGAAGTCTGATACATTTGTTTCAGACTTCTTAACTCCGCTAAAATGTCCAACAGTACCGTGACGATTTGACTTTCACCCTCCTGTGTCTTTGCTGATTCTTCTTCTTGTTTTTTACTTACCTCTTCTTCTTGTTGCTGTTGCTGTAGGAGTAAAGCTTGTTCTGCTTCCTTTTGCCGCTGTATAAATTTCTCCAATTCTTCTTTCTGTCTCTGTCTAAAATTCTCCACGTGCGGTAATGAAGAAGGTGACGAAGGTTCTGGAACAAATTCTTGCGAGGTAAGAAAATCCATAAAATCCCAATTTACCTCTTCTGAAAGTAAGTCCGGGTTCCCTTGGGCGGTCTCCACTGCTGGTGAACCCAATGGATCGTTTTCTGAGTTTCCGTCATGTTGAATAACTGTCGCATGGATTGACAGAACACAGGCGCTAGCGAATCTATATAGACCACGTGACGTCACAGACTGTTCTCTTCGGATTGGATGCGGACTGACTGAATTTTGTAACGCGTGTTTGGATTGGTCAATGAACTCAATCCGTTTCAATCCTTCCTCTACCTATAAATAAGCGCAGTTCACTGCATTGATTCACCTGTTCTCGTTGCCTCATGATGTGGACCACAGTCGAATCATCAATCCTTGTTTCTTCAATGATGTTCAGGACGGACATGCTAATGTATGTCCGATCCAAGTGGACAGTTGTCCACAGGTCAGACACCAGTCTATGGATACGAAGAGTGTATGTGGAGAGACAAGGTTGCCTCAAGAGGACTCTGATTTATGGCCCTGCAGTAAGACGCAGCTTGAGGACAAGAAGATGCCGCAGATGCCCTTTATGTTAATGACATATTAACATAAATCCAAATGCCCTTTTCAGGGCCACCCACATTTCTCGAAAAGAGATAGACTTTCAATTGCCTACCCCCCCCCCTTTTTTTTTATAAAAAAAGCAAAAAAAAAACCCATGCTAAATTCCCCTTGTCCCTAGACAGACCCAAGCTCTATTCCCCATGTTCAATTTCCCTTGACGCTAGAGTGACCCACGATTTTTCCCCATGTTCAATTCCCTTTGACGCTAGAGTGACCCAAGACTTTTTCCCCATGTTCAATTCCCCTTGACGCTAGAGTGACCCACGATTTTTCCCCATGTTCAATTCCCCTTGACGCTAGAGTGACCCACGATTTTTCCCCATGTTAAATTTCCATTGACGCTAGAGTGACCCAAGGGGTTCTGTAATGCTAATTCCCTTTGACGCTAGGGTGACCCTACATACTACTGATAGGGCTATGTATTCTACCGCAGTTAAGAGGGTAATGAAAGAAAACTTCGATGTACATATAAGTGAATGCTTTGTTGGTTAAATCTGCTGATCTGATGTTAGAAAGGAAGTAAATTGGAAGTATAAGGATTAAACGTTCATGGTTGGGTATTCATCGATGTGTACACTTTACCTACTCACTCACAAAGTTTATATAAAGTCGTTCGGACTTCATTTACTTTGTGAGTGATTAGGTAAAATTTACACATCCATAAATACCCAACCATGGTCATTTAATCCTATAATAAATTCATAGGTTACATGGTACACATACCTTTTTTTGTCGTTTCCTAAACATAATATAATGTTCTAAAAATCGATTATTATTATTAATTGAATATAAAAATGTCCAAAGGTTCTCTCTCTCTCTCTCTCTCTCTCTCTCTCTCTCTCTCTCTCTCTGGACCATAGTAGCAAGATACGGGCTAAAATCTATGAAATGACAGAACGTAAATGATTTTCGTTTGTGTCATTCCACGATATCCCTAGACTTATGAATGATGGTAAAAGTTAAATCAAACCGACCAAAGGATGAGAGAGAGAGAGAGAGAGAGAGAGAGAGAGAGAGAGAGTTTATGGTCGGTGGTACTGTTACGAAAGCAGAATTGTAACCTAGATAACCTGTAAATATATTAAAATATTTCAATTACATCTTGCTGGTTCGTCATTTCGCTTAGTTTCTATTAAACGTTTATTTCCATGAACCGGTAGGTGAATGGTTTAGCGTTCATGTGAATGACGTAGCTAACCAAGTGTTTGTAGTGCGCTATTTTTATTATTAAAATCATCTTTCATGTTTAAATCGTAAGTGTATATTATACTGATGTAAAATAGAAACTAAAAAACAAGAAAACAATCAATTTATCAATATGCAAAGGTGACTGTGAAAAATACCCACAAAAGGTATATAACTACATTTTATATGGGACACACTCGGGGATGTGAGATATGCATTCACTTGGTCAATAGACAGCTGCCTGTAGTAACTATTAACAACATTCAATGGGCAAATGTATGCATTTGTATGTGATATAAATAAAATATATGTACAGTATGTACGCTGTATCGATGATATACTATGATATGTATACATTTTTCAAGCCTCGTTTCCTTTTAAGGAAATATTAGATTAAAGAAGGTTTATACAGAAATCACTTGATTGGTTTAGCGTTACAACGTATTAGGATGGGAAGAGTGGGAAGGGATCTCCCATCAATCGAATGTAATAAGTTTCAAGCAGTTTATTTCATAGCCATATATATCAAGGCACTATACTTTGCTCACACACACACACACACACACACACACACACACACATATATATATATATATATATATATATATATATATATATATATATATATATAAGTGAAAGAGTTGGAGGGGGAGAGCATTCATCCCAGTTCTGTACGTACTAACATCTTTACAAACCTTTCATCCAAAAAATGATATTGCTTTATCGTGGGTATAATCAATGCTACTTAGGAGATAAACTCGCATGGAGGCCTAGTGATGCGTGCACGCACCAGCCACGATCGCTTCAGTGCGGGCCAGTACTTTTCGGTGACATAGCCTCTACAAAAACTGTTTTCGAACGCAAGATAAAACTTTTTATTTTTTCATAACATCACCAAACTCTTCTTCTAGAGGATGCTCGCTATTGTATGCACACAACTAACCGTAACACTTTCCTAAAAAATCAACATCCAAATATTTGTTAACCTGTTTTACAAGTTTATATCTCCTTGTATAATACTGACAATCGCTGATCCTCACAACAGCAGTTCTTTCTTTCTTTCTGAAATAGTTCACGATCCTGTGGGTCTTGTCCATCGGTACCAATTTATGTATTCTGCCATAAGGCTGAAAAACAGTCGAATCTGCCCTGTAAGTCATTGTCCAGTTCAAACGTCCATATAATACTTGAAAAGTCCCCAGAGATTCCCAAGTGGCTCCATATTGACCATCACCCATACCTGTCTGGGAGGGTGATATTTAGGTAAAGGAACTATTTTGGTGGTGTTCAAGACCCAGTTTTCTGTCCAAGTGTCAAACATATGGAACATCACTGCATCACTTGTTTCTAGTCCTTTCGGTCGCCAGTAAATTGACATTGATACCCACACGAAGAGCTACATGCTTGCTGCTGTTTTACATAGTCATCCGGGTGAATTCCGAAGAAATTTGTCCAGTACAGAATTGTCTGGATTTTCTTGACATCATAATTCCCATTGATCTTATAGAAAGCTCCTGGGGAAGAGTCAGTGATCCATCTCTCTATAAATTGCCCGTGATCTTCAAGAGGTAATCGATGTGTTGGTTGGCTTGGGTAAAACATGTGAAGAAGCCAGTGTATTGGAACAAGAAGAGCTGCTAATAAAAGAAAGCAAACTGTGTAGTGCTTCACTAAATATCTGTGTAGCTTCATTATTATTAAGGCTAGTTAAATTCCTCATCTTTATTATTAGCGGTTGTTTTGTTCAAATTAACCCACGTGCAAATAGGTCTATACAGAGACCGATTATCTTATTATCAGTATTCACCATCTCATGTCTCATTTAATTTACTGGCCTTGTCAAGAAGTTAATCATAGAGCCATCGTGAAGAAAAGTGGTGGTTGTAGATTGGTAAGGATTATTTTTGAAATTAACTATATGCTTGTATGCTTAACCTTAAGTAACTGAAGCCTATGTTCCGTGCTCAGACGTAAATACCTAACATTACTCGAAGCACTTAGGCCTGATGTGGAACATTCGACACATTCTCATATCGAACACTTCCGAAAATTCGAAATGGTACATACATCTGAATTAAAGACGTAAGGCCGTATCTCTTCGGCTTTTAGAAGTTCCTTTGAAACTAACTCTCTCTCTCTCTGTCACTCTGTTATATATATATATATATATATATATATATATATATATATATATATATACACCACATATCAGCCTTTTATTATTAAAAGTTTTATACAATTTTATAGACTGACTTGAAATTAAGAACATTGGGATACAAAGTATCAAAGCTGTTGTTACACGCTCACGGGTATTTCCTTGACCGAGCGGTTGTCAAACCCTGGCACGATTCTCGCTAGAAGTCATAAGTTTACCCCGACTTTCCAAAGACTTCCATACAACTTCAGTTGTAAATTAGAAAGCCCGACGTGCCCATTCTATACCTACTTTTTTCCTCTAATTAATTCAAGACCACAGATAAACCAAACTGCCAACTGTCTATCAACCGCACCTCTGCATGTTTTACCTTCGTTATGTTTCCGTACTACCAACTGTTCACGCCTTAGAAAATATATGAGTACTCCCTAACAATGGGAACTATTTTAACTCCGCCACCTTAGGCCAGTCAATGTATGCTTTCCAGGCACATTTCGCCAATATAACTGCACCATATTCGCCCACATGGCGACATAAACGGTGTCTGCCAAGTCCGTTTTTATGTATTCCCTTGTGTAATTTACAGATTTAATACCGTAAGTACTGTCCTTGCAGCCACGCTACCAATGTATACCACTAGATTTTAACATGGACTATTTTACTTCAGGGACATTAATTCGGTTTTGGTCGGAATTCACTACTAGTGAACCATGACATCATGGAAACACACTAACACTTCACTCCTAATAATTAGCTCATTATTTCGGGCTAGGAATATTTCCATGGCGCCGAATTCCAATAATCACACAAGTAATCACACAAATCTAAAATGGGGCATTATAACCAAATGCGCATATTGCAGGTTACATTTTTTAAAAGTTTATCAAATAAATTACATCAGTTTAGATGCAGTCTGTTTAATCACGTAGAGTAAAAACTGATTTAACTTTATATACGTGTTGTAATGGTCTTGTATATATGTTCATAGTTGTGATCGCATGAAACTTTCTTACTACGACACCTTCTTAATACAACAAACTCAGACCTACTGGTTCTTTCTTTGTTAAAATGCCCGTATGTAATAAGCTGGATCCAAAGTAGATCAGAGTTCGACCTTTGCATATACACTAGATCAGAGTTCGACCTTTGCATGTACACTAGATCAGAGTTCGACCTTTGCATGTACACTAGAGCAGAGTTCGACCTTTGCATATACACTAGATCAGAGTTCGACCTTTGCATGTACACTAGATCAGAGTTCGACCTTTGCATGTACACTAGAGCAGAGTTCGACCTTTGCATGTACGCTAGATCAGAGTTCGACCTTTGCATGTAGACTAGATCAGAGTTCGACCTTTGCATGTACACTAGATCAGAATTCGACCTTTGCATGTACTCTAGAACAGAGTTCGACCTTTGCATGTACTCTAGATCAGAGTTCGACCTTTGCATGTGCACTAGATCAGAGTTCGACCTTTGCATGTACACTAGGTCAGAGTTCGACCTTTGCATGTACACTAGATCAGAGTTCGACCTTTGCATGTACACTAGATCAGAGTTCGACCTTTGCATGTACACTAGATCAGAGTTCGATCTTTGCATGTACTCTAGATCAGAGTTCGACCTTTGCATGTACACTAGATCAGAGTTCGACCTTTGCATGTAGACTAGATCAGAGTTCGACCTTTGCATGTACTCTAGATCAGAGTTCGACCTTTGCATGTACTCTAGATCAGAGTTCGACCTTTGCATGGACACTAGATCAGAGTTCGACCTTTGCATGTACACTAGGTCAGAGTTCGATCTTTGCATGTACACTAGATGCATTTATTCAGGATATAAAATTACAGTAAAATATGCAGCAATAAATCAAATAATTAGCAATCGTCTATAATGAAGGGAATACTTCATGGTGTTGGAGATTGATATTTGACTTCGGATCTGATATTTGGGTGTTTGTCTTGTACGGGTGATTTTAGACGTGTTTGCAATCGGTGCTGTGACATATTTCACCCACCTTTTCTGTATATGTGTTACTGGAGTCCTACTCATTTTATCTTTCCCTAATATAAGAATGTGGATAGGTGGGTGGGGATAGTGATACTGCTATAATGATTCTCTTTATTCATATAATTGACTTTATTACTTGGAATTATTGCTGACAATGCTAGACTGTGTTACTGTGGTTTAAATAGGTCAGGGAGACAACTTATCCATTATCTGTTTACGGTGCAAGAGAGAATTATGTCCCTTGAAAGGCATCCTTAACGGCGATTACTTGCAGTTCGTGTGGTATCTTAGAAGCAAATTATGTTCGCCCGACGAAAGCACGTACGCTAAAACTGACTGAGAGTTTTAGTCTAAGAAATTCTAATATTTTAAGAGAATTGTTCACACATACATTTATAGAATTTAACATGAGTCTGTGATATCAGAAGTGAAATATTCTCATCCAAGGACCACACAATTAGTTTTAGTGTGTGTGTGTGTGTGTGTGTGTGTGGTTGTCTATTTGTGTGATTTAGATGTTAAGGTAGCTTGTGATTTTGTTTACACTGTTTCAGTTTACTGTGATGTTTGGGTCATCGTGCCGCAGACATGTTGCATCATGTCCCACCCAGTCATATTATCCTGACACCGGGCCAAACAGTTCTAACACTAACCTCTTAATGCCATGCGCTTTACCATTTGTATAAGACTTTGGCATGACTCGACCGGGGTTCTAAACCACTTAGGCCACGGAAGTGGTAAATTTGTTTGTGTTAAAGTGTGTTATATGAGCAGAAAATAGACTCGTTCAATGATCAGAATTAATATTAGGAAAAGTGTTGTATGTGAAGAACAAATAGGTCAGTTCAATGACCACAATCATATCGATAAGAAAGAGGTCATATATAGCGAGAAAGTGTCACCAATGATCAACCAAACGAAGCTGTATAACTGCAATGTGTCCAGATGTCAAGCTGAACTCATTTACATTTATACAACCGGGCTTTGCCAACAAATCTTCTTAAACTCATGAAAATGGATGTGATATGAAATATAAAAGTAAAGAAATTACCAATGCTAGAATAATATTTAAATTCTTAAATTACAGTTCAGATTAGCTTTATATATCTTAAAACTAATGAAATTGTTAATGCGATAAAAATAATTCGGGAATAAACACTAAATAAATTATCGAAGTAGCTGAAATCTAAAATTAATGTAGAAACCCAGGTCCCGCTATGTTGAATTTTAGACCTGACTGCAGGAATGTACGAAAGCTACGAGTAGGGTCATGCAGTGCACATCTAAGCTACGAACCAACATATATGTGCTTAGATCCACGTGGATTCAGGTCACAGTTACTTTTACTATATATATACTCTACAGTTGTTTATCAGTACTAACATCCCATTGTGTCTAAAAAATAATACAGCATATTTTATTTTAAAGTACCTTCAAACATGAACTCACAGAAAAGCCCTTGTCATAAGTTATCCGACATTTTTTTGAGAGGCGAGATAGAGGCTGGAAGATAAACAAAACGCCATGCAATTGACCACATGTTGTACTACCAGATCGTGATAAAAGCCTTATTACTCACTGTGCACTGTCGCTGAATTACACATATCAATCTATACCATATTGCTCAAACTCTAAAGCATGAACACTTTCTTTTAAATCAACACTAAGAATGCCTACATCAGACTTTCATATCAGCGCCAACAGAAGAGAGGGAAATAATGCTCTAAAAATAGACTGGGACTACATTCGTACCCAAGGGAAGTAATAATTATAATTCTATTCCACGTGACATGGGCAAACCTAATACGAGTGTCAAAGCAATATTGAGTCCCATATGTATGACGCCATTCAGGATCATACGCATTTATTATTTGTTATTATCAAGATAAGATTGTCAATCATACAAATACATAGCATTTCCACACCTTCTCTTATCCACATGCTCATATTAAGACCAGATGAACTGTTAGGATTCAAGTCACACAGATACAGAAAGCTGGTGATAGTTTTTCACATCAGCGACTGCAAGCGAGTATAAAATTGACTGTACAAGACAATACCTGAATGTCAGATGGGAAGTCAAAGGTTCACATATCCAGCACCATGACGTATTGCTATGTATCTGGATATTGATATCCATTTTCGATGAACATATTTTTTTTTTTGTATCATAATCATTAAGATTATTTTCTTATGACACGTGTTTAGGCTTGAATAAACGGTAACACAAGAAGGAGCAAAAACGACAAGCTTTGAAAAATATAATAATTGATTTCCCTGGAAAAATTCTGTAAAAATAAAAAAATATGAACTTACGGTTTTATAGAATCAATTCCAAAATAATTCAAGAATAATCCGAGAATAAAAATGTTGAAGTCCTAATAGCAAAATGTTCATGTGATTTCAAGTTTGAATCCCGACGAAGAATCCAAGATGGAAGACGATGACGTATGATGAAATCTGTAGTGTTGAAGTCTACAGTTCCTTGTAGAAACAAGAAATATAACTCTGATAATCACTTCGATTTCTGATAACAGAATACATTTTTATGAAACGAACTGTCGTTGTTAAACAAATGTACATGAGCACATGTATTTTCCAGAAAAATAACAGAATTAATCCTTTTGAATCCAAAACATGAACTATATCTTGGAAGATCAGTCAGTTAAATTTGGGTGATTTGGCTTGAAAATATATTAAAGTCATCTTCACATGCATTTAAATAGCCATACCAAATTTCTGATTTTATCTCACTCATAATAATTATACTTTGTATAAAAAAGGCCCAGTCCAAAAGTAAATAAATGAAGAGAATGGTATTATTTTTTACAATTACTGTAATAATTTGTATTCTAGTAATCTATGTGTTGCCTGGATAAAGTGTAAAATTCACAGGCTGCACATTTAAACAAATTTGGGTGGTGGTGGGTGAGTTGTACTAAACACATCTGGAAAGTCCATATGAGCACAGTACAGATGCATGGAAGGTTAACTAATGAGTCCACTCCAAATGTTAGTGGGTTTATGTCTAGAAATCTTTCTTGAGCTAGAGCCTTTTATACATTTATTTTGTCTAATTGTTTCCTCCAAAATAATAAAATTGAGCCTGTTATTTTAATTGTTTATATTTCAGGGCAAGAAATATTTTTTTTAAATGTTTGACAACAGTACATTTAGATCAAAAATTCGAGAACCTTATACCCACCACTGCTTTTTAAACACAAAATTAATACCATTCATACACTGGCATTAGATTTGGGGTGTGGGGGGGATGTATAATGATAACCCAATTAATTGGTAAGTGCGTTATAGTTAGTGAACTTCACAATCATTAGATGGTTGCAAGTTTAATATTGTTGGTAGGGTTTGCATTAAACAGATTTGGAACGTCCATATGAGCATATGGATGCATGGAAGTTTAAATAATTACGTTACTCCATATTATATTAGGGGCCGACCAAATAATTTTCGGGGATTGGGGTTAGGTTACTGGGATTTGTTTGGAGCCAGGGTGATTTGTTTTCTTTTCCATCAATATTTTTGTTAAATAATAGTTCATGTAGTCTCTTTTCGTCAATAAATCAGAGCAGGGAATATATGTGAATCTAATTGATAGCTTGAAATTTGGTCCCAATAATTTCCAGTACTTTAACCCCACCAATTTGTATTTAACAAAAACTTTACAAAATTGATACATTGGCAACACAGCATCGAACACCTGTGAATAACAGTGTGATTGGCAAGTAATGTCGGGTGGGGGATAACTTCAGTCTACTAGCCAGCACATAACAAGATGAGATTGTAATTTCTGCCATTCTCCTGTATTAACCAGATTTTCTTAAGCTTTATGTCGTGCTAAACGTTTGGGTTTTAATGATTTCCGAATTAAGAAAAAATATTTTTAATTTCCCTTCTTTTCGAGATATCACATTTCGGATCACTCTCCTTTTATGCAAATGTTAAAGTGTCGTATCCACTATGATAAACGTAAAATACAGTAAATTAACAGATTAGTTTAAACAAATTATACGAAATAATATTGACTAGATGATCATGAAAGAAACTGAACTTACTTTTAATTTTAATTTTGATCGTTCTTATTTATATGTATTCGTTGTTTATATACATCCTGCCTAATAAGCGCATTTACTACGAAGTAGACCGGAAGCTGATCTTTGGAATGGTCACCTATGTGTGGAAGACACGAAGCAACGGATAAACTTTTCGCGAAACTGGCCCTTCTGAATCAGTAAGGTTGCTTAAATGCTAATGGTTGAAAGGTGTGGAGTGTCTTCTTTACAGTGGTGTGCGTTATGAGTAATTAAATGCGCAGATAGTATCGGAACATAGAGTTGGTTACCTTGTGTTAATTGGTGAGTTTACACATGATTACTTTACCCGGGAATCAAGGGCCTGTGTCATACGGGTTTGTATCCCGTTGTCAATGTTGGTCCAAATCGGTCTTTTTGGTCGTTGTATTTTAGCGTCGTTTAAATCCTCTAATACTATTTGGCATAGCATATTCGTTTTCTGAGATAAAAAGTTAATTTCAGATGTGAATATCATCACATCAAATGTCCACATATAGATTAATTCCAAAGCGGAAGTACTTGTGTAAATGCGAATCGCAATTCACCCACCATCGTACTTTTGAGCGTTTCTACATTTTTAGGTCTGAATGAATGGATGAGTATGTGCTATTTATTTGTGAAGTTCTCTCATTGACATAAATATGCTATTAACATTATTATAAATTTGTTATTATTATTATTATTATTATTATTACGTCATATTGTGTGAACAAGACCCAACCGTTATCCAGTTTTACTCCACAGATAGGCATAGCCCATGAGTCGGTTAATCCAATTCCTATTAATATTCTCTGGATGGAATGTAGTACGTATCAGTGAAATCTTCAAGCTCCGCCCTTCACTTAATGTTTATGTTACCACCTGTTGTAAAATACTATTCATTTTTACCGACCAGCTGACCTTTTGGCGCGAAATATAGGCTGTTTATATCTGAATCGCACGGTGTCATTGACCTACTTCCAATGAACATACCTATTCATGTTACGCACGCTTACTATGTACCATACAATGTTAAGTATATACTTGTTTAACAAACAAGTAATTTGAGCAGAGATTTCGACACAAAACTAGATTACTTACTATGTACCATACGGTGTTAAGTATATACTTGTTTCGTCAAACAAAATATATGAGCAGAGATTTCGACACAAATCTGGATTATATTGATCAAACAAAATATATGAGCAGAGATTTCGACACAAATCTGGATTATATTGATCAAACAAAATATATGAGCAGAGATTTCGACACAAATCTGGATTATATTGATCATTCTGATTATAACATGTTTCTAACACCCATCAATATTGCTATAGAAATGAAGTGGAGAGAACGAAAGGCAAATAAAATACATCCATAATGAAAGGAATGATGGGTGAAGTGAGCACGAACAAGTCTCGTGATGGGAACGACTATTTACTGACAGGAATGAATTTCCAGCAATTCAAAATTGGACCATTTTTTTTCTTTAACTTTTGAATCTTGAAATCATCTCGGTGTGTCATATTGAATATCTGAGTGGCACCATCTTCAGTTAGGATTAACTGGACATAATATGTATTCTGGTGAAAATCCCATGTCGATAGGATTTCCGTTCTGGAAAAGAGACCATTCCAATATTTTTAAGATCGTTGCAGTGGTTGGCACAATTTTCATTTCGGACCAACCAGACGTAAATTAGTCATTTTAGTGTAAACCCCATGCCAATAGGAGGAGTGGCGATACTACGATTCTCAAGATGGCTGGTATGGCTGCCATATTGGATTTGCTAGTAAGACCATTTTCGTTTATGAACAACTATATCATGGAATATAAATGTATTAGGTTTTATGGCAATGATCCAAGTAGTTTTAAAAGAATGGCATTATTAAACACGTGTTAATGGACAGAAATACACATGGCAACGAACGACAGAAAACAATTCCCCCCCCCCCCCCAAAGTATGAGCAGTAGAACTAAAACTAAAATGAATGAATGAACTTACATATGTAGTCCTAAGGGAATTGACGAATACACAGGGTTCGTTTCCCATGTAATTGTGTTTATTTTGAAAATTGTACAGGCGATAATTGCAAGTTAATTTCGTTGGATATTATTCGACTGTACCCACGTACGGATGTTTAATTCTTACTGGTGCAAGTAAGTACTGAAAGTTTCTTTATACCTAGCTATTTGTAACTGAATATTATACACATAAGATGAAATTATTGATAGTTTTTGATTCCTCCCCCCCCCCCATGAACAGACTACCAGCCATATATGTTTCTTTGCAAGTACGTGGTGATCTACCTGCTTTATCTTTGGTGTTTAGGTACAAGTTATACTCACTTCAATACAGATTTATGAATTTAAATATCGTAATAACTTACAAATAAGTACACAATACAAAACAACATTATAATGTTATTCATCAATTAAACTTGTGTAATGTACTGCACTGAAGATCCTTCCTCCTTTTTTCTATATCAGTCTTGTAACAAATTTGTCACATAATACACATTCCCCCGTTTTCTATATCGATTTTGTAATAAATATGTCACATAATAAGCATCCCCGTTTTCAAGATCAGTTGTGTAACAAAATGTCACATAAGAATCATTCCCTAGCCATTGTTCATAATATATTGTCTAATCATAATTTGCTAAAATTTACCCTGAAGATATGTATGAAGCGATTCCGAGTTTAAAAATAGCCAATCACTCAAAATAGAAACAGCATTAAAGGTGTATAATTTTTATATAATTGAAATTTGTACATTTCAGTAAATCTATTGATATGAAATAGAAATGCAAAATAAATTATAAATGTAAAATACTCGTGTAAAATCAACGTTATTGATCAATTTACAAAGTATTTTCATGCATTCTAAGTTATTTTTATTACTTGATCTGAAATTCAACGTTTACATTTCTTCTTTTGAAATTGTCTAGGTTGTTTCTGACTCTCTTCAGTTCGATATCTGTTTATTTCAAATGACCTGTGACATGAAAGACGAGTTCTGTCGATACTCTCGGAAAGAAATTAATATTGCCGTTTATACTGGCATATACAAATAATAAAATTATAAATTATCTTTTTTATAAAATTGTAGTAAAACTTAAATGAATAACATTATTTATAATAAATTTGTCAAAGTTGCAAACGCCACATAATTTTCCTTCCAGTTCAACAAAATGTCACATAAGAATCATTCCCTAGCCATTGTTTATAATATATTGTCTAATTATAATTTGCTAAAATTTACCCTGAAGATATGTATGTATATTAAATTTATTTTAAAGATTGAGGGAATGGTCTAAAGCGGTCTCATTTACCATTCACTACCGTCTCACTTTTGTCGCCATGGTGTCGAGTCTCGGGCTTGGCCAATATGAGCTAGCGAGAAAGATGCCAATAGCTTCCCGTAGGTCGGTGGGTCTTATCGGGGATTTCCTGGGTTCTTCCTCCCCCAGTAATACTGACTGCCATGTATGGTCTCTCTTGCGCCGGGAAATGGCGCTAAACCCAAAACAGCAACATTAATAACAGTTACAATTTACCTTCATAACACAATTAAGACTATCATATCATGCTTCATTTGAATGGTCACAGTTCCGTACAGAAAAAAAAAATCATTATAACAAGGAACTCTGCAATGTGTAAAGTTTACATTTATCACTCACAATAAAACATTATCCTAAGCACACATAAAAGCCAAGAGCAATAGATATCATATATATTTAATTCGTCAGCACAAATTCACATTTCGATTTATTTCGTGTTCGTTATCAAGTCAGAAGTCATTCAGCGCGTTGATATATGGCGACGACAGTGGTTATGCTCACTATGTCAAATGAATAAAAATAAATGTGTAATGCCTTCTATAAATACGAGTTCTCATGGGTGGGCTGGGGAGTGGAGATCGTCAATACACAAGGGCTCGTATCGTTGCTTACAATTTATCTGTCATACATGTACCATGTAATAATACAAGGGAGGTCACTTCTCTCCCTTCTAACTATACGGATTGTCATCAAATGTTATTAATACAGTGACGGATGTAAGGAGTGTAGTATATAATTAGACTTAAAATAAACCAGTCAACGTATACATATAAAGCGATGAAAGCGATGTTGTTTGTAATTTAATCAAACTTTTAATATGTGATTTAAAATATTAAAAATGATCTAGATAAGGTATGTTCAATTGTCATTGAAACCGTAGAGGTAGTTAAAAAAAGACCGGGCATCAGACCAAAGCTTGTTGCTATTTAAATATACGTATTCTCCAGTGACATAGGCAAACATTGCAGTGCCTGCAATAACCATGTGACCTTTGGCCCAGCTCAGGATAATTTTGAGTTGTAAACTAAGGCACGTTCTCCATCGAGTCAAGGCGAGAAAAAAGTTAGCAATTACATTGCAAGAGTTCAAAATGTTTACGTTTACCACGAACATGTTTTAAGCTACTTGTTGCTGACCTATTGAAAAACCGGGCAAAACAAAAGGTCGACGTAAACCTATAATATAGCTAATAGTCTAACGATTAATGTAGTAATATGGCATTTGTCTTGCGTTTAAACACACCCATTTCAGGATGCTTTACAGCTATTTGTTTTAAATTGGCAGTCTGTTGATGTGTTGTATTTCTATTAAAACAACTTAAGCTTGACTAGACGGAGCAATGGTATAATTTGTAAGATTGAAATGTGTTTGATCTATCAATATCACATTTGATCTGATCTTTAGAGAGAAGTCGTCTTGTGATAGTTTTTATGCTAATAGCGAACAATGATAGTGTTATATATTGATTTCGGTCACACATATATCGGTTTTGAGGATGATAAAATAATCAGTGTCGGCCATCTTTATCACATGCTGCTGGTTTTGCGATGTAAACTATGTTATATGCACACTTCCGCATGCATTAAAAAGAGACACGCGAAGACACGTGGAGGCAGGAGGTATTCGATCATGGTAGTTAGCGTATTAGTTTCGCGACTGAAAGGATGAGGTTTCGAATCCTACTGCTGGATCACCCCAGGTTAGTTTTAAATGAGGCGGTCTTAGAGAAGGCTAATTATAGGAACATGACTATGCGTACATGTTATTTTATATAGTTGAGATTATCTATCAACTACAGGATCAGGACAATTCGCTGGCGTTCTGTAATTGTTTTCACAGGTTTGCGTGTGTGTGTGTTTGCTAAAAGTAGCTAACATACATAGCTATCATATGACGCATCATTCCGTTGCCTCAGGTTCGGCAAGAGATTAAACATTCAGATTTATATGAGAGTCCTTCATATGGGTTTCGTGGTAGAGGAATTATTACTTTCTTTGACCATTGTATTGTACACAGCAAAAAAAAAAAAAAAAAAAAAAAGAGAAACCATATCACCGTGATTTATTCGTATGACACTCAAGATAGGAGAACTTATGATCTACTTGCATATTTTATTTTGATGAGCGTATTTATACATGTATTCTTAACGTTTCTTATTCAGCGAAGACAATTTTAACATGCTGACAGTTTGTCGTGTGATTAGTGGGCGTTTATTTTAGCGCCAAATTTCATGCAACTGCGTGGCACATAGGGAAATAGACCAACAAGAAGGCTTTTTTGTTTTGCACTTTTAATTACAAAATGAAACCTAGTTGTACATGCTAACTCATTCTCTTCTTTGTCATTCTGCATCAGTATTATCGCCTTGTTAGCTACATGCCAAGGCTCTTTTATTCACAGGTCAGGGAAACTTCTTTTCACCTTTGTTTCGGTCTGAAATTCTCAAAATAGTAAATGTAGATGGAAAGGATTATTTTATAATGGCCTGAAAGTCAAGCCAGATCATCATCATTATACATTAAAATATATTTTTCATTTGTTCTCCTATCGTGCTCAAGCAGAGTTTCTACGGAAATTCATTACTGTGCTCAATAGTACAGATATGTTATCTGCTCATATAGTAGAAATTTTGTATTACATAAAATTTGTTATAATTATTTCGTGTGCGTTTTGTGAATGGACTTTAACTGGCGTGAGATACGTCTGAAATCTGATATAACAAAAAGATCAGATGATTCCATATGATTAAGAGAAATAAGTACAGGGAATATGACAAAACAATACAAAGAGTTTCGTGTTATAGTCGAAAATGTGCAACTTGGTATAAATTAGTTGCTGTATCTCACTCTATGCCTAAATTATATATTTATTATGTGTTGGTTTACTTGAAATCTGAAGTTATTTCTTATTTGGTGGCCCGATTTCTTTAGTTTTTTATTTATTTCAATACCTTCTATAATTATTACTTTTTGATGGCCTGAATTATATAGTTAGTATTTATTGGATTACCTGCCTTCCATAGTTATTATTTATTTGATGGCCTGAAATCTATAATTATTACTTATTCGATGACGAGAATTCAATAGCTTTTACTTATTGGATCGCCTGAATCAAACGTTATTACTTACTTGATGGAATGAATGCAATGTTTATTATTTATTTAATCACCTAAATTCTATAGTTATTACTAAGTTAATTGCCTAAGAAAATAATTCAAACAGATGACCATAAAGACAGGTCACAATAATATTTGCATATAATCATATCACCTAGCTATCTCAGTCATCCTATTTTGGTACAACATATATATACCATTACCGTCGAACAGCATCTAGAATGACTTGCACTTTATTTCAGAGAGATTTATCCCACCCACCCCCAAAATTGAGAAAATAACAGGTATTTTCATATTATCATCAGTGACACTTGTACTATTTTGCACATATTTTGCTTTCGTGATGATAGGTTCCTCTGTGATTAGGGTGATACTATAAGTATTAACTGTAGGTTATTAGCTACACGAATAACAGTGAATCCGTGTAATGATTCCAGTGAATTATTCCAGCTCTTACTATTAGGCATTTTGATTTGTTTGAAAGAGACAATTTACTAATTATTCATTTGTGTCAAGGGCACCTCTACCTTTCAGATATGATTTATTAGTCTTGTATTGGCACCTCTCTACCAATATTTACTCTTACTGACCCACATATGCTTCGAATGAACAATATCCAGTCGTTTACTATCTAGCACAAACACCTACTAAGCAACCAAGTGATCACGCATTCTCTAACATACTATCATCCATGAATAAGGTATAAGTTCTGATCCATACACAAACATAATATCACCAATGACAATGGTATGATTGATCACACATGCACAGACCTAATGTCGCCATTTCAAGAAAGTATTGGTTGGTAAGACTGGGTGTTTGTTTTCATATCCAAACACAGCGTAACCATTGTACATTTTCTTTATCGTAAATGTAGGTGCTGAATTGTACATCTAAGTGACCGTTGGTTTGTATGTGTCAGTGTTCATCTTTATAGATGTGTAATGGTCAATAAGATCCCCTGTTAATCCTTTACATATGAATTTGTTTAGCTGGGTGTTGGACAGTAACTAATGTGCGCTGTGCGGTTAGGGCGTATGATGGTTACTAAGGGTGGGCGTTGGATTGTATAACAGTCTGCGTTATTGACCATTACATACCCTGAACCATCCCGCATCCTTTGTTTTGTAGGTGCTGGTTATGTCACTAAGGATATGTGCTGGTCTGTGAAGTGTGACGCTTGTCTATCATTATACGTGTTTTATACCCATACACGATTATTGTTCTCCTTAATATCCAGAATTCCTAAAGCATGGAAAGATGCCATAAAAAACACCTAGTACATAATAATTTTGATAAGCAGGAGGATAAAATAACAAACTTGCGAAAACAAGATTCACTCAAGTTTGTTTACAAAGATCTTTTACAGGAAGCTAAAAGGCAACACACTGCGAAGCAAGAAACTTGGATGCAAGTATTTAATAAAAATATAAGTAGTGAGGAGTGGTCTGATATATATAGCCGGGCAAAATGCTGTACCAAGGATACCAAGTTGATCTCTTTCAACTTTAAATTAATCCATAAAATAATCGCTACTAATGATTTTCTTAAAAGAATTAACATATTTGATGACAACAAATGTACTTTCTGTAAGAGTGAATCTGAAAGTATTGAGCATCTCTTTTATGACTGCAGTATTACTTCACAGTTTTGGTACCGTTTTATTGAAGTTTTTGCACCTTTTTGCCCAAATATTGTACATCTGTCCAAAAAAGAAACATTTTTAGGAAGTGAACAACTGGACAGTTTGGGTAATTTTCTGCTTATTTTGGCAAAATATTATATTTATACTTGCAGATTCAATATGAAAACTCCTTCTATTTTTGCTTTTAAGCAAGTAGTTGCAATGTATAAGAACATTGAAAAATACACTGCTAAGGTAAATAAAAAAGAGGACCAATTTCTTCAAAAATGGACCTCAACAATGAACATTTAACTTGTCTCTGACTTGAGGGTAAACAGGAACAAAATACTGTAATATCACAAAAGCCATGTCACCTAGATTGTGTGCCATATGCATGTGTATATGCGTGTGTGTGTGTGTGTTTTTCTTTTTTACTTTCTCTGTAGATTATATTTATTATCCCTAGATTATCTGATAACCAGAAATGTTTGATTGTAAGGTGACCCTGGGATGGTTCCCCGACCCATTGGTCAACCTATTACGGGGTTAATAAAAAAAAAAAAAAATACACGATTATTGTGAAATCTTTCATGCTCAGATTCCAACAGAAGCATAAGACTACCTATGATGTTTGAGCATAACAAACCACATACAGTACCAAAACTTGGGCCCATGTTAAAACCTAACACACCAGTAGTTTCCCAAACATAATGGTTAAATATTCATAAGACCCATATTGTCTTCAATAAATCGTGTTTTCCTAGGGAACTAATGAAATGAATGAACTTAGCAGAAGATTTACACCCTTGCATCCCAGAGCCATCTCTTCAGCAGCATCACAAAACAGTATACGTTTTCAACCTATGGACGCTAGTTTGAGGGAGGGTAAGTGGTGTTTTGATGCTTTCATAAAGGAATTGGCAGATATCTCCTTTTCATTTCCAGCCGAGTCATTCGCTTCACAAAGCGTTACTGAAGTTCAAAATATCACTGGATATGAAATGGTGAAATATGTTAAGACACAAATGAAAATTGAAAAAAGAAGACAAATACACAAAGAAGAGAAGAATGAGAAGAGATGAAAAGAAACAGAGAAGGAAGCAAGTTAGAAATATGAATTCTCTTATAGGAAAAGCAAGAAGCGTGAAGCCGAGAAATATGAAGAACAGATAATAGCAAAATAGGAATTAAGCAATGTCCTCAGACATTAGTACCAACAAATTAGCCAACAACAATGTCAGCTTGAGTCATTGTGATGGATATACAGATTTGTTCGATCAAAGCTATTGTGGCATCACTCCAGATGATGACGATGTGCGTTTCTTTCAATATTATTTTATTCAGTCCACGTACAATGGATAAACTTGATCATTGTTCTCTTTACATTCATATATTATTGAAAGTGTAGTTTTGTCCTACAGGTCTGATAAGTTTACATGCATACAAAAGCTGATGTACTCCACACAAAAACTTTATTCATATTTATTTGGATATACTAAAAGTGGTCTGTTACAGATTCGCAACATACAAATTTAATTATGAAATCAGTACCGTCGTGGTCGGTCCATACTGTCAAAACAATGTCGGGTTCGGCCCAATGTTTGCTGGTTTTATGTGATCCTTACATTTGATCTTACATAATACGAATTGTAACACTTGTTGTTATTGAAACAATACATATTTATTATTAAGATGATATTTACTGATAAATTAATATATAATTGTGCAAGTTTTACCGAGCTGATAAGCCGTAATTAGTAAATAATCACTGCTGTAAACTATTGTATAATAAAGATATAAACACTTTAAATTCCTGTCAGGTTTTACATCCCTTGTTAATGTTGTCTGCCATCTTTTGGGTCTACCGTAATGTTTGACATTATTTAAAGTAACGTAATTTGTCACCTACTGGTATTATGATAAAGGGCTATAAATAAATGATTTATTCTGCATATAATACTGCTTATTTACAAAATTATCCAGTTTTGCATACTTCTTAAATAAAATATTTTTTTTTTAAAATAGAGATAACTGTTCCAATACAATGGCAATGATTTAAAGGGACGTAACTATAAAAGCCTATGATACTATGTGCAAAGTTTCTATATTTTAAAATAGAACTTAAAATGCTCTTCAACGGAGAGCGAGTTTGGAACAATGCCAGAGTAGCTTTGTCATTAACAAAGTATCGAGTGAAGTTCTTCTTTATCTATCAAACCATTTTAGACTACTTTTATTTGAAAGTTTACCGAACTCAAAGTACTAAGATATGAAGATAGGATCTTTTTGTGTACGCTGTATTATTCACCACATAATATGTATATATCTTACATTTCGCATATCTTGTCTTTTAATTGCTGTCCATTGTTTCTTTATTGCTTACCAAAATCTTAAACAAAAGCAAACTTGTTTTGTGGAAATCGGAGTATTGTTCAATGTTAGTATCAAACCTTTACTTGTATAAACCATAGAGTGGACTCATTAAGATTTCGTCTCAAATATGCTTTAAAATCTTCACCCAGACAAAGCAGTTTTGACCAATAAGGGCTTAGCTATATTTTTCAAAATATATCATGTGAAATTTTCTTCATTTATCAAAGCATTTGTAAAAATGTTTGTTGAAAGTTTAGCAAGATCATAAAAGATATGTTTTCTTGAAATTTTAGCAAAAATGATAAAGATAAAGATCATTATTTGTTGAAGGTTTAGCGCATAGCATAAATGATGTCTTTTCTTATACTTTACCCCATTATTATCTCGAATTTAAATGTTCAGTTTGGAAAGGATCAATTCTTTTTATAATTGTACAGTGACTTACTGCCTTCAAGTTGAGCAAATAAATATAGAAATTTTTACAAGTATACAAAATAAGGATAACAGAGATACAATTGTATATTATTCATAGGTCACAAGGAGGCAGACGATCTTATTTATGGTTGTAGGAACTGCAGATGAAGTACCAGCATTTGACTAAATATGTCCTTAAAAAGATTAATACGAAAATTTATAATTTTTCCTTTTAAATCAAATGACATTATTTACCAGTCTAATATGCGAATCACTTAGAATTCCAGATGTGCCTGATCTGGATTTAGAGGGGTGAGGTCGTCAAGCAATTTTTGATTTGCAGCACTGGCTATATATAAAATAATTACTATTATCACGCGATTTACATAATTAATTTCCATAATTATTCTGTTAGGATCCTCCAACCTCCCGAAAATACCCAACATAAAATCTTATTAGAAAAATGCATAAAAGGTTAGTAAAGTACAATTTTGTTTTCTAATATAAACCTTTTACTGGCATCAATTGTTCTCATCCTGTGCTACATGTATTCGAGACTAACGTGTTTTAATAGTAAGTCAATAACTTATACATCTTATATACCAAAATTATAGAACTGCTGAACCATGGCAACAATGAAAGTACTTACCCTCAACGTTCATGACAAAAACCAAAAAGCACAAAAATCTATCTCTTTCATTTGACTGGACTCACACAATGTCTAGTCAATTCGTTAAAATCGACAACGTGGTATAGCAAAGAGGGATCGGATATCCAGGTTAAAGTCACAGTGTCAAAGTCGGAGTGAAACGTGACGAACAATGCGATGAAAGACAATAAAGTACTATCACTTAGAAATTTTATTTAAACAAGATGATTGAAACTAATCTGACCTGAACATTTAAAACAATGTTGAATCATTGTAATCAGTCAGCTGGGAAGAAGTAATTGTCTTTTCTTTACTAAAATCACTGTACTGCTAAGCATTTTCGACGCCTTGAATAAGGTAAAGGAGGGCAGTCGATTCAATATTTAACGTCACTGAGGAAAAAATAACACATTTCTGAAAGTTTAAAATTACAAATACAATGAATCATAATTTTATGAGTTTAAATCATAGTCAATAAAAATTTGAAAATATGAATTCAAAATGTTTAGAAACCAGTTTGAAGCGAACGATGCGTTTAGCATTTAAAGCTGGAACTTGCTGAACTCTGTGGTTTTGAAGCTAGGTGAATATTCTAGTGAACACTGTTACAAATGTATCAATGTTATCGCTGCTGCCATAATGTGATTGATTAAGTCCTTAATGATTACTTTACATTAAATGTTAAATCCTTATAATTTCACATGAAAGCATTATCTCTAACATTCATGTGAAAATTCAATAACTCCTATCAACGTTCATAATATCACCAATTATGATGAAAATTGTTTCGATATCATTTAGGAAAACAATGTTCCGAAAACCTATCTTTTTTCACGCCGTTTCACTTTATGTTACAATAAAGACAATAAAGTCTCTGTAACGAAATTCACGCAGTTTCCTAATGTATGCGAGTTCTTCTAGTCAGGATAAAACTAAATGTACATACTTCTTAGCTATATTTGTTATGAAGAAGCAACGATAAATGTACGATAAAGACAAATGGTAATACCTTGTTTGAGACAAGATTATTCTGAGTGTACATAGATGTAAAAGCCGTTGCACACCATTCATGAAGATTTTCTCTTCACTGGAGAAAGATTTGTCCAAACTAAAGAGAATATATCAAGCATTTTCTTATCATCAACATTATTCAGGAGGATGTGTTTTTCATTTGAGAAACATTAGTTCAAAACAAATAGAATATATAAGGCATTTTCTTACTATCCACAGTGAGAGTTAGTATTTTGTACTAATTTGTGATTCCATCATGACATATTCCCTAACGATCAGAGGCGTCATATATGTATTACAAAATATAGGCCAATGGCTTCAGTTTATGCAGAAGTAGAAATACCCGTGATACCAGTAAATTAACATAAAACTTCCAGTCCATAATTCCAGTACATACTAATATACACTTTGGATTTTTTAAAAGAGACATATATACTAATTATTCATTAATGCCAATAAAATAGTGGTCTAAATACTTGTACCTTTGAGATACTAAGTATTAGTCTTATACGGGCACTTCTAGACATCTGAAATAGTAAATCAAATTTGTGCTTTTATGTTTAATTTCTACCGTTCACACCCAAAATGTAGTACATTAAATTTACTCCAACACAAATATTTTGGTAATAATAAGGAGGACCTTGCATAGAAAGTAAAACCATTCAAAATAGAAATAGTATGTCACAAGGATGAAGGTGTAAATTAAAAATGCCAGATGGTACAAGATGAATAAATATTGTATATGTACACAAATGGAATGAAATTAAATATATAATCTGTAACATGGATTCCAAAACATAAAAACGTTCATTCATATAATCTGTAATATGGGTTCAAGAACATGAAAGCATTCATTCATATATTGATTAAACAGTAACCTGAGCAGATAAATGGAATTTAAAGTAATTGGAAATTTTTGAAATCAATGGCAATCAACGGCAAAATGGAATATTACAATGACTTGCATTATGCAAGTCCGTGTAATATTCCATTTTGTATTATAGAGTATCATACTCTACTGATAAAGTCGAAATCATAAGCATAGAAACCCATCCTCCTCCTCTGTCTGTATGTCTCTCTCTCTCTCTCTCTCTCTCTCTCTCTCTCTCTCTCTCAGTGGACTTCACTGACAAAATGATTTGCAATATCGACAAAATCCGTGACGCAGGACGTACTGGTTTAAGTCACAATGTCAAACGTTGTGAGCAAAGTGATGAAAAACGGTATGAAAGACAGCATAGAACTAGTACTATGAAATTGGATTCAAATTAGGGTAGTACCAATCAACATATTTGAATATTTTACTTGGATATTTGTAATTAATCAGAAGTAGTTCTCTGTTCGTTACTGCTAGACCTTTACAACGCCTTGAATGAAAATAAGGATGGAAGCCTATTCAAGGTTTAATTTAAATGAAGCTAAGGTTGGTGGTTGACTCATTGTTTAATTTAAATGAAGCTAAGGATAGTAGTTGATCCAAAATTCGATTTAAATGAGAGCAAAGAGGGTATTTTTAATCAAGATTTCATTTAAATGAAGCTAAGGAGCGTATTTGATTCAAGGTTTCATTTAAGTAAAGCAAAGGATAGTAATTGATTCAAGGTTTAATTTAAATAAAACTATGGTGGTTAGCTGATTCAAGGTTTAATTTAAATAAAGCTATGGTGGTTAGTTGAGTCAAGGTTTAATTTAAACACACCTAAGGCGGGTAGTTGATTCAAGGTTTAATTTAAATAAAGTTAAGGAGGGTAATGTATTCAATGTTTAATTAAATAAAGCTAAGGCGGGTAGTTGATTCCAGGTTTAATTTAAAAACCCCAAGGCGGGTAGTTTATTCAAGGTTTACTTTAAATGAAGCTAAGGTGGATAGTTTATCTAAGATTCTATATAAATGAGGGAAAAGAGGGTAGTTAATTCAAGATTTAATTTAAATGACGCTAAGGCGCCTAGTTGATTGAAGGTTTGCTTTAAATGAAGCTATGGCGGGTAGTTGATTTAAGATTTACCTAAACTGAATCTACAGGGGATAGTTGATTCAAGATTTAATTTAAATGAACCTAAGATGGGTATTTGATTCAAGGCTTAATTTAAATCAAGCTAAGGCGCGTAGTTGATACAGGATTTAATTTAAATGAAGCTAAGGTGGGTAGTTGATTCAAGATCTACTTTAAATGAAACGAAGGCGGGTAGTTGATCTAAGATTCGATATGAATGAGGGCAAATGGGTAGCTGATTCGAGGTTTAATTGAAATAAAGCTAAGGCGCGTAGTTGATTCAAGATTTACTTTAAATGAAGTTAAGGCAGATAGTTTATCCGAGATTCGATATAAATGAGGGGAAAAGGGGGTAACTGATTCAAGATTTAATTTAAATGAACCTAAGATGGGCAGTTGATTCAGATTTAATTTCAGCGGAGCCAAGGCGGGTTGTTAATTTAAGATTTACTTTAAATAAAGCTAAGGAGGGAAGTTGATATAATACTTAATTTAAATGAAGCTAAAGTGGGTAGTTGATCTATGATTCAATATAAATGAAGGAAAAGAGGGTTGCTGATTCAAGGTTTCATTTAAATGAAGCTTAGGAATGTAGTTGATTCACGGCTTAATTTAAATAAAGCTACGGAAGGTAATTGATTAAAGGTTTAATTTAAATGAAGCAAAAGAATTTCATTGATTCAATGTTTAATTTAAATAAATCTAAGGCGGGTAGTTGGTTCAAGATTTGCTTTAAATGAAGCTAAGTCGAGGTGTTGATTCAAGATTTACTATAAATAAAGCTAAGGTGGGTAGTTGATCCAATATTTACTTTAAATTAAACTAAGGTGGATAGTTGATTCAAGATTTACTTTAAATTAAACTTAGGCGGGTAGTTGATCTAAGATTCAATATGAATCAGGGCAAGGAGGGTGGGTGATTCAAGATTAACTTTAAATGAAACTAAGGCGGGTAGTTGATGAAATATTACACACAAACCAGGGGAAAGAGGATAGTTGATTCAAGGTTTAAATTAATTCAAGCTAAGACGAATGGTTGATCCAAGATTTTCTTTCAATGTCTATAAGGTGGGTAGTTGATTCAAGATTTAATTTAAATGAAACTAAAGCGGGTAGATGATCAAAGATTCGATATGAATAAGGGCAAAGAGGATATATTACTCCAGATTTAATTTGAATGACGACACAGAGGGTATTTATTTAAAAAGACGCATTTCCTGAAAGGTTTAAAATCGCAAGAATTATGAATCATATGTTTGTAGATTTTACATATAGTACATTAAAATATATTTGAATATCAATTTCAAACATTTTCAAATACAAGATTTATCCGGAATTTGTATGTTTTCTAAAGTGCATTCACGCTGAAAGTTGTGGTTATGCATCTTTAGTCTACTGAGCAACTGCAGGTATTTATTAATTGTTATAGCTGTTGATCATAATGTTATTGATTAAGTCCTTAATGATTAGTCAAAATGAAATTTTAAATCCTTATAATTTCTAAGCTAAGCAGCATCTATAACATCCACGAGAAAATTCGGTAACGCTTTTCATGGTTTATACTATCACCAATTATGAAACAAATAGTTTCGACAGCATTTAAGAAAACAATGTTCAAAACAATTTTGAATTTCTTCAGACAATTTCACTCTATTTTATTATAAATTCTCTACAAAGGAATTCACGCTTACTTTCCTGTTTGAGGTGTGCTCTTTCTTTCAGGAGCTACAAAAATTCTTTTTTTTTTGTATTTATATTTGCTTTCAAGAAAACCTTGTAAGATAAATACAAATGAGGCATTTCTCGTCTGATGGTTATGGTACAACAGACACAGTCCCTATGATCCAAAGAGATGATGACCCCAAATTATCGCCTTAAAATGTATATTTTAAATGTTGAAAACGAATTATCATCGGATATAAGAATATTAAATACATCTGTAGTCTAATGAAGTCATCTGCACATCCCTATAAACATGATACCGAATGTCTTTTGTTTACATTTAGTGGTTTGTATCCTATCGTCGTCACGGTGTATGTAACAATAAAGTTATATTCCAAATATTATTGAAAAATGTATTAAACTATTTTTAAAAATTGCTATAATATCCATACAATATCTCCTGTAATCTATCACATTTTATTTCAGATTATGGAGTTGTTTATATGCAGTTATGCTCACAATATGATATTGTTTTTGCCTAATCATGCTTACAACCAAATGGACCTGAACATGTAATGATCCCATCTGTGAAATGATGGGGGGGGGGGCGGTCTTAACTGATCCAACGGTTAAATGTGAATATAAAGGAATATTACAATAATGGCCTGAACGTCTAACCAAAACATCATCGATACGCACACAATATGCTACAAAATAAGAGGTATTACTTGTTCTTATATTGTGCTCAAACAGGTTTTTTATGGGCATACTTTACCGTATTTATTCATGAAGATATATTATCTGATCATTTAATAGACAAATTTTATTACATACAGTTTTATAATTATTTCACAATTATTAATTTTCTGAATGAATTTAACAGATTGAGCCAAATCGGATATCTGATATAACAAGCATAACCAGTTAAATCCATATTTAAAAAAAAAAAAAAAAAACAAGAAGAGAGAATATAGACAAGATTACAAAGATGTTGGTATAAATGTTGAAAATGTGAGACTTAGTGTATAGTAGTTGCCGTATATTTTGATGGCTTGAATCATATAGTTAGTATATATTTGATGGACATAATTAAATATGTATTACTTACTGGATGGTCAGAATTCAATAGTTATTAATTATTCGATGGCTTTACCTTTACCGTTGTTGCTTATTAAATGGCATCTAATATATAGTTATTAATTATCTGATGAACTGAAAACTATTGTTTACCTGAATGCTATAATTGTTACTTATTTGACGGCCTGAATTATATAGTTGTTACTTATTTCACGGCCTGAATTCTATAGTTGTTACTTATTTCACGGCCTGAATTCTATAGTTATTACTTATTTGATGGCCTGAATTCAATAGTTATTACTTATATGATGACCTGAATTATATAGTTATTATTTATTTGATGGCCTATTTATGAGACATAAGACAATATTTGAATAAGCTTACCATAAAAATAGGTCATAAATAACATTTGCATATATACACATTTACAGGTTATCTCAGTCATCCTGTTTTCGTACACAAGTCAGTTTATCAACAAAAGTGATTCCTTCAGTTACACATAGATTTCTTACAGCTATACGCTTCCAATAAACCGTATCATCTTGTAACTAACTGCACACAATTAAAGTTTCAAAACATAGCAATAGCTTGTTTGAAACAGGCTTGTTTATATATATATATATATATATATATATATATATATATATATATATATATATATATATATATATTGCTTCCTTAATGATAGGCTCCTTAGTATTCAGAGTGATAAAATATACATTAAACTATATGTTATTTGCTTTATGAATACCAGCGAATTCAAAAAATAATTCCAGTGAATAATTCCATAATTCCAGCACTTACTATTAGACAATTTGCCTTGTCTTAAAGAGACAAATTTGCTAATAATTCTTTTGTAGCAATACAATTAGGGTCTACGTACCTGCATCTTTTAGATACTAGGTATTCATGTACTGGAACCTGTAGACCAATATCCACTCTCACTAACCCATATAGTTTGGCTGAACAATATCCGGTCATTAACTGACCAGCTCAAACACCAACTAAAGTAAAGGGTAGAAATGCACCCTAAACCCACGAAGACACTTATAAACTATCATACACAACAATATTTGTGATACTGCATACTATCTGACATACTATATCATCCCTGAATCGGGTAGACGTACTGATACATACACAATATACACTAACACGACTGAAAATGGTAGGAATGCTCACACATACACAAACCTACTATCACCTTGTAAGGAAAGTATTGGTCGGTAAGAATGGGCAAATAGTAAATAATCATTGCTGTAAACTGTTATAGAATAACAATAGAGAAACTTTTCATTTCCAGCCAGGTTTACATCCCTTGTTAAACGTAACTGCCATCTATTGGGTCTACCTTAATCTTTGACGCAGTTTAAAGAAATTGAATTTGTTACATACTGGCATTATGAGATCAGTCTATACATACATTATTTATTCTGCATATATTACTGGCTATTTACAAAAATATTTTTTCAGAATTCTTGACCTTAAAATTCTTACTAAAGAAACTGATTTAGGAACAATGTCCTAATAACTTTGTCTTTAAAAAGATGTCAAGTGATGTTGTTATTTATATATTAATTCGTTTTAAACTACTTTCGTTTGAAAATTTACCGAGCGCAAAGTATAAAGAATATATTTTCGTGTACGCCGTATAATTCACCCTAGAATAAGTATATATCTTACATTTAGCACATCTTGACTTTTCAATGTTGTCCATTGTTTTCTATATTGCTTACCAAAGTTTAAAACAAAATAAAACTTGCCTAGTGGAATACGATGTATTATTTAATACTAGTGTCAAACTTTGACTGATATACATCATGGAGTGAAGTCGTTAAGATTTCGTTTTTAATACTCTCACCTACATAGAGCAATGTTTGAACAATACCCGCTTAACTGTCGTTTTAAACATGTATCATGTGAAATGTTTCTTTATCATTCTTGATCTCAACGTCCATGAAATGAAACAACATAAGCACATAAACCTAACAACCTCTCCCTCTCTTTTGAATGGACTGAGACAATGCCTTGTCAATTTGATAAAATCGGTAACGCGGTATAAGAGGTTTAAATTAGTGTTCAGCGCTGAGTGAAAAGTGACATACAATGCGATGAAAGACAATAAAGCACTCGAAATTAGAAATTTGATTCCAATGAGCTTATTGAAAGTAAACTGACTTGAACATTTAAAACAATATTGAATTATTGTAATCTGTCAGTTGGGAAGAAATAACCTTTTCTTTTATTAAAAACAGTGTACTGATAATCCTTTTTGACGTCTTGAATAAGGTTATGGAGGGTAGTTGATTCAAAGTTTAATTTAGATTAAGATAATGAGAGTAGTTTATATGACAGACATTTTCAGAAAGTTTTAAAATTGCAAATATAATGAATCATACTATTGTAACTTTAAATCATAGCTAGTGAAACGTTTTAAACATTAATTTCAAACTTTCTAAAAGCCAGTTTTAAACAAAAGATTCGTATATCGTCTGAAATGCATACTCCCTGAACAATGTAGTTTTGTAACTAGGAGAATATTCAAGTCAACACTGTCAGAAATGTATTAATCTTTCTGCACTAATGTTATAGTTGTTACCATGAAGAGATTAAGTCCTTAAAGATTAGTGACATTAAATTATAAATCCTTATCATTTCAAACGTAAGCAGTATCTCTAAAATCTATAAGAAAATTCAGAACCTCCTTTCATGGTTTATAATATCAACAATTATGAAGAAATAGTTTCGACAGTATTTTGTTATAAAAAAAACAGTTTTGAATTTGTTTCAAGCAGTTCACTTTATGTTACAATAGTGTCTAGAACAAAGTTCATGCTGTTTTACAATATAGGTGAGTCATTCTTTCAAGGATTTAACAAAATATGTCTGAAGTTATTATACATTATTTAGTCTGATTTATATTGTTATTATTTAATTTATGGCCTAAAAATTAAAACATGCAGCATACCATAATGACAGGCCTCGTCTCGTTACATAGTAATCTAGTGCAGCGTGTCAGAGTGGATGATGCGAGTAATGTGATGAATGTAATATTGTTATTTGTTAGAAATATGTGTTGTACTTGTCTAGACCAGGCCCTTTCCTTACTTTTCACCGTTATGATTGCTTATGGTAAATATTGCTTTACCATGAGTTGTTCTTTCTTTCTGTGCCATAGGCTTTCCTTGGCAAACGTGGTGAGTGTTGGAGTGCAGGAAGGCGCGTGCGATTACATTTTTACGACTTCCATAATGCTATTTTAATCTAGGAATTGTATATTTTGTTTGGAAATCATCGGGGTAGGTGGGTGGATCTTGTTTTTATTATCATAGCGTAAGGCGGCGGCATAGATAAAATTGCACATAAAATGACTTGGAAACAGGGAACCAAAAGAAGTCCTGAAAAATTACCGATTACAAAATTCCAAATCAGGACGATCACGTGACCGTTTATATCTAATCAGATTTCAGAAATCTCGCTCAATTAAAACAATTTATATATATAGTGCTATATATATATATATATATATATATGACCGCTCCGGTGGCCTAGTGGTTAGAGCGTCCGCCTCGGATGCGGGAGGTCGTGGGTTCGATCCCCGGCCAAGTCATACCAGAGACTTAAAAAATGGTACTAACAACTGCCTCGCTTGGCGTTCAGCATGAAGTGGTTAGTGTTAGGACTGGTCGGCCTGGTGTCAGGATAATGTGACTGGGTGGGCCATCATGCTATATGTCTGCGGCATGATGCCCCAGTGCTAGACATCACTATAAACTGCCACATTGCAGATATCGTAGCGATATGACTGAAAAATTGTTAAAGCTACGTTAAAAATAAAAATCACATCACATATATATGAGCAGATACGGTGTATCGTCCAGTACTTGTGGCAAACAACTTGTTGATTGAGCTCACTGAGATAAAGTTTAAAATATGACTTTAACGCTCCCCTACAGAGTGTAATGTTAGAACAAAGCCCCATAGCTTTTGTCTTTTAAAATCTTTCAAGTGTAGGTGTTCTTTATTTTCAAAATATTTTAAACGACTTTTGTTTGAAAGTCAAAAGAGTTCAAAGTAGAAAGGATTTCTTTCTCAAGTACGCGTTATTATTCACCCCAGAGTAAGTATATATCCTGTCTCTATCATATATTGTCTTATAAAGGCTGTCCATTAGTTTTGATATACCTTATCACAGTTTAAAGGAAAATAAGATTTGCCGAGTGGAATAGGGGATATAGATTAGTGGTGGTGACAAACCCTTACTCGTATACATCATTAATTGAACTATTGCTTACCCACATCGAGCAATATTGGTACAATGTCTACGTGACTTTCTTTTTCAAAATGTACCAAGTGGGTTCGCGTCTCGGACTCGATTAATTAGGGTAATTGAGAAAGCTACAAGTAACTGCTCGTGCAACAGTGGTTCATTTTTTGGTTTTCCCCGGGTTCTTCCTTCACCAGTTATACTAGCCGTCATATATAGCCTACCTTGTGCTCATCAATGGCGTTAGACCCCAAAACTAGAACAACATACTCTAAACCATACAGCCTTACAACCACAGCCATATAACCTGATATACTCATACATTAAGCCAAGCACAACAGCCATATAACATGACGTACTCATAAATACTCTTAATCTTTCAGCCTTGGAAAACAGACATGTAACCTGATGCACTGATACGTACTCTAAATCGTACAGATTTGCAAGACAGCCATACAACTTCTTGTGCTCTTACAAACTATAAATCATCCAACCTTCCAAGACAGCCTTATAACTTCATGTATTTAGGTATCATCTAAATGATATAGAATTGCAATACAGCCATATCACTTCATGTACTCGTACATACTCTAAATCATTAAATCATAAAAAACAGCCATATAACTTGATGTACTGATAGATGTTCTAAATCAGTCATGTAAGACAGCCATATAACTTGGTGTAATCATACATATTATAAATTATCCAGCCTTGCAAGACATCTATATAACGTGATGTGCTCATAATGCTGTAAATCATCCAAACTTGCAAGAAAGCTGTTTAACTTTATGTACCCATGCATATTGTTTTCATACAGACATGACAAACAGCCGCAGAACTTCGTGTACTCAGACTTACTTAAAATCATCCAGCCTTGCACCGTAGCCATATAACTCCATGTACTCAACCATTCTCAAAAGCGTCCAGCCATGCATGACAGCCATATAACTTTATGTACTCACACATACGCGAAAGAAATATCCATTTCAAATCATATCATTAGAATTCGCGAGTAAATGAGAATGTGAATAACTTTACAAGAGAGTATGAAGCGGTTTTCTTCAGTGAAATTTGTATGCGTTTAATTATGACACAATGGCGTATACTTGGTTTCTGACAATAAATGAACACTTAGCCATCCCTATATAGTCCTTTGACCACAGCTTTATAACAAATATTGGATCATATTTAAAAATACTGGAAATAATCATCGAAATATTTGTTTTATATCTAGCAAGATTTCTATTTGAACAATCAGTTAGTAGGAATCTTAATAGATCTGTATATAAAGTTTCATAATTTCTGTCCAAATTGTTTGACAACACCAGGAAATTCCATAACAAGAGGAACGCTATTTTTAACTAGGTCTTTAAATAATGAATTGGAGGTGATCAAAATGTAGTTGATATATATATATATATATATATATATATATATATATATATATATATATATAATAACTTAACATAATTTATGTAATTAATTGACATACCAATGCAGTCGTTGTCACAGTCAAAGTGATACACATATATTGATACTAATATGCAGGATAATATCGAGATAGATTTGCACTGGTTCATTGCAAAGTTATTCCTGATTTAGTCTGACGAGTATTTTACTGGCTCAAATTATTATGCGACGCATATGATGTTATTGGTTAAAGTCACATTACACCACCCTTTCAATTGTACGGTTTAAAGTCATTGCACAATACATATAAGTCAAATTTACTGATGTAAACGATTGAATATCTTTTTGGACTCTGATTCAATGTCCAAAATCAAGTTTTTGTTTCTTCCTACCTGATATGAATTATTGATTTTGGTTTTGTAGTACACATGCTTATATCAGCCTGAGCCTTGAACTCTGGAAATTCCTTAAGAATTGCCTGGTCTAATTGTTTATCTCTACACCTTTTTATATTATCAAAAGACTCCTATATATAGCTAGGATTTTATCATGTAAACATTATGAAACTTTTAAGAGGTTATTTTATATTGGGTAGTTTTATTGTTTTATTAAAAAATATGTATTGTGGCAAGAGGTCAGGTGCAGGACAATAATTTTGTTGCTGGAAATATTATTCATTCTTACATTAAGATCTTGGCAGCATCAATTGTATTATGTTGTGTCAAGTAATTAATTTGTGTTGGAATTTATTTCTTCACATTATTTAATTCAAGTGATTCTTCTCTGGAAATACGAAGTGCTCTACAAAAATAAAATTCTTAGAAATATGAATTTGAATTTATGCTAAAGTTACAAATCGGATTCATTTATTCGATTGTATTATTGTGATCGAACAAACACTGTTGACACACCATCGTTATACGGGCCACCACATGCGCATCAACACCTTCAGCTTTGGATTCAATTTGAATTTCCACTAAAGTTTATTCAGAACGTTAATTATTAGAACTTGTGTGTGTGTGTTTGTGTGATTTAGATTGTAACGTAGCTTTCAAAACAATTCAGTCATATCGCTACAATGTCTGTGGTGTGAAGTTTATAGTGATATTTAGCACTGAGGCACAATGCCGCAGACATGTAGCATGATGTCCCACCCAGTCACATTATCCTGACACCAGGTCGATCAGTCCTAACACTAATCTATTAATGCTGAGCGCTAAGCGAGGCAGCTGGTAGCACCATTTTTAAAAGTCTTTGGCATGACTCGTCCGGTTTCGAACTATCAACCTTCAACATCCGAGGCGGACGCTCTACCACTAGACCACCGGAGCGGTCGGACATGTGTCTGTAATTCTAGGATTTGTTGGGATTTAATTCGGAATACCGTAAATGCCTTTTTAAAATTTTCACTTTGTATTCTGTGGAAATAAGTTATTGTTGAATTCAACAAAGCTTGTTGCTTCTCAATCTTTTATATTACTTAGATCAGTAATACTAGTTGTGTCTGATGGACTGGCAAACACAGAGAAAGAAAAATAGGAGCAATTAAACATTGGAATACCAATGTACAAAATTCGGCGATTTGCGGTGATCATTTGACCCTCATTCATTGTTCACCGTTAATGTCTTGTCTCTTCATTATCTGCCTAGATATGCTCGAACAAAATGAAAGATGTCGCAACAGAAGTCATTCGATGCCCGAAAGTCCCTGAAGTAATTATTTGCAATTAAGTAAATTAGACAGGTACGAAATCTATAATTCCCATTATTTGTCTACTTGATAACACTGTCCCGATTATTCTTTACAATACAGCAACTGTAGTAGCGGAGCTGAAACTTTGACAAACGTTATTACAGGTCCTTACAACTAATATAATTGATAAACACATTGCTCTCGCCACCACCAGTGATAAATATTTCTCGTCACTAACAAGCGAAACAAAAACTATTTAGATGTGCATTACCTAATAATAATTGCCAGGTGTATCATGATTTAGTCTGACAAATATTGTACAGTTAAAGTTATTGTACGACCCTTAGTAGCATAAAATATATTATTTAAGGCTCTATATACGGTTGCTAATGAAACCAGTGGAGAAAAGAATATCGGTCAAGAAGATGGTATATACGTTACCACTTTTCAACGTTAGAATACATATAGTTAAACTACACCACCATATTTTATTTCCTATATCGTATACAGGTTTCTCGAAACGCAAACCCCTTTATGACACGTTGACCGCCTATTTCAGTTAGTTACAGTGAGTTAGGTATGTTGGTATCTGGTTTCAGTCTACTACAGACATCTGTACATGCTTCTAAATATTCTGCGGTTCACAATTAGATAGATTATTGGGACCCTGCTTTAATGTCCCAAGTCAAAATACCTCGAAAGGCAGCCATCTCCAAACATATCAAGAGCAAAACAGAAGATGGATGACACGTTATTTAGTGACAATAGAAGCTGACTCAGAAGAAGTAGTATACCGTCACAAAACGATGATATATTTTACAGACAAAGGCAGTCAAGGCTTCTTCTATTTTGTATTATGATCAGGTATGTCTATTATTCTCAATGACAATTATCCACTGCGACGTACTCAGTTCTTTTGAAATACACGTTTGTATAGTTTGATAATGCACTATTGTGCTAGTCCAATATTTCACAGGTATGTGTCGTCCAACATTGCCCTTATATCGATTAAGGGGGAGACTATGAAGAGGCCATCTTAAAGGATTTGATTTATTTGTCATCCCGATGTGAAGAGCAGTATTTTGTTCTTAATCTCTGTGTTAAAATGGTTCATATGGCTCAGTCTGAACAATAGTCTGGCTTTTCACAAAATTACTTTTAACTGATATTTTTTAAATGAGTTCGTCCTTGTTAATCATTGTATGCGAATATGTTACCTTTTATATAGACAAATGACTAATTCTTTCTTAATGACTTTAATTAAGAAGTCCTTATACTTGGACATTTGTCCTGAATATTACATTTGTTATAACTGCATCTTGCAGTAGAATTGATATTCAGTTTGTAAAGCACATTGTGGCAATCATCGGTTATACATTCTGGATGGATGAGTCCGAAATGATTTATACAGACGATACTGTGAAGATGCGAGAAGATGAATGCCTACTTTGTAGTGGAGAAACCATCTTCCTGGGGAATTGATGATGTGGACTTGTGAATAAAGTATATAACCAACAGGTCTTGATTACAACCATTATCACCACCACCACCATTATCATCACTACACGTTACTAATACGATTCTCTAAGTCAAGGTATCAGTCGCTAATGTTATCATATATAGATACAAGTACTTACGTTCCTCAAGCCAGATAAATAGACTAAAGAAAACGTATGTAAACACGGGAGCTTGGGATTACTAAAGTCAAATAAATAAACATTTATGTAAACATGGAAATTTTGGATTACTGAAGTCAAATAAATTAACTGAAAGACATCTATGTTAACATGGAGTTTTGTATTACTGAAATCAAATAAATAAACTAAAATACATAAATGCAAACAACGGAGCTTTGTGATTACCTTTGCATTCATTTGTCAGTCCAGTTACACCAATGCATGTTCATATTCACCTTATAAAAAAAAACAAAAAAAAAAACAACAAAAAAACAAAAAAACAAACATGAATTCATATCTAATTAATGTATAAACTACTATTGAAATGATATTATGTTTGGATAGTATTTATTATCTAGTATTGACTCAAATACATAACATGATTCAGTTCAAACTTGATATAGATGCGTGGCATGTTTGAGTTCAATCTTGATATAGATGCGTGGCATGTTTGAGTTCTAACTTGATAGAGGTGAAAAACATGCTTGACTTTAGACTTGAAAAAGGCGCATATCTTGGTTGAGTTTAGACTTGACAAAGATCGATAAACTTACAGTCGTTTAGGTAATGATTTGAGTGTAGGACGGTAGTGAATCTACTACGAACTCTGGTGCACACATTTTCTGAAATAACAACATTATTTAAGATTTAAATATTTTGGGACAACAAGAAGTAACAGAGTAAAGGACGGAGTTTTTCGTGTTTCTATTAGTTTCAAATCGCTTTACTCAGACAGAAAAGAAGTAGATGACGATAATTACAACTAGGATAAATATACGGCTGAAAAATATTGCAACCAGCCAATAAAATGAAAGCTCAATAAGGCACCTTTTTTCCTATAGGAATAATGAAGGTCAACCGTTGTATATTTTCGTTTGCTTCAAGTCGTTAACAATCGTAGATTAAATTCATTAAAACTCTCCTCACATTAATACTCATACAAGTGTAGCACGAACATCAGAATTGGAACTGTATTACTCGTAAAATATAACGTTCATCAGCATTAGAACTGTATTACTCGTAAAATATATCATACATCAGATCTATAACTTCATTACTCGTAAAATATATCTTACATCAGAAATAGAACTGTATTACTCGTAAAATATGTCGTACATAGAATTACAACTTCATTACTCGTAAAATATATCGTACACGAGAATTAGAATTTTATTACTCGAAATGTTTCCTACGTCAGACTTAGAACTTTGATACTTGTGAAATATGTCGTACATCAGAATTACAACTTTATTCGCGTCATTGACAATTATTTCCTATATAAACTAAACACGTACGTAATAAGTCTGACCCGGGTAGATAGTGGCCTCTACAGCGCTGGCCTTTGCCAATCACTGTCATCTCACCTGGAGTTCAAGTCGCTTTTTGATCATTCCGTACCCAAATCGTTTCGTACCAAACAGAAATTGGTCGTTGCGTTATCAATGTGATGGTCGTTTTGTACCCAAAGGTCAATTCGTATCCATTATTGTACACTGTCAAATATACCGTATTGTCACATTTACCGCTCCCTCACTCATTACTTTCATAGAATTACTAAAAATTGCAGCAAAAATAAAAATAAAAATTGCCTAACTTGAAATAACTGAATAAATTATTTCTTTTTGTAATCGTTTAATTCGACAAACATCGCAATGTTCCTTGGTTGTATACAGTAATTATTAACATGGCTGAACAAGTTATTAGCATACTTAAAATTCTCTATGTTTTTAACTTAGCCCATCTAAATATAATGCACAGAAATACTCGCACAGAGAGAGAGAGAGAGAGAGAGAGAGAAGGAGAGAGTTGAGCTTGGCACTTCAGTTCACATACATTTAAATTCAGTATTTTAAATCTGACATATTTTTTTAAAAATAACTGAAGAAATGTATTCATGTTTGGATCCTACCAGTAATAATATGTTTATAATGCAGCAAACATGATATCCCCCAGAATAGAATGTTAACATTACAATGCAATGAGTAACTGAAGCACACAGTACTACAAAAATCTTGCACAATGATGGCTTCTTGATGAAAAGTACTATCAACATTATTTCAAACCGTACATTCTATAGTTTTATTAAATACATGAACTAAACATGCTGGCTTAGCAACAGAAGCCACACTACTTAGGAAAATATTAATCAGAATTACGATGTGCATTTTTGTTTAAGGATTTAAAAACGTAAGACCAATAATCAGTATAGTGTTAACAAATTAATGATGGTGCAATAATGCGAATTACCTTGTCAGTCAATTCTCAGGCCGTATGTGCTGATGCAACTTTTCAGTAATTTTTAGGAGGACATGATACCGTTCTGGTACTCTTCTCACACCAAGAATATTATCGGAAGCATTTTTTATATGTTTGTCTCTAGTATATGTTCGGTGTTTTTATTTGTTATTCGATACTAGTTGAATCCTTGTAACAATTGCAATGGTTTCTTCTTATACGAGGCTAACTAGCACATAGAAAGGAAGACTGGCTTTGCCCGATTTTGTAACAATGCTTTAACTTTTAATTAATATCATATTTTGTCTCGGTACATACAAATGATGTTAAACGCCATATACTTTCATGTATGCGCAATTAGCGCGCAATCATATGCCAGCACGTGTTCTAGGCGAATTATCCAAAGATAATCACTGCCGCCAAGGCAATGCCTGAAGTCAGATACAACGATATATAATAGTTTAAAATATGTATGAAATATCATTTTATATGATCTTGGTGGTTATATTTGTATTTATATGTGTACAATAAACGACTATAGCATTAGGTACGAAACTACCATATCATTGGGTAAGAAATGACCATATAACTGGGTACGAAACGACTCACTTGGGTATGAAACGACTTGGGTACAGAACGACTTGGGCACGGAATGATCTGCTTTGTTCGAGTCTGTTGGTGTGTCAGAAAACTTGCAGTAGGCTCCCGTAGGGCGGTGGTTCTTATCATAGTTTTCTCAGATTCTTCCTCCATCAGTTTTAATGGTCGCCATGTATAGCCTATCTAGTCTGAGACATAGCGTCAAACCCAAGACACCATTTTCCCTTCATTTTCTTTATCAGGGGTAGGGGTCTATCATTATTCTGTAAATTACCAATTCAAGGCATCTATAATAATAGATATAGAGAATGAAAATACCGATGATCGAATAATTAAAACTTAATATGTCTCAGATTTGTTTTGTCCACAAAATTAAGGTAAATAAATAAATAAATACGTCCATTCAGTTAAATCGTCTCCATGAAATTTAAAAGAAAGCATTCTTCTGATGTACGACATATAATGGGTAGTAATTCAGTACGATGTTGATGTCTAATGTATACGATTGCTAGTGACTTGAAATATGAAAGTGTAAAATGCTTGGCTTTCATTATTCATAAGAAAAATGTGCCTTATTAAGCTTGCAATTTTATGGTATCATGTGTTTTTTTTTTATGATAAACTGATCATATTCCAAAGGAATTGTCTGATCTATTTTGCATTAAGTCTCTCACCATGATAACTACAATCAGCATGGAGAGGGATTGCTGTCTATGCTGACATTTTAATTATATGCATACATTTTCTATTAGTATATGCTGCATATTTCATTTTCCACTTTTATGGTTTTTCTCTATTTGTAGGATGCATGTTTTTAGATTGTACTTTTACATCCGCCAATATTTATTGCTAAGTTTGTTAAGTATCTTATTATAATACTGAAATTTCCTGTCCTCCGTTTCCGTATGAGTAGTCCTGTGTGTAGTATTTATATTAAACACGTTATCATTCCCAGTTATGTCTAACACTAAATTTTCTCCTAGCAAATGACATGCTTCATTATATAACATTCTGGTAAAAACGTACGCATACTAACATATACAATAGGGAGCAATGACCGTTGCAAGTTGGCTGTTAGCATGACGCAAGATGCAATAGATTATTGTCCCATTATGACAACAGAGGGTGTCGTGGTATACGCTGATCAGTTATGGTATGCATTATTATAATCGATGGGACTGAACAACGGATCTTGCCTGCCGGGTGTCTAGAGCAACTTAGCATTTGATCAGTAATAAGAGAACATGAAATATTTCTTATTCTAGACTATCTTTAAATCAATTCTCCCTCAACAAGTGAAGGTTTGTGATAACGTCACCATCACGTTGCGAATTAGTTATCAGGTGAATTGAAAAACCAAACATTTTTTAAAGGTTTAACACAAGTTTTAAAAACTCCAAGTGATAAATGTACTTAGCTATTAACATCTCTCTCTCTCTCTCTTTCTCTCCTTTGTATATGTATATACAATCCGGGACATATATTATCAATATAAACCCTTGATACACCACATGGCCCGCCTGACAACAGTACTGATCAATGACATCCCAGGCATTGTTTGGTATTTTACCAGCTACTTAACACTTTACAGTTACAATGGGTTAGGTATATTACTATCTAGTTCATGTGTAACACGTGAATCGATACATGTAATTACCACCATGTCGGTCTATTCTGAGCGTCGTGTAACTCTGCTCTAAGTCATTTCCTTAAACATCGGATCACGTGTGGATTTGTTTGGTAGAAAATCCAATTTGTATCAAGTCAAAACGACCGTCCTTTAGTTAAAGAAAGTGATGTTCATTATGTGTACAAACATATCCCACATTTCTACTATTATTTCTAATCAATAACTGTATTGTTGTACAATGGCAAGCTACTCTCTACTGTAAAGGACGTAACTAAAAAGTCCACATACTGTTACATTTACGCTACATATTATGTTCCTTACACTTTACATCAAACTGTAGACTGTTGTTCTATTTGTAATAGAAATAGTGACAGACATATATTGTACATTTTGGAAGGATGCAGAGGAAATTATTTATACTGTCAGTACAATGCAAATGCATGAAGATCAACGCTAAATTTGCTACGGACAAAATCCCTCATATATGTGTGCGCGATTAGGACTTTTAACGTAGCTTAACAAAATCCATTATACATGAGAACTGGTGATGCTTACTGATGTATAAAGTATATAGCGGACAGGTCTTGAGTGTTCCATGCAGATTCCAAAATATTATCTGGCAGTAGATTTTACGACCTATATATATAAACTGGTCGAGAAAGCTTAGTAGTAATACCTATATTAATACAATTATTGTTAGAATCATCGTCATTTGAGGTGATTTCTTTATAGCTGTAGCATCATCGAGAGGAGAAGGAAGGAAGAAAAATGGAAGAAAGAGGATTTCAACCCATACTAGTTGTTTCTGACGGACAGACAGAGAGAAAGAAAGATGGGTGCAAATAATGGGGTTAATGAGGTCAAATAAATAACTAAGAGACATGTATGTTAACGTTGGAATTTTGCGGTGACAACTGGGCCCTTATTCGTTATTCCCCGTTATCCTATTTTCTATACATTAACTGCCTGGATTCGCTTGAACAAATCACATGAAAGAGGTATACCTTTTGCAAGAGAAACATAATATAGTCGGGTTAGGTAACCTATTCCACGTCCTAGCTCGTTGCTGTATGCATAGGACATTCTCTGTGGTATTTGGATGGTTTGTTTATAGCAACGGGATTTTGCACAGGGAGCGTAGAAGAAATACATGGTGTACATTAAAAAAGGTTGGATTTTGAGGGATTTATATAAACTTTGTAAGTATCAGTCTTCTTGATATGATTTTAAAATTGCACAAATTCACATTTATATTATATTTTTAGGGCTGTTATCTAGTCAACGTATAGTGCAGGTATGATATAAATAAAAACATACACGTATTTACAATTACGGGAATTCCTGTCTAGTCACTGTACAAAGTGCTATTGGAATTACAGTACTGTCGAAGTAATTTATTTTATGGTAATAAAACATATGCATAGCATGTATGAGTTCAGAAAAAAATTGAGTGTACGACGGTGTCTGATATGCACTCTGGTCCAAACATTCATTCAAATGAAAATAATATTTTTAAGGAACTTAATTTGTTTGGTGGGGAGACAAGGAGAAACAGGGTAAGGGACTCCTCCATAAATGTCAGTCTGACAATAAAGCCACTAGGTGTTCGTACATTCAGCCACGTACACGTAAGTATGCTCTTTTCATCGTCCATAATCAAATATCTCCTATCTCTCAATGATATAAGTTATGCACCAAGATAGATCGCGTCCTGTTCATAATTGAAACCTCTAGATAGATTGACAAACCGCATTAAGGGCGACGGACGACCTACGCACGACCCTATAAAGAACTTACATGGCTTCCATTGGGTAAACTAAAATAAATATGTGTATACTCTTTCCCAATTTATTTTCAAAGCAATAGTATACGGTGTTTCTATTTGTACATGTACCATGCATATATTCGAGACTTATTTTGGACGTCATTGGTCTGAGGTTTATTGCCACTTCATAGCACAAGACAGGTTATAAATGGCGCCTTTATAACGGGTGGAGGAAAAACAACGGGAAAATTTCGATAAGAACTACCAAACTACGGAAAGTTACTGGAAGTTTTCTCAAATATCCCCATTAGCCAGCCCTACATCCACACGGACAGAAGTGAGATTGTGGTGATCTATAAAGACCGGTGCTATTGGCCACTCGTCCATTCGGGAACCCAAAAATTGTTGGTATTCTATAATAGTAAATATTAAATTATATCTAAGATATTGTTATTTTAACCACAAGATGATATTCCTTTGATAATTTCTCTATCTTTTGTAGCCCAGGCCTAACATCGTCACTGTATTAGGTTGACAGCTCACTTCACCTCGAGTCAATACGTTTCATCGACATTCCATTGAAGAGACACGATGGCTACTGTAAGATCACAAAAACTTAATAAAATAGTTGAAGATAGGATTCTGGAACTAGAAACAAAAGGTATATAATAGATGTTATACATTACAACCTGAGTGATTTTTTACTAACACATCAATGCGTATATATGGTGTTCCAAACTTTACTAAACTCATTAGGTGGAAATTATACCCTATCATCAATCTTTCAATAAGCCTAAATTTAGATAGTTCCATCTGATTGGTTAATTAAGGTCTAATATGGGCAATGAAATCTTTCAGCAGATTTACTTATACCGTGCGTGGGAGAACAATATCAGTTGACAATAGTGGTCCGACTGTGCGGATGGATGTATAATGATAATGATACTCATCATAACGACAGTGAATATCAGTTTACTGTTTGAACTGTCTTATATTATTATTGCTAAAATGTGTCACACTTATTTTAATAAAATTTGGTATTAGAAAAAAACATAACTGATTTTTATTCTCTATTAAGTCGGATTTTCATCATCATTATTATTTTCAGTTTTGCTTTTAATGATCGTAAAGTTACGGCATTATTATGCCTTTTTAATATGCTGCGTTAGTTATCAAAAATAAGATGCATTTGCAATGGTGATACTTTTAGTAAGGGAGAAATTTTGACAATTTCTACATTTTCGATGAAGTCAAAGGCAGATTTCCATTTGCACGGGTAAACGCGGCAGGAAAACGAGTATATTTGTCGAAATGTTGCTTTCATTTGTTTAGCATCACCATAAATAGAAAGTTAAAACCAATTCACTTTATTCAGCTCTCAAAAACCGAATACAGTGTTGTAGTCTCGTGGTGTCATTTTCCATTCACTCATTCAACTCGGGAATGGGGTTTGTTGGTGTGATGTGATATGCTATAGGTGTTTAGACTGCTGTAACATGTTTTCATGTGGAACGTGTGTAGCCTTGTACAAATTCACTTATTATGCATAGCTTTTGTGGGATAACAAGATCCAACTTAACGGATCATATATATATATATATATATATATATATATATATATATATATATATATATATATTGATGATCCAACTCTAATGGTTAGACACATATAATATCATCCATCCTAGTGGTTAGACATATATAACTGGTCTACCTTTATGGTTAGACACGGATAGCATCATCCATCCTAATGGTTAGATTAAAATAACAAGGTCCACTCTAATGGTTAGCCTCAATGAAGTAACGTTTTATTTCACCACCAGGTCCCTGACAACATCACACATTGAAATTAAACAGTTTGTACAAACAAAAAACAAAAAAAAAACGAAACAAATGAAGGTGTTTGCATTATAATAAATAAAAATATATTACCATGTGTCTTCACAATCCACTAGAGACGATAAAACAGGAAAAAAATTAATATTAAGTAAAATTGTCACATTAGCTAGGAAAATAATAACAAGTCAGGCATATATTGATACTTATATTGTCAAAAACATGACATGTTCAAAAATATAATAAATTAATTATATACAACAACAATACATGTATACTTTTGTTCATGAAGTACAGAATGCAATACTTGTCTCTTAGCTTTATTTTCATGTAGGCAAAGTCTTTAAGAATTTGGAAACGTAATATTCCTTGAATCAAAATATGTTTTATGTTTGACAATATGAAGTAAGAAATATAAATATATAATTTAATTTCAATTTAACTACACTTATGGCGAGTAACAATCTGACTCGCAATGTTTCTTTAGGTGATTTTACTCTTTATCCCAAACATTAAAAGCCCTAATATACAATACAAAAATCCCGCTCATCGAAGTACTGTGTACATTCCCCCAAATATGGCTAGAATAATAATCCATCTCTTTGTACATATTTTCCATACCAACTTGGAAGCCGTGTTCAAAAGACTGATGTCTGGTGTTTCTGAAAATGAGTGAAAACTAATTTGTGCCGTGTCAACATTGCCAGTGAGAATTAAAGTGTGTCCTGTTTAAAATACTGCATTAGCGAAGGACGTACTAAGGAAAATGGCACCAGGGCAACGATGAAGGCTCAAATGGGTTTTGGCGCCCCAAGACGTTAGTACGCTACTGGTGTTATCTGTTGGTTCCAAAAATGAGTGAAAATTAATGTGTATTGTTCTATATGTCCGTGTTTTCTGATATTTTAAATGTGCTGTTTTAAAAATGAGTGAGAATTACTGTGCGCCTTGTTTAAAATACTATGTTATCTGATCGGTCTAAAACTGTGTGAAAATTATTTTGCGCCCTGCTCAAAAGCACGTGTTGTATGGTGTTTCCAAATATGAGTGAAAATTGTTTTGTGCCCTGTTTAAAAGACTGTGTTGTCTAATGTTTCGAGAAAATGTAGTGAAAATTAGTAGCTGCCCTGTTTTAAGACAGTTTTGTTTGATGTTAATAAAAATAGTGAACATTACTGTATGCCCTGTTTTAAAAAATATAAAACGATAAGTCTGATGTTTCTAAATATGAGCGACAATTACTTTGTTCCCTGTTTAAAAGACCGTGTTGTCTGACGTTTCTAAAAGTGAACGATACTTACCGTGTGTCCTGTTTAAAAGACTGTTGTCTGATGTTTCCAGTACTGAGTGAAAATTACATTGTGCCCTGTTTGAAAGACAGTGTTGTCTAATATTTAATGTCTAAAAAGGACTCTTCTGTCTGATGTTTCTAAAAATGAGTGAGAATTACTGTTTGCCTGTACAAAGACCATGTTGGCTGATTACTGAGCGACGTTGAGTGGACGAAAAATGTTTGCTGGGTAAAATATCTTCTTTGAACATTATAATTATTTGACTTACAAAATATGACAGTCACAATGACTGTTGATACATTTAAAAAAATGCAAAGTTTGTAATTTCTTCAATATTCTCTAAGTATGGTAAGACAGTATCTCTACAGATTGGTAAATTCCAAACATGATTTAAAACTTGAATTTCAAAAGCTGTCGTTCAACCGATTAAGAGTTTGGCTAACCTATTTACGTTCTGCAATTACGCTTCCAAAAATTGCATTGCTATGCATAAGGTGTCCGTGACATGGTCTTTAGAACTGTACACACAGTGTCCGTGACATCGACTTTAGAATTGTGCATACTGTGTCCGTGACATGGACTTCAGAAATGTGCATAGTGTCAGTGCCATGGACTTTATAACTGTGTATACAGTGACATGGACTTCAGAACTGTACATAGTGTCCGTGACATGGACTTCAGATCTGTGCAGTGTCAGTGGCATGGACTTTATAACTCTGTATACAGTGTCATTGACATGGAATTTAGAACTGAAAGCACTTGTCAGCCACATACCTAAATCTTTCACACATACCTGGATCTGTCACACATATCTTTTTCAATACGTTACACAATCCTCAACCGTTAGCCTTATATCTTTCACTGCATCGTATGCAGGAATCAGTGTTTTGTAAATTATTCACGAATATTTATGAGTTCATTTGTATAATTAATAATTCCCCATCCCATAATAAACACTAGTTAATATTTCTTGTAAAACATTGTTACATATTCGCACAAACAGCTTTCGTTATATTGATTTGACAATAATGGTTTTTAACTCTTTGATACGTAAGAGTGACTAATTTGTTCAACCCCTCCAAACCCGTGAATTGATTGTATTAGGGCACGTTGATCCAGACTTTTCACACATACACACACACACACACACACATGTACATACATACAAGCTATCTGACATTTTTTTAGGTTTTGTGAACTTATTCAGAAAAAAACCAGTTTAAGAATTACATAGTGGTGATGTCGAAATTAAGGAATCAATAACTGAAAAAAAGGCAAGAAGGAACAAAAATTGTATACTTGTATGGTTGCTGAAATGCAAGCTCAAGGCCATCATAAAAAAGTAGCGTAGTAAAACCAACAATCATGATGTAAAATAAACAAACGGTACGTATTGATGGTGCTGGTGTTGACGTTCAAAAGCAACACTTTTCATTATTATTATTATTATTATTATTATTTATGAATAATTAAAATTCTAGTTACCATATTAATTGTACGCAATAGAACATGATATACACATCAGTAACATCGATCTCAAATAAATATGACTTTAATGTCTTGTTTGCTAGATGATTGAATTAGTGTGCTCAAATTTATAGTTCACATTATTTAACAACAGTGTGACACGGATATGTTTGCAGGCTTGTAACTGAAATTCATACCTTTTAATATGACCATTCTCACCACAAAGAAGTCTATTAATTGAAGCCACAAATAATTTGACATATACTCTATTTACTATTTTTAAATTCAAGTTAATTATATCACATATAATGTTGAATTTATCATATTATACATTACAATTTTTCCAATTCTAAATTTAAACTCCTCCTTTCTTAGTGACGCAGCGAAAGTGGTGAGAAGTTTTCTTTCTATTATCAAATAATCTTATTGCACTGAATGGATAATGATTATGCATGGGAAAACTCGTAAAAGTATAAATGTATTCCATTGTGATATTATGTACTGCATGTTTACAATTGCAACTATAAGCCCCTCCTTTGTAAACGCCTGTCACAGAATAAGGCAAGAAATGACTTTGTTTCGCCATCGAACGATTTGACGATTTTTCGGCGCACATGAGTACAACGTTACCATGGTGGATAATTGTTTTTCTAGGTAAGCAACTGAATTAGCATGTATCTCGTCGTAAATCGATTGCGGCGAGAGACAATAAAAGCACGGTATGCACGGGTATTTTGCCCTTACTAATACTCATTCTCCTGCAGATTTAAGACATTTTCTTGATATTTTGGATCTTGTCAAGGAGTGTACGTTCTCGAATTTTGTTCTACAGTCATAGGGCTGTCTGTGCCTATGTGTGTGCGGGTATATCAGGCTGTCGGTCTGGCCGTCTGTATGGGGAAATGTGTCTGTATGGGCAAAATTGCTTGCAGAAATTTAACTACGTTTTAAATCTCGTACTTAACATTCTTAAACCCGAAACCTATACCATATATTGTACTTCTGTATTCAATTGCTTATGTGACCATAGATTTGAGGTTATTCTTTGTGAGTAGGTAACATTTGAGAGGACGAGACCACTATTGCAATTTAAAATAGAACACACATCATATTAAATGAAGGTATTCATTAATCTATTCAAATGCCACGTCTCTTATGCATTACTAACTGAATGATAGATCACTTTCCTGCAACTGGTGATCTCATCCTCTTACGTAAACTGCCAACTTGCGCGGATACTTAAAATAAATATCCCTTGCTTTTGTTATTTTCGTTTTTTTTTTTTGTTTCAATTGTTATGGGCGGGGTGGGTGGGTAGGTACATATTTTATGTGTGGTACATACCTTTAAACTCTGCAGCCGTCTGCAAAAGCTAAGTCTCTGGAGTAGAGATCCAAATTTAAATGGAGTTTTCGTTGAAAGAATTTCTTATGATGACTAGATGATTTCAAATGAAAATGTAGCAATCTGATATCCAATATGGCCGCACCGGCTGTCGTTTTAAAAATATTGTTATCACAAGGTGCCATTTAAAAATATTGGTCATATCAGCATGGGTTATCATTAAAAGAATTCTTCTTGTGTCTTGTTGGTCCTAAATAAAGATGGTGAAAATGGCATTACTTTGGTAAATGCATTGATCTTCCATGCAGAGACGACTATGTGAAAATGGCATTACTTTTGCAAATAAATTAATGTTCCATGCATAGATGACTAGGTGCAAATGGCATTGCTTTTGTAAATGAATTGATCTTCCATTCATAGATGACTATGTGAAAATGGCATTACCTTTGTAAATATATTGATGTTCCATGCATACATGACTAGATGCATATCGCTGCTATATCTTCAATGACGTTTGACTGACATTAAAGTCTCCTCATGCTTGCAGCAACATCTATTTGATTTTCATTACATTTTATCTGCTTCAAAATCTGGTAAAACTGCTGATACTATCTGACATTGTATTTGTTTATCAGTATCTTTTGAGATGGAGTTAGAAACAGCTTCTTATTTGTAAATGTTATGTCAGTTACTTTTCGTGCCACTTATTACAATACTAGAACATTGCTTACAAGCCTGAATCCATGGAATCAAAAAGTGTCAAATATAACATAACTGAACGACAGACATTTTCAGTTGCATTTTGCTGATTGTTTTCCGTAGATAATTTATAAACAATTCATTTTAATTTACCTATGGACTAAACCTCGCTTAAAAAACTGTATTATTTATTATTCACAATTCTTAAACGGACAATCAATTTTCTACATATTCCTTTCCACTCATTGCTTAATATCCGGCGGAGCTCTGGGTGACGACACAGATTTAGAGGAATATATTTTGGGAACTGCAGTCTTCACAGAGGTTCCAGGTACTATCCTTTGAATAAGAAATTTAAAATGGGGTCGTTTAGCACCTTTAAATCAAAGGAACAGGTTAATGTGCTCTTCTCATACAAAACAACTATTGTTAAACATGTTAGCAATTTGTTCGCCATGTAACTTGATGCACTCATACAAACTTTATACTAAATACAGCCATGCAAGACTGCCGTACAACTTGACGTATTCATGCATACTTTATACTATATACAGCCATGCAAGACAGCCATATAACATGATGTATTCATATATACTCTATACTATATACAGCCATGCTGACCAACAGCCATACAATGTTTACTTTAGAACAATACTGCATCTTAATCCAAGTTTATAATTTTACAAGAAGTTGGCCTCAGCTACTTAATGATCCAACTTGTCAACTTGTCGTTCGAACGGATTCTCAAGAAATTCACCAGCGTATAGTCTGTTTCGAAATTCTTTAGTAATTTTCCCCATAAACGAGACGTCCTAAACATATTACATCCTATTCATTGTTGTTTCTCTTTAAAATAATAACTTATTTTTGCAGAATGCTGAACATTTTACTAATTGTTTTACAAGATCGGTTTAGCTTGCTTAATATATATTGCCATTTATTGGCATTGTTACGTTGAATTTTGTAAAACCGGCTATAAACATGATCTAATTCCTTAGCTGAAATGCTGACAGAAACAGTCCAAAGTAATGCATTTCATTTTCATAGTCGGGTGCATAAACATTACATCTTTTCAAAACTATGCACAGAATAGGCCGACATATCGCGAGTCATGAAAACACAGGGGTGGTATCCGGCGTATCCAAATTTAGTATTATTGTGAACAGAATATTCTGGTGAATATTGCCGATTTTCAAGTGGTAAACATTTCAGTATATTATTTTCGTAAATCAGTCGAATTCGGTATGCGGTTTGCGTCAATATTGGTGACGTAAACCTTACATGAGCAGAAAAGCCGACACTGGTGTAAATTTACTTAGGTATAAGACTGAATATATTTTTGGACCGTGTTTTAATGTTCCTAGCCCAAATATTATGAAATTCACTATCCCACCTTTTCTCCCACCCTGAACTTGACATGAACAAAACAGAATATACGTGACACATAATCTAACTCGATTGTAATGAGACTATATAAACGCAGACGAAATCTTTTACCAGTGCAAATGTAACGCAGACGAAATATTTTAACTGTACAACACGATAATATAATTAATGAACAAGCTGAATCAAAGTTTCTGTATTACACTATTGTTAAGGTATGTTGATCGTGTTAGACGACAATCAGGCGCGAACATGTTCTTAGTTCTTTTCAATCCATGCGTTTGTCTATTGTCATATTTTCGTATTTCACCAGCTATGTGTTGTCCAACGAAACTATGTTTCTATTCAGGTATACCCTTTGGTTAGACCCATGTATGAGTTTTGATTTATTGTTAATCTCGAAGTGAAAAGCAATTTTATTTCTTCAGAAGGGACCCCTGGTGTCACAGTGGTCTGGATCGCTCGCTTTTACAGATCACCGACATATCACCACTGCGTGAGTTCGAGTCTCAGGCTCGTCCAGCGTGGGTATGCGAGAAAGCATGCCAGTAGCTTCCCGTGGGTCGGTGGTTCTTACCTGGAATTTTAGGGCTCTTCCCCCACCAGATATACTGGTCGTCATGTATATCCATTCGTGTGCTAAAGTGATGTTAAACTCTAAACAACAAAACAACTACGTGTTAAAAATGGTTAATGTGACCCAATTTGTATAATAATGTCGACTCTGTCAAAAAATTACTTTTAACCGATTCTTTTCAAATTAGCCCCGTCCTAATCAGTAACTGTATTTGACTATATTGATCTTGTGCAAAGGCAAAATCTTCATTACCGATACATGACGTAACTAAAAATTACATATACTGTTACATATGTCCTAAATATTATGTATCTTACACGTTATATCAAGCTGAAGGCTGCTGTTCTATTTGTAAGACACATAGTTTCAAGCATCTATTGACGTTTATGGAAGGATGCCCACGAAATGATTTATACGGACGATACGATGCAAATGCACAAAGATCAATGCTACATTTGCAACGGACAAAACCCTCATATGGAATTGATATTTACTGATCAATAAATAATATGACAAACACGTCTTGAGTGTTTCATGCAGATTTCAAAATTGTACTGGTCGTAGATTTTACGACCAAAATATACAAAATGGTAGAAACAGCGGAGTAGTAATACCGTTATTAATGTGTTCATTGTTATAATCATTGTTATTTGAAGTGATTTCATTATAGCTGTAGCATCGGCGAGAATAGTATTAGTAGCAAGTTTTGACGTGGTGGTGGTAGTTTTTGGTCGCGGAAGAAGAATGGGGATACAGAGACTTCAACTCAAGGTAGTTGTATCTGCTGGTCTGGCAAATAGAGAGAAAGAAATGATTGATGCAAGTACTGGGGTTACCGATGTCAACTAAATAACGGAAAGGCGTGTATGCGGGCTTCGGAATTTGTGGTATTAACTGGTCCCTTATTCAGTTTTCCCCATTATCCTAATTCTGTGCATTACATGCTTGCATTTGCTTGAGCAAACCAAATGAAACAGGTATACATATCGCAATAGAAGCATGAATTGGGAAAGGTAACTTATTCACGACCTAGCTATGATAATGGCATTATATGTGGTGTCTGTCTGGTTTGTTATAGCAACGGGATTTTGCGCGGGGATCATAGCAGAAATACATGGTGTACATTAATAAAGGTTAGAGTATGAGAGATTTATGTAAAGTTTGTAAGTATCGGTCTTCTTTATGTGATTATACATTGCACAAAGACGCATATATTTTTGTGTTCCCAAAGGGTGGACTAATATCTAGTCATTGTAATTTGAAGGTATAATTAACTAAACTCTCGCACATGTTTACATTAACGGAAAAAATATCTTGTCACTGAAGGAAATGCTGTTAAGATTATATTACTGTCAAGGGTATTTATTATCCGGTAATGACAGAGATGCATGTCATTATGAGTTCAGACTTAGTACAGATAAATTAGGTACTTATATACATGGATTTTGTCTGAAAGTTTGATCTATGTCTTTTCCAGCACTGGTCTAACATCAGCAGTGTATTAGGCTGACAGCCCAAGTCCTAAGGTCATCACTGTATTCGGCTGAAAATACACGATGGCCACTGCAAGATCACATCAAGCTACCTGTAAACTGGTCTATGATGTGACACTCGAACTAAAAGGTCTAGAAATGGAAGGTAAGTAATAAATCGTATGATGCTTTTCAGTAACTATCTATACCCACATATGGTACTCCTAAATGTACTAGACTCAGTAGGTTGAAATAATATACCATCTTCAATATTTTAATAAGCCTAAATCTAGATGACATAGATTTGTTACTTAAGGTCTGATATATGTAATGAAATGTTGCAACGAATTTCCAGCTAACCCCATTGGATAACGTTGAGACATAATAAAACATATTGTTTTCGCCTGTATTAAGTCGGACTGACATGATCAGTGTTACTTTCAGTTTTTCTTTCTAATGATGATACATTTACGAATTAGTGTGCCTTTTAATATACTGCATTTGTTTTGAAAAATAGGATACATTTTCAGTGGTGGTACCCTTTAGAAGGGAACAATTATGACATGTTTTCACATTGTCGATCAAGTCCAAGGCAGAGTTCCATTCATACTAGTAAAATCTGCAGGATAATGATTAAATTTGTCAGGGATTTTCGCTTTTCGTTTGTTTAACATCACCACAAATACAAGGTCAAACCCAGACTGGTATGCATTGTATTTCATCTCTCCAAATCTCATAAAGCCGAAATGTCTATTACTGATCAGTCATTCAACCGAATAAAGTGGCGTAGTCCTGTCCTGATATTTCCATCCAGTCACGCGACGCGCCAATGGGATTTTGTTGGGGTGAGGCCACATGCCACAGGTCTATAGGGTGTTTCACGGTTGCAACGAAGTTACTGATCGTAGCGCCTAAAATTACATCCCTTAGCTCCAATGCGCATGCCCACAAACATTTCCCGTTCCGGATAGTTCACCGTTCTACACTTGGTTAGCAAAACATGAATTCAACAAAGGAAGGAATCTAAGCTGTACTACAGATCATTATTGTTAAACCAATGAATAAATTATATATGTCAAACATTTTTTGTTCATACTAGGAGAATACTTATATACATTACATCAGATAATTAGATTCAGTGTCCATACTTACATTATGTCAGATAATTAAATATTTCCTTTCCATACTTAAATTATATCAAATAATTAAATTAAATACACTGTCCATACCTGATAATATAGATTTATTATCCATAATTTCAGATACATTTGTAAAAACATTTCACTTTGCTCTCCAATTTTAAACATTTATTGCACATTTTTGGTTACATGACTTTAACGAAAACAATCTCAACAAGTTGCATTCTTCATATGTTGATATATCCCTCTTTCTCAGTTACTTTCGCAAGGCTAATAGTTCGTTTATAACACGAGTTAAGAAAGTTATAACACAAGTTCGATAAGAAAATTATAACACGAATTCGATACGTCAGCTGATTTGTAATGCTTAATATTTTAAACCAGAAAAATGGAACACAGTATTTTAATGTATTCAGAGGAACTTAACAAAGCAAAAATTACATTAGCTATCATAACAATAAAGTAGTGTAATTAATGTAGACGGAATATATATTCATATTTGGGTGTAAATATCGTACAATATTCAGATTAAATAACATGCCCAATGACGTTTGTTGTTTCATTTTTTATTTTATTTTTTGTCTTTTGAAACATCAAGTATCGGACGGTACCTGCAATAACTTTCAGCATGATTTTTCTTTGCTTATGCTGACACGTAATGACTCTCAAATTTGATGGGGTCTTTAGAGAACATTTCTGATTTCCACCTGAAAATTCATATAGAACAACCTTCTTAAAATTAGTTTAATTCTGTTTAACTTTCCTTGTGTCAAATATGTAAGTTTTAAAGAACGAATTATTTCACAGATTCCGTCCTATTACTTTAGTTCGCCTTTTAAATCAATATTGATCCACGTGACCGGATGTGAGATTGCAATCAGTATGATTTAAAAAGAGACAGCTTGTAAGGGTGGCGCTCACAAGTTATTATGTACTTTTGAGAGAGTGACGTATGTAAGGTGAAGTTGTTCGCATTAAAACTTGCACAATGAAGAGAATGTTGGCATACCTCTATGCTACATTAATGTAACCTGGATGATATTTCTTTGGATATTGTACTTTTGGAAATTGTACATGATTTAAGCACACTGCTAAGTAAAATGACTGCTCCATTGTGCTAAAAAATCAGCCTGAATTAGTCTAAAGTACACTATCTATAGTAGCTATTAAAAACGGGAAAGTGAATTTTGCCAGATTAGATAATACCAGCTTCTGAAAGTGCAATCAATAAATTACCAAATATATAAAATGTAAAAAAATGTTATCGGCTCTTTTTTATACAATATATCTCTGAAGTTCAGGAAGGGAAAATGACCAAGTAGAGCTAGCACATTTTTTGAAAGGTGCACATCTGGAGTAAGGCCAAGCTGTATGCTCTATAACCCATATTACATCCATCAACCATACATCAAAATAAAGGGAATTAAAGGTTCTTTGAATTATACCTAAGACATAAAAGTTTTATTTAAAAAGCCAGTATAACCAGTGAGGAAAGCCAGGGAAATTATTTTTCTTTAAAATTCTAACCCTATGCAAAATACGAAACTGTATAGCGCCACCAAGAACATGCTCTACAAGTCAATAATACATGGATACATACTCACAAATATTCATATTTGTTGTCTTTATCTATCAGTCACTCTTTCTTAGCATCATTTTATACTCGTTTTAAACCAGACGTATGTGTAGGTAATATACGTATGCGAACACACATTCATTCGAGTATATACATACCCATGCACCGGATGAAATGAGACAGACATACATACAGACAGACAGGCAGACAGGTGAGAGCCACATATGACCTATACATGCATAGTGTGTCTAACATCGATATTTCTCCAAACTGTATACTCTAAAATGTCCAACCATTCAAGGAAATAATATTAAAATAATCATCAAGGAGACTCGTACGTGCGCCTGTCTGTTCAAGCGTGGTTGACATTTGTGCATTTTGACAAAAACTCGTAATTTCATGAAAAGTATAATGAATATTAATAGAAAAGCAACATACTAAATCAATAATAAAAGAACCTTAAGAAGTTAGAATGTTTGTCTCGTTCTCGTTCAACCTCCATTAACTGCTACGATTGAAGCTGTAAAAATAAATATTGTTTCATTATTCTTCAAGCGAGATAAATTGCAAGAACTTTTTACGCAGCGATACACTTTCGCACAATCAAATAATATAAATTAGATCATAATGTAGTAATGGAAAGATAATGGAGTTCTGAAATGGTCAGAGAATATTTATTTGAATGCTGGGAGCAGCGCAAGTTAGTGAGAAAAAAGGATGTAAAAACAATTGATCAAATATTGATATAATTTCTTTTTAAGATAGTAAGATATCGATCCTGCTTGCATAATGTGAGTGGTCTGTCACATTTTATTGATCTACATCTTCCATCTTAATTGATTGAACTATTTGGAAGTGAGTTGCACAGAGATGCTGTCTGGTGTTTTCAAGGGCAGATACTAACCGTTAAACCCCCTATTGACTGCAGTCTCATGTTTCCAAGGGGAATGTGCTTAAAATTGTATATTTTCACTTATTATGCATAGCTTCTCTAGGATAACACGATCTACCCTAAATGTTAGAATGAAGTAACGCAAACGAATACAAGGAAAAAAGAAGCCTCGACGACTTGTACCGTTTCTCAAATGCAAGCTTCAGGCGATACGAAAGACAATGAGCACCGTAGTACAACCAAACGTGCTTGGTGTAGGATATAAAAAAATGTGTATGATGATGATAGTGTTGTTGATGTTTAAAGTTTCAACTGGCATTATTATTATTATTATTATTATTATGCAAATAGTAACATTCTATTTACCATATTAATTTTATAAAACAAAATATACTATAGTGAAACTCCTCAAGAACGAAAGTTCAGGATGCTAGAATCCCCTCAAGATCAAATATTCTTTTAGTCCCGAATCTTTTCTTCTTAATATGATAGTTTTGTCCCCAGTAAACTAAAACCCATCAACTCTGAACACCGAAAACATTTATAGTCAGATTAAAAATTTACGCTTAAAGACACCCCCATAAAACCGAAATTCAGTTGAAACTTGGAAATATATTTAGCTCCTAAATTCTGACAAACGCTGGAACAGATTAATTACCGTTGACAGGTGCTGTACTGGTCTGAACAGTGAAACAAGGATCCGGAAAGTGTCCCCAGACATGCGTACACGCGTGTTTATAAAAACACATAGCACTTGTGTCGACACAGATTAAGGTTGGCAATAGTCTAAGATGAAGTCTTTGCACCATACAAGACAGTAAACTTTTATCGCTCATTACATGTATCAATAACTAAATGCTTGCAGGTAAGTCATTAAAGAGATAATATATGTATCGGCTGATTATCTAGTTTTGATTGATGCATTCATTTGTATATTTTTATAGTTCACTTGTTTTTAAATTAAATATCAGGGCTTTATTAACCAGGCATGTAATCTCGCTTTTGACGCTTTGCCGACGGATACTGACAAAATGATATTCCAAAAGTCAGATTCACTCAAAGGATTTTCAATGGAGAAAGATCATTACATGCATGTATTTAAGTAGCCATGATTAGTTCACTCAAAACAGTGTTTTGCATGCAGTGCTACGTGTGAGAAATTCAAATCATTTGTAATCAGCAAAGCACAGAAGCCACACTGTTGTACTGACATTAAGGTTACAAACTTACCGGTGACGTACATAACTAACAGGAAATAGTGCATGAATGCACATATAGTCATTAAATATATAAATAATTTAACCACACAGATAAGGCGACAGGAGAGACAAACCATTATGTTCTTAAATGATGATAAGCCACACGGACCTGAGTTATGTCCGAGTCACATGACTTTGAACTTTGGTCTTGGTGTCGTGAAAACAAATATAGGCCGATGATGAAAGCGACGAACATTATGATGAGAATGTATGTTAAGAACCACCTGGCAGTCATATGACATACCTGAAATTTTAGAATTTATAAAACAGATTTATACTTCGCGATCGCTAAAGATAACCATTATTTGGCTATGGCACAAGAAATGAAGCCATTAACACGAGGCACGTTAGTTAAAGAATGATGTAAGAAACAACAGACAAAGCTCCAAGCTCCAAGCCAGGCTCTTGAACTATGAACATTATAAATTATACGGATTATTTAACAATTGTGGAGTATCATTCATAATAATTATGGACTTACACTAAAGTTATAAAGGCTTCGTATCTCATTTCCCCGATGTTTCTTGTGACGAGGACAATATTTCTATGTGGAGGATCTGTATTTATTCACGTGACAGGATATGATTTTCTCTAGCAATGTATATTGTTAAAATAATTCTGCTTCAAATGAATGTATTTAAAATAAAAATGTAAATATAACAACTTTCTAGAATTTGTGCAGTTTTACACACACGTACACTGATGGTTTCATCACATAAGCTCTCAGAAAGAGATATCTTCACCTCTGCAAAAGCCTCACTAAACCAGAAACTTCTCAAAACCGAAAACGTATTGGGTCCCAAGATTTTAGGTTTTGAGGAGATTTGCTTTATACACATTCATAACGACGATCTCAAACAAAACGGGCTTTAATGTCTAGTTTGCTAATCGATAAAATTACTGTGTTAAAATTCATAGTTCACATTTTTTTACAACAACGTTACACGGAGATGCATGCAGTCCTCTATTTCAACGTTAACGTTCTTACTATTTTGGTTGACGTTGCTTACGTCAGTGCTAGAATTATTTCAATCATGGTTGACTCTGGTTATATCAATTATAGCAATCTTACTAATGGGGTTGACGCTGCTTATTTCAATGTTAATAATCATGTTATCAGGGTTGACGCTGCTTACTTTAAAATTAGCAATGTTACTCTCAGGGTAGACGCTGCTTATTTTAATGTCAAAAATTCTTGCTATCAGGACTAAGCTTGTTTATTTATATCTTAACAATTTTACTATCGGGGTTGACGCCGCTTATTTCAATGTCAACAATCTTGCTTTCAGGGTTGACGATGCATATTTCAATGTTAACAGTTTTGCTATCATGGCTGATGCTGCTTATTTTAAAGTTAGCAATGTTACTCTCAGGGTTGACACCGCTTATTTCAATGCTTGTTGTTGTTGTTGTTGTTGTTTTTCGGGTTAACGCCATTTTTCAGCACTTTATAGGCTATACATGGCAGCCAGTATTAATCACCGACCCACGAGAAGCTACTGGCAAGCTTTCTCACTAACCCACAATGGCTTAATCCGAGACTCGAACCCACGCAGACAGAGGTGAGATGGCAGTGATCCGTAAAAGAGAGCGCTTTAGACCACTCGGCCACTCGGGGCCCCTATTTCAATGCAAACAATCTTGCTATCAGGATTTACGCTGCTTATTTCCGTGATATCATCACTGAATGTAATGTGTCAGGGCTGATCAGATCCCATAGCCCGACAACCCGGACAACTCATTTTTGAAGCCGGGCAAGTAAAACTTCCAATTTAGCAAAGCCTGTTTTTGAGAACACCTCCAAATCATATATGGCTTGGTTAGCACTTTAGAGGTGTCCCCTCAAAACTGTTTTGAATACCCGAAGTTTTAATTATTTAATATCAATTTAGATGATTTTTTCTATGATCTTGCTCTGATGGTCTTGAGCCTGTGGGTTTCCGGTTCCGTATTCATCTCCCTCCAAATATGGTACCTGCTGGGCGGCTTTCCTTCCTCTTCCACCCTTTCCTAGTCCTAATTAGTTGTGTCTCTTGCCAGAAGTCATTTTTGTAAATAAACTAAGCGGCTCTTCTTTATATCTTATTGTTTCTGCTATTAAGTTTGGCACGTATGTCTCAAATTGTTGAAGATTTTCTTTATTTAATTTAAACTTGTCTATTTTATGGTCGGCATGCGCGTGTGTGCATTTCTCACCTCTCTGTCGGTGGAATCCCTTTATATATATATATATATATATATATATATATATATATATATATATATACCGTCACTTCAGTATCTATTCGGTTGTTGATTCCGATGCGCCATAGTACTTTGTTGTGCTTTTCTTTGTTTTTACTTTTTTCTTTTCTTCCACTTGGAGGGTTGGTTTATGTTCAATTTGTGGCGGCTGTTCGCTTTTCTTCTCTAGTCGTCTTTCTGTTTAGACTTTTGGGTGCCTGTCCAGCATCAATTTATTTTCCTTGTCTGTTATCCCATTGTACCGGCTGGTTGAGTACGTTTATCTCTTCCGTCGGTTATTTTAGTAGCTGGCTGGCTACATGGCTCCATAGCGTAATTTTTAATTTATTACTATTCTCCTTCCTCATGTCGGAGTAGCATTTCTTCTTGTGGTAATGGATTGTTCGCTTCCCTTATTACCATCTCATTTTCTTTTATGTGTTTTGGTTGCACTTCACCCTGGTCTAATATTTCTACTATGTTTTGAACATGCTTCTCCATTGTATTCAATGTCATTTATTTTCCTTATCCTTTTCTTTACTGCTCTTGTAATGCTTTGTCCTTTCTATCACTTTCCTTTTTATTTTTCCTTTGCCATTCGTGTTTGCTCTATAGGGTGATATTTTGTTATTTTTTCTGTCCACAGGCTAACATGGTACTTGTCAATGGATTTTAAGATATGATTAATATTGGAATACATATATGTCTTTACCACATCGGGCCGTTCCATTAAACATATTGGCGTAAGTGTCCAGGAATTTACGTTACTCTCTATTTGTTTTTTCATAACTTTATATTTTTCCTTTTCTTCTCGTTTTGCGAAAAAAAATCCTAACGCTTTTACGCTTTCCTAGATCAAGTTTTGAGCAATCCATGATTGCCACACCAGTTTCCTATTTTAAGTATTTCGGTTGTATCATGATTAATGTTAGACCCTGAAGCTTTACCAAATTTTTCAAATTCCGTTTCTAGATGCTTGAAGGAATTTGGCTCTTTAATAAAGTTTGTGCAATCGTCTGTATGTTGTAACATTTTTATTTCATCCCTTATATTTGGAATTTTAATATCTTCTATATTTTTGTCAAGTCTTACTTTTATGCTTAGAATTTCAATCGCTATTATATAGAATAGCTTTGATAGTGGGCATCCTTGCCTCACTCATCTTTGCACGTCACATTCCCCATTGTTAGCGCCATTTACCTGTACTCTTCGAGGTATTTTGCTATACATGACCTTAGTCCATATTTAGGAAATTTTCCCAAATCCAAAATTCTGAAATACTGTTTGTATATAGTTATGTTCCAATCTGTCGAATGCTTTTTCCTAGTCGAAAATTCCATAGCACCTATCAGACCTGCTTCTCGTAAATACTCTGTAATAGTTCTTATGCTCAATATATTGTTTTGACCCGCTTGTTTGATTAAAATTAATTATTTTATCCATTCCTTTTCTAATTCTCTCAGCTAATATTTTACTTAAACTTTTGTAGTCAGTATTTAGGGGGGAGATGGCCTCCATTTTTTAATGTCTTCTCTGTCCCCTTTCCCTTTATATATTAATGTGAGTATCCCTTCCCTTATTGCTTTATACCATGTCTCATTTCTCAGTAGTATGTTGTTGTATAACAATTCTAGGATGCGTGACAACTCATCTTGGAACATTTTATAAAATTCCGCGTTGAGTCCATCTCTCCACCTGGGGATTTCCCTTTAGTTAATTGGCTTATACTCTTTTTAATTTCATCCATGGAGACGAAATCATCACATAGGCTTTGATGTTCTGATGATATCATCTCGCACTTAATCCCCTCTATGTAATCATCTATAGTTTCATTTTCAATCGTTTGTGATATGTATAGGTTACTGTAAAATTCTTTACTGTATCTAAGATTTCATTTTTCCACGATATCACATTATTCCCATTATCTTTTTGTTTATCTATATATTTTTCTCCCCCCCCCCCTTCGTAATTCCTCCCATTTATATAAACCTTCCGCTCGTTTTTATATATTCCAGTGAATTCTCCCCCTTTTATTTATCTTCCCTGATTTTCCTCCTCGAGTATTTTGTCGAGTTCTTCTTTAAGTGATTTTTCCATTTCCCCTATATTTCCTTTCTCTTAATGCCTTTTGATTGCCTCTTTTTCCATTTTCTGTTTCTCTCTCGTTATTGCAGAATATTTTTTTTGTCTCTTTCTTCTTGAAAATATTTGTTAATTTGTCCCATTCGGTTATTATATCTATATTCCCTTTGTTTGTAAAACTTTTTATTTCTTCCCCGATTTCTTCAATAAAGTATTTTCCTCCAGAATTCTGTTATTCAATTTCCAATGCCCTTTACCTCATTTATGTTTACTTTTCGTATTTATTTCTAGATATATTAATTTATGATCAGATATGTATATATGAGTGATCACTGCATCTTTATATATGTTGTGCTCATAATATGTGGAAAATTTTTTATCCAGTCTACTACCTTGGTTGTATTTGTAATCACAGGTAAAATCCCTTCTTAGTAAATTTAACTTTCTATATATATCTATTAAATTATGTTTGATGAAAAAGTTCTCCATTTCAAGTTTAAACTTTATATCATTAGTAGCAAGTTCTCACACCCTGTCTATTGTATTCCCCACCCCCAATTAAAATCTCCTCCTAATAAGAGGTTATCCATTGAAATTGTTTCTAAATATTTAAACAGATTTTCAATGAGTTGATGCTTTTTTGTATTTATTAGCTGGTATGTATACATTGATGAAATGAATGTCCTCTATCACAATATGTATCATTCTTCCCGCAAAAAAGTTTCCCTCATTTTTCCGCTCCCAAGTTACTCCATTTTTATTTTTTTTTTAAAGTATCTACCCCTCCCCTTACATCTTCTATATAACCATTCACAATCAAAACTCCATTTAATTTTTCCTCACATATAGTTATTAGTTCTTTAGTGAACTTATTATGGGTTTCTTGTATTAAAATCAGATCATAATTTGTCTCGATGTTAGTTTAATTAATTTTTCCCTATTTATTCCATTTACATTTGTTGAGGCTATACAGACACATTTTCCCTCCATTTTTGCCTCTCCACAGGTTGTCGCATTTTTGGTTATACACTTAATATTATAGGCTTTAATTTAGAGTTAAATTATCCCCTAAGGGGTCAAGTAGTAATATATTTGATTAGTTTGAGGAAGCACCGCCCCCTCCCCCCCCAAAAAAAATACATTAGTTTGGTTTTCTTTCTCAGTTTCACTTTCTCCTTTTGTCATGTTGTTTTCAGTTTTGTCAATGTGTACCTCATCTGTTTCCATGTCATCTTCAGTGTGTTTGATGTCACTGTCTTCTTCACTATCTGTTTCAGTTCCTATTTCCGTGTCGGTGTCAAACTTTTCGTCGCTTTCCTCCTTGTCGTTGTCGTTGTCATTGTCATTTTCTTGGCTATCGTCTTCGTTTTCCTTGTCGCTGTCCTTTTCACTGTCCTGTCTAATCTTTTTAAATTTTAGTATGTTGGCTTAATTTTTATCGTGTGCCGTTTGTGGGGTATCTAACTCAGTCTTGGTATTTTTATTCTTCTGTGAGGAGCTTGATCCTGAGAGAGCTTTCTTTTTTTTCAATTTTTCCCTAGGTAATTGTATTGGCGGCATGGGCCTCAGTCCTATTAGGTCTATGGGCCCGCGCTCTAGAGAGTTTTCATCTTCTAGCAAAAGCGTGAATCTGCTTTTAAGTGCCACATGCCCCTCTTTATATGGAGTGGGAGCTTTCCCAGTTTTATTGGGGCTTAGGAAATTTTCCCATTCTGGGGTGTTTTGTGAACTTTAATCCCTTATTTCAGTTAGATCGATACTTGGCATAGGTTTTGTTTTTCTTTTTCTTTTCGCTTTGCTTTGTTGATTCCCCGTCCTTAGAGCACTCTTTGTTGGGATTGTTTGTTTCGTTTTCCCTTCTTACTTCCTCTATTAGATTTGATATTTCTGTGTTAATGTCAAGTTTGTCTATGTTGGGGTTTGGTTGGATATTTGCAACTTTGTTGGCATAGGTGGGTGCTGCTGGGGGATTTTACAATCCTTTGGACTATCCCCCACTTGTGTGCAACTAGGGCACTGCCTATCCATTTCACTGTCCCTGTACCAACTTTTGAGCAGAAAGCCCATGACGTTGAAGAAAGTTGGTACTTTCTTCGCATCTTCCGTGGGGACTGTTAGGATTCTAACTCCTGATTTCACCTCCCTGAAACCCCAGACTGTTGCCATTTGTTTGCTTTAAATTTAGTTTTTAACTTGTAGTCAATCGTTTCCACATCCTCTTATGTTGTTGTCGATTTCTGGAGGGAGGCCGGAAATAAAAACGTCTATCACCTTGTCCTCGACCTCTCTGGCAATGGGTGCAGAACTGTTTACTGTTGCCTGTATCTCCTTTACTTCAATAGTGGAAGCTTTTGTGTTACTCACCCTTAGCGGGCGGTATCAACGAAAATCCTACCCATCTCTCCCTCCGAATCGAAGTTGTTTCACCTTACATAAAATGTCCTTTAGACACAATATAGTTTTTTATAGTATTCATTATTTGATCATTGTTATCACATTTCCACAGGAAAGCATTGTTGTTATTATATAATCAATTATTTTTAAAACCACTTTATTTTCATAATGCACATCAATATATAATATATTGTTCATCTGATATTTGTATTTATTATACATATTTCCATAATCAGTAGTATCCTATTTATTTATGTATAATCACATTGAGCAATCGTATGTAGTTTGGCAGATTTTGCTGTTTTGCATAAAGGGCATTTCGGTATTATTCTAATCCTATTGCGTTTAACAGCTTCTTCTCCTGTAAGCCAAGCGTTGTGTAGATATTTAAAAATAATACTTTGTGTTTTACAGATCTTATTTCATCACAGTTTTTCCAAGTTCTTGCCCAATTAACCCACAAGTTGTCTTGTTCTACGTTACATCTTATTATTTTAGTTACATCATCTCTGATCTAGTCATAGTTTTTTTTTCTATCTATTTGCCATAGCTCTATCATATCTCTAGTAGCAGGGGTCTTGGCAGCCCAATCCTTCTCTACTTTTATCTATATAGCGTATCTTTTTGATATAATGCATTTCATATATCCATATATAGTTTATAATTTCATTATCAACTTTGTTTAGAATTGTATTACCCATGTCGATAGATTTAATTATATAATTGATATTTGAATATAAATATGTTTTAGTCACTTGGGCCCGCTCCATGATGGCGTTAGGGCCCAGACTTTCGCATTTTCTCTTATTTTGTTGATTCTATGTTTGCAGTTTTTTATAGTTTATTTTCCTCCAAATTTCCTCAGTAGGTGATTGCCTCTCCAGTTGCATATTTTAAGAATTTCACTCATGTCATGGTTTATTTTCGAACCAGACACTTTACCAAATTTTTCAAATTCTTCTCCCAAGTTTTTATAAGATTGTCCTCTCTTGCAAAGTTCGTACAATCGTCAGCATGTTGGAGCATATAAAATTCTTCTTTTATATTTGGTATTTGTATACCTTTCATTCCTGGGGTGTTTGTAACCGAATGATTGTTGTTGTTGTTGTGGGGTTTAACGCCATTTTTCAGCACACGATAGGCTATACATGGCGGCCAGTATTAATGGTGGAGGAAGAACCCGAGAAAATCCCGGAAAAAACCACCGACCCACGAGAAGCTACTGGCAAGCTTTCTCACATACCCACATTGGCTGAATCCTAGACTCGAACCGCCGCAGACAGAGGTGACATGGCAGTGATCCGTAACAAAGAGCGCTTTAGACCACTTGGACATTCGGGGCCCCGTAATCGAATGACTTAGAATTTCAATTGCCATTACGTATAATAGCATTGATAGTTGGCACCCTTGCCTCACTGAACTTTGTATATCAAATTCCTTCGTGCATTTTCCATTTAGCTGAACACATGAGGTTTTTCATGTGATTAGGATTAGGGTCCATTTTCGAAAATTCTGTCCAAAGCCAAATGTTTTTTTAGTATATAGTTTTCTTTTAATCGATCGAAAGCTTTTTCCTGGTCGTAATATACCATAGCAGCTTTCATGTCTCTTTCGTTTATGTAATCTATTATAGTTTTAATATTTATAACGTTGCTCTGAATATCCCGCCCTTTTCCCCCACAAGTTTGATTTTCATTAATTATTTTATTTATCCCACCCTGTACCCTATTTGCTAAAATCCTACTCAAGATTTTGTAATCAGTATTCAGAAGTGATATTGGTCGCCAGTTTTTAATGTCATCCTTTTCGCCTTTCCCTTTGTAAGTAATAATAATGATTCCATTTCTCATGGATTTAGACATTTCTTTTCTTGCTTAAGAATATATTATTGTTTAGAGCATTCAAGATCGGCGTTCACCGTGGGATTTTTGGTAGAATTCCACAGTGAGTCCATCTATCCCTGGCGATTTTCTTTTTATAAGTGTAGTAATGTTTCCTTTAATCTCGTAATCTCTTCATCTGAGATGACATCGCCACACAGGTCTCTGTTCTGCTGATATCATCTAACAGTCAACATTTTTTATATAATTGTCGATTATATTTGGATCTATAATTTGTGTGGTGTATAACTCTTTGTAATATAAATAAATACTATTTAAAATTTCTTCTTTTGTCATATGAGTTGCTTTGTTTATTTTTATTTTATTTAGTAGTTTTTAGTCCCTTTTCCTAAATTCTTCCCGTTTATATAAACTGTTTGCCTTTTTATAGATTTCTGTAAATTTTCTTGCCCAAATTATTCTGCGGTGATTTTCGTCTTCTTCAGTTATATTTATTTTATTTATTAGTTGCTTTTTTCTTCTTCATCTCGTCTTAATTTAATTTCATTTTTATCTTATCTTTTTCAGCCCTCATGTTCGAATATTCAATTGATTTTCGTTTTATTATATCTTTTAGTGCATCCCACTCATTTATTATGTTAATGGTTTCTTCATTTTTGAAAGCTTCAATTTGGTTTTCTTTTAAGTCTATATATTCTTGTTCATTTATTTTGTTGTTCAGTTTCCATTCTCCTAAGCCCCATTTTTCAAAACTGCCATTGTAAAGCCTCTGCTAAAGACCATAACGATTTAAAGAACTACCGCCCAGTTTATAATCTCCCATTCATATAAAAACGATTAGAAAAGGTTGTTCTGTCCCAGCTTGTATCTCACATGAATTCAAACAGTCTTTTAAGCAATGTAAAATCTGCAATTCGCCCTTGCCACAATACTGAAACTACTCTTCTAAAAGTAGTTAACGACATTCTCTTTGCTTTGTATAGCGGAAAGATAACAGTCGTCACCCTCCTTGATTTGTCTTCAGCATTATACACAATAGACCTTGATATATTACTTCACCGTCTCCAGCATGTATTGGCATTCATGATACGGCCTTACTGTGGTTCAAGGCCTACTTGGTCAAGAGGACACAAATTGTGTCTGCAAATGGAATACACTCCAGCTCAGTTAATGTATGTTTTGGTGTTCCACAAGGGTCTGTTCTTGGACATGTCCTCTTCATTCTACACACTCAGCTACTTTCAAGTGTTATAGATCATCATCCAGTGTCTCACTAATGTACGCTGATGACATCCAAATATACAAATCTAGCCACCCAACTGAAGCTGATGCTACTCTCCAAGGTGTAGAGAGGTGCATCTCTGATGTGAAATCATGGATGACATGTAACAAGCTGCAGATGAATGATGATAAAACTGAGGCCATTCTGATCACAACACAAAGACTTTCTCATTCATATCATTTACCTCAAACAATAAATATCAGCAACACCAACATTAAATTCACAAAATCAGTACGAAACCTAGGTGCTTCTCTGGACAATACTCTCACGTTGCATCAACATATCATGAACATATTCAAGGCTGCATATCTTGAGCTGAAACGCATCAGCTCCATTCGCAAATATCTATCAGCTGATGCCACTAAAACACTTGAGTGTTCATTAGTACTTTCAAGACTGGAGTATTGTAACTCATTTCTGTCAGTTTCATCTCAGTATCTGCTCCAGAAACTTCATAAAGGTCAAAACACAGCTGGTCGGATCATACTTAGAGTACCACGATCAGGGCACACGTCCCCGCTGCTCTTTTCCCTACATTGGCTATACATTCGATTCAGAATCAAACACAAAATTTGTTCTCTGTGTTATGTTTCACTGATGGACTCTAGTCCAACATACGTATCCGACCTCACCCATGTGTGCACACCAGCAAGATACTTACGCTCCTCTTCTGACAATCGTAGTCTCATTATTACCACTACGAAAACAAAGTCATATGGACAGCATTCTTTTGCATACCAGGGCCCAGTAACATGGAATGAATTGTTCACTGAACATAGACACAAAAACACAGTGATCCCGTTCAAGAGTGCTCTCAAAACGCACTTATTTCGACTCCAAGAACAAGCTTAAAGACCTAATAATGTTTCCACCCTTTAATATTTTCAGCATGTTTTTATGTTTTCTAATTTATGGTGTTCGTTTTTGTAATCATATTATTATATATGTTTTTATGTTATATGTGTTGTCTAATGTTGTGAAGCGCTTAGAGCTTCTAAAGATTAGACGCTATACAAAGTCCTCATTATTATTTTTATCATTTACCTTATTTTTATTTTTAAGTTCAAAGTAACCATTTTGTGGTCGGATAGTTTAATGTCTATGATGGTTGCATTTATATAAGTTAAAGGATCATAATAATTACCGTAAAACCTATCAAGTCTACTTGAATGTTCTTGTTTATAGTTGAAAGTAAATTCCCTTTTTAAAATGTTGTTTTCTATATACGTCATGTAGTGTATGTTTGTTTATTAGAGTTATCCTTTCTTTCCTATATATCTTATCACTTGTTGTTAGATCAGTCGTTCTATCCCTTCTTAATTATTTTTTGTTTAGGGTGTCATCAGAAAGATGCTCCCTCCCCTAATTTCCAAAGTTTTAAAAAAAGAGTTGTCATATTTTTGTGTGTCCCCCAAAAGTATGTATGTGTGTCTTTTTATAATAGAATTTAGATAAAAGATTATCAAAGTTTTAGAGTTTTTGATGGGGTATTTAATCCCTGGTATGATTTATAGGGTTGTTCATCCGACTCTGGGTTATGATCCCTAGTGTCCGAGTTCCTTCCCTTGCTTGTTTGGTGATCTTTGCCAGAGATCTCCCAAGTCCCGTGTGTGATATATGTGTTTACTACATTGTATGTGTGCCATGTTTCTCTGTTGGGACGGCAGTCATAATCGGATTGTTTCCCAGTAGTCTTCTCATATTCTTATGATTATAGTTATTTTTTTTTAAATTTATATTTTTAATTTTAATTTTGAGATAATTTATATTTAAATTTAGTTTGATTGTTTGAATTTTAGTCGAGAAAACGATGTAATATATTAATTTTTGAAAAAAGAAACCTTCTATTTTAGCTGACTGATCAATGTGTCTCGTTTTCTCGCCATTTCTTTAATTCAGAATGAGAGGCTATATCCGGATAAGGATCCACATTTTTCTTTATTCCTGAATGTTTCTCCTTGAACGGAGTATAGCCCTCTCCTTTATGTATAGATAATGTAAATACAATTATAAAGATTTTCTTTTTATATTTGGTGTTAGTTCTCGATTAGTATTGTTACATGTTTAATAATAATATCTATTTTAATCCCTTGTTTTTGTTGTTTTGTTTTTGTTGTCCATTTCCTCCATTTGGGTCTTTCTGTTGCTATTTCGCAGGCCTGTCCACTTCGCGTAGCGCCTTGTGATTTAGCCCTACGACGTATATGCAACTTACTTCACCCACACGGGGGTTTCCTGCATCCCTTAAACTATATGACTTAATGGAGAAAAAAAGCAACACAATCCACGTGTTACCTGTTCGGCGTCTGACTATTCTCTCTTATCATTACTTTCAAACCGAAGACACTGGATGTTCAATAATATTTTTTCCTTAAAGTTCCATTTTCTAGGTTGAGATTTTAGATTTTATATGTTAAATTGTACAGTGGTGGTTTAAATTTATATTTCTTATCTCGACGTTTTACAGCGTATATTTTGCATTTCATAGTGGTGGTGGAAATTTCAATATCATATGACGAGAATCCCTAATTCACACTTTGCATGCAACTATTTGCGATGAAAGTTTTATTTCATATAGAGTGTTAAGATGTATCATTTGTGTATTCAGTTATAGTATTTATAGCGTGAAACTTATCATTCGTGGTTTGAGAATTACTAAGAACTTCTTCACTAGAAGTTGCTCTGGCTATAACAACTGCGTTATTTTTAAATATGAAAGATTCCCATTGATTGATTTTGATGAACAACAATACAATGAAACATCTACATATATTAGTTATCTTACTGCTCTTTATTGACGAAACTCTAACCAGTGAGCTGCAGGACTACATTTTAAGTACATATCGTTATCTACAACTGTTACAAAATTGTACTCAGGATGATTTGGAACGGCTGTTTTTGCACCATGAAGGGTTAATTGTAATCATCGTTGGAATAATGCACGAGAGCTTATAATTATATTATTATTATTATTATTATATACATTTCGTGCAGTATGTGTGCATGTATTTAAAATAGACAAGATGGATATGAACAACACTGATACAGCCTTCTTCATCGGAAAATCTTGGACCAAAAATGTGTTTCCTGTTGCACTTGTTTCAAAAATCAGGGTATATATAATGTATTTAACGCATCAAGTATCCTGGAACGCTCTATTAGTGCGGTACTTAATTTTATTATGGGTACAGATTAAAACCGTTTTGCAATTCCTGCATACTTGTAATTTGTAAAGTTTCTATGACTTTCCCTCTTTATATTCCAATAAAATATCTTTATCAATCGAAGCGCGTAAATGTAAAGGAAACATCATATAAAGGCTGACCCAAATTAACGTACCGCAGGGGTTCAACTCTATATTATCGCGGTATTTGCCTAACTTGTGTATGGCAGCACGCACTTATTATAATAAACATTTCGCAGCTTACCTTTGAGAAGGAATGGCCACGCATGGATTGGCATACTATTTCCACTAACGACTCAAGGATCCAATGATTAAATTGAATACACGAATGTAATTAAAGTTCAAATTCATTAATAACAGCATTAGAAATTGCAAACAAATATTTAACTTTTTATGAATTTTAAATGCAATGTGGACAAAGAAATGTAAAAATATTATTATTATTATTTTTGAAAAATTGCTGATTTCAAGAAAGTTTAACAGTTATTGTATTCCTATATATGTACGATATGCATGATCACAAGCAACATTTTATAAGTTTTTGTCCATATCGGCAACCATGGAATGAAATTTCAAGCTTAACATCACATTGGTATATGACTTTTAGTCATCAAACATCAGACCATACACTGAATATATTTCGTAATCAAAGCCAATGCAGGTATAGCAAGTTCGACAAGAGTTTTGGGTACATGGAGAACTCGCCCCAACGTACCTGGAGACATTGCTCAAGGGTGTCTGGAGAAATCATCCTAGATTGTATGTATGTATGTAATATATGTATGTATAACCTCATATTTGTATCTATGATTCCTGGGGCGACTTCTTCAAACACAATGGGGCAACTTCTCCAACAACCATAGGACGCCATCTCCTGACACCTGGGAGTTCTCCATGGGTCGGTTTCTCCACTGTTCTGAGTTTTGTATATGTTGATCAACAGAATTGCATGCACTTTTCAAAAAGGTGATGTTGATTGTTTTTTAATGTAAACTGGGCTAAACTAGATGCACAAATTAATTTCTGTAATTTTTAAACACAATTTATTTATTTTTTCCCTCAGGGAAAAAGTGTTAGGGTCATCGACGATCGGCCGACCGGAAAAACATTTTTGGTTTAGAGACAATGTTCAATATACAGTATATATATATATATATATATATATATATATATATATATATATATATATATATATATATATATATATAATGTATAATTCGTACTAAATGGAGATTCAAACCCAGATCCACATATAGGAGGCAAGGACTGAAATTGACGGATTTTTATTATTTTTATTATTATTATTATCAACTGACAGCAAATTAACAGTCAAATAACTTGTTGGGTCTGTTTATATCTAATAAGAAAGCAGTAAGTATGTATGTATGTATGTATGTAGGTATGTATGTAGGTAGGTATGTATATATGTATGTATATATAAATATGTGTGTATATGTCTATATGTAAGCATGTATTTAAGCATGTATGTATGTATGTATGTATGTATGTGTATGTGTGTATGTATGTATGTATGTATGTATGTATGTATGTATGTATGTATGTTATTTAACATCAAAAGAGCTATACAATATCAATAAAACTAAGTTTCTTAAGTGTAAAAGCCAAACACTAAGAATATAAACTCACCAATAAATATGCATCACACACCCAATGAGAGAGAGATAGAGAGAGAGAGAGGGAGTTATGTACCTCTTTTCCATTTGAAAGAAGGCCAATAGATGTTCTTACATACAGCGGCTTATCTTTTCATATCTTTGTGATAAAATATCCGGTCATCTCCTGGCCAGCCTCTATAGATGGTGGTAGAAGTCTCTGATGACAGAATGCAGAAGCTGTAAGCTGAAGAAAATAAATTGTTTTGTAATTTCTATTTGAGCACTGAAATAATCATGTTTTCCAATTTCATTCATACAGTGAGTCTTAAAACTATTCCAATATTTAGAAGTCACTAAAGTATCACAACACTAAATCATGATTCCAATAAAGCAATTAAGAAAAATGTACTCTTTTCAGGCAAACATTATAAGCTTTTAATATGCCCTGTTATTTCTACACATTTTTAGAAATTTTTTGGGATACTGAAAACTCCCATCCTGTATAGCCGTCCATTAGTACATGTTTAGAATAGATGCATGTTAATTAAACAAACTCTCATCATTAGTTTCCCTGTGTCATTAACGTTTATTTTTAATAAAGGCATCAGTTATTACTTATCACATACGGTTACTGAAACAAACAAATCTGGGACATTTCTCTTTACTTTTTTCAAAACTTGGTACATCCAGTCAGTCATAAAGGGTTAACAATTCTTACCCTTGGAATCAGGTGTTTTTGGGTGGTGCAGGTATGGATTATGGTGGGAAAGAGGAATGTGTCAATGTAGATGTGAGCATCCACTAGAGAGCAAGCAAAGTTAATCTAGTGCTCTGAATTGTGTTGGGAAAATACCATGTCAACATTAACAAGGTATTTATAACTAAAAAAATCATCGTTGTGGAATACAGTCATGTTTATCTTTAAGGAAAGAAAGAAATCCAAAATTGCTATGTCCGATAACATATTAATTTTAAAGCTATACAGAGATTTTGGCATGTATACTGTAATTCTTCTACTACAATTCGTTGTACGATTACTGTAGGAAGTTATACATATTTAACAGACAAACTGAACCGCAACTTCTCTTAAGAAAAGTTTAAGTGACTTCAAACGTCAATACTTACTAGAATTATATGATAAAAGATATTCATGTAGATGATGACCAGTACAAGGTCAGACCTCTGAAATGAGGTTAGATTGATATTCAAGGTACAAATTCAGGCTTTGACCATAGTATTAAGTTAAATATATAGTGCTAGAGTATAGATGGGCCATGCAAAGAAACAAGTTCATAAATGAAGGTTATTCTTCCACAACTTCTGTTTATTATTCAATATGTGGCAATCACCCTCAAGCTTTATTGTATTACTGATTAGGATGCTATATGAAACATTCAAACACTTTATATAATGCATTTACTGCAATAAACATACATTTTGAACTCGATCAGTAATATAAATTTAATATATACATGATAAAACACTCTCTTAAAGGGAGTGAACATGTAGAATTGTAACCATCATTATTAAACAGTGGCATATATAACTTCCGTGAAAATATTGTTGGAGACATGCACTAATGTAAATTAAGAAAGTAGGGCTTGAAAGCTTAAAACGTTATCTACTTACTGGGTGACAAAATAAATCAAGCCATGGTGATCATGGCATAATAAATCAAACCATAGAGCATCCACATGCATATATTACCCTAAAAACAAAATTGCTAAGAGCTTGGGGACTTTCCATTTAGTATGTACGCTTGGGGGGGGGGGTAACCCAAATATATACGCTTGCATATGGGGGGGGGGGGTCTACTGATAATGTACTTTCGCATAGGAAACGGAGGTGGGGAATGGGGTGGGTGAAACCTTGACAATAATTTGTCTTATACGTGACCTGTTCGACTGGGTTCAGTTGGCATTTGAATTTTAGCGGACACTAGACAAATTGTTTAAAGTTACGCAGTTTATTTTTTTTTTATGCTGCCAGACATTCAACGTCGGTGGACTATCTGTTTATTAAACACATTAATACTATTAATCCTTTATGGTTTCTGCGTGGATTAAATATAGGCCATTCTATAGATTGGTGGTGGTGGGGGGTGTCAAGCATACGTGGGGGTGGAAATAAGGATGTAGGTGTACAGGAAGGGAAGAGGGGTCAAGCTTTGCCAGTGTTCTGCGTATGTACTAAATGGACGACCTTAAAGCTTGTAATGCAGGTCTGTGACATGTTTGCGATGTGATGATTGTTGGGTATGGTTTTATTATATCAAAGCAACTGTAATATTATTACATGTATTATTATTATTATTATTATTATCATATTTTGCAAATAAATCTGGGTCATGTACAATACTGACAAATGTTGATAAAATTGCCAAATTGTGTAAGAGGTGTCTGGTGGCCTCATCATCAAGAATGTGCTTATCAGTGCATAATGCTGATCCTCAATGTATAATCAATGTAATAAATACATGATTTGCACAACCAATTGATTTTAACAAAATACTGACTTGATTTCTGACACAAAATAAAACATCTAGCTGCTTGATAAAATATGTTGCTCATATTCAAAATTTGGCTTTTCTATTTGGTATTGAAACTTTAATAGCCACAAAAAAGCAGACGCATGTTCCTTGGATTAGAGCCTTAATAAATGGAAGTCATTAAGAATAGCCTCTTCTCGCTGTCTCAGTGATGATTTGATTTTGCCCTCTTGTCTATTTTTAATACTGTTCATTCATCTTTACAACTATCCAACACTAAAAATATTTTTAAGCAAAAGGCAATTCTTAAAAGAAAGCTGCACAGTAACAAATCCAGCAAAATGTTATGGTAAACTATTGTTGCGGTGAACAACATTATTGCAATGACGTATTAACATGACAACACATTATTCGACAATAAAACCTGTTTAAAAAGACCACCTGGCTTGAGACATGATACTCTATGGACAAACTAACCAAACTGTCATATAGAGAAATTACCTCCAATGATGAAACATGTGTCTTGACAGACTGCGTTTTATTAGCACAAAGGGTGGTCTCCCAAAATAGAAATCATGTATTCTTAATCATATTGTTTAGAAAACCATTTTCTTTTTTACAGTTACCTGCATAAATCTGTCAATGTATCATGAAAGACATCGCACATTTTCTGAAGGATATGGTAATAATAATAATAATAACCTGTGCATTGCTCATGTGCATTATTCCAACGATGATTACAATTAACCCTGCATGATCCACACACCTCTGTTCCAGGAACTCTAAGATATTCATATCATCGTCAGCACAATTTTGTAACAGTTGTAGATAAAGATATCTACTTAAAATGTAGTCCTGCAGCTCACTGGCTACAGTTTATTTAATAAAGAGCAGTAAGATAACTAATATATGTAGATGTTTCATTGTATTGTTGCTCATCAAAATCAATCAACGGGAATCTTTCATATTTAAACATAACGTGGTTGTTATAACCAGAGCGACTTCCAGAGAAGTTCTTAGTAATTCTCAAACCACGAATGATACGTTTCAAGCTATAAATGCTTAACATGAATACACAAATGAGACATCTTATCACTCTATATGAAATAAAACTTTCATCGCAAACAGTTGCATACAAAGTGTGAATTAGAGATTTTCGTCATATTATATTTATATTTCAACCACTGCTATGAAATTCAAATATACGCTGCAAAATGTCTACATAGGAAATATAACTTTAAACCACCACTGTATAGTTTAACATATAAAATCTAAAATCTCAAGCTTGAAAATGAACTTTAAGGACATGCAATCTGATCCGACACGTAATACCGGATTTTTCGACATACAACATCGAACATTCAACTGAAATTTTCTCATTGGACCAGTTTTTGTCCGCTACGGCGACTCGTACATTTTGCCTAACAACTACAGCTTTAAGGTATCACGGTACCAATTGTGTTTCCATAGACCTTAATGCTAATGTTTGGAGACATAAATATATTTTATATCCTACTTTAGCGCGCATGTCACACACATTTCTAGAGAGCAGTGTTAGATTGTGAATTTGACAAGGACAAAACCAGGTACTCCATTGCATTTAAGAGAGATAACTCTGCTGGAACTAAACAGGGGTAAGAGTTATCTAGTCACAACAGACACAGTTTCAGACATGTATACCACATTTTTTAAAAATCATAAAAAATACAATATATTATCTAGATAGGAATTAACATAATTTTAGATGTTGCCAGGAGGCACAACTTCTTTTTAATTCTAACAGAAAGAACAACTCTTACATAATGCACCAATCACAATTAGTTTTGTTGTTTCCTTCGAAATACAATGTTCCCGACACCTTAAGTTCCGCCCTCCAGGACTTGCGCTATTGGTACCGTTATACCTATAGCAAACTTTATTTTTACCAATAATCTGTGAAATAGTTCAGGACTGTATTAGTAACAAATGTACTTAGTCTCACTTGTGAGAAAAAATTTTATGAGGTACTAAGCTAGGTGGACATGACGCAATCTTATTATAAAGTATAAGCTTTGAACAATTTACACAGTCTGCAGATACATGTGCTCACTAACCACCAGTCCTCACATAAAGGTCTACCTTCCCATCCTCTTTGTAACACAAATAGAAAACTTCCCTCCTTTGCAATGTGAATTAAATTGATTCAGTAAGCCAATCACTCACCAAATATAGTAAATCACAGCTTCTAAGTGGTTATGTTGGATTCGGGGTGAAATTACGGGAATAAAATACAGAAAAATGCCAAATATAAACACTAAGTATAGTGCGTCAAATGGAGTTAAAACAGAAGAAAGTGTATATTTAAAAGGGAGAGGTATCTTATGATAAAGGAATTAAAGGAGACAAAATCAGCAATGCGAAAAGTCAGAAGTGAAAATTTGATGACATATATATGGGGCAGGGTCCCATAGGTCCAATGACAGCCCAAAGACAACTGTGCTATTACATCCGTTACAGGTACACAAATTTCAGGTGAAGTGGTGTTCATTTCCATCTAATATAAAGTGGTGAATCATTTAGATAATATAAATACATATAAAGTATATTTCTTCTACATAAGAAATTAACAATAATGGGCTAAAAAGTTAGGCCGTAACTTGCCTTGACCAAAGAAAACATACTTTATCAGTTTTCAAACTTGTAAACTTTACTGGGAGGATTTTTAAATTGCTCCTACTTACATTTGCATCAAGAATGAGGGCTGATATAACATTTCTCAAATCTTCTCTTTATTTGCATAACCTGTCACTGAAAATGTGAGTTTTTATTTTATTTAAATGTTATGACTAGTGTAAGGGAGATAACTGAATGATATACATAATTTGTGGTAACCTCTAATATATTATCCATGTAATATATATAAGTTCATGAACAAACTGCATTAACTTCATTGCAATTAAATTATCCAAAAATACATTATTGATAAAGTGAGAACCTAACATTTACACTTCTATATTTAGTTGAGACTTCAAGAGTCATGTAATTTTAATTTCTAAGATGACGCGGCTGTTTCATATCACATAGTTCATATTTTCTACAATGCCGGCATGTAAAGTGGAGGCTTCCATAACCATGCAGACATGATCATATGCCAGTTTTGATTCTTGCGATGGAATGCAAAGTTTAAAGAACACTGTGGATTTGAATGGAATAAATGAACACTGTGTGACTAAAATGATTATCCATCAGTAATGTTGGACCTAATATGGAAATTCCACAAGAACTGATGGAAAGAAATAAATAGAATTAATTGAAAGTCAATAGTAGATTATAACTGTGCTTATACAAGTGTCAATGGGAAATGCTGACTGAAAGAAACTGCTCTTGTCTGTTGGTATTCCCTGCTACTTCAACAAAAGGGAATGCAAGGGAACTTAACTAACTGCATGAACAAGTTCAAGGCTTGAAAGTGTACACAAATGGACAATTAGAGCAAGACAATTCAATTCAAAGTGGGTAGGAACACCATATCTTTAATAAATTACATAAAATTACTCATACCAGAACATCCTACATGATACAAGTGATCTATCAACTTAGAGTGTTCTCTATCCTGGTTTATGGCATGTCTTCCAAGAACAAGATAGCTGTTTTTGTACATATGATTTTTCATCTTTTACAGGTAAAATAGTCAATATTTGGCTAAAATAAACTATATTATGTTTACATATCTTATTTTGTTGCATGTATTCCAATCTAGGAGCTAACAGCACAGATATAAAGGCATCAGGCAACACAATTCTATATCTGCCATAGCTCTAGTTATCAAAAGTCCCCATCCAAAGCCAACTTGTGCTATTTTCTGAAGATTTCATACATTTTATTCTTAAAAGACTTTCAATATTTGATCAAAACTGTTCAGCACCCATTTGTTTTCCTACATCAAACTAGTAAAGTTCATAAATGCCGCCCACATGTATGCGTTTCTATGGTTACACTGCGATGCTATTCTTCCCTTTAGGTAGCACGGTACCAATTGTTTTTCCATAGACTTTAATGCTAATGTTTGGATAAATAAATATATTTTATATCTTACTTTAGCGTGCACGTCACACACTTTTCTAGAGAGCAGTGTTAGATTGTCAATTTGACAAGGACAAAACCAGGTACTCCATTGCATTTAAGAGAGATAACTCTGTTGGAACTAGACAGGGGTAAGAGTTATCTAGTCACAACAGGCAAAGTTTCAGACATGTGTACCACATTTTTAAAAAAAATCATATAAAATACAAAATATTATCTGGATAAGAATTAACATAATCTCACATGTTGCCAGGAGGCACAACGTTTTTTAAGCCTAACAGAAAGTACGACTCATATATAATGCACCAATCACAGCTAGTTTTGTTGTTTAGTTCGAAATACAATGTTCCCTACACCTTAAGCTCCGCCCTCCCGGACTTGCGCAAGTGGTACCGTTATACATGAATTATGTGTACGTAAAACAGTTCCTTGTCTTCCGGTTTTGACTGAATGCTTGAAACATAATTTGGGCAGGTCTTTTGATAAAGTTTGACTTCGAGGCAAATATCATGTGTATGTAAATCTGACTTTTCGTATCCACCCAACTATTATATCAGATAAACGTTGTTATATGGTGGAGATCTCGTTCATTTCCAATCTATAGCCCAGGGGCTAATTTCATTGGGTTAAAAATGAACCACAGGGCTTATTTCGGTTTTATATATAAATTTGTCGCTTCAATTTCTCTAGGCGTATATATGGTTACATGGTAGGGATCTCAATAGTTACCAAGTTAAGATGCAGGGTCAAAATATTCAGCGGAGTAGGGTGGCCCTTGTGGTCAAAATACGTTGCATGCAGTAATCAGAATTTTGCATACCCAACTCTTGTATACATAGTTGTATGCTGCTAGCATCTACAGGTTTTAAATTGTGATACTAAGGTAGGTATTGACACTCAGTGCAAACAATTGTAAATTTATGTTTAATGCCGAGTAAATGTGTTTTATGGGCATCGCAATAGTTTATATGATATGACCAAGGGAAGACGTGTTTTGAAGGTGGGTATAGACTGACTCCGTTTTCTCTCCTCATGCTGTTTGTATTTATAGATCACATATGTCAATTATCAGACGTTACTTGAAAGTTATTTAAAAACAATTAGCTCTACTCGGAGCAAAGTAATTTTAGTTGTATTTGCAAAATATTACAACTTAGCAACTAATAGCAATAATAATGCAACAATGGTGGTGGTGGCTACATTAGGAATAAAATGACTTTTTGTGCAGTTTTTAAAATCCTTGATGCTCGTTTTTAAATGTCACCAGATGGTAAAAACAAATGAGATTGTGCGATTAATATAATATAGTAATAGTAGAAATAATACGACTGTTACGACAGTGGTGATGACGGCTACATTACGAAAACAGGCCCTTGTTTTAGGTCAGAAATATATATATATATATATATATATATATATATATATATATATATATATATATATACAGATGTGTAAAAGTTTACTTTGCATTGTTTACTAAAGGTGTACATTCTGTATTTTGTGTATTCCGTATCCTGATATAAGTCATTTTTTTATCCACAGCTGGCCATGAACCCATCTACAATGGCGTTGTGCTCATCGAAGACATGTTGCTGGTCATAGACTACACTGTGTGGAATCTCCAGCTTTACAATCGTCATGATGGCAAACTGCTGAATAAATCACAAAAACTGACGTCCTGGCCAATGGGTGTCTGTCTTATTAGCGAGAAGGAAGTCGCCGTGTGTCTGTTTGACAGTAATATAGTAATCCTGTCATTTAAATCTATAGATGATGTAAAAGTGGTCAACACATTAAATATAGGGAAAGAATTACGTGAATGTCATTCAGTGACAAAATTGGATTCAAGGGACAAACTCGTTGTCAGCGGTTGGAAATACGACGGATGGATGTTGTGTTGGGGCGTTATATCGATTAAAGATCTACGTCTTGACTCAACTAACAACATCTGTAAAGGGGACATTAATAGTCGTAGTCAAACGGCCATAAAAGACGACACAGTTTATATCTCATGTTGGACTAATGACTCCAATACTAATGGTGTGTATGCATATGATATTTGTAATCCACACACGCACAAGTTTCTGTATCAACACCAGGAATTAAAAACACCGGGGTCAATAATGGCTGACAGGGATTCCATTTTCGTCAGTGACTACAACAGAATTCATCAGCTGACACACAGTGGTCAACTAGTAACCATACACACATTGTCATCAAGTCCCTATAGACTATTTTATGATGACCAGCATAGACTATGCACCACTAACTACAAGAGCAAAGTGATAAATGTATACAAAATAGAGTATTTACATCAAGAAGGTAATTCTATTTTATGTTGCATCCACTTTTATATCACATAACAAAAACTACATACCTTATTTATTTACATTTCCTAATTCACCTTTATTCCCAAAATATGATTTATGAATATTACAGTCATAACGTTATTGTAAGACAAGCATGTATAATAGATGTAAAATAAAATAAAACTGGAATAAATATTCTTTGTATTATTATACGTCTACTTAAATGTTGTCGCCATTCTCGTCGCGCTTGGATATATTTATTCATTTTAAGTTTAAACAAAATATCGTGTTTTTTTTTAAATTCAATACTAATATTGCTATAACCTATTATATTCATTGCTGATTGATAAATAATATGCACCATGATTGTTCCTATACATTTGTTATAGAAAAGTATTAAACCTTTATTGACTATCACAATGGCGGCTGGCTACAAAACTCGCATCATCACCACTTCATGGCAATGCACATTTTGCTTCCCCAGAAGGTGGCGTTTCCGTTGATAAATCTTTGCGCGTGACATGTCATTGCAGGCGACATTGAAATCCAGTTACAACAGGATCTCATTCATGGGTTAGCGGCGTCTAAAATTCCCACGGTTTTCGTATTGATGACATTCGTGTTTATGGAGCGGTTCTTTGTTGATATTCCAGGGTGGATTTATCAACTAACAAAACACTAATCAGATAACAAGATATCAGCGGAAATTAGCTTGACAAATGAGATTTGTTTATTTGTTTGCTACCATGTTGGATATTCTACGATATGTTATTCAATGCGCGCCATATTTATTACGGTCAATTTACGTTTACATCGAAGCACAGGAGTGTTACGTTTTATGAATAAAGTAGAATGAAATCTCTGACAACACGAAATCATGCTATCGTTACTGTAAAGGTGATTTCGTGTTGTCAGAGATTTCATGGTACTTTATTTATAAAACGTCGGACTCCTGTGATTGAAGGATGCAATGTCCTTATATTGCAAACCGAGAAGACGAGGCAAAAACTGAAGATAGTTCTTAGATGAACGAATATGGCAGAATATTATATAAATAATATTGTATTGTAATATTGTAAATAACCGCCGATATTTTTATTTTAATTTTAAAATTAAGAAGTTAGATCTTAAAATAATAGCAGTTATTTATAGTATTTGCCACAAATACAAGTATATACATGGGAATGATTAATATTTGCAGCATCAATTTGAAATACAATAGTAATGTCTACATTACGTATTCCTTGTTAAATTAATGACATCATATTGGCCACTGAAATATCAGTTAAAATATTTATATGGTGAAGACATTTCTGTACATGATGAATACATATAGGAACAACAAGTAGGTCTCACTAAACCAAAAAGTATATCTCTGCTTTTTTCTGACAGCAGAGAATATCATTGTCGGGCTGTTCTCCATACTGAAGTTTTATGCTGTGATAAGCTCCCCATCAGTTCTGACTTATCTAACGCTTTCTGGTAATTAATAAATTTATTTCCACTGACCTTCATATGCGTATGGAAACTAAAATCCCTCTTCTTTTCACCTATGGCATTAAATCCTTTAGAACACCCACTCTTTAGTAATAATCCGTCAGAACAGAACGCCTAGGTATACATATATTAATAACCTTATATTTAAATTGCGACGTATTCGTGGAAAGCAGTATCACCCAAAGGCAATAATAACTGCTGTTAACCTTCTAGCGAGGAGTATATCACATAGAACTGACTAATGCTTGGGACAGAACTGCAGTTAGGTATGGCAGTCACGACAGAATTTTGAGAGACACACGTGTCGGAAATTCGATATTGAGAGAACGATGAACAATTTTTTACAGAAATCAAAACCGCCATGAGCTGTACAGATATGCTAAATAATAATAATTATAACAACAACAATAACACATACATGCATACATACATACATACATACATACATACTATTTGTTATTATTAGCATTGCAATTTTTTTTTTTTTTTAAAATGTGTCGTTCTCTAGATCTCGATTTTCCGACGTGTTCTATTCTGACAGGGATTATTACTAAGAATAGAGTGTTCTGAAGGATTTAATGCCATAGGTCAAAGGAAGTTTCCAGCCGCATACCAAGGTCAGTGGAACTAAATGCATTAATTACTAGCCAGCGTCCGATAAGTCAGAACTATTAGGGAGGTTAACACAGCGTAAAAACTTCAGTACGGAATACAGCCCGACAAAGTTGGTCTCCGCTGTCAGAAAAAAAAAATCAGAGACCTACTTGTTGGTCTAATTTAACTTCCGGACGAAACGTTATTTTTCATACGGTCTGAATCAGCCCAGACAAGTACACTTCAAAGTACTGGGCGAAAATGGCTTAGTTACTTGCTCAAATCAGTTTCGGTAAATTTTGTTATTTTTCTACATAAACTATATAAAGGTTTTAGAGTCGGCAACGCGAAAGAAGGACGGTTGACTGACAAGAAATCCGCATATTTTTTTCTCCAAATATTTAACAAAAATATATCGGATGATGTAGGAATAATTAAATGAACAACTTCATTTTGATGTCTGATTGCTGAGTGGAATTTGGTTTGGACACTTGACAGTTTGGCCTTGCTTCAGATGTGCATCTATTGAAAGACTGATGGCTCTTCTTTGGCATTTTCACATTCTCTAGGACATTCCATGGACATTCCAGTCATCAGTTGTTGCTTTATGAAATGCATGGTTTGCATGATTATAAAATGAAAACATGCCAACATTCTCTACGTTATGCATGTTGCAAATGCAATCAAGTTCACACATACTAGTTCCTTTTTTAGAAGCACTTAATAATAATAGAGCAGACTCTTACAGATGCTGCCAGTTCTACTTTGTATAAACAAATCTCAGTTTTAATCAAATTTGAGATTTAAAAGTTTGGGATTAATTTTTAATATTTTCACCAGATTGAACACCAGTAAACATGGGTGAGTTTTTATGACAATGATGTTTCGAATGTTGCACGTCTCCAATGTATCAACATGAATAAAAATGATGTACATTGAACTTAAATTGTCTAATATTTCAGGTAGTCATTATTTTTCAATTTGCCTCAGTGTTGATAATATGAATAACCCATTACACGCACAGGTGTTCCAGTGGAAATTCTGAACATGGATGATAGATCCATCCAACTGTTTGAAGATGCTCTAAAAGATGGAAAGGAAACTGTACACAGCATACGTATCATGGTTGTCGGACACATGGGTGTAGGGAAGACAACCCTGGTCAAGCGCCTTCTTGGAGAGGAGGTAAACATTTCCGAGAGACGTAGTACAGAGGGCATAGATGTCTATGTCAACTGCTGTGATGTTTCTTTATCCACCTGTGAATGGACCAGGCGAGAAAAAGGTATGTGGGCATACAGTTATAAAATATATACATCTATGTATTTATTCACATACCAGGAGGTGAAATGTATTGTGCTGTGCTGAAGCCTGTCCATTCATCTCTTTTGTTTTGCATAATAATCTAAGTTTTCTACAGTCTAATATTACCAGAGATTGTAAGTAGTTTGCATTTGGGGCAATTGGAAAACCTACATGTTTCCGGATGAAAAAGATCTAGCATCACCCTAGGATTGATGAGCACAGTGACTAAAAGAAGGAAGTTTCTCACACAATTACCAATGACAAATATCCAAGATGGTCACCATGGTGACAATACTAGAGACCTGATCAGTACCATTTTCATTTAGGACCAACTAGTTATTATAAGAAGTCCCTTAATGAAAACCCTATCGTGATATGGCCATACATTCAGGAACAGTGATACGAATTACAATGTAGGAGCCGTGGTTGAAAACTGTAGATTGAAGTTTAGAAACTGAGTTCCCAGGATTGAACCATGAAAGTTCTGGAATCACCATTGAGAGCCCTGTGTACAACCGTTGGATGCAAACATAATGGTTAGGGCATTGTCTTGTAATAGTTACATCAGAATGAATTCAAATGGCTAGAGTATAGTGCCTAACTGATTAGTGTGGGGGTGGGGTGGGGGTGTTTTGAACCAATCACTGGACTCTCAGAAATCATTATGTTCAACTATGCGTAATTTTCTGGGAATTCATCTGGATAGATTGGTTAAGGTTACATGGGGAAATATTTAATGAAAAGTCAACAAAACATACTGTGACATAGAATATGACTAAAAAAAAGAAAAATATGAATTGAAAGAATCTTGAATATACGAGTTTCTTTGGCTATAGACCAGCACAGATCCAGAAGTCAGATCTTGTAATATATGTAAGAGATAGTCTCTGATAAGTGTAATCAGTGTGAACTATTTTGGATTTTGTGACTGTTTAACTTTCTCAGAGTTAATATTCTCCTCATTTTTATAGCCACCTGGCTCAAGAACAGGTAATAACTTTATTGTTTGTTCATGCTTGTATTCTAATATATATTTTAGCAGCAAAAAGTAGACAGGTTGAAATATTAAGTATAATTTACAAGTCACAGATTCATGTAAATTGTGCAGCTTAATAAAGGTAAATACATTGATAGTCATGTCTTCCACTTTTCTTTCTGACGATGAAAATACAGTCAAATTGGGTATTTTCTATGGACAGGTAAACATTCACATTAACTTGTCTGTTGATAACTTGATTTAAAACTTCTACACCGCTTATATTCATAACAGTTTATGATTAACACCGTTTGCATCTTTGTTTGATCACTGCATACATGAGGAATAACATAATTTGATTTATTGACATAAATCTCTACCATTACTGCAATCTGATTAAAATCAGATCTTCGCTGCCTTGGAGAAGAGCTGACATTGTCTTCTTATGTGTCGTGTTTTGCACCTATGTTGATACCATATCTATAATTGTATAGCCAATCAGGCTAATTCTTATATCTTTGAATTTTGGAAGAGGGCAGTACGACCGAAGAGGTTCTGTGTACCAAACGATATGATTTACTTTCAAATTTCTGAATGTATCATTTCTACTGGCTAATTCTAAGGTCTTCAGAACATGACTCTTAATCGGTCCTGTCCAATCTTCACATAGGACACATGGGATCTGATTGAATCAGATTGTTATTTTTTTTACCCACATACAAGTAGTTTCTGAGGCCAATTTAGCTGCTGGTCTGCCAACCCTAGGTCACCAAATGGCCAACTGATAGTGATTCCACTGACTGATGCGGCTTAAATCTTCCATAGTTGTTAGTATATAAATTCTGTAAAGTCATCTGAAAAACGTTTCCAATGCCAAATATATTCTATTGCTTTGGGAAAATATTTGAATCTAATCTTTGTCATGATGTGTTATATAGTCTATTTTACAGTCACTTGCACTAGGTTATGAATGGTTTTAAGTGTAAAGGGACAGACAATTTAACTTTCCATGGAGCAGGGGGTGGTAAGGTTTTTGGAGGAATTTAGAAATTCCAGCTCTCAAATGGCTTTAAAAGATATTCTTGCTCTGAGATTTCTTTAAAAAAAAACACCAATATAACAGCATCCTATTATGTCCATATTACTTGAAAAAATTAAATTATCTCCAGGACTGTGGGAAATAAAGATATCCGTTTTATGATATGTTAAAATCAAATAAAAAATAATCACCTACCATGAAATGACATTGAGCTATTAGATTAATGTGTGGGTCTTGTCGAAGCTGAGTTGCCCACTGCAGTGCATGTCATGAATACAAAAAATATTCTAAAACCTCTCTTTAATGTATCCAATGGTAGGAATGGTAGAGCATAGCCAGATTTTCTTTTAATTACCGAATTGGATGAAAAATATGATTTAGATGTTTGGAAGCAGTATCATACTGACAAGGAACACTACCTAGTTTTTATTTCGTTCTTCGTGGGATATGAGAGAAACAAAGACAAAAACAAACAATCCTCTCCTGAAGTTGTTTCTTGACATATTGAATATCTCTACTGAGAGTTCGTTTTGGGAGTCAGGTAAATTGTTTAGGAAAATGAGTATGATTGTTTCCTCTTGAAATGGTTTTAAAGTTAAAGGTAAATAGGTATTATTTTCAAAATGTGTATTAAAATGATTAGTATTGTAACATAGTTAATGGTGGAGTTGTTTCCTTCTGGATTACTTTATAGATAGTCTAACCAAGAAGATATTTATGTGGAAACAACAAGACTACATACAAGTTGTGCTAGAGTAGTGTTAAATGTTAATGTGTGAATGCAAATTAGTGTATGCAATGAATGGGAGAGAATGAAATGAATATATGAATTAAGATCTAGATAACTCAACAAATTACTTCATTGAATAATTAACAAACAACACATTAATGATTAATTAATTACAGTAAATAATATCATATTACTTACAATAACTGTAGTTTATGTAAGACATGTATATCAACAGTCAGATTGACAGCAAGTAGAAAGGTAACAAAAACAATGGACCCTTATAGCTTAAAACCTCTTAATATGGGAATAATGTGGCCACTCAATCCTATTGTTTAGTAAACTTTACAGATATTTTAAGTCCCTAACTGGAAAGGGGAGAAACTGCAACTTCAATGTAACTGCTATTTTAATCGGGTTACTTCCCCTGGTAAGCAGACATTCTTAACTCAGAATGGGAATCTATACTAATCACCATCAATATTGACAACACTCTGGTACTGGGATTATCTTTAGGTAAATGGTGGAAACTGTACCTTTTAGATGTTTACTGATGGACAGCCAAAGACACAACTGTGCAAATGCTCACAACGCGTTTTTCTTATACCCATAGAAACTAAACGACCAGGAACCAAACAAACCAAATGTGTTTAGGCCTTTTACTTGGCAACATAGCATATACAGAAAAACGTGAACATAACCGAATGACAAATCAATTGGCTCTGAACCAAAATCGAGTCAGATGTTGTTCTTTTTGTTGTAGGGTTTAACTCCATTTTTCAGCACCCGATAGGTTATACATGGTGGCCAGTATTAAAGGTTGACGAAGAACACGGGAAAACCCCGGAAAGAACCACCGACCCACGAGAAGCTACTGCAAAGCTTTCTCACATACCCACATAGGCCGAATCCGAGACTCCAACTCACGCAGACAGAGGTGAGATGACAGTGATCCGTAATGGACAGCGCTTTAAACCACTCAGCCACTCGGCGCCCCCGAGTCAAACAGCCATATAATGCAGAATTAACAAATGAAGTATTATGGATGCTGTAGGTAATTTGGTGAATCGCAAGTGCATTAAATTAGTTGTAAATTACCAATATGATATTTATACATGTATGATAATTTGCCACACTTTGAATAACCACAGAGGTCTGCCATTATGTAAATAAAGTAGATGAAATCACCTTATTTATACTATAAATTAATAGTGTTAATTGGTGGTACAGATAAGGTGATTTTGTGTTGTCAGAGATTTTATAATACTTTATTGATAAAACGTCAGACTGAAGTACGTACAAGTGTTTCAAGTGCAGTGTAAACAGTTTTTCATTTGGATGCGCACATAATTTTCAGGAGCTGTTTTTAAATTTAAACAAAATGTATATTACAATGATTAGTACTTATAGTGTACTAAGTACTTTAAACACTGGGCACAACTTTCTCTGTTACATGAAGCAATCAATTTCCAAGATTTAAAACAAACATCAATTTAATTTGTTCTGGAGATCGGGGTGTATTAAGGTAAGGAATAAAATATAGAGATGTTTGGCCAACCGGAAACATATTTGTGTTGCCTTATGTGAGTCACTGCCAATAATGAAAGACTGATTTGCATTCTTTTAAAAATTCCATTACTGTAGTAGCATAGCTAGGAAAAAGTATTATTGTATCATTAGAAATTACATATCTTGTAAATAGCAAATATGTAATACACATGACATTGAGGCTTTTCTAACCGAAGCAAATAAGCCATAGTTTTTATGTGAAGTAGTTAACGTTACTGAGGGTACAACCATTGCACCATTAACCTCAGAAGCATTTTACTGTATCCCTAATTCAAACAATCTGTAATGTGTCGGGGTGGACTCTAGTGCAGAACGTACTCTTGTTGTGAGGAACATTTATTTTTCTTTCTGTCAGTGACCATCACCTTGAACCTAATTGTAGTTTGTCCTTAAGTTTATCCTAGTGCAAGTCATCCACAAAGTGTGGAACATGTGTGCAATGTAGAACTACTCTTATTGGGGAGAAACATTTTTTCACCTTTTAATCATTGACTTTGACCATTTATATTTAGTTTCTAAATTTAATAGTTTTTGTTTTTACCTCTAGTGCAAGCCATCAATAAATTTGGACCGGGTCTGTGATACAGACCTACTGGCATTGCATAAAAATCATTTTTCTTCTTTTAGTCATTGACCTTACTATTGTGTTGGTGTAAAAAAACAATTATATTAGTCCGAGGTCATGCCACTGGACTAATAAATCAATAGCTTGTACCTTACCTTCATTTTAGTCCATAATTGACAGGATTCTTTCCTATCCCAGTAGCAGATCATCCACAGGTTTGGAAACTGTAGATTGTGGAAAACACAGTTAGCCACGTTATTCAGATATATATTTTTTCTTTCGGTTGACCTAAAATTGATATCGTTCTTCCTTGTCTCAAGTGCAGTATATTCTCAAAGTTGTGTGATTGTATTTGGGGAGATTGTACTTGGGGAGAACGTATTATTGCGCAAGAACTGGTTTCTTTCTACCAATCAGAGCAATATTAACCTTAATTATTGGCATCATTAAGAATATGCCTTACCCAAGTGGAAGCTATTGATGGTTCATAACTGTAGTTGGTGAACAGCAATGATTAGATAGGATGTGGCAGTCGAAAATGGTAACGAATTGATGGCCAGGATAAATTATAATATGCCGTCTATTTTATGGTGGGAATATAACAAATATTTTCAACCATGTTGAGGTTGGTTACAAGATTGTTTTAACTAAAACGTAGAGAGATATGTTATTTCCCACCTGTCACTTTTCAAACAAATGTGGCAGGCAAATATAATACAGACACACACATTTTGAGGTACAAGAATGTATAGCATGTTTAGATTTTGGATGAACATTGGACAGGTTCTGGATGAACAGTGAACAGATTTATGTTTATGCACAAAGAATATAATCCATACAGACCTTCAAATTGTACATCAGAACAAATTGGTGATAAGAACAGTGATGCTCTTATTGAACTTTGACCTAATGTTTTCAGTCAGCTATTGTATGCAACTATTTTGGAAATGTTCCTGATCATGAATCAATTTTACGCATCTGAGAAAGGACATAATTCTGAATTTGCTTAAAATGCTGCTTGTCAGGTCGAAAGAACATCTATAAGTGACATATTATTCCTTAACCACCTGTTCTAAATATGTGCAGACAAGTATGAATTGTAAGCCCTCATATTAAACTTTGACTACAGCATGTAATATGTTGGCACAGTATATATCATTATGTTATGTGTGTCATATGTTTAAAGTTCATTTTCATATTATTTGCATTTGCACAAGTGAATATGTTGCTTGCATCCTGTATGCACCCTTTGGCTTTTAGGTACCCTCTGTTGCATGGTAACCTGCTTTGTAACATAGCTACATGGTGAGTGGCATATATAATAACACCTTATAGGTCATTAACCAGGCAGCCTGGGGTTTGGGTTAGAAGGCTTGCATTTGTTTAGTTTTGTATTGTGCATGTGTGCATTTGATGTATCATTTTAATGATGGCTCAAATTTAACAGGAGTCCACTTGCCGAAGGCTAGTAAAATTTGTCTTGCTATAACATTTTAAAATTTTAGTTGTTGAATTCCTTGTTAATATTAATATGTGTCCAACATTATTTTGTTGAAAGGGAAGATTCAGCCGGCAGGTACATTTCTCCCTCTCTTCATTATCTGAAATGTTAAATTCTAAACCTGTGGCAAGCATTGGGACCCAAACGTTTTTCTTGAATAGATATGAAATTTGACATAAAATCTAGACTGTGCCATCCCAACCTAGTTGGCAGTCGAAAACCTTTATAGTCTAACAACACACCGTTGAAAATGGACCCCACGTCCAAGGGGTGTGATGGACCAGGCATTCATTGAAATACCAAGGTAACTCTCAGCGATCATATTCCAAGTAAAGCTTGGATGAAGGTTCATTATTTCTTATACAAGCAAAGCTTTCAGGGTTCAAAACACATATTTATAAAACATGACATGCATAATAAGATCAATAATATTCCTAAAGAATTGTAGACAGTGTTTTAAATATTATGTCAAAACAATTTATGAGAGCACCTTACACATAAAATCTAAGATGTTCACATAATCATGGATTTCAGTACTGTACATATTTCCTCTAGACAGTTGAGAGAAAAGTTCGTTTTTACAATAGCCGGCATTACATATCAACAGTAAAACTGGTGAAATGCCTTTGCAGAAGACTCATTGACAGTATCCAAATACAATAAAAGCCATTGCTTAAAACAAACTTATTTTTAGACACAGGCTCAATACTGGTTACTTAAAATATCACAAGCACTGATTCAAACTCCGCAAGCCCATCCTTCAGTTTCCATATGCCCTAAATTGCCATTTTTTATGTTGTTTCTCGTACATCATTGCACCTGCTAGTTTTCAAATATGAAGAGATAAAATCAAAAGCATATTAAATTGACCTTTGTGTTTAATCTGATCTCAGAAATGTTCAGGCAAAACAATGATTTCCTCCAGCTTCTGAGGTCAGCCATTGTTTAATTGCTGTAACAATGTCTTCATTGCTCAGTGGGTCAACGGTGTTTATGTTAATTAGCATCGACGTGTGTCTTAATTTGTAAAGTTTCTGTTTACATTTTTGATGTAGTTCATAAAGCTGCTCAGTTTGTATAAGCAGAGTTTCATGACACTATTGAAAGAGGGGGACAAGGGAAAGCTAAATTATTGTTCATTAAACTTTAAACTGAAACATCATGAGCGTAATAGCAATTATACAAGACCATTCAAACAAGATACGTCCTCATGTTTTACCTAAAGTCATATATAGTCAGCCTTTCCTTTTTATCTGGACCCCAACAAAGGATGGCTGATTTTTAAAATCAAATCAAAGACTCTAAAACCAACACAACCACATTTATTCTCTTAATTACATATGATACTTGCAAAGCATTCTCACCAGATTACAACAGTATAGTAGAGCTTGTTGTGTATATATGCTAGCAGCAATCCCATTAAGCAGCCATCATTGCACTGATTGTAAGAATTGCTGGAACAGTTCCTGTACGCACTTGGCGCTAGAATGCTTCATGCATTTGCCATCAGCCCATGTGACACCAATGTGAAATGGTGTATTCTTCGAGTATGCACCACTTTTCTACCTTTGTCATAGAATTTTCGTTAATTGTGTGAGCATGAACAGTTGGTGAAATGTATGGTTATCAAGCATGGAGGCACTACCTCCTTTTGGACACTTGTTTGGACAATCTATTCCATGATAGTGAAAAACACCTTAATTATTGGAAAATCTCTAAGATATTTAGAGTTATCAAGATAAAAGTGTAACATTTATGAAGTGAAATGCTAGTTAATCCAGAACCTTCAAATTCAAGTCATAGCTTGTCATTTTCCCGCAAAATGCTTTGAAGTGTTTTTGTTATACTTCTTGTTATGATTTAGTGCTGGTCGTTAACTTTGTGATGGTTCAGTGATTCACTTTGCTCGTTGTGGCTGATAAACTCTCCTTAGAATAAATTAATTTATAATAAAACTCCAAAACCTCTCTGAGGAAGTTGGTAATCCTACCATAAGAGTGGGGCTAGAGAAAAGCAGGCTCAAATTCCAGTTTCATTTGGTTTATTAACAATCACCAGATCACATGGCAGTGAAAATGTTAAGACTCAAGCAGCAGGTGCACCACTCCTAAATAACAACTTCTTGAATTGGCGTGACAGTGGAAGTGTGTTCTTTCACAAATATTTTACTTGATTTAAATAACAGTCTATTTTGATACACAAACTTATAGATATTATTGTTTTAATGTTCAGATTTGTATTAAAACTTTAGTTTAGAGATAAAATTAAAAGATTGGCTTCATTTAATTATATGCATATGGGTTAACTTCAAATAGAACATTGAAACACTTAACAGCTGTAATGATGATAACTAAAAACTTATGTACAAGGTCTTGAGAAATACTCACTACTGTTATGGGATAGCGCTGGCCATTAACTTGGTAACCGTCCAGTAACTCACTATCCTTCACCAAACTGACCTAAATGAATCCTGTTTAAATTCCTATAGGAAACATGTTGGATTCCTGTGATAATATCCTATGGGAAGCCTATAAGTATATTATATGCAAATTAGTAGGAATATTCCTAGGAAATATCATAGGAAATTTCGCTATGATTCCAATATGATTCCTTCAAGATTCCTATAGGATTCCTTTAAGATTGCTATAGGATTTCAATGAATATTTTCATGTAGGAAATTAGCTCATGTAATGGAGATCCCAGTAGATATTCTAATCCTGTAAAATATAAGACTCACAAATACTTGATGGGTAATAATTGCATGGAGGATTTCAACATTTTAAACCTCTTTGTTAATTATTAGCAGAAAGTACATCTACCAATTAATATCATGGTTTATAAACTAGTTATACAGACTTAGGAAGCACATGATTACAAAAGGAAAAACTATTTTGGTTTTTTTTGTCACTTTTAATCCATAACCAAAATTATTATATGATCATTCCATCAACTGGAATTGGCAGCAGTTAAGGAGAGTTCGAATACTGCTGAAGCTTCATATCATTGTTGATTGCAAGGCGCAGTCAGCATTTTGTCTTCATCATCTTTCTCGTGTCAACACATTTTTAATTAATTTTAATCATTTCTGACTAGGATGCCTCTGGAAAGCTTTGGTACACGAAAACTTGAAAAAATAATTGAGTTTTTTTTGTAATTGTTAGCTTTTACATGTCGTATGTTATTTGTGTTTAATAGCACCTCAGCACAATACTTGATATATTGAACGAATTAATTATTAAATGAAACAATATCGTAAAAATATAAAAACCGTACAAAGCCATACTAATGTTTAACCAAAACAAATCTGTGATTTTATCTCTACTGATCATAAATCAGAAGGACAAATGAGATGGCCTGTTTACCCTTTCATGAGCACAGGTGTTTTATTATGTATTTGTAATCTAATCAGAGGATTGCATTAGAACTTTGCACACGATTCATTCGAAGGTCTCATCTTGAAAATAGTGCTGCTACTGTTCATGAATGGATTGCTGTATCATCATAGTTTTTACTGAAAAATGTTTGATCTCTCGTTGGTCTTAATTAAATGCCTTTATCTCTTTCAATATGGGTACCATAGTAGTCATTTTTAAAATCTTGTACATGTGACTTTTGTCCTTAGCAAAATGTTGGTGATGAATTTCTTTCAAGTTCATGTTTGTGCTGAAAATAGAAACAACATACACACACACAGAGTAAATTTTTGGAAAGTAAATAACCCTGATGACCAACTAAAAATGTTTGATTTTGAGAGGCTATTGGTGAAAGAAATTTTTCACAAATATGATTTAAAATCATTTAATTGATGTCCCTTTGAACTAGTTTGCTATTGCTACTCTTTAATATGTTTGGAGGATAAAACTTTGCTCACATGTGTATTCCATGGTCTAATTGGTACTAAACAAAATTTGCCGCTTGGACATCCAGTATGGCTCTACAATAGTCACTTTGAAAATATTGATATTTGTCAGTTATAGATGTCATATCGGGGAGTTTTCACTAAAAGACTTTATAACACGTCCAGTTGAGTAGTAATGAAAATGACATATCTGTTGTTGGCTGGAAAAATAGTCACCTTGAAAATCTTTTTGTTGCTATTCCTTCTGAATATACATTTATATTAATATAGTGTTTTCATCATATGATTTCTTAGGTGGTCCTAAATTAAAATGGTACAGATCTTAACACCATTAGACCCCCCCCCCCCAACAAATATGTGTATTTTCTATTGTACTAGTTTTAAATTTGGGTAGATAGGTAATTTTGTTATATTCATTATATTCATTCATTTGTTATAATCATGAAGATTATATGTAATGCATTAATTGATTCAACGTTGTGGGCAAAAGCAGCTTCATATGATGCACAAATACATTTTGACAGTGTTGTTTTATACCATTGGGAATAAAGTGCTAGGCTCGGTGTACTCAACTTAAATGCATGGTTATATTAAAACTGAAAGATTTATCATGCTGTCTGTTTGGTTTTAAATGAAAATGATACCTATCTGATGTCCAGAATTGCTGCCAGAGCCATCTTGAAATCTGTGTTATTGCCATTTGTCAGTGGATGGACATGTTGTCACTAAAAGACTTTGTATGACATCTGGTTGGTCCTAAAATAATATGAGGTAGATCTGCTGTCAAATAGTATTACAGCTGTAATTTATAAAAAAAAAATATAGTGTTTTTCCTCATGAATAGATGTTCATATTAATGTGGGCTTTTTACGAAAGAGTCAGGGGTCTAACATCACAAAAGATTTTCTAAAGAACTTTCGTTAGTTCAACATACCTCAAATGGCACTGAAAAAAACCTACCGGTATTATTTTTCTAGCGTTTCAAAGCGTGTCATTGTCCCCATTTTTGTTTGTCCCACTTATTTGCCCCTTGGATCACATGGCACGCATGTGGTTTGCTATTTCTCAACAGAAAGACTTTGTATAATGTCTAGTTTGTTCTTAATTAGGATGGGGCTGATCTAAAATCCAAGATGGCTATCATAGTGGCCATTGCTGAAAATCGTTTTATCCCTGCTGCTGAATTTCAAGTCATACTGACATTTGGTTTATACCAGAATACTTTTTATGATGTTTAGTTGGCCTTGATTGAAAATGGTGCCTGATCACGAATATGGCCACAATAGTGTCCCTATTGAAAATCGTGTTACACCAATTCGTTTTGAATGTATGGTTGTATCAACATTGGGTTCTCACTAAAGTCTTCTGTTGATGTATAGTTGGTGCTAAATGAATTGGTGCCTATATAATGTCCAATATGACCACCACAGTGATTATTTTAAAACTCGTGTTGTTGCCCTGTCTCCAGAATGAAATGTACATGTAATACTGTCATAGGTTTTTCATCAGAAGACCCCCTGTGATGTTCTGTTCATTAAAAATTAAAATGCTGCCCATTTGATCCATAAATCATGCCATGCCTATAAGAATAAATGCTAATCATCCATATGCCATCGTATCATGGTAGTTCTTAAGTAATCTAAACTAGTATTTTAAATCCAACATGACACAAATTAAGTAGTTTATGATGACCCCAACTTCTGCAAATTGATAATTCAACCAATGGATGATCCATTGACTTCCCTATCTTCTACTTATATGCTTAGCTAATAAAGAAAAATTATTAAAAATTACAACTAGTCTCAGCTGTAAACCCTCAATGACTTGGCTCTGAATTTAGCTCTGTATTCTGATAGGCATAACTATCTATCCAATTTGCTCTTTGAGTTCCTCCTGTAGTTCCATAGTAATTGGTTTATATTTGAAACGTAAAATGTTTAATTTAAGATTTGTATTATTTATTATTTAGAAATGTGACAGTATTCTGGTTAAAAGTAATGCTGTCTTGTTGATGCCTTTGGTAACATTGACTGACTCTGCTTCGTTGTCACATTTTTTTTTGAATGGGTTTTGTGCGCTCCAGCATAAAAAATAGCACAATTATATGGAATATATATACACCAAAGTATGTGTTATATAATGATGGGATGAATAAGAAAATGCGTGAATTCGGCAATGTTTTCATAACAATATTAATTGAATACTTAATAACTGTTTTGAAATTATAATTGGGTTGTAACTGACTTCAAGATCAATTGTCATTTGCTATCTGATTACTAATCACTGACTACTCCATCTTTTCAGGGGCGGTTATTTTTTACAATACCTTTCCCTGTATGCATTTTATCGAATTTTAACATCTTTACTTTTTACCTTTTATTTTCTAGGACTGCTTAGATTTATTTGAAAGGGTTTATTGTTAATCAAGTTCTTGTACAATTCTTCATTTTTACATTTGTTGAATTTTTTTTTATTTGTGCTATGTACCCGTAATTGTGCTGAGCTGCTGGTTACATCACATACATACATACATACATACATACATACATACATATATACATATATACATGCCATATACATTCTTCCTGCATAGGCTCTTTAACTATCAGCTTATCTGCCCTATCACATATTGTGGAGATACAACAGATCATTCAAGCTGTATTGTGTTTTAATGTTTAATTTCCAGATTGATTTTCTGTTGCAGAGTTGTATTCAGTTGTATTATCTGTTCGTTTGAATTTCATTTTCAGAACAGGATTATAATCTACAGCGCCTTAAGGTTCTGACTCACAAATACCAAATAAGCGACATCGTTGCAGATCAGAAACCGGTTGCAATCTCTGCTGATCATGACAATAATACAGAGTTACTATACAGCCGTTCTCCTCAACAGAACATTGGGCAGAATCTTTCATCTACAGCAAGTGTTCAAGAAGACTTTTCTTCTACTGTAGATCAGAGAAATAGCGTCCAGTTTGAAAATAGCACGTTGCCTGGAAGAGAGCCTGGAGAAAGCAATGCCACTGAAAGTCACAAGACAGATCCATTGAGGGAAATGTTAAAGTTGTTGAAAGAAAATCCAGACAAAGCAAAGCAGGATGTAAGAAATTATGCACATTTGACAATATGGGACTTTGCAGGGCATTATGCATTTTACACAACACACCATATGTTCCTGGCAAGACGCGCCATTTACCTCATGGTTTCAGATGTTAGTGGACAGATTACTGACGTTGTTGAAGATGAGTGTTATTTTGACACTGAGGGGAAAATGAAATGTAAAGTTCATGGTGAGTGATGGGCTGCCTCTACTCTGTGAATTAATTTTTATTGTATTTAAAACAGATAAAAGATATTTTTAAATAAAGCATATCACATTAGTTTGAACAACTGTAAACATTTCATTGGTTAACACAGAAAGAGCTAATTTGTAGTCAGAAGAGGAAATAGAGAGGACTACAAGATCGATTCCACACAGCTGGGCTTAATATTAATATAGTGACCATATATTTGTAAATTTCAATGAAAATAATATTAAAATCAATACTTAGATTGTTAAAGATATATTTTGTCCTGACTTTTTTAGAGCTTGTTGAGATCTGGCTGAATGCTATACATTCCTGTGCAACACCTGACAAAGAAAACGTGAATTCTACACATTCCCCTACATCGTCTTACACAGTCATTCCACCACCTGTGATCTTAGTGGGAACACATGTTGATCAAATTACTCAGGTATCTAATGTTTTCAGTAACACATGGCTACTGATTGTCACATATTGTAATTGCATGCGAGACAGGAGCATGACAATCTTTTCATTGCATTGGCTACTGATTGTCACAAGTCATTAAAACCGGCAGATATAATTACAAATCCATTCAAGTGTTGGATATGATCAAGAAGAAGAATAAATAATGCTGCCATTTTATTGAAGCCATATCCTAAATCCATCTAGTAGACTAATAAATATATTTTTTTAAAGCCTTAGTCTAATCCCATGCATGTTTCTAAAGTTATCTAGAAGGCGAATAGATATGGATGTCAGGTAACCACTTCTTTGTCATCATGGAGGATACATTTTGACATAGCTCATATGTAACTAGAGTAACACACATTCAGCTTATTCTCTCAAACGCACACACATTCATCTTACGGTCTTTACACACACATTCATCATATAGTCTTTACTCACATTCATATTATGGTCTTTACACATACATTGATCATGTGGTCTTTACGCACACATTAATCTTATGGTAATTCATCTTACGGTCTTTACACACACATTCATCTTATGGTCTTTATTCACACACATTCACCTTACGGTCTTTGCACACACATTCATCTTAAGGTTTTTACACACACATTCATCTTATGGTCTTTACACACACATTCACCTTATGGTCTTTACACACATTGATCATGTGGTCTTTACGCACACATTAATCTTATGGTTATTCGTCTTGGGGACTTTACACAAACATTCATCTTATAGTCTTTACTCACACATTCATTGTATGGTCTTTACACACACATTCACCTTATGGTTTTTACGCACACATTCATCATATGGTCTTTATACACACATTCGTCCTATGGTATTTACACACGCATCCATAGTATGGCCAAGTTGGAACAAAATCAAACAGGTGCCACTTGGGTATCCAAAATGGCCATCATAATAATCATCCTGAACGCATTGCTTTAACTATGACATACAAATATAAAGACTTGTTAAAAGTCTAGCTGGCCCAGAATGAATTTGGTGTCAGTCAGTGGTTATCATGAAGCTATTGTTATTGTTACTCCGTAATGCATGGAATGGTCAAATCAACATAGGGTTCACTGAAAGACATCTTATCTTATCATTGATTTCTGGTTGTTCCTAAACGAAGTACCTCTCCGGTGGCCTAATGGTTAGAGCGTCCGCCTTGGATGCGGGAGGTCGTGGGTTTGATCCCCCGCCGAATCAACCAAAGACATACAATAAATGGTACTAATTGCTTTCTCGCATGGCGCTCAGCATTACGAGGTTAATGTTAGGACTGGCCGACCTGGTGTCAAGATAATATGACTGAGTGGGACATCTCGTTACATGTCTAACACATGATGCCCCAGTGCTAGACATCACTATAAACTGCCACCCTGCAGACATCGTAGCGATATGACTGAAAACTGTTAAAGCTAAGTTGAAATCCAAATCACACACAGACACACTCCTAAATGAAAATGGTTCCAATTTGAAGTCTTGTAATCACGGTTTCTCCTGAATGCGATGGTAAGATCAATGTGGATTTTACTACAAGGTTACTTATGAAGTCTAGTTGGCACTAAATGAAAATTGTGCCAGACTTATATCAAATAGCAGTCATCTTGAAGATCTTATTATATTTACTCATACTGAATGGATGGTCTTATCAACAGTGGATTTTACTGAAAGACTTTTTATGATATTCAGCTGATCCTTAATAAAAATGGTGCTGATCTATAATCAAATATGATCACCATGTTAACCATGTTAAAACCTTGTTATCACCACCTTGCTTGACCAAAAAGTTATGGAAACATCAGGTTTTCAATGAAAACGTTCTTACTTGGTCTAGTTGGTATCAAATTAAAATGATGCTGATCCGAAATCCAATAATGCCGTTAGAGCAGTGTTCTTGTAAATCTTATTAGTGCATGATTGGTTATATATGGTGGCCGGTATAATAGTATATATCTGTACATGATGGCACGTTTAATTTGTGGAGAAGGAGCCAGGAATAAGCCCGGTAGGAACCACCGATCCTCACAAAGCTACTGGCAACCTTTTTTCTGTGTCTACTCCCCAGCTCCACATAGGTTATACCAACATAGGGATTTCAACAATATACATTGTAAGATGCCTTGTTGGTTCTTTAAAAAAAACGTTAGCGATGTACATCCACAATGACTACCTTAAAAGTCTCTAAGTCATTGCTCCCACTGATTTGATGCCTATTATGACGTGGGTTTTTTTACCAAAAGACTGTTAACAATATCAACATTGTAGCAAGTAAAAATGATGCCATACTATGTGTATACATCAGCAAATACATCTCCTTATCGCCGAAGAATATCAGATGATTTTAAGACTCAGCAGTTAAAAATAAGAAATGGTCATGTCTTGAAGTTGTACACATTCCTTTGGCCTATTACAGTCTCATTTCCTTTGAGTGACTATTGTTATCAAATTTAAGGTAACTAATCAATTTTCTTTTAACCTTTTCTGCAAAATGAAAATCGGTTATGCAGTTTGACTTCTGTGAGACCTTTGTAGAAAATATAAGTGTTCTATAGTTATCATCAGTGTTACAGCCCTTGAGTGACAGAGCGACTAATTTTCATTCCGTGAATTATGACTGAATTTCAAAATTATTTCATGGCTTATATAGTCAGACCCACCAACGTTTCTTTCTGTGCCTTAACTCCTTGGTAGGTCTTGTATAGTAAGTCCCATAAACTTCTATGTTTTAAATCCATGGCTCATTTTGAGGTTTTAGTGTTTAGTCAGCATCATCATTTAACATAACTGTAACAACTGATGTTTGGAACTGTTCGCTGTTGTTTCCATTCAACAATTCCTTAAATTATTATTATTGGATGTTATGTCAGGTAATATCAGCTTCTGCAATTTTTTTCGTGTAATTTGCTTTTAAAAATGTTTGTAATTTTGGTATTGTTCAGACAACATGTTTATGGGTATAATACTCACACGTTCTATTACTAAATACATATATTGTCATATTTTGTATCAGAGACCATCAGGCCTTATCGCCAGTGAGGAATACAAACAATCCCTTACATTGCAAGCGGAAATGGTCACCTCAACCACTACATCAAAACCTGCCCTTTCTAGAGAACAGCAGACATCCTCCATCAGCCAAGAGTCTTTACAAACATATAATGCAAGGCTACAGAGAAAAAGAAGAGCAACGGAACAAGTCTTCTCTGGTTCTATTCGGAAAGGTATGTTGAAAAGTCAAAATCTATCATCAGACAATTACACTGGTGATCGGATCATTGCCGGTATATGCAACAGGTATACAGATTAGGATCTGGAGGACCGTTTATTCGCGTCATAAGTAGTGTAACGCCTTTTAAATCATTCGCAAATCAAATGCCGGAAAACGCACTCCAACTTAAACGTTTATTCTATGAAACAAAAAGATGTGTTCTTTAAGATAAATTTCTTTAATCCATTGCAACAGCATGCTGTCAACACAATCATTTTCTTGCACACATATGATCCATTCTTTAAGTGTATAATTATTGTTTCTAGCTTTCGCATGTAATGAAAATGTATCGTTAGAGGCAGCACATCTCCTAAAGCAGAAACAGCAATGACTGAAGTTAGATTTTTTAAAATGTACACCAGTCCTGCTACTTCTCACACTTTTAAACCTCATCAGTCTGTCCAGGAATAATATTGAAGCATCCTAGAATTTAATCGATGTTAATGATCATATTGTCTGCAAAATAATCTTCTTTTCTGGCCTTCAGGAATTTAAAAAAAAGTATTTTCTCCAAATCTTCTTTGCTACAAGTGGTCGTCGTTCTTCTTGCACGAAGCACTATATTGTGTCAGTTTAAAAATTGTTACATTGTTTCAATTTGTTTTCTAAATTCCCAGGAATAAGTGTGGAAAGGAACCAATGGTAGCTTCCATATCTCGGCCAACTTTGTAAATTCAAACACATAAAAATCAACACACTTAAAATAATCCAAAGTCAGCTTCTGAGGTCGGTTTGCTTTGTAATAAAATTACCTTTGTATGGTTATCCGTTCAAAAATATTGGCTTACATGTTTCCAATGTCGGCTTCTGAGTTTGGCTTGCATTTTAATAAAATAAACTTTGTTTTTCATGTCCTGTTGTGTCCTGTTGTGTTTATTTCCCACCCAGGCATATGTAGTCATAATTAGGACAAACAGGCATTGATATTTGCAGGAAATAATATGCATTGTAATAACTTTCTTTAATAACACTTTTTGTAATCCATACTAGTAAAATGATTGTCACTTGCACTCAAGTGAATGTATTTTCAATCAATGATTTTTATTTGCGAGATAATGCCATATAGTTGACTTGGACATAATTAAATCTTAATTAGTTTACACCTAACACGGTTTCATGCGTGAATGGCAGATTTATTCAAGCAATCGGTTGATTATTTCTCTCATTTGCCATTTAGTTCGATTGAGTTTTCAGTCAGATATCATACTCAAACCTTTGAGTACAACCAAACACGATATGTTTCTCAATGTTCATGTCAATAAACAATGTGTCGTGTGTTATCGGACATAGACAATGCACGCTACAGTATGGATGCCCATGCTAAATAGACGGAGCTCGTATATATATTTTATTCTTTAATGCCAATAATAAAAAAAGCTTAGCTTCTTTCATTTTATTATCAAATAAGCATTGTATTTATCTATTTTATTGCAACATGCGGGGGTGGGGCGCATATATTTCGCTTCTTAAGGCTTAGCACAAAGGACCTAGTTCAAAAAGTTTTACCCTAAGTTCTAGGACAGGAAAATGTATTATTTTACCGTGTCAATATGGTGCTTTGTAATGAGTAGACTAACGGGCATATGATTTTGAAATCATTTTCAGCATGTTTCACAATTATTCTACTTGACATAAGACCGGTATACTGGTGATGACATGCCGGTCAGAATGTGTCATGAGTAGACTAATTGGTATGGGACAGGTGCACAGATTATGACATCAATGTGAACATGTGCCGTGGTTACACTTGTTTGCGTGTCAGGACAGGTACACTGGTGATAGCACTGAACATGTGTCATGGATAGACTAATTTGCATATTAAGTCAGGCACACTGGTGGTAACTCTTTGAACATGCGCAGACTCATTGGCACGAGATCTTTTTATGCTATCCAGTTATCCTCTACTTTATACGGGGAATATTGTCATAGTCAATGTCTGTCTGTTTGGCTATAACTCCATCTCATCCTAAATTGATGAGTGCAAATTCACCAAATTTAGCATTGATGCTGACTATGTGATCTGCAAGAAGAGTGCATATTTTCCCTCTCATATTGCCGCCGCAATCGACTGCAGGAAAGTAGCCTTGAAAAGGTAATGGCCTTTATAGAAGGCAATGACACAGATCTGGGTAAAACTTAAATTTGAAGCAAGAAAGACATAAATATTGATCAAATATTTAATATGTCAATTTAATAAATATGCGAATATTGTGGAATCACATGTGATACAATTAATAATGATGCAAAGACGTCAGTCTTGGTGCAACAAACCAACTTCTCAGTAAAATATGTTCATAACAGTAGTATGACATTTTGTGTTTTAGATTTCAGGTTATTTTGGTGTAAAGCCTGCTATATCGCATAACTTTACCAAGCTTTACCATCACATCACATGTGATTATTATTTATGTGTATGGTGACATGTGATTATTATTTATGTGTATGTTGTGACTAAACTTTGGACTTTACAAATATTCTAACTCGAGCATAAGTGACTTTGGAAAGTTGTTGTGCGGCAACACAGTTAACATAGGTAATAAGAACGATGATGATGTGCAGATATTTCGATATGCCAGGAGCGGTGTCATTTTTGAAAACACTCAATTGAATAAAGTTGTGTTAAGGTAGCACAGTTATGGCCACTTTTAGTGGTAGGATTGGAAAACGCCGAATCCGAGTTTCCTCTGACTCATCCCAACCACTTTTGATATATGGACATTTGTGTTGAGATGTGGAGTTAATGTCAGTTGCGCTTTAGAAATATGGGCATTCGCTGCCGCCATGCGATGGCAGCATATGGTATCAGACTAACAGTGGGCCTAGCTAACTTGAATGATGCTACATTGAGTTATAACTGCATGAAGTCAAAAGGAAACTGGTCTGTTTTGTGAAAAAGTACAAATGCTATAATTGTCATGTCAGTAATCTGCTGACAGAAGGGACAAAATAGTAGTATTAATATTGGTAATTATTGACCTGCTAGTACTACGTACGATTTCCATTGCTAGTGACATGACTACACAATTCTCACTCCCCTATGTCATCAATACATGGAGACTGCTTTGACTCCTGACTTCACACCCGAACATAAAGGGTCAAATATCGAAAATGGGAATGGAATGGTCAGAAAAAACTCAGATTGGACACACTCTTATCATTCCTAATAGATGGAGTAATAAGTGAACCTTTTGTGCTTGAAAGCCTCTAAAATCTAGGAGCATAAAATTAGTGCTAAATTATTATGCTGTGTTAGCTGTAGATTGACATGTCAGTGGCAACTCCTAAATAGGTCACTGGATAAATGGGAAAAGTGTTGTCCCTTGTATTTTAGTGTAACCCTGATTTAGCAAGTTTCATTTAAGCACAAATTAAGATATAATACGATTAATAATAACAATAATATTACAACCGTTTTTTCAGAGAGTACCACAATCAATTACAAATGATAAACTAATCTACCTTGAGGCCTTCTATTACTTAGTTATAAGATATAAGCTAATAACAATGTGGTTGCATACACACACACACACACACACACATACACACATAAATACACAGCATATAAATAATGTTTCCTATCAATGCTGCATTGCTTCAAAAATGAAAATGAAGCAAGGAGGTGGGTGGTGTAACTGGTACATTAATAAGTACACCATTTTTTACGATTTCATTCATCTAATACACTGTGGAAAGAACAGATATATGGAGCTGATTTAATATAACGTGGGTTGCTATTCCAAACAAGACTACCTGAGAAGAGAAAGCTTTCTTAAAATAGCTCCATGTTTTGTATTGGGAGTTTTGAAAATCTGCCTTTTTAATCATCTTAGATTTGGGATACTAGTAGGTTTTCTTTTCTGGAACATTTTGGTTAGGTAAGTGGTGACAGATTTTGTAAAACATTGTTTTATTATTTTGCCTTTCTCAAATATATTTTTTTTCATGTATTGGTAAATATTTGAATGTAAGCATGGCAGTTTCAAATTTTTCTGTTTGCTGATCAAGACTTTTTGTACACATCCGGTCTTGGAGTCTGGAAATCTTTATCATATTTCTAGTAGTTGTCTCCTTCCAAATTACATTACAGCAGTCAAGATGTGCTTGAACGTAAAGTTTGTAGAAAGAAACCATGTAATGTAATGGAATGAAGGCCTTGATTTTCTTTAGGAGGCAAAGATACGAATTTATTTTTTTTGAAATATAATGTATATGAGGAGACGATTGCAAATTATTATCTACAATATTCCAAGTTTTTTCTAAACACGTCATTTTCACACCATTGTTATCATTGAGAACACGTAGCATATACATTTGGAATATTGCCTGTTTCTACCATGTAGCTATCAACACGACTTTTGTTTTGTCCTTCTTGAGGATCATACCAGATGCAACTTCCTTAAGAAGTCTTCGACCTATCATATCAAGTACTGTAGATTTATAAGCCTCAATGTCAATGGTGTTGAGGTAAATCAAAACAAATTTGGAACCTACTTTCAGGATTTCACATTTATTATCATTAGGAAGTTTTGTGCAAATTTTAGTTCTCAATGGTCAGAGTTAAACTTTTGTTCTGTAATCGTGTAGGCAGTGGTTTGGTTACTAAAAATTTCATAAAACTATGTGCAATGTCATATGGCTCATATACATGGCTTCCATAATTAATTAGGGCTGACATATTTGTCATATTTTTGTACTTTCCTGTACCAAATTCCTTATACATCTTACAGTATTATGGGGGTTATTTGTCATCAATATTTCTTTATTTGTGATTTCTCTTGGCTTAATGATGTTGCTTACTTTGTTTCTCCAGATGTGCTCTTCTTCGTTACCTACAGATTACAAGTGGTTTCATCTCTTCATATGATCTACAATTTCTCTGGTGACCCAGACAGGTTGATGTTTATACTTAATTATATATGTCTTCAAAGGTGCATGTTTATTACCAACTTCCCAAAAGAAAAACATATTAGACCAAGTGCTTAAAACATGTTCAGTGTCATCAACAAATGTGATAATATCCTAGAGTATTAGCTCTAAATCCTTTAAGAAAGTTCGTTATTGAAACTTTTAAATGACTTGTATATGATCGATTTATGAACATGTCTTTTCCCCACCTTGTTTGTATGTTTCCTTTGGAGAAAAAGTGTAAATATGATCACTTAAACCAATGTTTGGAACAGAAGTTCTTGAAATATTTGCTTTAGTATATTTGCATGTATGGACTATTAGTGTTTTTGAACTGGTACTTACCCTAGTGGGTTCGTTGAATAATTGTAAAATCCCTAAAGGTTCAACAATATCCAACCAATGTGTCCTTATTTGGTTATTTAAGAGGTTCATAGCTATGTCACCCAATATGAAAAATTCGTTGATTTCATTTGAAAATTTCGCTATTTAAAATTCAAAATCTTCTTTCTAGTAAATGTTTGAGGGTGGGCGCTTATACCTGAACTATTTAGATAGGGTTTGCCTTTTTCTAGAGTTATTTGAATCCTTATTGAATCAGCTTTTTCTGATTCAAAATCCGTCCTTCTTTTGTAATTTGTACCATTTTTTTTTACATATAATAGGAATCCCACCTCCAAACTTCCTGTTCCTGTGTCATATCCATCATTGTAGAGGAAATTATCAGTTTGTCTTTCAGTCAGTTTTATTTCTGATATGCCAAGCAAATGTACATTGTTTTCTGGAGAAGTTAACATTAGTTTAACTTGATCTATTTTCGTTTTGATGATTTGAAAATGTATATGACCTATATTGACACGTTTTTCAGAAATTCATAAATTCATAATGTAACAATAACATGATTGCAGTGACTATTTTGGTCACTTATAGATACATAACTTTTTCTACATACATTTTACATTGCTTGTATTGCTGTCATTTGTTTTTACTTTGTTGTTGTTTTTGGGCCTATTCTTATATATATTATGTTTCTTTGTCCTGTTCAATGTATTATTTACAATATTTACAGTCTGCTTACTCCAGGTATAAATGCTATTTATGTTGTCATCTTTTCTGCCCGAGGAATAATTACATATTACATATACAGGTAGATTTCATGCATTCACAACATAGGGGAGCTAAGATGCTGAATTTGTTTATATAAGTGGCATCTGGATAAACCAGGTATTCTTTTGGATATTTCAGTTGACAAAACTTTGTTATAAAGCTTTGAGTACCACTAAAGATAGCAACATTAACATTATTTTTGCCTTTGTCCTATTGACCAGTGTTATGAATTTTGGCTGCGTGGCCTATCCCAGAACATACACAGGATCTAAATTACTTACCCCTATGCCTACAATCATTGACAGTATAGTTTGTTTCACCTCACATATTAGATCTTTGATTTGTCATGAAATGCCCATAATAATGGAACTAATTCTTTTGTTCACACAGTTTTCATGTTGTTGTGAGTTTCTATTGCTTTTTCTTCTTCTGAAAGTCACATCACTGTAACTGTTCAAACTTCCAATGACTTAATTTACATTCTTGACAAGTTGTTCTTCACCTTCATAAGAAAGGTGAATTAGATTATTGTTACCATAAACTATCTTATATACGTAGCCATCATTAGTAATGAAATCATGTAGTTGTGGAACAGCTTACAGGTAATGAAATCATGGTAGTTGTGGACCAGTTTACAGTTCCATTGTTGAGTCTCTCTAGCCATAATTAGTAATGAAACAACGGTAGTTGTAGACCATTTTATAGGCAAAATAAATCATGTCAGTTGTAGACAAATTCACAGTTCAATTGTTGAGTCTATATAGCCATCTTTAGTACTACAATCATGATAGTTGTAGACCAGTTTACAGCTCATTTGCTGTGTCTGTCTAGCCATCTTTAGTAATGAAATAATGGTAGTTGTAGACCAGTTTACAGTTCCAATTTTGTTCTAGTCTTCTGATGGCTTTATGTGATTCATAAACATTATAATATTTACATGATGCCTGTTCACAGAAGATTTGTTCACATTTAAAACTTTTTGCATGTATATGTCTCATAATTTGAATCATATATTTCTTTTGTCAGCTCCAAAGCATGATCTCTTTGGGAAGCAATATTTCCCCCGACATATATGATAACTTTGGAAAGGTTTCTATGAATATAGACCTTAATCTTGTCACGCATTGCTTGTATGACGGCACCTGATACTGCATATTCTTTTACATTCTTTTTGCATGTTGACATGTTGAATGGAAGAGCCTATTATGGGTACATTGATCGTTGGTGCTTGAGGTTTTGCTTTGTCTGTAAATGGGATAGATTCTCATGGATATTTGGACAAACAATGTGTATAATTTCCATTTGCCGGGTCACATTTTCCAGTGTACAGGATACATGATTGATTTGTGTACTGGACTTGGTAATGGATAAAGTCTGTGTTGCCAGTGAATTTATCTCATTAGTAGTAGTCTAACTATGTGTGGACTTTGTTTCAGTTTTTCCTCTTGAAGTTTGGACTTTTATCCTGAACCAGATTCTTAAGTTTTAAGGTTTGTCCACTTATCTTTGAAGTCCACGAATGATACTCATTGATAGATTAGTGCCAAAGCCAACTGATACTGTTTTGTCTGGAGTATGATTTATTGGGGTACTGCATTTTGGTACTTGGCCCTCCATTAGAGCCATTGTAGGTAATTGGTCCCAGCTGGTTGTCATGGTCACTATCAATAATGAGCCTTTCAAACCCAATATGGCTACTTGATCCCAGCTGGGTTTCATGCATAGTATCAGAGGATCACGGCATCTCTGACATAATAGGTGGCAGGGTTACATTTTCGCATATTTGCTCCTGGCAAAATCCATAATCTAAGGATATGGTGTGAATTTGTGAGCCACTGTTGTGTAATAATTAAAGATATGGACATATTTGTGAATTTGGTCTTTCTGGCTTGTGTTTGTAATGAAACTGATGTTAGGCATGTACACCTCACGTAGTTACTGTACAATATGTAGCCAGTGAAATAACAATGGTCAGCTAGGAAGCAGAAATAGCATTGACTAATTGAAGCAGATTCGGTGGTTCGTGGCAAGTAGAATATCTCAAACACTGATTGGATGACAACTATTTTGAATATCATCAAACTATTACGTGCATACTGTTTTTTAAAATTAACACCATAGGAAAGCGTGTTTTCTTTTTGCATTGATTATCACATGGTCTCAAAATTCCACTGATTTGTCAGATCAAGTGAATTATATTCTTATGTGTTACTTTATTATACCTATCCGGAAATATGGACCGTTGTAAATCGCTCATGTATTTTATTTTTTTACGAATTTTTATATTAGGCAGGTGTATGCAACATTAAATTTTGCATAAAACCTATCCCTTTGACCCATAATTCCAAATAAAGAGCCGTGATTTAAAATTAAATGGATGCCATTCTAAAGAAGATTTCTCTTTTACAAAGTTTAGCCCCTTGCCCCTTAACCTCTATAAATTCTTTTTCTCAGTAAAGCAGAGTACATTTTAGACCATTAGAATGCCTTGGCACAATAAATCTGTCTAGAACTTTGTCGTTTGTTTTAAATTCCTGAACTGTCACTTCCATTAAATGAGTGTAGAAAAACAAAGTTGTGAATGTCATCTAGATCGTTGAGGAATATTTCTTTTCTTCTAATGGATCATTTATACCTGAGTCTGAATAACTGGGAGAGAATCCCTCAAAGATAAGCTTGTATTACATACACCTGTATCAAGTCTAGAATCAGATGTTGACACTGATTGACATGATTTGTTCTCCATATTAAGAATCAAGCTTAATTTACCAACTTAAAAACTAACCAAATTATTTTCAGGAAATAAAATAAACACATATTAGATATTTCATAACACAACATTGGTTACCTCATCCCCCTTTTTCAAACTATTAAGTTACCAGTTATCAGCCATTTTTGGTCCTCCATCATGTCAAAATTCCAACAAAAGAATAATTTCATTACAATACAGAAAAGTCCAAGTCCATTTAGGAGAAGGCTATTCACATATGAATATATTCACTTCAAAATATTGCACAGGCAATATATTTAATAAAAACATTCACCATTCTGCACAAGCAATATATTAGTATTAAAGATTCATCATTTTGCACAGGTAATATATGTAGTATAAAAAATCAGCATTCTGCACTAGCAATAAATGTAGTATAAACAATTCACCATGTTGCACAGGCAGTATGTGTAGTTTAAAAAATTCACCATTTTACATAGGCAATATATGTAGGTTACAAAATGCACCATTTTGCCCAGGCAATATATGTAGCAAAAACAATTTGTAGGGCACATTAGCTCAAATACATTCAGCATACGTCTTGTTGGAGGTGTTGAATGATGTTTGGCTGTCAAAAATTGAATATTAGTTTTTTATAAAAAAAATTATACTTTTTTCAATGTCTGAAAACTACTTTGTAAACAGTTAATTATCATCTTGTGGAAGAGACCGTGTTTGAATTAGGATACAACACGATCATAGTCTGCCTTATGGGATTTAAATAATAATAATAATAATAATAATAATAATAAAATACCAACAACAATAATAATTAACCTTATATTCCACAAAATATACGATAATTAGGAAGTTAACCTAAAATTGAAAAACATGAAACTTAAAGTATAATTTCCGTCTCACTGTATAATGCAAAGAATATAATTTTTTTTAAAAGATAATTCCTTTTTTCTTGAAACATTCTCGTAATTGTCAGATATGTTAATATCATTATAAAGGCAAATCAACATTCGTATTCCATTTGATCATTGTATTGATATTGCGAAAGAAATTTGTCCATCTACATATCGTGCTTTCTGAACAAATTAGAGTCAAGTGTATCATTAATCGACGATATGTATAAATAAGAAAAGGAATAAATTAAATTGAGGGCTTCTGCTCATCAATAATTATTACTTTATGCACAAATAAGTAAGAGTATATGAAGAAAAACGGTTGCGATTTTCTGTTATAATATGCTTTAAAGCAACACATATCCAACATAAACAGTTTTAGAAATGGCATATGATCACCGGAACATACCGAAACACCGGAAAGCAATGAAAACACCGAAAGGCACTTCATTTATATCGAATATACCCTGGTGTATATTGTTTGTGTATGTATAATTGATATCTGTGCAATTTAATATTAGTTATACAATAACTTAATGTTCTTTCTTTACTTCAAGTGATACAACTCAAACTAACAAGTTGTAAAGTGCGCATTTTGGCGACAGTTTCGAAAGGAAATCAATATAATATTAACAGCGTGTATTGCAATGTATCAATGAGTTTAACGTTGAAACTATTAATAATAAACACATATTAATAATGATTAAGCTTATTATAATGTGGTTATTAATAATTACATTTTTTGTTATTATCTTAAGTTCTGGTATGTGTAAGCTTTGCACTAGCCAGCCAGTGAAACAGCTGTAAAGTTAAATTGTAACTATCATGCATTATGTGCATACAATTATTTTAATGGTCTAAATGCAAATAAACATCCAAGAATGAAGTGTCAAATAATTTCCTTACTTACTGCAGTATTTATATCACAAGAAAAGTTGTTTACGCACGGCTAAGAGTAATTACATGTTCCGTATCAATTACTGTTAATAGTATATAGAGTAAATGTACTAGTTAGGTTGGCCTAGTGTGTATGTGGCTGCGGGAATCGTTTGTAAGGCCCGTGCTCATACAACAATTAGTTATATAATTATGATCTAAGTCAGAACGCATGACCCATGAACACTGCATGTTTGGTTGATGTGGCCAAGATGGACTACCCTGTTTTAGTACATGCATGTTTATACACACTGCATCATATAACCAATCATAATATTATAATATAAGCCTTATTAATATGAAATATCAACATGATCAAAAAAGATGTACAAGAAATGCAGACATTTAAATATATCAATTTATTAGCAATCAAACAGTGGATTTGCGGCATGTGCGGTTTTAAAAATCAGTTTTAAAATAGCGAGCTGATTTAAGCAAATTACTTTTGGGATCGCAGATACGATTCAACGATTGAAATAATCCATGTCTAAAATTATGCTATTTGTTTGTCTTGGTGTTTTTATTTGTCTCTGTTTTACTTTTTTTCTTCTCCGTTTTCTTTGTCCTGGTTTCTTTCCATATTTCCTCGGAGCCACGATTTCTGGCTACCCAACTGATGATGTCATATATTTACTGTCTGTAAAAATGAAGCTTCCGAATTTTTTGTACAGATTTTGCCTTTGTTGATAGTTTGTGCCATCCATTCTGTCCTTGTAATTTTAAATTCTCTAACTGTCAGTGAGTCGGTATTCATGATTCTCATTAATGCCTTCCTCAAGCCTTTGAAATGTCTGTCCATTAAGTCATTTCAATAAGATACAACTTCTGTCAGAGGCTTATATTTCCGGTCTACAGTCTGATTTAACACGTGGTTAAAGGCATATAAATTGTTGTTGGTCCATTTGTCATCGGTCACATCCAGTCATGTTGGTCCGTTTTCTTTGGTCAGCAACTGATTTGTCAGTCTTGTCTGAAAGGAGTTAATATATTTTCAAGAAACTTCCCCTATTACAGTAAACTGAAATAAAAAATATCCCCCAATCTATAGTATTAAATCAAAACAAATGTTTCAAGTTTGAATCATACGTACATTTACATAACTGGACATGTTTTTAAGCAGGACTATAATATCTGTATGTGGCTGTTTTCTTTTCTTGAATGCCCAATAAAGTTCTTATGAGACTTTCTGATAACCACATATTTAATCACGTGTTGTAACACTGTCTGTTTGAACATTCTTGACTACCCAGTTTTGTCATCTACACCAGAACAACAAAGGCATATAAATTATGAATAAACGTGTGCTGTTATTCTAGGAATGCATCTTAAATTGTGCTGATGATTTTGACAGCCATTGTGTGGAATTTTTTTATTTCATAAGGGTTCTTGTTGGAAAGGGAATATTTATATTTTTAGAGTATGTTTATATAGTTTGGTGTTTATCTGATGCTACTGTTCTAGGATTGCATCCTATACGGTGCCATTAACTTTGACAGCCATTGTGTGCAATGTTGGTGTGATGGAAGGTTTCTGGTTGACAGGTGAATATATATTTATGCATGTTTGTTTAGTTCGGTGCTTAACTGCAGCTGCTATTGAAGAATTGCATATTATATTGTGCTACTAAATTTATTTGACAGCCATTACGTGCTATATTGTTGTTGTGTAAAGTATATGTGTAGACTTTGATATTGGAATTTAATATTCATGTATTATCACTAACTGTTGTTATTATTAATAGATATATAACTCGAAACAGCGTTATTTTGTATTTTGTTGTTAATGTTAGTTAGACATTTCACCTATTTTTTATCTATCCCACCTTGTCGCGATTAATGTCATGATCACTCACGTACGATTGTGACATAATGCACAATGTTACTTTACTGCACAGTATAGATATTTCATAATGAAACATATAATTTTTCATTATGTATTAGTTACTTTTAGTATACATAATATTAGTAATTAGTAACTGACACATAAATGGGCTTTTTGGGTGGGGACTCTTTGGAACGGGCTTTTTCAACCCTAGTCGCTTTGGCCATGTGCTCCATTGGAACCGGTACTTTTTTACCTTGATCCGTATATATGATAATGCATTTCTGTGTTTTCAATGCGTTCCACTGTTTCAGTAAGTTCCGGTGTTTCGTTGCATTTCTGTTTTTCTATGCACCGTACCAAGACAACGACTCTTGATGACGGTGCAAAGATAGGGGTATCACATTGGAATAAAATAAATATTTCGACCTCATGAATAAATTCAAAATAAAATGCAATCACCGAAAATATTATTTTATTTGACTCTTTTGCTTTCATCCGTTCTTTGCGAGTGAATTCACTGTGGTAGACATTCTCAGTGGTTATTGCGCGCGCATTGATAATGAGCCTTAACGATAAAAACCGAAGTAAACCAATGGTACGGCTGTGGCAACAATGGCTATGAGCATGGTGCCAGAATAGAATTAAATTTCAAACGTTTTTAGGGATGTTCCAAGGTATAAATTTGACAGGGGTGCCGAAAAAGTTGGGCAGGGCTTAGCGCCCCTCTATGTATGCTTAGCTGGAACACTGTTATAATAATCAACATGAAAGAGCGAAAAGCAGCAGGCTGTAGAATTCAGCAAGTAATTTATTTCACTAGAATACAAAGTGAAAAATAAATAAAAACAACTTTCTGCATTGCACAAGATTTTCCTAAAATAATCCTAGAATTGCATATACAAGTCTTAATAATACAGTTTTGAATAAACGTTTAAATTAGTAGAAATCCAAATTATATCTAACACTGAAAGAGTTGATGTGTCTGTGGCACCCAGGATTATAGTGTTGTACCAACAATCTTTTGCAGAAACACAGTAATATAATCCCAGGTTTGAATTCATTATAAATCCCAGTGAATGTTTCTGTCCAAGAATCTTATTCTTTTACGAGCACTCTGCTTTTCCAGAGAAAAATCACTTGAATAATTTGAGGAATTAAATTACAGCCCAAATGAACTTCTGGGCACAACAATAATACAAATTGATTCTGCTACTCTTAAAGCTAGAATGAATAATTTTCAAATAATCAAGATTTATATGTTAAACTAAGGCATAAAAAGAGACCATTGATAGGGGTCACAAGAATATGTTATTGTAAGAGCTAAGTTATTATTAGAAAGTCCCTCACCAAAATCACAATAAAACATATGGCAATCATCAGGTAGTCTGGCTACGGAAAAAGAAAACAATATCCTTGACTCAGCCTAATATAATTATCCTCATTCTGAGAAAAGGAAAATAAAAGTTGTTTACCAAAACTGTCACTGATTTTGTATAAGGTCAGCCACTAGATAAAATGTGTCATTACCCCAATCATAGAATTAAATAAAAAACTAAAAAACTAACAAACAATGCAAATTAAATATGCATAACATGTTCTTAGACAATGCATCTTTCAAGGTATGAATACATTTTCAAACATTCGACAGTTTGTTAATATTCATTTCAAATGTGTTAGTAGCTGATAACATACATTTCATCTAAGCTTAGTGTTTCAATGTTAATTTCGCTAACGGTTATTACAGGTATGGGTATGTGATATATAAAATACCCCCATCAATGAGAAAGCCGCCAACATGTGTGCGTGATTTGGTGATGCAATCAGTCGATCAGTGAATAGTATTATGCATTTCCTGTATAAGTGATCCCTTTATTCCTCAGATGTTTTCTTTGTCGTGGTTGTTCAAATAAATACTATGAATGTACACTATTCAAGATAAGCTAAACAAGGCCTCATTAAGACAGTGTTCAAGTTTGTTCAGATTTTTTTGAATAAAGTAAAAAAATTGTTGCATAAAGTGTGGATCGGCCTTTTTAAATGAAAATTATACAGTCGTATTAGTACAGTTTTATCGGTACTGTGATTATATTACTATTAAGCAAAATTTCATTTTACATTATATATATATATATATATATATATATATATATATATATATATATATATATATATATATATATATATATATATATTTATTACAGTGTCTTAATTAGAATTAGGACATGTGTATAATCATCTGATAACGGTGTAGATAAATTGGTACATCTTTCCTCAACTTAACCTGTAAAGAGCGTGCTTGCAGGGATAATACCGAGTAAACCACACCCATTTGATAGAGACTGGGTTCACTTTGCTTTGGTGACCCGCAGCAAATTGTGAGAAGGTGAGCAGAACAATTATCCGCAAGCCGTCATGGCAAGTCCATCAGGATGAGTGGATTGATGGTGAAATATATGTTTTTCTGTATCCTTTCCACTTTCTCTCCACCCCTCCAGAATTATTGCAGTCCCTAAAATAGCTTCAGCTGTACTGTATTTGAATGTCAGAAAGATGTATAAGGTACATTTTTCATCAGGGTCTGACTCCACAAGTCCAGCACATGCCCGTCCTGGTTCAGTAGATAAATGGAAGATGTACAGGCATTATGGAAGTAATTGACGGCCTCTTTCTCTCTCAACGAACCAGTAAAGAGCATGCTTGCAGGAGTGATAGAGATCATGTTCACTCCGTGGTGGTCATCTGAGACTCCGTCAGAAAGTTGTGTGCAGAGCAATCCTCTGTAATCCTGAAAATGTCAGGTGCAATATATCATCTGGACCCTCTGGGTCCTGTGTGAACGATATGCTAGTTCACAGGAATTTTATTAATATCATCAAGCGGCCAAGATTTGCTCTTAGTGCCAATCACTGCCATCTTACCTCTTTGTGGATTTAAATCCCTGACTCGGCTATTACTGGTCTGTTAGAAAACTGCCTGAAGCTTCTCATGGGTTGGTGGTTCTTGCCGAGACATTCCCTGGGTTCTTTCTCCTCCAGTTATTATGGCCACAATATATAACCTATCTTGCACTATGAAATGGTGTTAAACCACAAAACAACATCAGTCAATCATTGAAGTAATGTACATGACATCATTGATTTGTGTACAACATCTACATAGTATAAATTAAAGCTCAACAACCTTACCCTAGTCATTCCACATTGATTGGTCAAAGTTTTCTTTCTGTTGCATTCATTGCTTTGGTGGCTTTGTAATTTTCTTCACTGCATCTGTGATTTAAAGTTATGGCTACAATTTCATTTGTTAGTTTGATCAGCGTTTGAGGCCTTTCTTTGAAGTCTTCAGTGACTTCTTTTTGTGTGGTATGTGAGCATCTGTGTCCTTGTGAAGATGTCCCAGTTGATCACAAGCAGCATAGTGGCATCAGTCACTAACGTCTGCTATAGCATAACGTGTTGATTTTTTTTCTGTATATGTTAATTATGGTGGTTAAATTGTTTTACCGAAACAAACACAATATATTCTCATGATGGAACTGGAGGTTCCAGTCAAGTCAGCTGTGAGGAAACTCTATGGGTCCTGAGTGACCCATGCAGCCATATTCCAAAACTCATAAGTCATTTAATGGTCAGCCTCAGCCAAGAGTCCAGTGAATGTTCGCAAGACCATGCATGTGAACACCATCAGATGTGATCATCATGTTGCCATTTTGTCAGATCACTTTACGTTTATGTGGACATCAGTGTGACTAATAGATCCCATATTCATTTTTGTGTTAACCTCGGAAATATATTCGCATAGGGTTGTCCTGGTGTTTAAAAATCACATAATGATACTCAACAAGATTAACTGTACCTGGGTCAAGGCCATCACTGGAGGGGGGGGGGGCTTAATTGATTCCGTAATCAAATTCAGTGAAAGATGATACATATATATTTCATATTGCAACAGTTTCAATGAAAGAATGCACCTTAACTTCGTTGTTCCTAAGTGGATGGTACAATCACTTACAGTCAGACCTTGATTAATCCGATTCAACAGTTGAGTTTTCGTGGTAAATGCATGTACTGAGTTTGGAAACATGTCACAGAGTTTTGGTATCCAAGAATTTACAAACAGAATAAAATCCGTGACAGGATAGTATACTTTCCTTTGTCATGATGCCATGTTAAATATAATTTTTTGTACAAAACAATCATAGTGTGTCCGACGCTAACAAAAACGCTTACTGCAAATCCCATTTGGACTGTGACATGTAATAACAACCGTGATTGATATTCCAGTTGATAGTCACATGACGAAAGGAGTTCTTTATGTAAATAGATTACATTGAAAGGAAGGTTCATTAATAACACAAAGTTTATATTCCAGAAATATGCTTATTTGTTTGAGTATGTGTGAGATATCAATGAGTAGTGGAACAGACAGATACAACCAACAGCTTGAAAACAAGTCTGTCATATTGGATATTCATATGCGTTTTGGAATAGAAACTGTAAGGATCATTGTATTGCAGCACTTTAAGATGATGACTCTACCACATATTAGACTGGTTCAACTTTTTTGGCAAAGGCAATGAGAACTATATTGCCGAGAGGAATATGGAGGAGGTTTATCTTTGACGTGCTCCAGCTACAAATCTCAAGACTGAGCAACAAACTTCTCACAGCAAGCTTACATTTTGCAAGAGAGAATGTTTATGTGTGTGTGTGAATGTATCTCACATATTTATAGTGAAGAAAAGTGTTGATAGTGATCATTATATTTGTATAGATAGGGTAAATTATTGATAAAGAGAGAGAGAGTGTATGTATGTGTATGTGTGTGTATGTGTGTTACAGACTGATAGATGCAGGACGGTAGTAAGTTTATTAATTGCATTAAATGAATTGCAAAATGAATGTGTCACAGAGAGATGCAGAGATGTAGTGATACATTTGATATTGGTAGAAATAGAGTGAAGGAGTGAACAGTGTGTCTATGTTGACACCATGGACTTAAAATTCCAACCATATAAATCAGGTAGCATTAGTGAGAGATAGAGTAGATGTGTCACATACTGATGGAGTCAGTGATAAAGAAATGCATACTTCCATAAAAGGTAATCATGGTGTGTTTTTGTGTCCCAGGCTAATGGATGTTGAGAGGCAGTGATAAAAAGCTTCCCTTTCATGAATAAAGGAATGAAGGGAGAGAAATATAGAGATTGCACGTGTGTGTCACTGACAGATGGACAGGAAATGATGACGAACTTTTTGTTTAAATATGGTAAATGAGTTAGAAAAAAAGGAGACTGACAGACACGGGGAAAGTGATACAGAGAGCGCTGCAGACTAAGCAGTAGATTCTTATTTTGGTGTCTTCATTTAGAAAGTAGAAAAGGGAGAACAATATTTATATTTTGTGGTTTAATCATAATTTGTAACCATACATTGTATAGAATCCCTTTATGTGAAATATCAGACTTTAACTCAGTTATTATATAGTCAAGTAGTAGCATTTATAAAAAAATAAAAATAATTTTCCTATCTATAATAAACATAACCAATCTTCAGAACATTTATATTTTTGTTGATGTGGAAAATAGCAAAGTGTGCTAAAGTCTCATTTGACAGTGACTGATTCAAAATACTCTATTATCCAGCATACATGTCCGTCCTTTTGATTGGAGTGACTTGTAAATGGATCATGTCAAATTGCCTAAAGTGCTGGTTATACTGGAATTATGAGCTGTAATTGGTGAAATTCAAAAAGTGGGTCACATAGCTTTATCAATGCATGTTCACTTACCATGTCACTAAATTGAGATAAACTAATACAACCAATTACGTTATTATTTTTATAGATAGTTTGTGTGCAATTGTATGTGCTTGTATTTTATGACTTTTCCAGTGCAAAATAAACCAAAGAAACAAAGACCTCACAATTCACATTCCATGCAAATGGTGTTGTCAGCTTCACCAGCTGTATTGAGATTCCAGTTGAGGATCATGTTAACCATTCCCCTCTTGAATTTATTTTTTACTTTTGAGAGCTTTCATGTTTAGCTCTACTTTTGTCATCGACCATAACAGATTATTCATTGGTTTTTAAACCAGGTTCCATTTTGTGCTAGAACACGTTTATTAGTACTATTTCTAAACTGCTAGGATGAATGTAGCCAAACGTTACAAATACATTCATTCCATAGTCTAGTTCATAGGTGGAAAATACCAGGATGGCCATCTCTAACATTTTAAGGCACCTCCATAAAGGATGACGGTAACAACTTTGTGTTTTCAGATTGTATGATGTTTACTTAGCCCTAAACAAAAATTGTGCCTATATGACATTCAGCAAAGCTGTAATGTATGGTCAGCTTTATGGTCAGTTTGAACATCCTGTCCTCACTACTTCGTTGTTGGATAAGACAGGTGATAATGTTTGCCTGGTGTTGGTGTTTCGCAGCATTGCATGTGCTGTTAAGATCTATATGCAGTTTGAGACTGACATTATTTATTCAGAAGATCATTACTATAAGCCGGTATATAGCAAAAGCAATTAGTGAAGTTTATGAAACAAATATAGAAGTTTGAGCCTGTGTATAGACTTGTGTATAGTCAGTAGTTAGTCAGCAAATATTTTCTATTTGCAGGAGTGACTTTTGCAGATCCTAAATTGTTGTACCAGGTTCTATACAATTCAACACAAGGTGCTCCTTCCAACAGATATACTTTGGAAAGGAACTGTCAAACAGTGGGTCTAAAATTTCATGGAAATACTGCTGGCAATGGAAATTGCTTCTTTGAGGCTGTGTCCAGTCAGATTAAGCGACTTAATTGTCCAATACAGTTATCTCCACAGCAACTACGCCAGGACGCTGTCGCTTTCCTGAAAGCTAATAGAGTTTTGAAGGTAAGGACAATTTTGTGTTGTCCATACTACTGCCCATAGATTAAAAAAAAGTCATTTAAAAAAAAAAAACATTTCCTGGCTGGACGCTAAGTATAGTATCCAGATTAAATTAGAAAATTTAACTCGGTGAAAGGATATATACATACATACACACACACACACACACACACACACACACATATATATATATATATATATATATATATATATATATATATATATGGGGGAGTAGGTAATCAATGCAGGCGACCATATATGTTCTTTATTGGCACAGTTACCATCTTAAATCGATGCAAATAAAAATGAGAAATACACCTCTAGCGCAAGCAGAGAATGAATATATAATATTTTACTTTAATCAGAGAACCACGCACTGGTGCATATACGCATATATTATTTATATAAACATGTCTAATGTTAACATGAATAGAGTATCAACATCGGATACTCACCGCGAATATCATCACAAAATTTGAATCCACAATACAAGTAATTCCATTGAAAATATGTACACACATCTAAAATATTTAATAATATTGTCACATGTCATATAGGTCTGAATTCTGTGCACAAACATTAGCTCAGTCACGTAACGAATGATGAAGCAATCTACTTTTCAGTATGTCCCAAGTCGGTAAGTGTTAGTATGCATTTTATGCTACCAGAAATGTCAACAAAAAAGTGGATATCTCACAGCATGCATAACTCATGTTAGAAATCAACGTAGCGGAGTATGATATAATAATGCACTGTTTAGATGGATTGTCAATATAGACAAATAATTTGTTCATTTAACAATAAATACATTTCAGTGCATATTATATGACGTTTGCGGTTTCCTTTCATGGTGCCTCTGAATTTCTCCACTCCAAACCACTAGTTGTATATACAATTATAAACAGCCAACTATGTCGCCAACAAAAAAAATAAATCGCCAGATGGTATATTTTGACACCAATAAAGGAAAAAATCGCAATGTGTGACATTGGTGAAACCCTGCGCGATCCCTGAATAATTTTGTACACGTTTTTTTTTATACTTTCAAGAAGAAAAAACCCTATTTTGTCGTGTACGTGAAAAATACATATAAAATTTAAGGAGCCACGTCACGATCATTTTGTATTATTCATAGGCGGTCTCTTTCCCAAAATGTTAACAAACTTATTAAGTTAAGATAGAATTATTTTCTTTTAAGAGAAAATACACGTATATGAAATTTTGGGAGCCATGCCACGACCGTGTTATTTGAATTTGTGTTTTAACGGCGCATGCTATAGCGGAATTTTTCTACATATAAAAAGCTCAAGCATCGTGATAGGATTCTATGAAATCATTACCATTACACCACTGAGATACATATATGCATATTTGTTGCACATCGAACTCCAAAAAAGTGTCTCTTTGTTTTGTCGAAGACAGTTCTTTCTACAAAACAGGCTTCATATGCCAAGAATTTAAAGACCCAACTAAAAATTAGTGAGCCATGTGAAAGAAGCACAAGTTTACTAGTTTCTGACCGTGTTTGTATCCTAGAGATCTATAGTGTACTCCTTAGATAAGGATGTGATGGCATAAGTAAGAATAGAGGCAAACAAGAAAAGCTTAAGGTATTCACACGCGAGGGACAGTGAAAATGAAATAAAGAATAATAAATGCTACTGGTGTAAAGATAATAAATTATATTAGTATAAGAATATTGAATGATACTAGTAATACAACTAATAAATGGCACTAGTATAAGGATAATAAATAATACTAGTGTAAGGATAATAAATGACACTAGTATAAGGATACTAAATAATACTATTGTAAGAATAATAAATGTCACATATATAAGGAAAGTAAACAATACTAATTTAAGGATAATAACTGATACTAGTATAAGGATAATAAATAATATTAGTGTAAGAATAATAAATGACACTAGTATAAGGATAGTAAATAATACTAGTTTAAGGATAATATATGACACTAGTATAATAGTAATAAATAAGATTAGTCTAAGAATAATAAATGACACTTGTATAAAGATAATAAATAATACCAGTGTAATGATAATAAATGACACTAGTATAAAAATAATACATGCTATTTTTATAAGGATAATAAATGCTACTAGTACAGTATAAGGATAATAAATAATAATAGTGTAAGAATAATAAATGATACTAGCATAAGAATAACAAATAATAAATAAGGATTGTAGATGTTATAGGTATAAGAATAATATATAATATTAGTATAAGGATACTACATTATACCAGTATAAGGATAATAAATAATACCAGTATAAGACTAATGAATAATATTAGTGCAAGAATAATACATGGTAATGGTCTTATAATAACAAATGGTACTAGTATAAGGATAATAAATTATACTGATATAAGAATAGTGAATGACACTAGTATAAAAATAGTAAATGATACTAGTATCACACTAATTATAGCCTGACAATACCAACCCGTTTGTTTGTACCCCCTACCGATTTCAATAAAGGAAATCTTTAATGTGATAAAATGTGCAAGGAACTTAGTCAATTCATTCATTGATTTATAATTTCTAACCTAATTGTGAGTAGAGTGGCTCTAACACCGTATTCGTCTGTGCATTTTATGCTTAACGAAAGTTTACAATATAACAGACGGACATGCTCGGATCAATTTCCAGTTCCTGGACAAGTCCATTTTTAGCAAAGGGTGTGTAGTCGACTACATATGTACATACATAAGTCGTCTGCTTCCGATATTTACAATGTCGAATCAAGCAAAGGATAAGAATTACAACAAATTTGCGTTTCACGTGGATTTAACAAGTGGTTTAATTTCTAAGTTCATGTGTGCAAAGGGATATAATTCCAAACTCTCAACGTTTTGTAATTTACGGAATTATCTGGCAGTTGCCAAACAGGATGAGCTATGTCATTATTTTGTCTGAGGGAAAGAAACTAGCCCTTACTATACGCAATATGGCGCCGTGTTAGTATGGAAAATCCGTTAAGCATGAAAGGTGCAGGGGTTGTCAGTATTAGTGCCATTCTGGTCACGGTCAGGTTAGAAATTATAAATCAATGATTCAGTTGACTTAGCTGTGTGCACTGTTTATCACAATAAACATTTTCGTTATTGAAATCGGTAGGGGGTACCAACAAACCGGGGATACATTGTCAGATTAAATATTTAGTTCTAATTACAGTAATTCTTCCGAAAGTAAAACTTGAAAAATTTAAATCCAACTGAAATCATTTTCCAGTTTCTCCATGCATGCTTAATCCCAGTGAAAAACATGATGTAACATGCTACAACATTTGCATGAAACACAATTACTGATAAAACACTATATGTAATATACTGCAGAAAACTGATGCTTGCATAGCGCTACATTTGTGACAAGAACACTGACTCAGTATCGTGTGTCACACTCTGCTGGTACATGCAGTTTTTCATGTAACTAATCCTAAAGTTGCTAAATACAAAACAAGTTCAGCATTCTCAGAGACAAATAAAACTGGCTTTAATTTTTCACACGTTTGAGCTTGAGCTGCAATTATCCATTTGGCATGAATTGGCTTGATTGGAGAATATTTAGGTAAAATCTAGTGGTTGGTGGACTCAGACAGAATCTGCTGGTTCAGATTTTTGCAGACCTGCCAACCCTTACGATTTCGCTGCAAGTCGTATGAAAATGACCCTTAAATCACGGATTTACAGCCTTAAAGCAAAAACTACGGAAAATGACTGTTGCTGAACAATCCATGTAATTGGTTCATCCCTGTTTGATTCGGATACGTGTTTCATGTTATAACTAGTGGGATTGGTCAGGGTACCAGACTATCTTTACAGCAGTACCTCAGCTGCTTTAAACTGCACAAACATTTTCATGCAAAGCGCCTGCATGATCAAACTGTTGATTATAGAAATTTTAATGAATGGCATCCAGCAAGTAATGCATGTTGAAGACAAAACAGAAATTAAGCCTTTGAAAACGTGTTAATAATCAGAACAGAAGAATAAAAATATGAATATTCAGATTCTTCTGAATAAAAGTAGGAAGTGACATAATTATGTTTGCTGGACATCACGTGTCAGTTCGAGTAAGTCTCGTGGCGGGAGGTTTGATTGATATCGTCATATGAAAAGGAGAACAAATCCAAGAATTACATCATGTTCAGAGATAGCACAAGCCCATTGGGCTGCACTGGGTTAGGAACTGAAGTTTGTGCAACTCTGCTAGTGGTAAATAGGTCTACATGTACTTTATAAACTTTTAAGTTGAACATAATGTTTACATCGTTGCAGGTTTCGAATGCTGAACTTTTAAATACGTTTTCCACCTTCACAATAGCAGTTTAGGATATTGTATTACACCTTACTGAAAACTTGTCAAAATTACGGGGAAAAATAAACTACCTTACTGAGGCGGTCTTGTCAGAGCTAGCAGGTCTGTGTTATCATCAAGCACAAATCATGCAATGCATTTGCCACACCATGTCCTGAACAATCTCTTTTAAGATTATTTTTGAAAAATTTCATGTGGAGGCAAGTTCAACATCAGTACAATATTACATTAATCCTGACATTACACTGACCTGATATTTGTTTCCAACTGACCAAATGTCAGGTTTTTATCTGGCTAATGAAAGTACCATATACAAGTCAGTGTGGGGTGGTATAACAGCTAGATTTATTATGAATGTGGGGAAAAATATCATGGATGAAAGTCATCAGACTAAAACAATATTTTTTTCCAACTACACAGGTATCTGATGACAACATAAACTTTGCTGAATACATCTACAATGAGAGTTTTGAGGAGTACTGTGCAAGAATGGCCAGGGATGGAGAATGGGCGGACCATGTGGTGGTGGTTGCGATGGCTAGAATGTTACAGAGAGATATTATGATAGTTACAAGCTCACCATCCTCTGGCCCTGATGATATCATTTCATGGGTTGTTGGCCAGCCCAGTTTTCAAGGAGAGCCAATTCTCCTTGGACACATATGGGAAAAACATTATGAGTCACTAGAACCGATAGGTAAGACTATTTATAATAAGTATATTTATATAACCGGGTGAGTGTATATCTATATTATGAATGTTAAATTTCATGATTAGGTCAATTTAGTACATAACATTAAATACGAATTAGTATATGTGTCTGAGAACGATCAAGTGGCCAAAGTGCACAGAGATCCACCTCGGATGCAGGTAGTCGTTGGTTCGAAACCCGACTGAGTCAAACCAAAGACTTATAAAAATGGTTCTACGTTACAAATCCAAATCAGACACGCACGCACTCGCTTAATGTGTGAGTTTGTTCTATAACAAGACATCATTTTAAACAACGCATTAGTTTATGGATAGAAGCTATCATGTGGATGAGATACAAGTACAGATTATGGGTTTTCTGACAAACGGATCTAGTTTCTGATTGGCTAATTGCTAACCAAATCTTGACCTTGTTCACAAATTTAGACTGGTTTCGAAATGACTATTTGATTCTCGTTCTGGTTCTGAAACTGTACCTTAGGTTTTCATCTAAGGAATGTTTAACGGAGAATGAATTGTTCCCACCATAAACATTAGTCACAGTGGTGACATGTAGCTGTGTTCAATTCAGTTGTGAGACCTTAATTAATTTATGTCAATTATTCTTTGGATTACAACAAGTTCAGACGTTAGGATTTAGTAGCTGTTTTAGAAATACTCTGAATTCATCTAAATACAGTTTGGATTATATACATTAAGATTATTGGCACAAAAGACCTACCTTCATTTTGAATACCACTGGAACTCATTTGGAATACTCTACACGTTTGCTCTTGCAATGAAGCCTCAGGACTATTAGGATTTCATTCACCATATCGTAAGTTATACCAAGTTTTTCGTTCTCTAATTTAGGGAAATAAATCATCAATTTTACAAAACTACTAAAAACGATATTAATCATATAATGGCGTCACAAAAACTAATTTCACAAAATTTTCCAAGAATCATTTTGCCAATAATGTGTTATAAAATTTGTACAAAAAGATGTTATTCAATATCAGATATGGCGGTCATCCTTTAAATGATTATTCTGTAAAGCACTCAAAAGAATTTAGCAGAAAGCTCACTGAAACAAACAGCTTTTATACTGAAATCATACTTATTTAAAATCAAATATTACTGCATTGACTCAAAACCTTTTAATATTTCTTCAGGAACACCATACAGTATTTGACAACATTTGTTTAAAAGGCACCCTAGCTTGATGGACTTTCAGATGTATACAAAATGATGAAAATTGAATATTTTATTAATATTAATCACGCAAGAAACACTCAGAAAGCCACTTAAAATACCTTTTTCTAAAATAAGGACCCATTCATTCCTATGGAAACACCCATTTATATGTGTCTATAAGTTGTGAAGCCAATGAAAACAGAGAATACATGAGAAAACAATTTGACGTTTCATTCAAAAGTATTGTCATGCATTGGTAATATATGTACATGATTGGTTGTTGTTAAGGTCCGGATGGGATTATGTGTTTAAGATGTAAACAATTTTTATTTGCTATTTCTTACAGTACAATTATTGTGTCTAATCGTATGTTACGTGTTTAGGCTTGAATAAACCGTAACACACGAAAGAGTATTAAAAAAAAGCTTTGAAAAATGCCATAATTTATTTCTCTGCAAAAAAAAATTCTGTAAAAATGAAAATAATATGAATTTACGTTTTATAGAATCAAATCCAAAAATAATCCAATAATAATCCACGAATACAATTTTGGAAGTCCTTATAACAAAATGCTCTAATGATTGCAAGTTTGAATCCCGATGAAGAATCTAAGATGGAAGACTATGAAATATGATGCAACCTTTAGTGCTGAAGTCTACAGTTCCTTGTAGAAACAAGAATTATCACTCCGGTTTTGGAAATTTAAATACATTTTTATAAAAACTGTCCTTGTTCAACAATTTCACATGAGCACACGTATTTTCCAGGAAAAAGAATTAATCCTTTTTGAAATCCAGGTCACTTGAAATCACTCCAATCCAAGTAATTTAAAATAACTCCAAACAGCACAACATACAAATTCTAGTGTAAGAAAAAACCCAGCTGCAACTGAGAATAACTCTCCAAAAGAAAGGTTATGTCGTCTTCTCAAACGCAAAAATGGGGCACGTGATCATGTTACAGAACCCCGTATAAATTAGGTACTTGTTGAAGATCACGTACATCATTGTTGCCCTGACGAAAACCAATCATTTTACTCTAAGCAATAAAGCGAAACATTTTTACATCTTAAACACATAGTCCCATCATGACCACGAAAACAAACAATCATTTTAAAATAAAAATAGAACTTGTTTACGTGGTTGCTACTAATATTGAATCAAGATCAGGATCTAGATGAACACCTGGTTGTTTACAAAACGAGCAGTCAAGGTCAAACTCTTTTCTGAAAAACGTATCATCTCTAGTGAATACATTTATATTACAACAGCATGTAATAAAAACAAATCAAAATTTAAAACTGACAAACCATTAAATTGAAATAAAAATATATTAAATCAGATATAATTAAATCAACTATACATAACACTAAGAAAATGCATAGATGTTTGTTTTGATGAGGATTTAAACAATTGAGCAGAGGACCGTTCAAGATTGAAAGGTCTAGTGACAGCTAGATCTGAGTGGACATATTTTTTCAAGTCTGTATGCCTTTTAAGTTCAGAAGCATGTCTAGCCATGCCATGGTATTAAAGGTCATTGATATTTCACCTAGGTCATCTAAAGTCATTGAATTTTAGCGATTGTGCTAAAAAAAATTACAAGTAATTGAAAAGTTTACATTCGGGTCATTTATATTACGTTGTGTGACAATTTGAAGTACGGTTTGATTTTCTGTCATTTTCTGTCATTTTGTTAGCATTGCCACTATAATCATAATCCACATGAAGTAATATGATATCATGCATAGCACCCCTTTGACATGATGTCGTTAATCTTTTTTAACTTTATTAAGTTTGGTACATTGGGTCCTGTAAAAGACATTCTGTAATAGTTTGAAGCTTGCATCGAGGAAGTTTTGTAAATGCATGTTTAAAATAAGGACAACCTAGACAATCCACAATTCCTGAATGCAGTGCGGCTCATCTTCGGCAAATAGGCCTACTTGCTGACAATATTCAGGTCATTTATTTTAAATCTGTGAATTGCATCAGATTATTAGAGCTAGACAAGTGTTAAAGTGAAAATTTTAGCTGATGCGCTTTGATTGAAATTGAGTCGGTCATGCATGTAATCAGGATCGAAACTGATGTCATTTTGAAAACTCGAAAATATGTTACACTTTAATTATATGTCTACTTTTTGTCTAAAATCGGCACACCATATAATAAATTCATAGCTTCTCAAACACTTTTAATAGTTATATAATCACCAGCAGAAGAGGTGTAAACTCCTGGACTATTCAGTTGGTGATTGTTAACACCAATCTACGGACCTATACATACGGATTAACCCCTCCATATTCTTGAGTTTTAAAGTATTGTCTAGTTATTTTATTTACTGCTCACTTTAAAGGCACATTGATGACTGCAATTGAAACAATGAATTGTAACACATATTTATATCATGTGATTCACGTGGATTATGTTCTCTTTTCGGAGTAAATTAGTAATGCAAGGTGAATTATAATTTACACTCCGGGACGGTTTTGCACCAGATTATCCAAAATGGGGAAAACCAATTGGATAAATGTTTTCACTGGCTTTTTTTTAAACTCACTTGAAGAAATGTAGGGATATCTCACATTTATTTAATTAGGGGCTCTATAAAAAGTGTTTATATTTTTGACATGTTTCTAAATTACCAGGATCCGGAAAATTGTTATGACATGCTATTTTTAGATTTCAATTTTTAATCAGCTTTTGGCATAATATCTTAAGGTTTATCAATGGGGAAAAAAGCAACATAAATATGTAATAAAAATCACCAAAAGTTAACAGTTTTCCTTAAAAAACGTATTCTTTTTTTAAAAGTACTTGAGGCATATGTATGAATAGCCTTATAAGGGTTTAGATCAATTTAATAAATAATCTAAAATTAAAATTAGGAGGTTAATATACAATGTTGTCGTATATTTCTGTGCCCTTAAGAGTTCCGTCTCCAATACTGAAGCAAAACGCTTACCGAGTTCGACCGATTGACGAAAATACTTACTATTTGAAAACAGGCGATTGTAATCAGAATATTCTGTTCAAAATAATATTAATTTTGGACACAGGGGATACCACCTCCGTGTTTTCATGACCCCGATAGGTCGACCTATTCTGTGCAGAGCTTTGAAAAAATGTAATTTTTATCTATCGGGCTGTAGATAGGAAATATATTACATTGGACTGTTTCGGTCAGCCGTCCATTCATGTAATTAAGGCAGGTTTATAGGTAGTTTTACAAAATTGAATGTAAAAATGCCAATAAATGGCAAGAAATATTAAGCAAACTAAACCGATCTTGTAAAAAAGTTAGCAAAATTTAACATTTTAAAATAAAAATGCTATTTTGTGGAAGAGAAACAAAAAAGAATAGCATGCGATATGTTTACAACGTCTTCTTGATGGTATAACATTAATAAAGAATTTAGAAGCAGACTATACGCCGGGGAATTATGAGAATTTATGTTCTATCGGCAAGTTCACACGTTGGGTATCAGACGGTTTTGTATGTGAGGTACAAGTTTTTGCAAAATAGTAAATTTGGACTAAAATGCGGTATTGTTTTAAGGTATACATTTCGATCTTTTATATAATGTATTTATGTATATGATTCTAAAAGATACATAGTAAATCGGATTTTCTGGGTTACCGGTTCTAGAAGGTAAAGGAGTGGGTCTTCATGTTGACATTCAGAAATCACATTTTCATATGTATTTTGGGTCGACATTCGGGATATTTTTTTACACTTTATGGATATCACTTTTCTGAATTAAAGTTGCACCGTTCTTTCATGATACAAAATGGATTTTTTAAAAACAGAAATAACATGTATTTCAATGTTTACCGAAATGACGTATCGTTGCGCAGAATTATCCGATGATCAAAATACCACTCAGTGGGAAAGCAGACTATGTCGTTAATGGGCTTAAAATTCTAACACAGCATTATTGAACAGATAGCAATATGGCATGGTAGTCAGTAAAGCACATATTCAAAAAAGTGAAACTTAAGCAGAGGTTATGTTAGTGAAAAGTCTTATTTTGGAGCCATCTTGCAAATATCGTTTTTTGTTACAAAGACTCAATAAATTGAGATTTGTTATGTTTAGTTCCTCTTAAATGAAACAAGTACAAATATGACCACAATGGCAGCCGTCTTTGAAACAAATCTTGTTATCGGAAAGTCACATTGAATGATAATATACGCCTTACCACTTTACATGATATCTAGTTGGTCTTAAATAAAAATGATGTTTACCCATCCAGAATGGCAACCTCAGTGTCCTTTTTGCAACTTTGTAATCACTAGTCCTCAGTCGATGGTCACGTCAAAGGAGAATTTGATATGCAACTGTATTTTGTGAAAGCATCAATGATCCAGGTTGGTTTATTAACTATTAATCTCATTTGTGCAGGTAGTTACAGAAAAAATATATTTTTGTAAATTCTCAGTAATGGCTGAGCCATTTGTGATAATAGTCATTATTAATCTTATGAGATGCTCTGTCAAGATTTTATGTATGGCATCTCCAGTGAATGTGGTGTCATTTCCACATGAATCAATTGGAAATCATAATTTAATCTTCCCTTACTATCTAAGCTAAGTTTGATTGTAACCTGGAGGGAATGTATCAGTAGTTGCTTTGGCGCAATAGTGTATGTTGTGGCACTAGTATCAGTGGCATAGCTTCTGTATCAGCCAATAGGTAAATGTATTTTTAAACTGTTTGTCTCGATCATGGTAGAATATTTCTCAGGACTTGCGCTATTAAGAGCAAAGAACAGTGTTAATACGTTGCAGGTTCTCTGATACAGTTCTATGAAATATTCTTCCATTGCATGCAAGTGTGCTTGATTTGGATTTTTAACGTATCTTTATCAATTGTTCAGTCATATCACTACGATGTCTGCAGTGTAGCAGTTAATAGTTATGCCTAGCAATGGGTCAAGCACTGGACGAACATGGCACAGACATGTATTATCATGTCCCACCCAGTCACATTAATCTGACACCAGGCCAACCAGTCCTAACACTAACCTCATAATCCTGAGTGTCACATGAGGCAGCTGTTAGTACCAATTTTAGAAGTCTTTGGTGTGACTCCGCTAGGCGACTAGAGCGATTACATTGCATGTAAATTCAGCAGGAATGTTTTTTAATAGCAGCAATACAGATATGATCCATGTGCCTTGCTTGACTCTTCTTGAACATTGAGTCTCATTGTTCAGTCATAATTCCCACATCCCACCACCCTTCTGGTGTATCAGTTGTGGAAACTTGGTCAGTTTGATTACAATTGTTGGATTAAAATAATTATATAGGACTTTTGGGAACAGTGGGCACAAAAGGTCACACAGGATATTCATTCCATATGTTCATCTTGTACCAGGTGCATATGAAGAGTTTGTTTTGAAGTCTATAGCCAAGCTCTGTTTGGGACATAGCCAGTAGTCAGCACACATGAAAAGAGAAGTTGAAACACACTTCTCGCCTCATATAATCTTCATTGTCATGTATTGGAACTTCTTCAGCTGCTGCAGTGTTGCACATTTAGACCAGTGGAATTTAAGAATATCACCCATGGTTATATGATGATTTGGAGCCTTTCCTTCGTCATCATCTGAAGTGTGCATGTTTAAGATCCGTCTTCATTTGTTATAAGATTCCTTGCGGGAATTGTAATGCTGATAATACAATTTAGTTTTCGGGGAGTTGATGGTAAAAGTAATTTTAATTATATAGCATTTGCCAGCCATTATTGCAAGATTCCCTTCTATCACTTTATTTTGGTTGTCCAACAGCATAGTCTGTGTCCAATTCAGATGATGATGAGTTTCCATCGTGGAACTATGTGGTGGGAATCAAACTGTGTAATATGTTTTGGATTGTTGTATTAATGAGAGATTTGATGTGTTGTGATGTGATTTGGATTTTTAACGTAGCTTTAACAATTTTTCAGTCATATCGCTACGATGTCTGCAATGTGGCAGTTTATAGTGATGTCCAGCTCTGGGGCATCATGCCGCAGACATGTAGCATGATGTCCCACCCAGTCACATTATCCTGACACCAGGCCGACCAGTCCTAACACTAACCTCTTAATGCTGAGCGCCAAGCGAGGCAGCTGTTAGTACTGTGTTTGTAAGTCTTTGGCATGACTCGGCCGTGGATCAAACCCACGACCTCCCGCATCCGAGGCGGATTCTCTATCCACTAGGCCAGTGAGAGATTTGAAGTATGGACTTGGACTTGGGGACATGTGTCCTGGAACAGGTAAGCAATTCAAATAGTGACAGGTAAGTATTACATTGTAAAAATCAGCCTTACACTACAGCCACTATTCCCCACCCTAAAAACGTAAGCTATATATTTACGGAACAAAGGCATTCTTATTAGATTATACATATAATATAATTTAGTATTCATAATAATGAAATAATGTATAACTACATTGTAATTAGTTTTACTTTGTATGATGTAATATGTTCCACATTCTCAAGCTTCAAAGAAGAATGTAATTTGACTATATGAGTAAGTCTCTTTAAAGAAAGTTTTAAAATTATAATAATGATAATTATTATTATTATTATTATTATTATTAATAGTGCTTTTGTTATTATTATTTTTATTCTAACATTCGTTTTGAATGCCTGTTTATATTGTATTTTTCAGACTCCTCAGGCCTTGAGGTGAAAGGTCTGTGGCAAGCTGTAGAAAAGATGGAGATTGATGAAAATGACACAAAGGTTTGTTTTAGGAAACATTATAATGTTGACATACCCCTTGATATACATATGTATATATTTGATCTTAAATATGCATCTTTATTTGAACAAAATATACACATTTAAAATAAGGAACTTTGTCTTATTTGACTCTGCAGTGTTTCCCTTTTGTTGAAAGTAAGATATTTATGTCGTGAGAATCAAAGTATTATTAGCGTCTTGATGGCACTATGGACATTAATTGATTTATCTTTCTTATTAATGTGATAGGGATTGTGTATGTATAACTTAGATGTGCAAGTTATTAGAGTGTTGATACACTTCAAAGGAGTAGGATTAGTTGCTGTTGAGTAGTGGAAGGGTATAGATTATGAATAACTTGAATGTGCATGCTATCAAAATGCTGATACACGTCCATAGGGAAAGGATAGTTTATATTGGGAAGTGAAGTGGGAGCGGGTAAGAAATAAGTTGGAGGTGTATTATTAGAATGTTGTTGACAACTAAATGTTTATATTGCGAGGATCAAGGTATCATTAGCTACTTGCTGACATTATGGCATTATGGACATTGGATAATTTAGTATTCTTATTAATGATGGAATCCTTGTGATATTATATGGAATGATTTTAGATGTGCTTCCTATCAGAATCTTAAACTATAGCTTCCCCTTTAACAATATTCCCCAAACAAGTTACAATATGAACATTAGCCAGCTATCTCACGAATCCAGCCGTCTTAAAAGACGAAGAATGTCTTCGCCTCTCAATTTTAGATAGACAAAGGGCATTCACTCTTGCTTATTACTTCCCCTTGATACCACCAAGTGTCGCCAGTTTTTAACTTTGCTGCTCTGCAGAGCACACATAATGTGATAGCCTCTGTCAATCCAGCTGATTTTTACATTCCCAGAGGCCCATTCATCGTTTGTTCTGGAATTATTATGTGGAAGGGTTGTGAGTATGAATAATGTGGATGTGCATTTTATTACAATGTTGATAGGGGAAGAATAAATTGTTGCTTTGAGTTCATGGTCGATTTTTGGGCAAAACTGCTATCCTACCGGAAGCTTCTGACAAGCTGTTTAACATAACCATGCTTGCCGAGCATGAGCCTCAAACCTAAACCAGTTGAGTTGAGATGTCAGTGATATGTAAATGCGAGTGATTTAAACCAATGGGCCCCTGAAGAACTAGTTGATGGTGGGGAGTGGATGGGGAATGGTTATGAACAACTTTGATGAACATGTTATTAAAATGTTGATACACGTCCTAGGGAGGGATAGTTGGCATAGAGTAATGGAGAAGGAGAAGGTGTTGTGTGAACAACTTAGTCATGTTTGTCATTTGAATGTTGATACACCTTCTGTTGGAAAGACTGGTTTATGTTGGTTAGTGGAACGGGGTTGGCTATGAATAACTTAGCTGTGCTTGTCATTTGAATATAGATACACCTTCTGTTGGAAAGACATGTTGATATTGGGTAGTTCGGCGGGAGTGGGTATGAATATCTTGGGTGTGCATGCGACAAGAATGTTTAATACAGTTCCTTGGGGATTAGTTAGAACAGGCGATATTGGGTAGTAGAGGGTTGGTGTATGATTAACTTTGATATGCCTGTTATTAGAATGTTGTTAAACTTCCTTGGGTTGGGACAGTTGTAGAAGAATACTAGTTGTATTAATAACTGATTAAAGTACATTGAAATTAGGGTGATCAAACCAGTGCAGTATGACGATGGATAAAATCATTAATGCCGACAGTTTTCTCAAATATTTCAATTTTTAATCAGATTTCGGCATATTATCTTAAGGTCTGTGGGTGGAAATAAACTGAACAACAAATTCATAAATGTCTAATAATGAGGGCAAATCCAAACAAGTTAACAGTTCTTCTTAAAAGTGCATTATTCAAAATACCTTGGCCATAGCTATATATAACTTTATATGGGTTCTGTTAATTCGATAAATAACCTAAAAATAAGATTAGGAAGTGCATACATTAATTTGATCAAACTACCACTGTCTGAAAAAGCAGACTACAACATTAATGGACTTAAAATCCTAATAGAGCATTATTGAGCAAAAAGGAAATATGGCATAGTTACAAAAAAAGAGTCAGTAAAGCACCAATTCAAGAAAGTGAAACATAAGCAGAGATTATCTAAGTGAAAAATCTTTTTTTTTGGAGCCAAAGTATCAAAAGGACATTACATAAGAGCTGTGAAAAAATTGCACTCAATAACCATAAAGAACAGTTTCCAAACTTGTTCCACCTGGCTAAGCTTAGAGCTAGTGGAGTCTCAGAACAAAAATATTTATACACTGGTGAAGAACAGAATAAGCTCAGAAAAATCTACAGATTAATGTGTATACAACTAGAGGGGACATCTTTTAAAGATTTTGATTTCCTTAGGGCTCTGACAGAGTGTAGCTGAAAGAAAGAAAGATCGATATTAAAGTGTTAGGTATATAGTCAACTATGGCCATTTCATCCCCCTTATTTTGTACCACTCTCCCTTATTTTCGTAACAAGCGGGTACCCTTGCCCCTATTAGATTTAATTCTGGCAGCATCTCTGAAGTGAAAACACTGGAGTTACAGCAAGTGAAGAAAGAATAGCAGCTAAAGGGTACTGAGAAATAGCTTGGTCACAATGCCTTTTAAATATCATTTCCCTTTCATAGTACTTGTATTTAATTATGTATTGCTTTTGTATTTGTTTCTTGTATTTAAATTAGTAACTGAAGCAGACCACTTGATGCTGTGATTAGTCATTGAAAACTGAAAACTGGTCATTGAAGTAATTGAATTTCAGCTCTCCAGATCTGTATGAAACCGGTGTCATTAACATCACAAAGTTATTGTGTTTTCCACAAGTCATTTTAGGATGGTACTGTACCTTGTCATTTAGTTCCTCTCCTGGCCCATTTATCCAATGTCTGACCAATGTTTCTTGATGTCAGGCCATTTTACCAAGAACTTGCTTTTCTTCATTTGCAAGCAGTTACACTACTCAATATAATGACATGTGTTATGGTTGCAAACAGCAATATACCTGAATAGCACCATGCTTTGATGATTGAACTGAAGACTTTGTCCTATTGGAACTGACTGCTTTCAACAACGTATGCATACACATTTTTCAAGATATGATTAAATTGATTATCTTTCCAGACATGAATTGGCTTTGTAGCTGGTTCATGGGTATTGTCAGTATTCTTTATTTTATGTACCCCTGTTAAAATGATGTGTTTAGCCAAAGATGCGCAGCAGTTGTTATCATTATCTAAAGAGATTCAGAAAGAAAATGAATCACGCTAAAACTGGAAAACAGAGTTTCTAGTATTTGACTAGAGTAAATTATGCTGGGTTCCTCTGGAACATACTCGCAACCGGTCAGGACAAATAGCCAAGTTGTACCTCTGCATGGTCAGGGAAAGAGTACCATCTTGTATCTTGTACCTGGTCAGGACAAGAAGCCAACTTGTATTTGTCAGGACAAACAGTCGACCCGTACGTGGTCAGGACAAGACGCCTACTTGTACCTTGCTCCTGGTCATGACAAGAAGCCAACTTGTACCCGGTCAGGACAAGAAGATAACTTGTACCCAATCAGGACAAGGAGACAGCTTGCGCCCGGTCAGTACAAGAAAACAAATTGTACTGATCAGGACAAGAAACCAAATTGTACAGAGTCAGGTGAAGAAGAGAACTTATGCTGGGTCAGGAGAAGAAAACACCTTGTAACGATCAGGGCAAAAAGCAAACTTGTACCTGGTAAGGCCAAGAAGACAACTTGTGCCCAGTCAAGACAAGAACACAACTTGTACCAAACAGGACAAGAAGCCAGCTTGTAACTTGTACCTGGCCAGGATAAGAAACGAACTTGTACCCAGTCAGGAGAAGAAGCCAACATGTACCTGGTCAGGACAATAGTGCCTACTTGTACCCAGTCAGGACAAAAAGCCAAATTGTACCCAGTCAGGACAAGAAGCCAACTTGTACTTTGTCAAGACAAGAAGACATATTGTGCCCGGTCAGGACAAAAAACAACTTGTACTGATCATGACAAGAAGCTACCTTGTACCTAGTCAGGATAAGAAGACAACTTGTGCTCGGTCAGGACAAGAAAACATCTTGTAGCTATCAGGACAAGAAGCAGCTTGTAGCCAGTCAGGACAAAAAGACAACTTGAAACCGGTTAGGACAAGAAGACAGGCGATTTTTCTGAGTGTCGAAAGTGCCTTGCACGAGGACACACAGTGATGGCTGGCCGTGACTCATCTGATGTACAGCACCAAATTAATTATTGTCAATTTTTATGTCATGACTACACAAGACACGTGAGTTTTCAAACTTTAGTGTCATGTAATATTTTTTGCACATTTCCAAATGTTACAGTAATATTAATAATAACAATAATACTAACAGTAAATAATAATAAATAATATAAATAATAAGAATATGGAACAAAATATAAAAATACAAAATATTAATAATAATAACATCAACAGCAGCAAAAATATTTGCGATAAGAAAAGGCACTTGTCTTCTTTTAAGGGTTTGTGTTGGGATGCTGGAGTGGTGTGGTATATGTATATGAACAAATTGCTTATCAGTTCACCACTTCTTTCTATCTGTAGAATCAGATGAGTATGTTTGGCAATTATGGAGGTAACATTGTGATGCCCAATTTTCCTGTAGATAATATACCTGGTCTAATAAGTCCCATCCAGTATGACGAGCAAGCTCAAATGATAAGTTTGCTCTCACTTTTATTTCTATATCTTGACTATGTTCTTTGGATGAGTCATGTAGTGTTACGTCTGTACGTACATGTTAGTTGCTTCATTTGGCTTAATCTGTTCTGATTGTAAACATAATTATTCCCGACAAAAATCGTATTAGGATGCATGAAAGGAGATCTTTTCATTGTTAACATTTACTGTTTTTGTGTATTGTGTTTGTAGGTCATGGTTTTGTAATGTCAGTTTTCTTTATTTTAAATGGCGTGCTGATTACTGTCATTCATCTGAGAAGCTACAAATGACATGAAGTACCGATATATTAAATCAGACTCTTTTAGAATGGAGGTGGTTTTTTAGCAGATAGTTTCCGAGTGGTTGTGATAGTTGTACATCATGTTAATGGCATTGGTGTATTTGTTGCTCCTAATAAGAGTTGCAAATTCAATAGGAAATCCCTAAATTGTCATTGTAGCGCTAGCATCCTATTTTCTGCCTCTTTGTAAAGAAAAATTAATACATTGTTGTTTTTTGTGCATTTTGCTACGTACAACATGATTCTTTCCTTTGGATATTTGATGCATATCCATATATCATTGAGTTTTTATTAATATAGATTCTGAATCACTAATGTGTGCATACTGGTATGTCAGTTCATGCATCTGTCCAGTACATTATTTTTCTCATCCCTGATCATTTATACTTTGCATGATGCCTTTATTTCCAGCAACATGTATTTTCTATTTTGCATAATATCTATTACTGTTCTTTTGAATAGATGTTATTAAAGGCATTATGTTTCCTGAGATGTCTATTGCCTTAGTATTGTCAGTTTTCATTATTCTAAATGGCATGCTAATGTCAGTTGACTGAGTAGCTGACATCTAGGTACAGGTATTGTCAGTTTTCTTTATTATAAAAGGCATTGTAATTATTGCCATTCATCCAAGAAACTACAGCTAACTTGAGATGCCAATGTATTCAACCACAGGATATTGGAATGATTTTGTTTTCGCAGTTTTCTAGTTTAAGATATTTTGTGTATAATTATCAGTTGATAATTTAGGTAGTTTATTGCTGCAAGGTAAAATTGAATGTTGACTAGAAATAATTATTTTCCATTTCAGTAGCATTACATACGCAAAACAGCAACATGTTATACCAAACACACATATTTATACATTTCAGTTAATTAAGTGATCCAGAAAATGTGAAGGAAACTGTACATGAAAGCAGAAATATAATTCCTAATAAAATGAACGTGCTAATAAAATACAACATTTCTTATATCTTCTCTGTGCTCTCAATAATTAATTACTGTTATGTTTTTTATTAATAGGATTTCAACCCTCTTTGTGTACAATAATGAGATCAGTTTCTTATCACAGTAGTAGTGTAACTTGTATTGTTGCTAGGGAAGAAAGGAAAAGATGAAACTTAAAACTGGGTTGGAGACTGTTTTAAGGATTTGAATCTTGCAACTGTTTTCATGTTTGTAATTTTTGGGTTCATTGTTTTACAGCACAATAACAATACTAGTATGCTTGACCTTGACCCTGATATTTAAGTGTTGGGTGTCAAGTTCTTACTGCCCAAATAACGGCATTGTGTAGTGTGTTACAATGTCGATAACATCAGAACAATAAGTCAAAGTTTCAGGAATAGATGACACACTTGGTAGCCCATATCGGCACTTTTATACAAATTAAAGTTATACTGTTTTGGTCAAACTTTACTTTCTGCTAATAAATTCAAGTTCTCACACCGTTGGCCTACATTTATATTGGCTAGAATGCGATGGAAGCCAGAATTACTGAAATCTTTTAAAAGAATTATAAGAATCTTGAGCGAAACGAAGCTATTTTAACACTTTCTTCAATAGTGGTATAAATTATTTTTATTCATTTCATTAAGGAAGTATAATTAAACTTCAACTGATTTTGGCATTCCGTGCTCAATTGCTTTCCAACAGTAAATGGACGCTTGCAAGGATGTGGATTTACTTTCCTTCAGCATCATTTTATCTTGCACGTTACCTAATTCTGAATTCATTCTATAATTTGTTGTATGGCAAATGTTATGCCAGTTATTAAAGGATTTTAATATCATATTTATAAACTTGACATATCGCAAATTAATACATTCCAGCTGTTGATTTTATTCAGCATTGTACAGATATTGCCATTCAACATTCTAACTCGAAAATGCATACTTTATGACAGATTGCACCTCCTTCCAAATCATGATCATATAGCAGTATGGTGCAAGTTGGCATCACGGAAGTTAGCATAATATAGTGCCTCATTATGGTAACAAATGACACTGTTATACGTCAATTTCTTACAAAACAACTACTCCCATGACGTAGTGGCAAGAGGTTGTACAACTTTATGGTATGTCGTGGCATCTATTTCAAATTATCATTCAAGTTATTTTCCTATGGGTAATGGCATATTATAGTCAGATGGTTTCTTAGAGTATTAACATTCCAAAAGGAGATGGACTAAGAAGCATAAAACAAATTAAATTTATTAAATTGTATATCTACACAATGTTATATTTTCACTGGCCCTTGTGACCCCATGTTTATTCGGACATTTTGCGAGTGTAATGTTCTGCCACCGCATCAGAGGGTAGCTGCATACAAGCAAAGTTTAAACGATATTACATCTTGTCATACCTGCATGAACTTATTCTCTAAATAAATATGTTGTGAATTGTATGTCCTAAATTGTTGCAGACGTGGTTGTATTTGCACTTTAAAGACTTGCATGCCGTCCAATTATTTTTAGCTGTTGAATATGTATAGTATGGATGATTGTACCATAGCCAGTAAGTCTTGTCACTAGATTGTCTGTGGCAATTATCCCATATCTCCAATTAAATTTCAAATCTCCAATTCAGTAAAACAGCAATGACACATTATCTGAAACAAGGACATCACATATACTGTATAGCATAGCTAATTATTGCAAAACTATGTTCTGAACTTATTTCGTTACATAAGAAAATTAATTTATGTGTATTAAATATATTTTCCATACATAAAGAATATTTGCATACAATTGTGAGATTTGTTTTCCTCAGATGGCGGACGGGAAACTATATTTTCTTCATTTAAAATCATATACATCAATATATCGGCCTCGGAGCAATAGATATGGTAAATTCCATAATTTAAATGACTTAATTGCTCAGCAGAGAGAGAGAGATGTATATTCATAAGTAAGTTAGATTCTTCACAGAATAATAAAAACTACTAGCCAATTTCTGACTGCAGTTGTAAGATGTCAGAGCAGAATGTAACAGCTATTACGTAAGCATGCAATACATTTTAATATAAGTGACCGGCCCCAAAAACTATGCCTCATATAAGACAAAGGACTGGGTCTCAGAAATTGAAGCCACACAAGTACCAGTTCGTTACCTTGTTAAAGATGTGGTCATTATGAAATAATTGAGACCCCCTGTACCTAATGATGATTGGTAATTCATATTCTATCCCATGAAAAACCTTAAGCTGGTCATTTAAATGTTAATCTTGAATCATTTGTATAGGCAGGAAATTAAAAGTGATGTTTACAAGTACCGTGGATCTTGTCACACTTGTCAAATGGCAGGATATCAAATTGAAAGATTCATTAGACATATCGGCAACCTTTCCGTGTATTAGACCATTTGACCAGGCATTTAGCACAAAATTGGTAAACTGTCAGTTTCATACCTAACATCAAGTCAAGCAACCAGTACTTGTTCACTCTAATGTGTGCTTCCACAAAATTTCCATAGGCTATTCCTTTAACAAATATCAGGCAAAAACTGTTATATAACATTTCGTAAAGTTATTTTGACACTTGTTTGCCTCCGCAAATCTGTCCTGTCTGATCAAGGGTCAGAATTTATGTTTATGACATTTCCAACAACTTATGAATGAATCAGGCATCCAGCAGTCTAATTTTACTGTCACGCTGAAAGTTAAGGACATATGCAAAGATTTCATCAAACTTTTAAGAATAGTACTCAGTCATATTGCTTTGATACAGGAAGGGATTGGTTTTCATTCACTCATGTTTGTTACTAGGGATTCGGTTTAATAATCATCGGGTTTTATGTCTTTTAAACTGGTTTTTGGACATATTGTGTTTGGACCAGTTATTAAAAGAGAATTTGTATTCAGATGAAGATTCCAAGGTTAATCTTCTTGGCAATCTTTCTTAGCTCAAAATTATGTTATCAAACAGTTGTGAAGTAGCAAGAACTAATCTTCACTTTTCAATCAAAATTGAAATTTAAGTGTCACAAAAATACACAAGGAGCTTTAGGTCTAGTAGGAAAGTTCTGGCTCTCTTGTCCATACCTCAATATCCACTTCAGTCACAGTATTGTGGTCCTTGTATGTTTCAAAAGAAAGTAAATGACGTAAATTATAAATTAAGACTCCTGTGAGGCAGACACATAACCAACTTTGTGATATAATTAGGTTAATTGAGTAGCTTGATAGAGATAGAACAGTTAATTATTCAGCCAGTGTTGTTGTATTTATCCCACACAGTGAGGATGGAATGTAAACAATGAAATACAATCTTCTAGTGACTTTAGTTTAACGAAACAAATATGAATTCAGACTATTAAACAATGTGGAATGAAAGATGTTCTAGAATACTAAGACAGGAGTGAACTAGAACATTTATTACATTAATATGGACATGTATTTTCTGATGTTCCTACAAATAAACTCTATCACATTTTATATTCTATCAGGACTTTGATGTTGTAGATTCTGTACCTATGAAACAACAACCATATAGGAAAAATCCTCTCAAGCAGGAATATTTGAAAAAGGTAATTCAGTTTTACTGGAAAATGACTGCATATATCATAGAACCGAGTAAGGGTAATTGCAAGTCACCAGATAATACATGTTCTTTCCACGTGTGTACTGAGTATATAAGAGTCAACAGTGTCATCAAAAGGGATTACTTTTCAGAGCCAAGAATGGATAATAGCATCAACAAAATTGGAAATGTAACATATTCACAAATATTCACTTTTTAAAGGTATATGGCATATTATCCGCTCAATGAAATTGCAAAAGAAATTTTGGCATTTGAAACTATGGATTTTATCAGTATAAAGTGATTCCCTTTGGAGCAAAAGGTTATCTGGCAACATTCCAATGTCTAATGAATGTTAATATCTGCTCTATATAATTAGGATGCATACAATGATGATGTCATCTTCCACAACAACACCTGGAAAGCTCTCTTTTCGCCATGTTTTGATTTCACATTTTTAAGAACTATTGTGAGACAAGGTTAAGTTAAAAATATAGAAGTTAAGGTCAAGGTTATCTTAATTCCCGGTGTCCCTTAAAAGCACCTTATTCAAATTTGGGATATGGATGGTTATTGTCAGAAATTTTGCCGCTGATTTTACCTAATTGACGGGCCTGTAACAAGTTTGTTTCTAAGAAATCCAAGTTTCTTTAGTCTGGAGTGTTTCTTTTACAAATTAAAAGTCATGCTTAAAAGTGAACAAGTTCTTTCAGCATAAATTTAAATTATGTTAAATATTTGTTGAGGCAAGTTGGTAGATTATTAATCCTAGATAAAAATGGTATAGATCATCTAGTGTGTTTTTTAGGAAAAAGTAAACAGTCACCAGAGAAATTGTTGCACAGTTGAAAAGAAAAGTTTGGCTTTGATGTTTGCTTTGCAGAATTGTGAAGTGTATATTGTTCATCTCTTTCTCACTTGTTGTAATCAGTGATCACAATCACCTAACTTTCATTAAATGAAAAATGAAAAGTAGAGATTGTATAGGTTGAGATAATAGAACAAGAATACAGCAGCATCACTGACATCAGGGACAAAAATATTAAAGATTTAAGATGTACTCGATGTGTAAAGATATTGCTTTATTTTGTGTAATTCATACATCTTCCTATGTAGTTGTAACTATTAATGTAAAATTTTCCTTTATGAGGGGAGCGGTTATGAATTTTTAATTTTATTGCATTCTTGACCTTTGTCTTTGATTGAAGGTAGAGTTTTGACCTACCTGAATATTGTCATGTTTTGTATGATGACGTGCATGTGAAATTAAGTTTAATGCTTGGAACGGATTACGAATGAGTGGAACATTACATTAAGAATCACAAGTTTTCCAGAAAATACTATTACGTTATAAGACAGGTGGCAATATGACCATACAAACTGGTAAATAAAATCAGTATATGGGATCAGTGACCAGAACCTATAATCTGATGATTTACAATTTGAGAGGAATTATTTCTTTAAATTAATCATTGGAACTACTAAGAGCTCATTGATTTCTTGGACTCGTTGATTAAGAACATTCTATATTTTCTGACCTTGATCGTGACTTCTATAGTTTTGGACATTGTGAGGGGACATTTAGGATTATTTGAAATTCAATTTTTTTTTAAATTTTCATTTTAAGTTCTATGGAAATCAAATGCTTGTTCACTTTAACTAAATTGTTGCTTTCCCTGTCTTTCTGTTACAAATTTTAAGACCTCAAGTCATATCAGTTGTAATTCTTTTTCAAAGCTTGTATTCTCATTATTATTTATGAAAGGATAGTTCTATATCCAATCCAAATTGAGAACTATATCAGTTTTTGTGTGTTTCTTTTTTAATCTTAGGAAAATGAGTGGACTTTATTCTGTTTGACTTGTTCACAGCTGCATTATCGCCCAAGATACCTGTGTCACACAATTCAGAGTCTGCGACAATTACCACAGTGGTCTCAACCACTGTTTGTTTAAATTTAATATGTACTTAAACATCATAATTAGTTCACTCTGAGGTTCACTACAATTTTGAGTGTAAACCAAAGCTTTTATGCTATATTTTAATGTGAATAAATCTTCAGTCGGGTTTTTTGCTGTAATCTTCACAGTGTCATTTTCACTTCAACCCATATTTTTGGATCAGAATTTTAGAAAAACAGTTCATTATGCATCAATCTTGGATTTTACCATTCCACATCCATGGTTTCAAGGAATTAGACCAAGGCATTGCCCTTGCCTGAAATATTTCTCTCCTATATTGATGCATATAAAGAAATTTAGAATTCACTGTAGTGTCCACGGATGAGAATTTTCCATTTGTCGGTGGTTTTCTGCTTTTCTGTGGTCACCATCATCATTTCTAAGCAATTAGAAAATTACTTTGTACTATTGACATACAAGAGGTCCTCGGTTACCCCTTTGACCCCTATCCGTTCAGATTTCATTTTTGCTCTTCGCTGTTCTCATCCCTGAATCTGTCAGCTATTGTAGGCGAAAGGAGTTCAAACTAAAAAGTAAATTATTAAGGTGCTGTTCAAAATGTTATATACTGGGATGTTAACTTTCAGAAGGTCATTATTTGCATTAGTTTAAAATTAGGTCATTGAACTGGAAAGTACAGTTGCTTAAATTAAAGTAAAAATGGAAATTGCGAATGTTCATGTATTGTGTATGCATCATTTGCATTATGATCATTTTATTCCAATTGCCTTGGCACTAAATAACCTACTTGTGTTGCTGTGTCATACATTACCAAACAAGCACACAGTAAAGTACAATCAATTCAGATGTAATTGTTGACAAATTTACAATTTATTTCAATCACCACAGTTCATTAAAAATACTTTTCAACACACTACACAAATACGAAGCTAAGAAATGGATGGAGGAAATGAAAAGAAAGGGAAAATTATGTTGAATTTTTTAACTTAGTTTTAAAATAGCGAAATCGCCTGACAAAAAGTATGACACAATAGCTCTACCATAACATGTCATTTTATGAATTGCTGTGTAACACTTAGGAAATATTTTCTTTTCTTAATATCATCATATTAGAGATTAGATGTTATCAATAAGCAATTTTCATCATATATAATGGAATATGTGGAATAGGTTGAACATATTGTATCATAAACATTCTAATATCATATGCACATAATTGTAACAGACTTCATATGGAGACACACCTAAAATGTTTAAAATATTACAATTACCAAAATCGAAAAAGATTGATCAGTAAAACTTGTGTAATTATTTATGCATTGCTCATCAGTCTAAATGTATCACATGGTTTGCATCATAATACAATCTAAATATTATAATATACTAGCAAATGACCTGTTACACAGTTTGCATCATAATACAGTCAAAGTATACTATGCTAGCATATGACCTGTTAAATGGTTTGCATCATAATACTAATTAAATGTACTATACTAGCATATTACCTGTTACTTGACAGCTTGCCGCTTAACACTCTTGGCTAGCCATGTCTGGTTCACCCTTATAGGAACAACATGTCCTATATTGTTTATCAGTTGCAGAAACATTACTATTTAGTTTGGAACTGTACAGACATTTAATAGACTTCAAATAAATATGGGGGCCCCGAGTGGCCGAGTGGTCTAAAGCGCTCTTCGTTACGGATAACTGCCATCTCACCTCTGTCTGCTTAGGTTCGAGTCTAAGATTCAGCCAATGTGGGTATGTGAGAAAGCTTGCCAGTAGCTTCTCGAGGGTCGGTGGTTCTTTCCGGGGTTTTCCCGGGTTCTTCCTCCACCATTAATACTGGCCGCCATGTATAGCCTATCGTGTGCTGAAAAATGGCGTTAAACCCAACAAAAACAACAACAACATCAAATAAATATGAATATTTAAGTATAGTTTTCTTTCCAAATTTACATTTGTTAATTCCCTTTCTGTAATGCATACCCACGTAATTCAGAAAAAGCTGCACTTTCAATCAGCTGATGTCAATATCATGTTCCTTCTTTCCGTTTTTAATTAAAAAATGATAGGTCATCATAATGATGCATATCATTGTCTTGTTATATACAAGTAAAACAAGGCAGAACATATATTATGACATGACATGATCTTTACAAATAGGAGCCATCTGATGAATGAATATACTATTGTCATTTCTGATCCGCACCTTGCCAAAATGACTAATGTTCCCGGGTGATGAGAGATATCACTGTGAAAGAAGTATATTTCTGAAAAGTTGAAAGTCAATACTTAAGTGCATAAAAACTGGGGAGTCCAGGTTTTTGTGGCCCTAGCTCATACAAATAATTAGTTCTGGTAGTTTATAAATCAGCATGTATGACCCGCTAACTTTACATTTTTGGTTCATGTAGCCCGTGGGTTTGAAGAAGCTATAGTGTATGTGATTTTGTCTTTGTAATGTGCTATACGTCATTTAGATCTTCGAGAAAAAGCACATGGTTTTAGAGAATGGTTAAAAATGCGTCGCTAGCTTGCACCTGCAAGAGTTAAATAGTTTTTGTTTCAACACGTAGGTCAAGCAATTTCTTTATATGATGTTTGCCACACAGTTTCGTATTTTGCATAAGATTAGGATTGTAAAGAAAATGACTTTCCTTGGGTTTCCTCATTGGTTATACTGGCTATTTAAAAAGGACCTTATGTATCTTAAATATTGTTACAAGAAGCATTAATCCCTTTTTTGGTGTATGTTTGAAGGGTGTAATATTTGTTATAGTGTATATGGCCTTTTACTTCAAATGTGCACGTCTAAAAAAATATGGCTTGTTCCACTTGGTCATTTTCACTTCCTGAATTTCAGAGATAAATTGTAAATAAGGAGCCAACAACTTGTTTTACATTTTATATATTTGGCAATTCATTCATTGCACATTGAGATGCTGGTATGGTCTGTCTGGCAAAATTAAGTTTCCCTATTTTAATGACTGATAAAGATAGTGTAATATTTTACATAGGTTGTGCTTGTTACCATACAACATAATCCTGGTTATGGAAACGGTCAACTGTTGAGTGATGCATGACAGATGAGAGTTGAATATGTAATCTAACCATCTATCTTTGATTGATGTGTAACTTCCTAGAGCTTATGGTCATTGTCTGAATTTACATATATTATTGATACCTGGTATTCATGGTTTGTTTTTTTATCTTCCATGGTCTTGTGATGCTCTATTTACCCATCCATACTTAAGTTTGTGTATCTGTCCTGTACATACAATATTTGCAATGTTTCCCATAAGCCATTATTATGGTTGTGTTGCTACCAGTCATTCCATACACGTGCTACGCATTTATTGTCTTATAGCTGAATGCAGTGACTGCCATAATATCTAGTCTCAGTTTATCATGGATTACTGTGCAACTTGTTGTTTTATGAAAATTATTTGACTCTTCATAAATAAAGAAATAAATTGCCTTCATCAATTTTCTTTAGTGTGATTGTTCTTATTAGGTTGTGTATGAGAGAGCATTGTCAACACTATGTATCTTTGCATGCAGTTTGATGATACTTTGTAGAGATGACTGATATTGCATATTTTGTTATAGTTACAATGTGGTGAGTCCAACGTATATTGCAGTTTTTCATAGATTGCTTTGATGACAGCTATTTGTTTTGGCCATAAGCAAAGATGCACACAGGTGTTTAATCTCTGTTTGCATGATTTTGATAGAGGTATATGTCAGTATCTGCTTTGCAGCTAGATGTATTACACAGGCAAAAATTTGAGAATGCATTACTCTCAAATGTTTAAGTTACTGGATGAGAAAGTTAGCACATCTTATATTCATCTAGAGAATATTTGAATGTTGACCAGCATTGTTTCGTAGCAATATATTTTGGACGATTTGTGCGCGCTATTTTGACTATGGATCACAATATCTTATTGTATATGCTGGAATAGGAAAGAATTTGGGTATATTTTATGTGAACAGTTGCATACCATTCCGCTTTCTCATTTTTATTTGCATAACCAGTCAGGTACGTTCGATAATTATCATGGTCACATTGTCAGGCCAGGTATTCCCAGTGGTAACAACACTGTTCCACGAATTCCTATCCAGTATGATGTGCAAATCTCAAATGGCAATTTGGTCATCACAAGTATATACACAATTGTATTACATTCTTGATATTTGTAAGTAGAAATATATCTGAATGCACCATGCATTAATGCATAAAAAGAAGACTTTTATTTATTAAAATTGGTCCGTTTAAGCAGTGTATGCTCCCTATAGACTTTTTCAATACAGATTGTAGTTATTATATTTCTGTACATTATTATCGTCTATGACTTGGTAATATAAGTTTTCTTTACTCAAAATGGCATGCTAATTATGGTCATTCATCAAAAAAGACAACTAATTTGAGATAGCAATATATTATATCAGAGCCTGTTAGGAAATGCTATTTTAAGTTACAAGTTTCTGACAAGTTATATTATTTGTTAATTGATAAATAATATAATGATATTATTCTGGTTCGTTCCTGAAAGTTAAAGCTGAAATTGAAAGAGGAAATCTTTAACTGACATGTTAAGAATACTATTTCATTCTTACAAGAACAAAATGCAATGGTAAACCATATATTTCCTTAATTTATAAAAGGAACATATAATAAATGGAAACGCATATTTTGCACTTTAGAGACTTGACTGATCAAACAAGATCTGCATGAAGGAATAAAGATTTGAATCAAATTAGTAAAATATTTTAATGAACACTGTGTTCACACTGATTAATCATTATTGTTTTTGATCAGTAGAATTTCTACCTTGTTTATTTTCTTAATACTATAATCAATGTTCTCACAGTGTCTGTACTTGTATGACAGAAAGATAAAAGGAAAACTAAGACTGGGAAAACTATCAAGGATTTGACACCTGTAAGATCTTTCTGGCTAAGTTTTTATTTGTTGTTTTACAGCACACCGACACATATAGGTTATTCAAGGTTGATGCACCTGGAATAAATGGCTCTCCCTATAGACACACCATAGTAGTTGACCCTTACATATATAATCATTGGTACCATGCCACCTGAGCTCATGTCAAATTGTATGGGCCATGGTCAAGAACATATCATCTGTTTTCTTCATTCAAAATTAAATGCTAATTATTGTTGTTCATCCAACTAACTTGACATTTCTTTATATTCAGTCAAATCCTGTGAGAAAAATGGTTGATTATTTAATGATATTCCTATAGGTTTTGTCTTTTGCTGGAAGATGCAACTTAAAGATAGAATCTCTGTCATTTTAGCAATAAAATTGCATTCGAGAGAAGGACAAGATGTAAGGTTACGCCAAATACTACTGACTGGCTATTACCTATCTTGTTAAAAGGCACACCTAATTAAGGAGAAAACAAATAGATTCTACCCTCCAAATACTTTAGTGTGATAACAATAGTATTATGGATAGATTACTGAAGACACATTGGATTTTTTTCAGGCTTTCTGAATCCGCTAAACCTCAAGCAAATTTCAAATTTGTCCTACAATAGTAATACTAATCATAGCATCAGCAAATATAGCAGGAACAACAATTTGCGTAAAAATGTACTACTTGAAATGTGTTTACATTGTTGTGTTTGAAGGAGAATTAATATGCCTTTCTAATGCTGTAGTAGGTTAGAACTCTCAGGATGACTTCTCCTGAGACAAAGTGAGCACTACCTTATTTTATTCCAATCTTTGATGTATCTCTGAGTGTAACGATTTTAACTTAGGCCCATATAACTGTGTATTGTTTGTTTTGTGTTGCTAGATATAGAATGAATGTGATACAATTGGTATTAATGTATTTAAAATAAATATCAGTCATAATCAATCCTTGTTCAAAACCAGCTTGTACAATTAGGGTAGGAGCATACGGTGTAGCTATCAGTCCATGTTTTCCTTGATTTAAAATGTATAAAGTATAGTTTTTAAATCTTATTTAAAATTGTCACTATCGGCACTTTGGTTCAGAGTCCACTTATTTATAAAATAGATAGCATGAATGCTTTGGTGGCCTAGTGGTTAGAGCGTCTGCATTGAATGTGGTAGTTGGCGGGTTCGAACCCCGGATGAGTCATATCAAAAGGCTAGTGATAGGAATGGTCAGCCTGTTGTCAAGATAATGAGACTGAGTGGGACATGATGCTACATGTATGTGGCATGATGCCCTATGATGCCCCATTATTATACATCAATATAAACTGCCACACTGCAGACATCATAAAAATATGAATGAGAAACCTAAGTTAAATATCAAAATCACACACACACACACACACACACACACACACACACACACACACACACACACACACACATTACATCAGCACAGTTAGATCTTAGACTTACATTCATCTATAAATATAAACCAGCAGATCCAAACCAAGCCAGTCACCAATCCAGTCACCCTGCAATAAACGTGTGGTTATTAATTTAATTTGCAAAATAGTCAATAAAGGCACAAATGGTATTTAAATAAATACATTCCATACGAAAGAAATATCTCGATATTCAATCATTTGTTTCACAACTCAGAAAATATCAGTCATTGTTTTCAAGTTCCATTTTAACCAATTTATTATAAATGCTGATCCATGGAACAGAAATGTGTAATTTCCTGTTCAAGTGGAACGTGGACAATATCAGGGTAATAATACCAGTCTGGTCACTCTGTCTTCGTTTATACTACTTCTGTTTATTCAAGTCTGCACACTAAAACCAGGATCGGTTGGTACAATGGTTACTGCAGTAGCCAATTCAATAGCTACAAGGTTTTCGCAGAAAGCTGTCATAATATGATGTGATCAGTGTCTTGGATAAAGAATCAACGTTCATCTGGCCATGTTCCTTGAGGACCAGTTTTGTCTGCTGAAATTCAAGTTTTAGTTCTGTTTCAATAAATACAGCAGCTTGTACCTGCCTGCCTGCCTTATTTATGTAATCATACAATGCAGGGTCCCTGTCTGGCAAATGAGAAACATTTCACATAGCATTAAAACATTATATGAGACTGTCAGTGAGACTAAGAATGAGCTCATGAGCACGGACACTGATTTGGGTGTTTTGTCAGCTTGATGTTACTATATTTTTCATCAGCTGTGATTGCTACTCTGAACTTGCTTAGTTATGGAGCAGGGTTAACTACAAGATTGCCGAGCTCAAGGATTGTGGAACCATCCATTGGCTTTATGATACTTAATTGATCGAATACTTTTGAGGAATTCGATTCAATCTGTTCATGTCTGCCAAAATGTCTCAATGAAGCGAAACATCTGTAATTTGCACAAGAGTCCTTCAGAAATGGTACTGTTCTGTTCTTTTGGCAATGGTATTGCTCTGTTGTTGGGCGTATTCTTCCAGGTCGTTTCTTTCCAAGATTTAATAGTTCTTCTAAATGACATCCATCTCAGAACAAGGCTCAGCCTCAGCTTCAGGGTAAAAAATTCTTAGCTGCTCAGAATGGTGTGTAGTTCCTTTAATTGCTGGTTTCCTGTTGCCAGATACAGATATCATGAAGACTTGGTTGACTGTGTTGTTGTAAACTGCAATTTTGGTACAATTTTAGATGCATCTCGGGATGCGGCGCTACACGATAAAAGTGTATGAGGAGAGGATTGTCTTCATTGAAAGGTAACGCAACTACCATATTTCTTCCAGACATGACTCCTGCTCAGCTTCTTCTCTGGACTATATATGTCTGTTAATACTGCCAAGAACCTTGTAATACTTTATCGTTCCATCAAATACTGTACAGTGTTCAGTAAACACAGTTTAGTTTTTTTTTATTTTGAATCACGTAGATAGGTGATCAGATTTTTGTCTATCATCACATTCATTATTTCATAAATGATTATACCTACTTAGGGACGCTCAGGTGTAAACTTAATAATTCCGTTTGTGGTAACTTTGCTCGGGGTGACGTTCATTTCTTTTCGTTTGGTTGGAAGAGGTCTTTTCATTCTCAAGACTTCAACAGTTTCGCCAAAGTAGGAAACTGAGTGGCTGCAACGTTTTCATGATCTAGCCAAACATCGGCCTTTATTTGTGTTTCTAAAGCATTTGTTGTCTTGTTCTAAATGTTTTCCACAACGGTAAACATTTGTTCTGCTGTTTATGGATGCTAACTATGGCTTGAGCTATGTTGATGGCCAACCTCTCCAGATCATAGATAGCATTCAGATCGTTTTGTATATCCATGAACATTCTTTCCATTTTCACACACTGTTCAAAATAGGTGTTTTTTCTTTTGACTCTTCTTTTCTTTGCCATGGAAAGTCTTCCATGCAGCCTTCATTGTACTACTTGGTTTTAATGGCTTTACAGTAGTTCTTAATTTATTTGTGCTTGAATTTGAAATCTGTGCCATATAAGCCTTTGACTAGTTATTCTTTGAAACTGGATTTATATGTCTGTCTTCATCTGCAGCACTCATACTGGGAGCTGGTAAAGATATGTCATTGATTTTTGTTAAAAAGTACTTATCGACTGCTATGCCATGCTTATAGATTCTTATAAGGAAACAGAATGAAGCAGTAATTGATTGTGCTCTGATTTACATTTATGAAACAAGAAGAGGAGTGCTTCCATTCTTTTATAGCTTCATCGTGAATCAAATGTCAAGCCCTTGTAATCCATCAAATAGATAAGTCGACTCTCCTTCTGGTGTTTGGTTGCTGCCAACAATCAAGGATCAAATACATCAGGAATATGGGACTACAATGGTATGAAAAGATTAGGTCGTCTTCTGACAGATATTGATGTTGAGACGATTACCTTTCAAGACTTCAAATTCAAAACATGTCTTAAAGGTTGTCAGTACATAAATATTAACAACATCTTTTCCTAGCATTGAGGTCAAGTTCATATGTAAACAATAGCATATACCATTACAACCTAATCTCTGTATGCATGTATCAAGAAATCACTTTGCTTCTTTAAATTTCTTGAGGGTCATTTATATTTATTAATGATATGCATGAAACTTTGCAAATGCAGTCATCGTCTGAGGACGGCTATAATAACATTTGGTTTGTCATGGACTTGAGAATCAAACTTCTAGATCGGTATGGACTGCTGCGAAGATAGATGATGAATTTTATGGCCATGGACTAAAGTTGTGCAGAGTGTTTAATCATTTTCTTCCATGTCTCTCATATTGTTTATTGATTATCTCACTTGCAGCACGATGTTACATGCCAGCCATTACACTTTTGGTGTATTCAATTTGATTTTGTTTACTAATAATGTCTTTTACATGTCTGTACATGTATATGGATGAAGCCTTTCATGTAGATTACGAAAATAATATAAAAAGAAAACAATAAACGTCAAGTGTTATTTTTATTGTCATTGCTTATATCCCACTCATCCATATTTGAGAATATTCATAAACAGTTGTCCATTCTACTAACAGGTCCGTTTCTTAATTTCTATTTAAAGCAACCATATATGACACATTTCCAAGAAAAACAACCTATACCTCACAGATTCATAATATTGTTAACATATTTAGGTGGTATACCAGTCTGTACTTTTAAAGAAAATGTTGGAATGTTATATGAGCGAAAAGTGTTAAAGCAGATTGATCTTTTCTGACTTCAAAATATGTCAGAGCAGTTAAATGACAAATCATTGAAAAGAAAAATATGAGAATGATGTAATACATCACTCATAATGAGGACATCGTCATACCCATTGCAGAGTCTGTGAATTTAACAAGGATTCACCAAACGTTGAATATAAATAATTTGTAATTATGTTTTGTATTTATATTTTGGTTCTAATTCACGTGGATTTTGTGACCAAGTTGGAGAACATTTTGAGCAGTGCAGGTCAAGGTTAGAGGCAAACAATGAATGTACAGTTTTCATAAAGTGTACTGTAATTATGACATGTATAGATTACATGTTTCATAATGTGTACTGTAATTATTACATATATAGCTTACATTTTTATAAAGTGTACTGTAATTATTACATATATATCTTACATTTTTATAAAGTGTACTGCAATTATGGCATGTATAGATTACACTTTCAATGCTCAGATTACACTATTTTATCACTCATGTTAGTGGCATCACCTTCGGATGCTGGAAGTATCAGATTCGAACCCCGGCGGCCGCGTCATGACAGAGACTTATTAAATGGTACTACCAACTGCCTCAGTTGGTGCTCACCATTAAGAGGCTACTGATAGCACTGGTCGGGATGGTGTCAGGATATTGTGATTGGATGGGACATGACGCCAAATGTCTGCGGCATGATGACCCAGTGCGTGACGTCACTATAAACTGCCACACTACAAACATTGTAGCGAATGGCTGAATTGTTTTAAAGCTATGTTAAACATCCAAATCACATACTCACACACACAGGCATACCTGTATTAACGATAGTTATGCTTCTAGCTCTCTCAGAGCTGGCGTTTAACATTATGTAGTAGACAACATAATTTAGATAATGCATGATAACCACTCTCATACGTTTTGGTGGATGGATGGGAAAGATAACGAATTTTATGCGGATCTTCAAACTATATGCATGATGACCGTCAGTATGTTTCAAAAGAAGTGACCCTGAATGCCGAAGTAGTCTAAAGCGCTCATTTTTAGCGCTCAGTGTCATCTTATCGAGGTTTGCAAATATGGCTGTGAGGAACAGCTTGACCAGTAGGTTTCTGCAGGTTAGTTATTACAGGGATTTTCCTACATTCTTCCTCCACCAATTATACTGGCTGCCATGTATAGCCAGTCGTGTGTTGAAGAGTAGAATTAAACCTAAAACAGGAAGCATCAATAATAGTTCCGAAGAATTGATTATTGATTCATTTGTAGTATAACATGTAATGGAATGACATAGAGATGGGTTATATTTTACATAACCAATTGCATACCATTTCACTGGATCTTTTTTATTTTCAGAAGCAGCCGAGACTGGATAGCAATTTTGCAGGGCACATGGCCAGACCTGTTTTCCCTGGTACTAACAACCCTAGTCCAAGAAATCTCATCAAACCTGATGTGCAACCTCAACAGGTAAAATGGTTTTTACTTTTATGTTTGTATATTTGCCATAGGCTATCCATAGATCTTGGGATGATGTCGTTGTCACTACATAAGTAACCACATACATCAATACATCTCTAAATTTGTAATGTTTCCACAGACCATTCTTAGGATGGTGATGTGCCATGTCTTTCTTCCTTTGGATGGTGCCGTACCTTGCATTTCTTCCTTGGGATGATGCTGTGCCATGCCATTCCTCCTTGGGATGGTGCTGTGCATTGCCTTTATTTCTTAGGATGGTGCTGTACCCAGATTTTCTTCCATAGTGCTATTCACTTTTTCTGATGACTTGGTCCAATTTCACCCCATGCATTCTTTCTAACAACATGACTTTTTTGGTTGCAAAATGTTCATGTCCATTTCTCTTCTTTGTAAGCATCTGCAAAATGTGCACAACGTACATTTATATGTCTGTAAGGAGCAGTATACCAGTTTAGCACCAAGCTTTCATGCATGAAAGGAGTACTTTTGTGCATTGGAACTGATTGCTTTCCGCAGTTTATGCACTCTACATGCAATGCTTTAACACAATTTTGTGGATGTATGGATAATCTCTCTTGATGTAATGATCATATTTGGAGCAGTTGGTAATACTGGTCAGCATTTAGCAAAGTAACAAAGTCAAGCGTCTATTGAACACCCCGCAGTAACAATAATGGGTGTACTATATATCTACATGGGCTTCATCTTGAAATATTTGTATTTATGCACATCTTGAGTGAATGCTCATATCACAATGTAATTTTCACTTAAAACATTTCTTATATTATATATTGTCCTCATTAACGTTGTTGCACATATTTCATGCAATTTGGTGCCCACATCAACTATGCAAGACCTCTGAAATAGATCATCATATTGATGTGTTGTTTTCACTGAAGGACTTCTTAGGATGTTGGTTTTAAAATAGAACTGTGCCAGTGTATCACGTATTGTGGTCTTCAGTCAATGCCCATGTTGAAAATTGTCTATAACTACACCTTTTCAACTTAGGCTCATATCAACTTTTGAACAGAAAAACTTTATATGATGCCACTTGATTCGTCCTACCAGACAGTGGTGCTGATCTGATGTTAACATGGATGCCATGGCAGTCTTTTTTGAGAGTGGTCTCACTACTTCTCCTTAATGTATGATCATATCACCTGGGTGTTTAACAAAAGACTGTTGATAAATGTTGTTGATCTTAAATTGAGTTGGTGATAATATGGTATCCAATATGTTGGAATTATTCCCACTGTTGCTGGTGATAACAAGCCTTGTCTAAGAAATCATTTCTGGTATAATGTGATAGTCTAAAAGGTGAGTTTGTTAGAAGAACCTTCATACAATGATCCGCTGTGGAAAATCAGATTGAAGTCATATTGACCATTGCTGTATGACTTTGTTTTCCTAATTACAGACCAAATACCAGACTCGCAGAATATTTATTTCTTCAAATATGTTACCTGATAGTAATATCTTAGAACTACTACATCCTCACAAATTGCTGCAGGCACTCTCAATGATCAGACTAACTTGCATAGTGCCACAAGGCAGTCACTTAGTGAATCAGCATCCAATGGATTTTGCTTCACTTTCACCTCAAGGCTTTGCCACTCAAAGGGAATCTTTATTTTGAGATCATTTGGAAGTCATCTTATATGCCTCGTAGCATTATGTGGGCATACAGTAACACCATGCACAACATTCTTCTCACTCTATTTAGTAAGTAGCCCAGAGGGCATCAGTGCGCCCTATTTTCATAACAGTGAAGAAACTTGCTCTCAAGTCCCCACGTCATTATTTGATCTTATTATGATATGCGCTTATGCATCCTTTGGCTCCACCATTAATACTGGCCGCCATGTATAGCCTATCGTGTGCTGAAAAATGGCGTTAAACCCCACAACAACAACAACAACAGAACGTTTGGACTGCTTACAGCATTACTAGCATGACCCAAGCATGAACAAATGCTTTTTATTGCAAAGATGCCTTCCCATGAAGTTTAGTCGATGATTCTACAAGTGAGTCACTTCTGCTTTTCATATGGATACCATTGCAGTCAAACAAGACATCACAGCGTTTTGGATGACAAAGTCACGCTATGTGTACATAAATCGGAACTCCTTTAATGATACAACAGTTGGTGCACAATGTAGTAGCTGTGGGGTCTATGTTGGATCTGGTATGGCAATCTTTCAACAGGCACTATTGTATCCTCTCGGTCTAACAAAACTGCATGAACTTCACACTCCCCTTTGCACAGATCCATATATGGGAAAAACTCCATTTCTTCTCTCTTGAATAGGACAGGGATTTTTACAATGACCTACGGACCCGACAGCGATCCAGTATCACATCAGCATACTTCCTCCTTTGTCTAGCTTTTCCTCGGCTACAGAATCCCAATCAACTAATTCAGAGCCACCACTCTGCAGTAAGGAACAATGTTTAGGTGCAGTTTAACTGTCCAGACAAGATTTGAAACTAACATTAGGCAAGATTGTATAACAAAAACAGTTTATTATGATAACATATCAGTGTTCAAGTAATGATATATTGAGACCATCATATACTAAATGTAAATATTTTGACAAAATGACTTTCCACCGGCCAAACGCTTATCATTGTATAAATAGAGTATATAAATAATGCTATTTGTCATTCTTACGATGAAGACTGGTTGTCTCATACTTAATGTGAATTGTCTTTCCATTTCTAGGATTATCGTCGTGAACGTGGTCAGAGCCACTTAAAGGAAATCCGCTCTTATCTAAGAGACAAACCAACCATATTTCATTTGGTTGATGAGGACTTTGCTATTGACAACACGATTGTTGACAGCAAATTGGAGGAGTTGAAGAGGAAAATTGTAGAGGTGGCATCACAGCAGCCATACTGGGGAGAGCAGATTCCCACTCGTTGGTTTCTTCTGGAACAGCATCTGATGAGGCTCAGGGATGACGGAAAGAAGGTACACATATAAATGCAAGATTATCAATATTTGCAATTTATATAAAACATATAGGGCCCTTCAGGTTTGACTTTTTATTCGTTTTATTGCTCAAGAAATTTGTATCCCATGAGTCCGATGTATGGCGTGACTTGAAAGGCTTAGCTATCTAGTAATTGATTCAATTAAATAAACCAAAAATATTAAATGCCAAAATGTGAAGTTTGTTATGGATAATCTGTCTGTATAATAAATTGTTTCAGCTGAATAAAACAGGTTGCAAGTTTCTTTGTACAAGTGAAAACTATACTCACCTCATCACCTGAATGGACAAGTGTTTTTAAAAGTCAGTGTCCTCCTTTCTACATGCATAAATTAATATGTCCAGCACTGGCTTTGGATACATATTATCCCTTTTTCTAAGTTGTAATTAGTTTATATTTAGAAAATTCAGAGTAATTTCTAAGCACCCAATTTAAAAAGCTGCCAATCCTTACCATTTTGCATTAAGTCTCATGGAAATCATGCTTAAAATACGGACTTGCAGAATAAAACAAAAATTATGGAAATACGACTCTTCGTGGTAAAATCTGAATAATGTTGTTCCCGTGTTTTTTTTATCCTGGTTTCATATTAGATTTATTGGAATTATTCAGACAACTAGACCAACTTTACCAAAGTACCTCAGGCATTTTAAGCTTGCACATAATTTGTGATGCAAAACATTGAAGTGGTCAGGCTTTTACTCACCCTTCGCCATAGCCGCTAAAGAAGCGATTCTGCTCTCTGGCGATTTACTATCCAATTTTGGATATTATCTCTATGCCTACCTACTAAAAGATCACGCCTGTATGCCAAGAATAACAAATTAGATCCAAATACTTGGTCCAATTACTCTGTTAATTTTCTTGACTTACTGAAGTCAATCTATTATATATCTTTTGGGAGTAATTTTAAACCAAACGCAATCCTTTCAAAATTTGTGTGCCAATGTGTATTTCTTCAAAGCATAAAACTACTAAGGCTTATTGGAGCACTACATTTTGTCATATCATCATTTTCGGAGGGGCCTAGTTTTGCACATTATAAAGCTCTTCAATTTTAGAGGTAAGTACTGTACATCTAAGTTGTAGTTCACAATCACATCAGTTTTTTTAAACATTGGAAGTTGGTTTGCTGGTTTCCTTTCTTTGTTTTTTGTTTGTTTGCACCAATGGCATCCAACAAGTGACAAGTCAGGGTGAAAGGGATATTAAACCTCTTAAAACGTTTAAATAGTACAGATTATTAAACGGGAAGGTTCAGATTCTTGGAGTTAAAGCCGGAAGGGCAACAGTTATGTTAAAGGGATATGATATGTAGATTTGATTGTCATATGATGGGAAAGATCATAGCCGTTGCCACAGCCTACATTAAATTAAATTTTCTATTTTGAGAGATATTGAGAAGCCATTGAGCTCCAGATGATTTGGAATTGCAGTTTGCGGAACTGTAATGAAGGTAATTATCGTTAATACATTTTTTAAAGCCTATCAATAGCAGCAGATGTTATTTGTTACAACATACTGAAAAATGGTCAAAATTACAGAAAATAATCTACTGCCCTACTGAAAAGGTCTTGTTAGGGTTGGCAGATCTGTTTAAGTATTATATTTGCCAAAAATTCGCTTTTATGGATTTGCTAACTCTAGCAAAATTTCCAGGTAACAATATAGATTCGGGGCCCAGAGTGGCCGAGGGGTTTAAAGTGCATAACGTTACGGATCACTGCCAACTCACCTCTGTCTAGGTGGGTTCAAGTCTTGGGCTCGTTCGTTGTGGGTACGTGAGAAAGCTTGCCAGTAGCTTTTCGTGGGTCTGTGGTTCTTTCAAGGATTTGCTCTGGTTCTTCCTCCACCATTTATACTAGTTGACATGTATAGCCTATGCTGTGCAGAAAAATTGCATTAAACCCTACAAAAAACTACAACAACAACCGATTTCATTTATCAATGTCTCAGTCCCGTTATTGCTTCTATTATTTACATGTTTTAACTGAAAGATATGTGGGAGCCCTGTAGGCTGAGTGGTCTTGAGCGCTCGCCTTTACCTATTACAGCCACCACAACACTGCCTGCATGTGTTGAAAGTTTTGAGCTCAGTCAGTGTGAGTACGTGAGGAAACAAAAAAGTAACATTATCTAAGCTGGTGGTTCTTATCTGTATTTTGACAACTTTATCTTCCACCAGTTATATTGGCTGTCATGTATAGTCTTTATTGTGCTGGAAAATGGCATTAATCCCAATCAACAACAACAACCGCATCTAGTTTATTTTCAAATGTAAATTATTCCAATATGGCATCAGGTATGGCTAACACAGTAACCATTGTGAAAATCGTGTTATGTCTAGTGTTTTAGATGGAAGTTTATATCAGTGTGACCCGCTATAGCATGCTCCATTATAACACGAATTTAGATTGCAAAACAACGATTGTGGCATGGCTCCCGAAATTTTATATATATGTATTTTCCTCGTACATGAAAAAATGTATTTTCTTAAAATTATGAAATAAACGTAAAAAGTTTATCATTTTAGGGAAGAGATTGTGCATGAATAATACAAGACGATCATGGCGTGGTTCCTGAAATTTTATATGTACTTTTCTTGTACAGGAACATAGATTTTTTCTTCTGAGATCACGAAGGCTTCGCCAATGTCGCAAACTGCGATTTTATTTTCCTTATTGGCGGCAAATATACCATTTGGCAATTTTTGAAATTGGCGACATTGTTAGCTGTTCAAACTTGTATATACAACCATTGGTTTGGAGTGGAGAAATTCAGAGGCCCCATGAAAGGAAGCCTCAAACCTAATATAAAATGCTCTGAAATGTATATATTCTTACATAAAATATTTCTTCGATCATATTGACAAACCATCTTAGCAGTGCATTGTTCTACCATAATCCGCTTATGTTGGCATCGAACATGAGTACTGTATGTTGTAAGATATCCGCTTTTTTTGTTGTTGACATTTCTGGTAGCGGAGATCGACTGGACGAGGCATTATCTCGTAATCTATCTTTTGTCGGATTTTCAGCCGCTTGCTAGTAATTAATATATTAAGACTGACATTTGTATGTGGATGGTAAGTAAAATATATCTTCTTTTCACTCAGAATTAAATCCTTCAGTACACTCACATTTTCTGTACTAATCCTTGTAATCAGACCAGAACACCTGCGTCTCTGTTGTCCATTAACCCTTTGTTAAAATTCTGATGCATGCATGGAAGGCAGCATCACTCTGGTACCACAGATATAAAAACAAAATAGTGTTGGTCTATTCAATATTCAGGGAGGAACAGTAACAACAATCAAACAAACGACGGCCAATTCCTTTTTTAAAACATTAATTTTGAAGCATTGACTGTTATGAAAACGTACTAAGCAAATGGAAAACAAATCAGGCTCAATCATGCAATACAATTATTTGATATTGCCACCACAATAAGAAAAGGGCATTTATTTGGTTCTCCAAAGCTGTCATTTAATGGTTACTTCAATAATGTATGCACCTTTCAACAAAGAAAGCTGACTACAATCTTCAAAAAAAGAGAAGAACTTTTCTTCAAAGGAAGCCAGTTCCAAACCTAAATAAAAGCAATGGAATATGATGAATCTTTTCATTTTCTAACATGACTGGAACAAGTTTAGTGTGCCGTGAAAGTTTCCGGTTTGCAGGGGAATAAATATATCATTACAAACGCTACTAACAACGGCTTAAAACGCAAACTAACCTTTACCGACTTGGAGCGTACTGAAAAGTAAATGTGCTTCATCGTTCGTTACATGATTGTGCTATGTTTATCCACTGCATTCAGACCTGTGACAAAAATATTGAATATTTTAAATCTGTGTGTGCATATTTTTCGACGGAATTACTTGTATTGTAGAATCAATGTATGTGATGAGATTCGCGGGTGGGTACCCCGTATTTATACTCGTTTCATGTTATACCTTAAACATATCTATCTATTTATCTATCTATCTATCTACTTATCTATCTATCTATCTATTTATCTATCTATCTATCTACCTATCTATATATCTATATATCAATATATCTATCTATCTATCTATCTATCTATCTATCTATCTATCTCTCTCTCTCTCTCTGTACTCTCTGTATATATATATATATATATATATATATATATATATATATATATATATATATATATATATATATATATATATATATATATATATATTCACGTTTACGTACCAATACATGGTTCTCTGAATAAAGTCAAATATTATACATTCATTCGCTGTTTTCACTACAGGTGTAAGTCCCACTTAATATGCATTAATTTAAGATAGTAACTGTGCCAATGAAGCACATATTTTACCGCCCGCATTTATTACCTAACTATTTTCTGGGTTACAAGCATCATTTTCTCAGCTAACTGACCTGGCTGCTTATAACATGGTTCAATCTATAATACGATCAGGCTATATGGCTTCCAATTACCGTGTTATAGTGGGGTCACACGGTACTTCATGTGATGTCTTTTTGGACACAACTGAAAATTTTAACAATATGGCAACATGGACGCCTTGATAATCTTGTTATTGCGGCTCATTCTAAGCAGGACATATTTTCTACATTGGGGTTTTAGCAGAATGCTAATAATTATATGCCCAAAGATGATAATAAGATTTGGGTCACAATTATTTTCAGAAATATTTAGTTTTTTACCTATACAAGTTGGGATATGAAACTATAGCACCTCTGTTGGGGCACCATGGACACCTTTTGATATTGATTGCTTAGTTGATTTTATCAGACGTAACATTAGTTTCAAAATGAAAGACTTTGCAGTTAAGGGACTACTAATTTGAATTATTAGATGGAAATGTTTTAAAATAATATAATTTGTTTCAAAATTTTAATAAAATACATTTCTTATTTTCTTATCATTTCTACCAATTCAAAATAAGTTTAATTTCATCAGATGATGACAGGTATTGAGCACAGTGTTGTAACCATATTCACAGTAACTTCTCTCATTTGTGCTCTTGTTTACTACTTTCAGTTTATACATTACTGCTTTAATATTGTCAAAATGTTTCCAGTAGTGACATGTTCTGCTTTGAAAATTTAAATACCACAGTCATTAAATGTTGTAACATAATTAAACAATGAAAAAATTGTTTGGATCACTAACATTTTTAGTGACTTCTAATATCATGACATCACTGCATATGCATTGAAGACGTTAACTTGATATCACTGCATGTGCCTAAAAGAAATTAACTTGCTCTGAATAAAGTGCATCACCTGTTTTTGAATCAACGGCACAAATGCAGTAAAGTTCAATAATGTATCTAAAGTATGATAAAGAAACTCCAGTAATAATCCTTTGGAAATAATTGCAATAATATTGTAGTGATATATTGATTTGATGTGACCAACCCTATGATTTAGCAGTTAAAGGTGACAAACGGATTTATGTTGCAAAACAATGGGTACCAGAATTATCGGTTTAATTCAATTAACTAGCCTGGATATATGTTAGAAGACAAAGTACAGCTACTAGTTATAATCAAAAGAAGTCGGCCTGACAACCTGTTTTCGAAAATCAATGTAGAATGAATAATATGAAGACAATTACTATGTTTGTGTTCATCTGAAACACAAATCTAAAATGGATTGATGATCTAGTCGAAATATGTTCAAAACTGTAACCTATATGATAATCATTTTATGATAAATGTATGGTAGTTATGGGGATATGTGCTAGCATTTACCTGTTTTATCTATAAATATTTATTAAATATGTGTAATTTAATATTAATTGCAGTAAATCTTAAGGTACTAAACATTGTAAATGAAAACGCAGTTCACTTGTGCCTGAAAAATGATCTGGAAAAACGTATTTGCTATAAACAATGAATACATAATTAGGAATAAGCAACGATATAAGTAGCTCCAAGCATGATATGCACATGGTGAGAACTGTACACTATAGCACAGGTCTCCTGGTATATTCTAAGCAGCCTGCGAATTTTTATGATGTTGTTTGCTTTATTTGACTTCATGTTGTAGAAATTGGATAATATGTACATGCAAAATTAATAACATACAAAACAATAGTACTCATTCTTAAGAGATTATTAACATGGGAAGTGAACAAGAGCCAGTCACTGTTATCTGATGTATATTGATCTTTCCAATGTTTTCTTAAAGGTTTTGTGTTTATAAGTGTTGGGAGACTGAAAATGTTTCTTTTTGCTGGCATGCAAGTATTATGACACAAAACTGAATATTATTTTTCCTATCATAAAACTTATCATGCTTGTAGTTGGTTCTAGCAGTTGGCACTATTCATTCACTTAAACACTTGACGGGGGCTCCGAGTGGTCGATTGGTCTAAAGCGCTCACCGTTACTGATCACTGCCATCTCACCTCTGTCTGCGTGGGTTCGAGTCTCGGGTTCGGCCTATGTAGGTATGCGAGAACTTTTGCCAGTCGCTTCTCGTGGGTCGGTGGTTTTTCCGGGGTTTTCCCGAGTTATTCCTCCACCATTGATACTGGCCGCCATGTATAGCCTATCTTGTGCTGCAAAATGACGTTAAACCCCACAACAACAACAATAAACAGTTGACTAAGAATGAATTTAAATGACTTTTTTCAGACAGTGGAACTGTTTATTGCAGAGTGATGTTGATGCTAGCTGTCAAGGCTTGCCACAAAAGTGAACATGAAATTCTGCTAACGCTTAAAATTCAGTGAATAACACTTATATATATATATATATATATATATATATATATATATATATATATATATATATATATATATATATAGGCCATATTCTTACCTTTATATCCACCTTTTGAAAAGATGTTTACTTTAAATGTTATGTTTGGTACCATCCTTTGTGAAAGCTATCCGCAGGATGTAGGTGTACCTCATGGTAGTATATTCTCAGTCACCCTTTGCAACATAAAAATTAACAACATAGTGAAATGCTTAAATCCAGGAACTGACTGTTCATTTGTATGTCTCTAATCTTTTTGAAGGAGATCTGCAAAATACCAAAGAGTAAGCATACTATTGAATGTTGCCTGCATATATGCTAAAATAGAGTTCCAAAATGACCTGCAGAAATGGGTTAAAATCTATGAAATCTAAAATGTTTTGTATGTACACATTCAGATTACATATTTTATGTCATGACCCAAATTCTGTTATGATGGTTCTCTTATCTATTGGTGGAGGAGACCCTTGATGTGTTCTTGTTTGCGAGAAACTAACTTTCCTTGCAAATATTTTGCAAAGACCATTGCAAAGGCCATTTGATTAGAGTGGAGAATGGCAGGTCTGAGATTTTCTTTTGTAGAATGATGCACGATAGATTCCTCTGATCTCTTGGTCCAATAATAAAAAAATAATGTGAGGCCTTTAATGTAAATTCGTATGCTACAGAAGCAAAACTGACCAATTTTAATCAGACTTGAATCATTAGGAAGTTTATTTATGTCAAACGTAGTATATACTAGCCATGTTTACTGACTAGGGGAAAGCTTATGACACAACATGGAAATAAAGCATAATGAATGACATAATCAACCAGTGTCAAAGAGGCCATGTTCTTACCTTTAAATCCACATTTTGGAAATATATAAATTTCTGTTTTGTTTGGTTCCACCATTTCTGAAAGCTATTCTCATGGTAACATAGTCTCAGTCACTCTTTTCAACATACAAATTAACAACATATTGAAATGCTAAATCCCAGGAACTGACTGTTCATTATACATCTGTAACATTGGGGAGGGTGTCTGTTATAGACCAAATAGTCTGCACCAGTCATTACATGTATGTACATTTGAGAGAGTGATGTGTCTAAGGTGAAGTTGTTTGCATTTGAAACATGCACAGTGGACTCAGAGAATGTTGGCATCCCTCTATGCTACATTGATGTAATGTGGCTGACATATCTTCGGATATTGTACTTGTGGAAATCACACATGATCTAAGCACACTGCTAACTAAAATGACTGCTCCCTTGTGCTAAAAAATCAGCCTGAATTAGTCTAAAGTGCACTGTCTTTAGCACCTATTAAAATAGGGAAAATGAATTCTGGCAGGCTAGACAATATCAGCTTCTGAAGGTGCAATGAATAAATTACAAAATACATAAAAATGTAAATATTTATTGGCTCCTTTTATTTACAATTTGCCTCTGAAGTCCAGGAATTGAAAATGACCAAGTGGATCTACACTCTTTTGAAAGGTACACATCTGGAGTAAGGCCAAGCTGTATACTCTATAACCATCATTACACGCATCAATCATATACCAAAATAAACGAAAGTAAAGGTACTAACAGTATGCTGTAGGCGGCACTGAATGATGTCTGCTCGAGAATGGTTTACATCGTGTTGGTCAATAAAATTGCACCAATGGAATATATATGCGAACTTGGTGGAACTAATGCCTATGTGCAACTGACTTTGGTTGAATTGTTTTGATATTACGTTTGACGTGTATGATGGAGGAAGATCAAACAGTTATAACATAAATATACTTCGTTGTGACTGGCATATTTTGCATATTTGAACATCAAATTATAATCAACTGGTCAGAATTGGAGCCTATGGCGTCTCGCGAAATCGGTTGTCAAGTTGTGGACCAACTTGGATAATTTTATTGGCAATTAATTTGCTTCATTTGGCAGAAAGTTTGAAACTTCCGCATTATTAATGATTCACTGGACTCATTTGTGATGAAATATCAGCGTTTGTTTGATTGTGCTTTAAATTATAATGAGTTAGACAAAATGGGAATGTATGGCTTCTCGTAAAGCCGGTTTTCATGTGGCATTATGTTTTATTGGCAATTAATTTCCTTTAATTGGCAAACGGTTTAAAACCTCAAGTGTTTTAATTAATCGATCATTCAAAGAAAACAATGGACATACCATTCAGTGCAAACATCTGAACTTTAAAACCAGAATGGCAAAAAGAAGTATATTTTCCTTTTCTGTCTCAGTCTCGGAAACGACCTGCTAATGATGAATTTTCTCACCCTCAGACTACAAAGAAACATAAAGAAATTGTCAGCGCTCAGAGGAAGAAGAAGAAGCAGAGCCAATCTCCAAAATTTGTTAAAACATTTGAGACTGAGTGTAAAAGTGAACTGACAATTATGTTATGTACATCCTTGATATCTGAGTAATATATAACCTTCAAAGCTGTATGAGTATATAAAATGATTTGAGCAGTTGATAATACAATATGTTGAGAAGTTGAAAATATAATAAAATATACAATAATTATCTGCCTGTTTCATATATAAAATATGGACACAGTAACACATAGAAGAAGAAAAAAACACTTTCACATAATTCAGAGTGTGTGTTTCTTACTAAAGACTGTACAATTATTTCTTATTATTTAACGTGAAACAAGAAATCGTAAACACCATTTGTTTCCACCAATAAAGAGGAATCACAGCTATGGGACCATAACTTTGCAAAATAATTGACTCTCGAGTTTTCAGTTTTTGACTCTTGCGATCTTTATTTTGACTCTTGATATTTTGGAGTCATAAGGGTCAACTGACTCTTCAGTTTTGAAATCTACTGAAAACCCTATACTGAATTTTTACTTTGCCTTAGAATGAACTCTGTCAGATTTCTAAAATTTACATTAAAAAAAAAATGTTTAATTACCTGTATGTGAAAAACTCTTACTTCTTATTGCCCAACAAAACTAAAACAACTAACCTTAAAATGCTATTCCCATATTAATGTGCCAGAAATATATTTTGCTTCTCTTTTCACATTTATATGCATTAATTCATAGCATTTCATATGCTCAGTATAAATAGTTGTTAATATAAATTTATTTACATTTTTTATTGTAATAGAAAGAATCTAGCTTCTTCAGCATTCCCCAGAACCAGTTCCATATTTAATGATAAGAGTAAAATATTGACAGACATGTGTTAGCCAGTCCAAGTTGATGAATGGAATTGAAGTGAATTCACACCCTCATGGTCATTGAATCCAATGTAGTAAACCTCTGAGCACCATGGCTACACCAGCTGGGGATCAAAGCGGTATAAAGTAATGATCCCACAGTGGTGAGAATAGACTCAAGAATTAAACGATGAATGCATTCATTAATAATACTTTATGGGTGGGCTACTACTTTCGTATTTTATGTTTGATTTTAGTCTAGAAGAAAATTCAAACAAACCTAAACAAAATAAAAAAGGAACTTAAAATGTGATGTAAACCATGGTTTGAATACATTCATAAATCCAAATGTTATAAATTGACTGTGTTTTCTGCCATGTGCTTAGCTGTAAACAATACATTCATAAATCCAAATGTTATGAATTGAATGTGTTTTCTGCACTGCGCTTAGCGGTAAACAATACATTCATAAATCCGAATATTATGAGTTGACTGTGTTTTCTGCCATGTGCTTAGCTGTAAACATCCATAAATCCAAATGTTATTAGCTGACTGTTTTTTTCTGCCATGTGCTTAGCTATAAACAATACATTAATAATTCCAAATGTTATGAATTGGCTGTGTTTTCTGCCATGTGTATTGCTGTAAACAATAGATTCATAAATCCAAATGTTATGAGTGGTCTGTGTTTTCCGCCATGTGCTTGACTGTAAACAATACATTAATAATTCGAAATGTTATGAATTGACTTTGTTTTCTGTCATGTACTTAGCTGTAAATAATACATTCATGAATCCAAATGTTATGAATTGACTGTGTTTTCTGCCATGTACTTAGCTGTAAACAATACGTTAATAATTCCAAATATTATGAATCCAGTGTGTTTTCTGCCATGTGCTTGGCTGTAAACAGTCACATGATACTGATCTGGAATGTGTTACACCTCATTCAACTCTCTTTCCATCTTTCTGTTCCAAATCAGTTTCTAGTGAACATACTTTGTAAACTTCAAATCCAGATGGTATTAAAACTTGTAACCAATTGGACACAGAGCTTTGTGAACTTTAGTCATGACCCTTTGATGTAGCATTGACAATATTTGATATTGCTTTAAATTATTGTGATTATCTTCCTTAGCAAGGTAAGACAGTATATAACATGTGCTGCATAAGGGAGGAAGGTAGTGCGGGAAAAACAAATAAATTAATAATTGTGCAAAAGTTGTATTCCGAAACCTCATTCGCATGTCACGTTTCAGATTTTTGTATTCACATGTCAGTTTTCTGTCCTCTGCCATTCACATTTCGCTGTTCTATCTTCTGACATTCTTGTATCATTTTTTATCGTTTTTCTTCCCTATGTCACTTTCACTCTTCTGTCACACACGTCTTTGTCTTCTATCAATGTTACATATTTGTATACTGTCATTCCCATGACACTTTTCTATCATGTGTCATTCACATGTCACTTTTCTCTCCTGACATTCATATGTCAGTTTTCTGTCTTCTGACATTGACAATTAGAACAACACAAAATCTTATTATTACTAGTGTACGCGTGTTAAGTTTGAGGAAGGATATTATTTGTAACTGTACATGAATAAAACATTTTGGATACGGACTGTCCTTAAAGTCATTCAGTCATAGCTCAAGCGGCGTCATTCATTCTTATACATCATTAATATCAAATTCACTTATGGTATTTGTAATATAGGCTAATATATATAGCAAGTTTCACATTTTATCAGTGTAGTCTTTATCATGTACACACAGTTATTCATGTATTTAACGTTCACATGGATATTATCAGCTGGTTATCAATGTAGCCTGTAGTGTACACATTCAGTTGTTGATGGGTGTACAGCATATGACTGAGATGATGAAGCCAATTGATAAGTTCATTTGACGACTTCTCCGGTGGCCTTAATGGCTAAAGCATCCGCTTGGTGCTCAGCATTAAGAGGTTAGTGTTAGGACTGGTCAACCTGGTGTCAGGATAATGTGACTGAGTGGGACATCATGCTACATGTCTGCGACATGATGACCCAGTGCTAGACATCACTGTAAACTGCCACATTAGAGACATCGTAGCGATTCGACTGAAAAATTGTTAAAGCTACGTTAAAAATACAAATCACATCACAACATGTTCATTTGAATAATGAAAAGTTCATATTAGTGTATATATACTGTCTTGAATATTGACAAGGTAAAATCAGGATATTTATTCCTTGAATATTAACAATGTCAAATTAGGGTACCTATACCTTCTTGAATATTGACACAATAAAATTAGGGTACCTGTACTGTCTTGAATCTTCTCAAAGTGAAATTAGAATACCTATATTTACATAAATAGCATCAGGGTCAGATTTCAGCTCCTATATCTTTTGTTAAATGGTGATTAAATAATGTCACCAAATGGCAGTTTGAAACATAATATTTTATTTATAAAGTAAGGAGTTTAATGTCTTTGCTAACTTGTAATTGCAGGTCATACGTCGCATTGCCGTGGAAGATTTAAACAAGAAAGCAACTGTCCAAATAAAAGAAAGTGAAGAACTGGATCTATTTCTTAAATATCTGCATGAAACAGGCACAATCATCTACTTCAGGTGAGATTATAATACAGGTAGCAGTATTGTATGATATTATCTACTTCAGGTTAGATTGTAAGGCAGACCTGCATTATTATTTGGTGTAATTCAGTATTTAGAAGCCATCACTTGAAAATGAATCATAATGTAATAAAAGCACAATAAGTTTTCCTTTTTTCTGATTTGTTTGTCGAATAGAAAAAATGCTTTGCACAGATTGTTTTAATAGCTCAATAATGATGATTACGTTCGAGTGTGTACACAAATTCAATAATTACATAGAAGACCTTTTGAAATATTGCTACTTTTCAGCATTGAAGTTTTGAGAGAGAATATTGTGGTAGATCCAAAGTGGATGATTGATGCCTTGAAGTACCTTATCAATGCTCAGCCTAACCTACCAAGTAACCCATCTGATGATAGTGCTCAATCAGTCGGTCCAACTGATAGTAATGCTGACGAAACTATCGCACAGAAATGGTTGGACTTCAAGGAGAAAGGAATTCTTACGTTAGAGATTGTTGGTTTGTAAATTTCTAACTTCTTGTTATTTGTTTTCAAAATATGTGCATCTCCTTTTTAGTCTGTCACAATGAAGATGGGAGAGGATGTATCATTTTTGCCAATTCATTTGTTCATCTTTTTATTTGTTTCTTCATTTCACTTTCAATATATTGGGCCAGATTTCAAATAGGCTCACCAACATTGGCATCTGTAACTCAACCATTCTGAAACATGTACAAACAAAAGTCTTTTTTTCTGAATGCTGAACATTGAACTATGTGAGTAAGGTTTTGTGTGCATCTGTCCGAAAAATCTACACAAATTGATTAAAAATGGGTGCATCAGACAAACACATAATGATAATGTTTAGCTCTATTATCCCTTGTGAAAATATATCAGCCACTTTTGGGCTTGAAGCCAAATATGGATCCAGGTAGCATTGCTAACAAATACTATACTAGTCTACTTGAATTTCAGAAAGTTGATAAAGTACTTTAGTTATAACCAGGATGATGATTGATGCATTAGGTTTAGAGGGACGATGGCCATTAATTTAGACTTGCATGAAAGGTTGAGACAAAGCCAAAGCATGGAACACAAGATACTAAACCAAGTTGTGATTGCAGATTTAATCAAAATGTCCAATGTGACGGGCAGCTTGGATCATATATAGTGAACTGGATAATCATTTACGCTTTCTTGGAAGTCATTATTATTTTTTTTAGTTCATGGTGCAGGCAGTGAAAGATATTGTCATTATATATAATGCAGTCAAAGTTTTAATAGAATCTTCACTTAAACAGTAACTGAGAACCTGGTTGAATTCCTCATTTTACAGGACCTACCATTTTTTAGGACCTGACATATTCGTCTCGCATATCGTTCTTGAAATACACAATTTTCTCAAACAAATGTACAAGCACACCAACATTGTGAGTCATATACCAGTTTGGCAGATACAGTGTTCCCCATCTTATATGGCCACCCCTACTTCACTGGGAAAGTGGCCTTAAAACACGGGTTATCTTTCCAGAGGGGGACTGCATTTGTTGTGATAAGTATATGTAATTTACAAAGTAAGAAAGCTAAATACCTCAAAGTATTTAATATCTCATTTAATATCTTCATTTAAAGTAACATTAATTATTAAAAGGTTCTTTTTGTCTTAAGAATAGACCTATTTCAACTCAATATACATTAATAGTTCTCATTCCTGTCGTAAGCTTGATATGCGAGCAGGTATTGTTGTCATACACATTGCAAAATCATTCAAAAATGTCATTTAAATCTTGGTACATAATTATCTTTCTATGTGCTCCATTTTGCCACTGCTCTAAATAATCTCCTTATCGGTTATGACATTGTTTATTCGAGTCTTTTCAACATAAAATTGTTTTATTCAAGTCTTTTATAAGTAAACTTGTTCGGAATGTCCCCACCCCACCCCACCCGATGTTGATGAGTAGAATAACTGGCTTTTTGCTAAAGTAATACGTCTTCGTTTATGTGATAACATGCTAATGTTTGGTAAAGCTATTTTTGGTTGTTGCTAACTGTATCCAATTGAATTATGCAGACGAAACTTATGAAGAGTGAATGAAATGACTCCTTCATAAAGTAAGCGATAAGTCTATTGTCGGTCTTTGTCTGGTACCCTCTTTTGTTCAAGGTTAATTTCTCTGTTTGTGTTGATCCACATCAGCTATATTTAGCGTATGCTGACCATGTTATGATCTTGACAATTACGTCCTGATGTAATCATCAAACAAAAGAACTCAACAGTTGTGTGAGGCCCCAACTCTATCAAATCATGGTTAAGCCCATTTCCTGTAAACGTTAGCTTTGTAGATAATAATATAATATTAATCTTGGTGTTGCAATGTACTTTCGTCAACACTTCTTTCAGTAACGGAAACCTGACATCAGGAGAAAGGTATGGATGGTAGAAATCATCTGATTATTTACCTTACGATATGAATTAATTATTGGTTATGGACACATTTCTTGATATCAAAAGTGGACACTTGTGAGGGGAACATTTTATAGTTTTGTACATATATTCTGGTCTCATTAGAGGGCTGGCCATTCTTGAGGGGTACTAATGAACACAAACCCGTCGGCGCCAAGGGATTCTGGTCAGAAGAAGCGGGTGGATGCTTGTCAGTGTCCATTCAAGGAGGGGACCAATGTATATTATTTACTTCTATGTTGCGTTTAGTCATAGTGTCTACTTCAGAGGTACTATAAGTGATGCTTCATTGATTTTACTTGTACAGGCAGACAATTGGTCATTCTTACAAGTAACTTTGATTAGGTTGAATATTATAGCATCCATTTCGTAAGCATAATGATGGTCCAGTACTCTACTTGTACGGTACACATGCATCCTTACCTGTGATCTACTGTATAAGCTCGCTATAAAACGGTTCACGTATAAGGCGATCCCCCAAACTGAATAGGTATAAATGCTAAAAAGTGCATCACCCGCGTACAAGTTGACCCTAAAGTCCAAGGCGACATCACAGGATGCATGCAGTAATTTCAAAATGCATTTATCGAAGCAACATGACATAGCAAAAACTACCCCGTATAACTCTCTCAGGGTTGGCGTGTACGATTATTATATAGAAATGTCATAAACTGATTTGAAGAGTCAAGAAATTTATTTAATTTTCTGTTTTCTTACTGTGTATTTTTCCTAATTTAGATTTGTGTATAACTTGATCGGATGATGGTAAGAATTATGCATCCACTAGTTGCTGTAACACTACCTCTCCTTTTTGACGATATTATTGTTTGTTTATATGTTATTGCATTAGACATTTTATATCAGTGCAACGGTAATTACATATCATTTTGCCATAAAATTATAAATACCTAACTCATTAAAATATTATTCCAGCATGACCACAATAAACAACGATAGGGTTTGATTGAAAACTTGCAATTAGGCTAATTAATGTATTTACATAAAATTATGAAGTCTTTTTTTACCTTTTATTTAATCTCATGTTGAAGAAATCAGAAAATATGCTCATTCAAAATAATAACAAAAGCAATCATACTAGTTTATAGCAGTTTAGTAAGTGTTCACCGAAAATGTATTTTTGCTCACATGTGTATTTGTCTTTTGACATTGAAAATAATTATATTTTCTGTGTCCCAAATTTACAGCCATTATGTTAGTCAACAAACAAAAAAAATCTTAAAAACTTTCAAGTTTATACCTTGGCCTGTGGATAATCCGAATTCCCTTCATTCATGCCTTTATTATTTCCTGAATTATTTGACTTATACACTTATATATACATTATTCTCTTAATGTTTTATGATCAACATGCACCTCTCTAGCCTCCATGCAGTTACATCGATGTAAAGATCATGCCTTCATCTCAGTTCATAACTAAAGTATATGCATATTTTACTAGACATAAATGTGGTGTCTTATGACAGACCTTGTTTTTATTGCTTGGTTGCAGATTTTAAAAAATAAAATTAAAAATAAAAATAAAATTGGGCAAATAGACACTTGAAACTCAGGGAAGTAACAGAGGGCTCTAGCAGAATGAATGATAATGATTAGCGATGTCTAAAGTTTAGTAAAAGTCAACAGGATACCCAATGATTGTAATGATCTGTTACCTGACACCTGATCAGTGGGAATTATATTAAATGTGAACCTGAACTGCCTTGTTGTAAGTTCATCCATGCCAACCCCTTCAGAGGTATAAGCATAATTATTACTAATATGAGTGGTAAAAAAGTGCAATCTCAGCGTAAAATGTGTGATCTATATATTGCATGACATTACATTATAGAAAACCATTTGAACAAATACACCTATGTCTGCTACTTACTTGGATCTGCAGTTAGTAAAATGTCTTGAATCAAATCAGCTAAATCCATATGGATTACTAACATAATACAGTCACAAAAAATGATAAATTATTTATCCTCAACATTCCCTTTAATTAGTCACATATTTAACTTTCGCTCAAAGGCTGCAAAGTGAAGTCCACAAATTACTGATGCTGTATAATTCTTCTTTCAAACTTTGTAAAGCGCTATTGATTTGTTCATGATTCAACATGTTTAACATTTTAACAAAATCCCTCTCCTCTGAAATTTATCAGTCATATAACATCTACAAGTCACATCAAAAAAGCCTGTTTCACTTGATCATATTTGGCATCATGTTTGTTTTTCTTCAGTTTAGACTGGTCTGCTACATAAATGTGCATCAGACTATAATGAATCTGTGACACATTATTTAAAGTTCTTGAAACCTGTTTTCTTCGAGATGTATCATGTACAGTTAGTACAGTTGCTATAAATAGAAAATAAGTAAACTGCATGACATACATAGCCAAATGGTCGCACGTGTCGACAATATTAAATCAGTAGACAGAGGTCAACAATGACTCAATGTCACATGACACGAGCCTTGAGTTAGTTATTTCGTGTCTCGCTCGCTCCTTATGTCTCCAGATACAATCTTTGATCTGGTCTTGGAAACATGTTTATTTCTTTAAATTTGTTTTACATCAACAAAATGGGTACCCAGATAATTATGAATGGGCAGGTACCCAAGTACCTTGGTACCTATTGACACTTTTAATAATGACCTGAACTCAATTAACCATCCTAACTTCTGATACAGTCATTTCAAAGCAACAGGTGACATATTAATCATACAATATACACTACGTATATAATGTTACTTTATTTATCTCCAGTCTTGACTGTTAATATGTAGACTAATGGCATAGTGGTAATTGTTTTAAATCTAATTGGGTATGTTTATATACTGACCTCAATAACCAAGACTTCATACAGAATGCCAGGTGTTTCTGGGGACAAGACATAATCACTTTCAGAAAGCAGATATGTATCATTAAGCACTCAGTGATCACAGGCACTCATTGAATGACAGCACAAATTGATATCAACCATGTTATCATAACCTTTATTTTCACCTACCAATAAACGCAGTCCTAAACTGGAATTATATAAAGTTTATGTCTATGCTACCATTGGCGGCGAGTCAAGGTGTTTAAAGAGTGTTTGCAACTACTGACATGATTCAATGATGGAAAAGTGTTATGTATGTATAATTTGTATTATGTGCTTCACCTTTGTCTGTGATTAAGGGTAGAGCTTTGCCTACCCGATTTGTATCATCTTTGAGGGGGTAAGACAGGCTTTTAAAAAAAAATTGAGTTAAAGCCCTAACCTTCTTTACAAGTTAGTGGATTATTCTGCAGTAAATATTATTCTGTTTTAATTATGTTTCAATTCAAATGAAATTATATATAGAACTTGGTAAACAATTATTTATTCCTGTTTTAATATCGGTCTTTAGGGAACTATGATCATAGTTTGTAGTTATTTTCTGATATAATTCCAGTAAGTATTATTGGATATTGTTCATTCGAATTGCTAAGGGTGTCTTGAATATGTGACTGGAGAATTAATTTGGGATTATTAAAGACTCAATTCAAAGACATTCTGGATTATGTCATTGTAATACATGAAGAGTATTGTACATCAAAACAATCAAGCCTATTGATACATCAACACATTCAAGACTATCGGAATTCATCATGAACACACTGAATTTATATTAAGAAATATAAGATTATTTGGAGTTAAGCTCACAATACTTTAAGTGTATTTGAAATTTTACTTTATTAGGTGTTGATTTTACTAAACATTTTTCACTTCTTTCATTTGCACAGTTTACAACCTAGAGTCATAACAAAAGTAATCACATCATTTTGTTAGTATGTTAGTGAATTTAGGCATACAAATGAGTGACTGTGGGATTGTTGCCAGTTATCTTTCCAGTAGGCCGAGGCGCAGAAAAACACGGTCCCGATACTTGGTTATCTATATCGGACTTTATTGTTCTCAGAACAGTCTATTATTGATCAGTCGAGATACATTAATTTAATGTAATCACTACAAGACAATTACAAATGCAAAACAATCTTAAAAACTATTTCATATTTAAACCATATTAAAAAGTTTTTAAAACATTGCATTTATTCGGTGAACAAATGTGACATACATGGTCAAGGAGAGCTAGATAGACTTGGTATAAATTTACAATAAATACCCCTGTTAACAGAGCCAGGCCTCATATAAATAAACGGTTAATACATCGGTGAACAGGTTTGTGTTAGTGTGTGTGCTAATCAGAAACAGTTCCCTTTAAAATATTACATCATATGTTCTGTTGTATCAAAGTCCAATGTAATGTTCGAAATCTTATTGCCTTAAAAAACTAACAACACACCAATCACTTTTATAGACCATGATAAACATCTCTCATTTTGTCCCTCAAGTAATATTTTGTGTATAGGTTGTATGAATACAATAAAAATATAATATTTCACTTCCATCAAATATAACATATATTATTGTACACACACTCACACCCACGTGTACATATCTCCCCCTCTGTGCCATGTATGGGCTGAATATCAAAATAAACCCAATTTAAATAAGCAACATAGACATCATAATAAAGATAATAATGTTCTGTCTGTTTTATTTTCTGGAGGAGAGCAGCATTAACATAGCAACATTTTGATTTCATTCATATGACTTATAAAAATACTTATCTAAGATGACATGTTTGGAAAACTTATTGTTATAGGCCTCAAACCGTATAATTAAAAGAACAATTATAGTTGAATATAATGCAGGTATTGTATTACTTTAATAATACATAAAATATATGTTTAATGCAGTACTAATTCAACAGCAATCATGTAGATTTCCAAACTAATGGCTTAGATTGTTTCTACGGAAGTCTAAAATGTTTGTTAAATTACTCTACCAAGTAACTATCTAAAGAAATAACTAGAACAAATCTCTGACATTTCAATGAATTTCATAATTTAAGGGATATGAATCCGTTGAAAAGTAAATTCTGGAAAGAATAACAAAGTTAATTGTCTGAAATTGATGAGTATTTCATTTTATGCAGAAATGAGAAAATGGTATTTTACATTTGCAACAATAACATCACCAATTATACCTAATATTTTTGCTTAACCTATTGATTTTTTGCATAGATAACATGACTCCTCATCTTCTAAACTGCTTTCACTGCCTCAAACGCCAACGATCTATACGATTGAGATATTTTGCAAATCAAAATGAAGATGTTGTATATATTATTGCTTATTTGTTAAGCAGGATGTTTGTTTGTGTGTGTGGGTGTGTGTGTGTGTATGTGTGTGTGTGTGATTTGGATTTGTAACGTAGCTTTAAAAAAAGTTCAGTCATATCGCTATGATGTCAGCAGTGTGGCAGTTGAAAGTGATGTATAGCACGGGGCATCATACTGCAGACATGTAGCATGATGTTCCTCCCAGTCATATTATCCTGACACCAGGCCAACCAGTCCTAACACTAACATTTTAATGCTGAGCGACAAGCGAGGCAGCTGTTAGTACCATTTTTGTAAGTCTTTGGTATGACTCGGCCGGGGATCGAACCCACGACCTCCCGCATCCGAGGTGGACGCTCTAACCATTAGGCCACTGGAGTGGTTGTTAAGCAGGATGTATACCGGATATAATCTTGGACCTCTTTATCCCATGCTGCCAACTATCGGTTTAAAGGGAAAATAACTGGCTACGATTCCTCATTGACTTTGTTAAAATTTGTTTTGTTGTTGTTTCTTTTAATGGTTTGTTAAACATAAGCTGTATAATGAAATTAAATGCATTTCCAAAATCATGAGAATAAATCTGTCGGTTATGGTTTTAAAAGAATATGTTTTCAGAAGTATGTCAAAGCAAATGTATTATTAGATATTTTTCCAATGGATTTAAAATCAATTATTTTTCTTTTACAGATGCTGTCTGGACAAAGGAGAAGCATCCAGAACTACATGATCACAGAGATCACATCTTGCTGATAATGGAGCAACTAAACATAATTGCCAAGCCAAGGGCATTTAGTGAGATTGGGGAGAAGGTCAGTTGATATGAATGTTCAGGTTTTCTTCTACTGTCATTTTATTTTCCAAATTTGACCTGTTGTCGGACCTTCTTTCAGTGACAAATGGTGAAGACCCCTTTAAGTTAAAATCTTGGCAGCATTTCTCCTTAAATTGTACATGGGGAACAAATTTAGAATTTCTCATTTTATGATATATTTAGCCAGTGAATGAAGGTGCTGATGGAATAAGTACAATTAGCACATAATCGACTGCTCAAGTTTATCACCTTGTGTTAAAAAATAATTAAAAACGAATTATAGAATAGGAATGGTCGTTTTCAATAGTTTTATTTCTTCATCGACAAATACAAGTACCTCTGGCCACAGCAGTCGTTTGCATCTGCTGAAAGTACAATGTGATAGATTTTGTTGGTTTTCATAATCATTTCCATGCCCGGATTTGTTCTTGTTGATATCTTTCTTTGCATCAGGAAATTGCTTTATTTCTTCTGTTTTGAAGATAGCATCATAATGTCTTCCAAGTTTAAGTGAGACATGAAATTGTTAATATGTTTTCAGAGCATATATGCCACGCAGAACAAAGGGCCTGGTGGACAAGATGAGTTAAATGGAACTACCATTAAATGGCCTGAAACGTTTAATAAAATTCACCGACAACCAACAGTTTGTCTGTATGAAAGTATTTTTGTTTTCTTGTCATCGATGAGACTTGCATATAATTATATAGTAATTATATCTGTACCTTTAACATGCACACTGGATATACAATCAATACGTCAACATTCATAATGGGGCACAACCTACCAAAGATGGAAGGACCATCAATTTCATATGTGTATCGATATGTATCGTATCGCAGGCTGTGTATCATGAATTATATCGATATGTAACACAGGTGTATCATTTCACACCTACCTTTGACCACATTTCCACCTATGGCAATTGAAAGGCCGGTCATGATTTAAAGGGATTTAACTGATTTTGATTCTGGGAATATATAAATTGAATGGCTACCTCTATATAATTTCACAGTGTCTTTGTAGGAAACCAGCAATCATTTTTATGTAGAAAATAATAATCATATATTATTGATTAAATATTTTCTTGAATATTTTATGAACTGTCATGCTAATTATCAAGAAAGGAATATAATTATCAATAATATGCAAGTTATTTTCATCTCTTTGAGAGTGTTTAAATAATGGACCCTCGAGACAATAATACTGTGACCTACCATTCAATCAGTAAACTCGGTATTTTGATTTGATTAAAGTAAAATGAAATTCATATATTATACAAACTACATGTTCTCAAAATCATTCAGTCATTTATTTCATTCATTATTGCAGACACTGATATTTTGGTAAAGAAATGAATACACAAAGACAACTTTTAAAATTAGTAAATTTATAACAGGACATATCAAAGGTGGAGACAAACTTAATGACAGCAGGCACAAGCCCCTGCCCCAGCCAAAGAAATAAAGAAATGAATATCAATGAGTAACACTGATATTAAAGGAACTAAATATTTGATAACATTAGTTATGGAAAAAATTATGTTAATGATTTTTTCCTAAACAATCCACAAATTCGACTTCAAAATATCCTGGCATGCAGAGATTTCTGACAGCATGGCATGGATACTTTTCTGACAACCTGGCATGAAGATTTTTCTAACAGAATGTCATGAAATGTTTTTTAACAACCTGGCATGCAGAGTTTTGTTACAGCCTGCATGAAGAGTTTTCTTACAGCTTGGCATGAAGAGTTTTCTGACAGCCTGCCATGAATCATTTTCTGACAGTCTGGCATTGAAGAGTCTTTTAACAACCTGGGATTTTGAGTTTTCTTACTGCATGGAATGAAGTGTTTCTTAGAGCCTGGCATGAAGTGTTTTCTTACAGCCTGGCATGCATAGTTTTGTTACAGCCTAGGATGAAGAGTTTTCTTACAGCCTGGGATGAAGTGTTTTCTTACAGCCTGGCATGAAGTGTTTTCTAACATCCTGGCATGAAGTGTTTTCTTACAGCCTGGCATGAAGTGTTTTCTTACAGCCTGGCATGAAGAGTTTTCCTACAGCCTGGCATGAAGTGTTTTCTTACAGCCTGGCATAAAGAGTTTTCGTACATCCTTGGATGAAGAGTTTTCTTGCAGCCTATCATGAAGTGTTTTCTTACAGCCTGGCATGAAGTGTTTTCTTACAGCCTGGCATGAAGTGTTTTCTTACAGTCTGGCATGAAGAGTTTTCTTACAGCCTGGCATGAAGAGTTTTCTTACAGCCTGGCATAAAGTGTTTTCTTACAGCCTGGCATGAAGAGTTTTCTTACAGCCAGGCATAAAGTGTTTTCTTACAGCCTGGCATGAAGACTGTTGTTACAGCCTGGCATGAAGTGTTTTCTTACAGCCTGGCATAAAGTGTTTTCTTACAGGCTGGCATGAAGTATTTTCTTACAGTCTAGCATGACAGTAACTTCTCGTGGGTCGTTGGTTCTTTCCGTTATTTGCCCAGGTTCTTCCTCCACCATTAATACGGGCGGCCATGTATAGCCTGTTGTGTGCTGAAAAATGGGGTTAAACCCTACAACAACAACAACAACAGTCTTGCATGAAGTGTTCTCTACTTGTATTCAAATGATGCTAATCTGCTGTAAACTTTGGTTGCTATTAAAGCCAGTAAAAACAAATTTAAATGATGTCTTCCCAATAATTGCAAAACAAAATTTGATCCAATTGGACACAAAGTGCTATAAATTAAACTTTAATTTTGTACAACGAATGCTGATTTAATATGTTTTCTTTTACATAAAATTGGAAAACACTTCTCAACAAACAATTCACCATCCATATTACATTTTTAATATCAATCAACAATTGATATATTAAACTTCTCAAAACCTGCTAGATCAGTTCTAACCTAATTTAACTCAGAGCATCCTAACATAAAGGGCTTTCAGGGTTTTACAAATTATGCCAATTTGCCATCAAATATGCCTGCCATATTTCAAGATATTACATCTGTTTCAAATGACCAGTTCTCAAAAAGTGCAAAACAGAATTGATCAAATGTGCCTTTTGATATACAAGTCTGCCATTCATATTCCCCTGTTGCTAAAATAGAAAAGCATGTGTCTAGAAATGGAAAAAGTATGGCACAATGGCAAATACAAGGTTGAAATTGTGATTAATTTAGTTGATATGGAAATGATTGCAAACTGTGGTATAGTCTTATTCTAGAATAACCATTTCATAGGATATGCTGCTTGAAAAATTGGCATTTTTTGCAGAAATCAATCAATCTGTCACCCAAGAATAGGGTTGAAATGATCCAACTATGCCGTGTATCGATACGATTCATGATACTCATGATGCAATACACTTTAATATTTCTACATCAATGCGATTCATGGTACTCATCATGCTATACAGTATATTATTTATACATCAATGCGATTCATGGTACTCATCATGCTATACAGTATATTATTTATACATCAATGTGATTAATGGTACTCATCATGCTGTACAGTATATTATTTATACATCAATGCGATTCATGATATTCATCATGCAATACAGTATATTATTTATACATCAATGCGATTCATCATACCCATCATGCAATACAATATATTGTTTATACATCAATGTGATTCATGATATTCATCATGTGATACAGTATGTTTTTTATTCATTAATGCGATTCATGATACTCATCATGTGATTCAGTATATTGTTTATACATCAATGTGATTCATGATACTCATCATCCAATACAGTATATTATTTTTACATCAATACGATTCATGATACTCATCATGTGATATAGTATATTATTTATACATCAATGCGATTCATGGTACTCATCATGCGATACAGTATATTATTTATACATAAATGCGATTCATGATACTCATCATGCAATACGGTATATTATTTATACATCAATGCGATTCATGATACACATCATGCAATACAGCATATTATTTATACTTGGTCTTTCCATCTTTAGAAGGTCTGTCAATGGTATGTGGTGCCCTTTTATGTGTTGAAATACTGGTTGTATTTCCAGCATGCAGAAAACAGAAAAACATATATACATCATCTTTGTATGTGCCATTTTCATCAAAGACAAGATAACAAAAATACTTGCAATAGAGTACTTGTTAGTTGTTTCATGTGATCAGATGCAAGACTCTAGCCACTATTCTCTTTATTTTGCACTGCATAAATGCATTAAAAAAGAATTATTATCAATTTCTTGTCTCACTGAAATATCGAAGACATTACAATCTTATCTTCTAAACAGAAGAAACAACGCAATTTCCTCATGCAAAGATAATATTTAGAACAAGCCTGGGAGTGGGAGTGGAGATCAATACAAACAAAATCTATCACGTTGTACTTCCTGCAGTTACAAATAAAAAAGTGCTGCGACTAATGATACTCATTTTTGTTTATGAAGGAGGAAAACGTTCGATAAAATCCATTCCCATTCAATAAAATAAAAACAAATGTACACAAGGTAACAAACTCACCTGGGTTGGAATGTGCCCCCTTGCTCTTTATGTGCTAATTTTATTTATCCTGTTTGAATGTTCAGGCACTGCATAAAAAGAGATATTTAAAATTTCCCTCGTGTACGACGTAAGTAGAGATGCTGCCATTAGTTTGTCTAAAGGGGGAAACTCACACATTGACACGAAAATAACGGGGAATAGAAAATAAAGGAGGGGAGGAGGAAGCGGAAATAGTTCAATATACCTGACACTTAAATATCCATCATTTTTCCTACTCCTCTATGATAGAGCTCTGTTGAAATAAAAATCTTTAAAATATGTCACCTCTAGTTGTGTAAGCATTAAACTATCAATTATTTCTGAGCATAGTACATTGATATCTTTCATTGTATGACTTGTATTATGTGCTTCTGTCTGATGGGGCATATTTTTGCCATATACATATTTAGCTTAGTCAGCTTGAGTAAGTTGGGAAACTGTTCATTATGACCACTTCTCCTTGAAGTTTCTCTGGGTTTTTGTTGACACTCCATCCTCTTTTTTCATTCAGTGAATAAGCTATGTTAAATTCTGATTAGTGGTTATTGTGTACGTTGGATCATAACAAACAATAGCCACGATTCATTATATGTAGCATATTTCGCTGTCTGAAACACCTGCATTGTAGCTTTCAAATTTGACCAAGTAATTAAAATACAAATCAACATATAAATCTAACATAAAACATTATCAAATGGTGGGACTGCTCCGGTGGCCTAGTGGTTAGAGCATCTGCCTCGGATGCGGGAGGATGTGTGTTCGATCCCCGGCCATGTCATATCAAAGACTTACGAAAATGGTACTAACAGGTAGATAGATAGATAGATTATATATATATATATATATATATATATATATATATATATATATATATATATATATATATATATATATATATATATATGGAACACATTTGGAATGTCTCCATTATGTTTAACATGCTGTTGGGACAAGATAAGATAATTAAATGGTGGGAGGGAGCAGATTGAACCCTGTCACTTTTTATTAATTTGTAAAAGCAAGTGAATGTTCTCAATGTTCTCAATAGTCATTTACATTTTACTGTGGTGCCTGCAACAGCTGTTTCAGATGAATTCTCGATTTAAAGAATAGCAAGGCAAATGGCTAATAATTATTCATTATTCCTGAAGATTATAATGATTGCATATGGTAAGTACTTATTTTATATTGATTCTCCACCTTTTCTATCCATTCATATACTTGTTCAGCAAATGTATCGATGTATCAATAAATTGATGAATCATTTCACCCCTACTCAAGCGGCGCCCCGAGGGGCTGAGTGGTCTAAAACTCTCTCTGTTACTGATCACTGCCATCTCACCTCTGTCTGTGTGGGTTCAAGTCTACGATTCGACCACTGTGGGTTATGAGAGAAGGCTTGCCAGCAGCTTCTCGTGGGTTTCTGGTTCTTCCCGGGTTTTTCCCGCGTTCTTCCTCCACCATTAATAGTGGCCGCCATGCATAGCCTATCGTACGCTGAAAAATGGCGTTAAACCCCACAACAACATCAGCAACCCTTACTCAAGCATCTGTGATCCTTGTCAGTCCTTCCTGTCGTGGACCTTTCATACTGGGGTTTGAATTTTTCATGCTCAGGCAACCATTTCACTATCTAAATAATTTATTTTGGACATTTGAATCTAATGTTTTCCTGCCTGTACACTTTTTGGAAATGAATATAGCACTCTTTTCACTCAAGATTGCTTCATTTGTTATTTGTATTTTCTTTTAGTGATCATTGACTATGTGTTATCAATTTGTGCCAAAGCCTAAAAAGGTGATCACCTTGAGTTTTTTTGGACATTAAACATCCTCAATTCAGTAAGCTTGTGATGTGGTCATTGCAGTGTAAAATCAATCATAACAACCTTTTATCTTTTTTTTTTGATTTTGCATGCAGCTTATGGGAGCCTTGTAGGGAAACTTTTTGTGTCATAGATGAAAAAGGTGTAATTAGCTGCTCCACCATGATATATTGCTGCCATTCTAAAAATATAACACTGTTAAATTATCATTTATAAAAACTTTTCAACAAAACGCAATTGGATAAAATGCTTTTCAGCTATTTACAGATACGCCATTACTAAAAATGTAAGTTCCTTAAACAAAACACAAGCAAACATTTGACCAAACTTTACAGAAGACATTTTGACTGAAAGGGCTTTTAAATATACGCAAATGGGACAATATGCAATCATATATGATATTGAAAGAAGCTTCAACATAAAGTGTATTGCAGATCCAGATTATATATTAACCGGTTATTGTATTTGTTTCTTAGACGGGTGTTACACACTTGAGCAGTTTCAAGCCGACTTGGGGGTCTTTGTTATAATTGATGCCTACCGATTATCAATTATTGATGCCTTTAATATAAGAAAATATGCTCACAAAAACATTAGAAAATTATTTAACAAACTTTGACAAAGTATTTAGGCAATAAAGAATTTCAAATGTGTACATAAGAATCCTGATTTTACATCAAGTAATTATGCAGTAATATAAATATTTAAACAAATTCTTCAGAAACTACATAAATTCTTGCATAAAGGGTTTTATATAAATTTGGCAGAATACTGTCAAAAATGGCATTCAAATTTGGTAGAATTATGGCTTTGAGGGGTTTCAAATTTGGTTGATTTCTCACATTAAAGGCTTTCAAATTTGGTCGAATACTGGCATTAAGAGCTTTCAAATTTGTACAGATTAATTCAATCTATCATCATGTATAACCACTATTTCTAAAAATATAAGAGCATTTTCACCTCATATTTATCTCAAAAATATGCTCAACAGAATTAAACTAAATGACAGAGAAAGCGTCCTAGAATAAAAGGCCTTTCACTGTTGGACAAAAGAGTTGCTAGGCAATCAAATTCAAAGACTATTCAGACAAAGAGAAACCTAGAAACAGTTGCTTTCATAAATCATAGCATGTGTTATCAACAATATTGAAATAAATGTGTGTATAAAAAAGCATCGTACAGACCCAGATGTCTTGACTATGTAAAGCATCCCACTGACCCAGATGTCATGGCCAACTGCTTTTACATTTCAATATTGTTAGTACACTACAGTTTCACATTTTGCATCGGATTTGATTTTTAAAGAAAAGGAAGTTTCTTCAGCTGGTTTTCCTCGCTGGTTACACCGGCAGTTTAAAAAATTATGTTTGATATCTTATGTCATCTTCGCTAGCCAAAGTTCCTATAACCATATCTACACCTTGGCGTAATAAGCAGACATTTCTCAGGGGTCCCGAATGGCCTAATGATCTAAAGCGCTCACCTTTACGGATCACTGCCATTCACCTATGTCTGTGTGGGTTCGAGTCTTGGATTCAGCCAATGTGGGTATGTGAGAAAGCTTGCCAGTATCTTCTTCTGGGTAAGTGGTTATTACCGTGGGTTTCCCGGGTTATTCCTCTACCATTAATACTGGCCACCATGTATAGCCTATCCTGTGCTGCAAAATGACGTTAAACTCTACAACAAGAATAACAGCAACAAACATTTCTGTGCTTTGGGTCTGTGAATTTCATTGGATGTGGCGGCAAGCCACTGCATCAAATCAAAATTAAGTTGTTCAAATTTGAATACTGTTCATATGTGACAGACAGGGGGAGCACACAACTTCAATGGACTGATAAATAAGCATTTTTCCAGTGCCAGTCCATGTTAGCACAAATATCTTTCACTCAAATACACCTGTAACAGCTTCCCTCTGGTACATAGTCATACTTTTGATGTTAAACTTACAAAGGATCCTTTTTTCGGTCAACTACGCCAGCCATTTTTGGCCGATGTACAATGCATCACACTATTGGCAATGTATCCCCTTTGGTATATGATTGATTGTTGTAATATGGGTTATATAGTTTACAGCTTGGCCTTACTTAAGATATGCACCTTTAAAAAATTCCTAGCTCCGCTTGGTCATTTGCACTTCCTGGACTTCAGGGGTAAATTGTAAAGAAAAAGCCAATAGTTTTTTATATACTCTTTTCATAAATTTGGCACTTCATTCGTGTACGTTTTAGAGCCTGGTATTGTCTAGTGTGGCAACATTCATTTTCCTTATTTTGATAACTGCTAACGATAATATTCTTTAGATTAATTCGTTTTGATTTTTAAGCACAGTAACAGACGTTTTAGTTATGTGTTCTTTGATCAATGTACAATTTTTGCAAATACAGTAACCAAATAAATTTTTAGCCAGAGTACATGAAAGCAACATATATATATATACCAACATTAATTTCTCTCAGTTGTGCATGTTGTTAATGTACACATCTTCACCGTACACCACCCTCAGAAGTTCATAATGTCTGTAGAGCACCTCATATTACACAGATGTCATTAAGTAAGGAATTTCCAGGCACAGATGCATTAAGAATGTTAGTAACTAAAATATTTACTGACACCCACCTGAATTGTTCCATGTGATGATCTTGTAGCAATGTCAAGTTTTGGTGTTTACATCCATCCCTTAGAAAACTTGTTTAAGATGGTTTAACCCAGTATATTTTACATTGTGGATCAAACATTGTGTAATTGTGCAAGATACATTACAGATCCAACTATGATTTTCAGTGGTTTCGTGAGTTATTTTAGGTGACACCCTGTGTAGAAATTATGCAAGGTAAAGTATGGAACAAACATTGATTTGCAATGTTTTCAGGGTCTAATTTTGGTTTAATGATTACATTGTTAGAAACAACACAGAAGAATCTACCAAAATGAGCAGAAAACATATTTTCAAGACATAAGTTTATTTCCTCTTCTGTATTTAGAAAATATTTCCCATCTTTTTCAAAACATTTCCCATTAAATTATAGTTAATCTAACCAAAGTCCGAGTGACCTTATGTTGCCAAATTAACAGCTAGACGTGATTACATAGTTTTAAATGAAACTGTATTAACTTTTGTTATTATGACTGAATAAGGGGTATGGAAATCAAGGTAAAAACAAGATACATATCTGGTGAACCGAAGCTGAGGAATCAGGTCATACCTAGGATCATTTTATATCAATTATTCATATTCAAATATAAAATCACAGGAGACATTGCAGTACTCGTACTCATCCCTGCAAACATTTAACATTTACCTGACACAAAACGTTAATAGTAATCTAACTTGTATGTAAATAAGCATATGTATTAATTACTGGAAGTAGAGGTATCACAGTTTTAAAGGTTAATAGACTTATCTCATTCACAAGCGTACTGGAAGCAGCAAGTTAATTAACATAAAATATATCCTTGATGTATTAAAGATCTAGTGGTGTTGTGATGTGATTAAATTTTTAACGTAGCATTAATAATTTTCCAGTCATATCGCTACGATGTCTGCAATATGGCTGTTTATACTGACATCTAGCACTGCAGCATCATGCCCCAGACATGTAGCATGATGTCCCACCCAGTCACATTATCCTGACACCAGGCCGTCCAGTCCTAACACTAACCTTTAATGCTGAACTCTCAGTGAGGCAGCTGTTAATACCATTTTTGTAAGTCTTTGGTATGACTCGGCCGGGGATCGAACCCATGCCATCCCGCACCTGAGGCGGATGCTCTAACCAAAGGTCCAGTGGAAGCAAAGAGTTAATGAACATGGTATCAATCAATGACATATGATAAGTATATTAGACTGAGACAGAAAGATAATTAACATAGCATATAATTTATGTATCCAATGCCTACTGGAAGCTAAGAGCTAATTAGCCTGATATATCACTGATACATCCTAAATCTAATTAATATGAAATGACACTGACACATCATAAATCTATTAGAAGCAGAAAGCTAATTAGCATGGTACATCATTGTATATCATAATTCTACTAGAAACTTTAAGATAATTAACATAAAATGTAATTGATAAATCAGAAGATTACTGCAGGCAATAAGCTAATTATAATGGTATTTCATTGATATGTCCTGAATCTACTGGAAGCAAAGAGCTAATTAACATGGAAAATCATTGATACATCCTAAATCTACTGGAAGCAAAGAGCTAATTAACATGGTATATCATTGATATATCCTGAATCTACTGGAAGCAAAAAGCTAATTAACATGGAATATCATTGATATATCATAAAAGTACTGGAAGCAAAGAGCTAATTAACATGAATATCACTGATATATCATAACACTACAGGAAGTAGAAAGGTACTTAAAAAGGGATATCATTGATATGTCGTAAATTACCTAGAAACAGAAAGATGCTAACATAGAATATCACTGATGGGTCAAAATTATACTTGAAACAATAATCTAATTAACCTGATATATGATTGATATATAAAAAATCTACTGAATACATACTAAACCATGAATACAGCTTAGAACAATTTACTTTATTCAGGACATGTTGTAATTAAAAATTGCCACATAAGCACCGATACGCAAAGGTAATGATGTAAATGCTCAGTGAAATAGACTCTTATTCTGCATTGATACAAATTCTCAATCAAATGGACTATTATCTTGCAGTGATATGAATACCATATGAAATGGACTCTAATCCTCCATTCTGTTCCATATTTTCTTAAAGTATCAATGCTTGCTGTGGACCTATTTAAAATACCCAGTTAGATGTGACTGTCAACCAGTTCTGTGTTCATTTGAATCGGTTAAACTAAAGCACCAAAATAATCATTTATTTCTAAGCAAGTCAGTCATAATCAATGGTCACAGCAGATATTAAAAATCGTTGACATTTACCTTGCCGTTTACGTATCAGTGGATTGGCATAATTCCTAGTTGATTGCCATAATATAAGATTACACTGCAATATATTCAAATACATGATTACAGATTTATATCAACAGAACCATTGATAGTCAAATGAGTTGCAAAGCTTACTAGTACGTCTGCTACATTTATTTATATTATATGAGTTAAACTTTCGTATAAAGACTTAGATCCTGCTGACATTCACAAGTTTATTTCAAAACTCTCTTTAGCCATCACTGATAGAAATCAGCATGGCATCAAGTCTTTTCAGTGTTGGTCACATGATGCTGATGCGCCATCAAATATGAATAAAGATACAAAAACTATACAAAACATGAAATAGTTGTTTTGGTACCCCTAATCAGATGAAATGGATGAAATTTCTAAAAGCATCCTCCTGACCCAGATTTCTTGCCAACTCCTCTTCCATGTATTATTTTGCCAGGTGTCAGCCAGATGAATGATCTTCAGTTCATGTTTTCCTCTTGTTTTTGCTATTACTTTTGAACTCCACTATATTGGAACTGGTTGGACCAGTGTTTTGTACTGCTGGTCATAGGCCAGGATAGCTCATGGAACTGCCTGCTGTATGTGACCCACACTGTGCCTGTTTGACCATTAGCACAAGTTTGTTATCAATCTACCTCCTAAACTATTTGAATGATTGCCAAGAAACTTTACACATAAATATCACAAGGCCTAGTTTTTCTTAGATGAAAATGAAAATCTTGCTATTGCTCTTCCTTCTAGGACAGTTACATCAATTTGGGGTTTTCACTAAAGACTTTATATAATGTTTTGTTGGTCTTAAATGATAATTGTATTATATGACAACAAATTTAGCCATCATGTTAATGATAATGAAAATTTTGTTATTGCTGTTTCTTCTAAAGAGTAGTTCACATCAACATCGGGTTTTCGCCAAAGGTTGCTTATGATGTTTAATTCATCTTAAATGGAAAAAATGCCGATCTAACATCCAATATTACCACCATGATTGCCATCATTACAATTTTGTTATTGCTACACCTGAAAGGTTTACCACATCAAATTGTTATGGTCTCCAGGTGTCTTTAAAATCTACAGCAACAAACTTGAATTTGATATGGCTGCCATGAAAGCAGTCTTGAAAATCTTGTTTGCTACTTCTTATGGTCTCTAGTTTGACCTAAATGAAAATGATCATGATTACATAAAGTCAGTTATTGATCTAGAAATGTTAAAGAGGGTTTCAACTCCCATCTGTTAAAAAAGAAACTTATCTTAGAGTTCTGGAAATTTGTTTCAGTCAGAAGAGTACAAGAGGACTCTTGTTTATTAGAATTGTGATGCTAGATAAACTTCATTAGATATCAGAATTGAAACAAAGAGAAATAAGTATTAACAACCCTTCTTACCATAAGACATTGTTTTTATATGAAAGCCATATGATGTTATTATTTTGCCAGTACATCTGTATGTTGTAAAGACCATAAATGAAAGAAAATTTAATTCTCCATCATCTACAGTGACCCAAATTATTGGAGGTTTGCTTTTTGAACTATAAAAAATACATCAGCCTTTGGGTCAAAAGGGCAGCGATTAATGAAATAGTGACCGAATGGGAAAAAAATGGTTTCTACAGAATAATATTTATTTCTTTGTCATACACCTAAAACGACCTTTCAGGGCAAAATAATAACGGGTAAGCAAAAAGCTTGTCTATTTTGGGATCAAAAGGTAAGAAGTCAAGATCTTTAAGACTGACAGAAGAGAAACGGTTTCTGCACAGTAACATTAGTTTTATGTCATATACCAGGAACAGACTTTATGGATAGCTTACACTTGGGCTACGTATACGTAAGGCAAATTATATATATATATATATATATATATATATATATATATATATATATATATATATATATATAGTCTAGGTTGAAAATGTTATGGTAACTTTGACAGAGAGGAGAGTGTTTATTTCTCAAACCATGTATTACATGGTGGGCTTTGGGGTCAAAGGTCATGGTTACTTTGAAAGAACTTTTTTCTGCACATCATTGTCATTACCACCCATGTACATACATCAAAGTTTGTTGATAGCTTATTGGATAAGGAGGAAGACTATTGACTTGAGGCCAGAAAAGTAAAGTTTAAGGTCACTGACTGAAAGAAAAAGCATTTAATAGTTCCTCTTGACCCAATACTCTGTCAATAGTTTCAGCATGGAGTGCATTGCAATGGATGGAAGAGGCCGAATGATCTTGGGATGAACATATTATAGGTCAGGGTCAGTGTGGCACATATACAATGCATTTTGAAGAATACATTTTGAATAATTATATTAATCTGATAAAATATTGACTATTATGCATGTATTTTCTGTTTTCTTTTCACCATGAATAACAAATGATTCGTTGTCATCCTAATGTGTATATTGTCTATGATTTGTTTTGTTTCAGTTGATGTGCAGTTTATTTGAAAACAAATTGCCTAAAAAGCCATACAAAAATTAATTCTTAAATACATTAAGGTTACATAACACAATTTAATTTTAAGCATTGTTTATTTGTTGCTCATGTTGTCAACACAGTCCACGTTTTATGATTGTACGTTCTGCTCATATAGACTATTCTATCTATACAAGATATATATGCTTGGAATGGTGTCAGACAATGTGCCTATACCTGTACCAGTGCATATTTTGATACACAATGTATCTGCCCTGTATCAATACACACCATGTGAAAAAATGTGGCTATGCCTTGTATCAATACATATCATGATACACAATGAGACCTTTGCCCCCATCAATATATGTCATGGTACACGATGTGCCTATGTCCTGTATCAATACATAGCATGGGAATCAATGTGCATATGCCCTGTATCAATACGTGTCATGATACATAATGAATCTGTGCCCCTATCAATATATGGCATGATACACAATGTGCCTACGCCCTGTATCTATACATATCATGTGAAACAATGTACCTATGTCCAGCACCAATACATATCATGTTACACAATATATGATGTGGCACATAACACCTGCAGAATATAGAGGTACACAACTTAGAGATAGTCCATATCCATTGAGATCAAAAGTGACTTGTATATGTCAAGTGTCATTTTGAATCAATACCATAATGTTCATGTGTATATCAAGACCGCAAAATTATTCACACATCGGTGACTAGTTTCAACTATAATACTTGTGTGTATCTAGATGGCAAAATTATTAACACATTGGCGAATAGTTTCAGCTATGTTTGTGCATACACGAAATAATATTACCTAATCGATGCGAATATGCTAAATGAAACAGAACCATGTAATCAAATACATCTATAATTAGTCTTGATCACCAAGGTATTTGATAAATGCATTAAGGCACCATTAATGTATTTAGACCCATTTGAGAAAAGTAAATTTGTGTTTTTCTATGTCAAAAATCATATATATATATATATATATATATATATATATATATATATATATATATATATATATATATATATATATATATATATATATATATATATTCTTATCTTAGGTGGAGAACTATTTCCTTACTCCTTGTATGCTTCGCCAGGATACTCCAACAGAAATCGTCTTCCGTGGAGAAGATCCACAGATGGTGAGCACACCTGTCCTGTGCTATGACTTTACAGGGAAGTGTTTGCCACCTCCCATATTCCACAGGCTTATTGCTGCCTGTGTAGCTCGCTGGCCTGTCGCCAAGAAGAAGGGGACATCAGAACATCTCATTTTCTGTGGTTGCTGTGTTTTTGACATTGACCTTTTCCACAGATTCACCTTGCACTGTAGGAACCATATTGTGTTTGCGAGAATAACAAGGATGGTTATTGATGAAGTCAAGACCCCTGACGCAAAGTTGTGCAGCAAAGTTAGAAAGTTCATTACTCTGAATCTCTCTAAGATTACATCTTACCTCGGCCAGAACTTACAATATGAGTTGCGTACACAGTGGTCACCATTCCAAGTGCTCTCTGAAGATGGCAGGGCAGCACCATTTCAGATGTGGTCTGTAGATGAGGTGAGTTGTTATTCGACATTACTGAAAGGAAGGGAAATGCTATTGTATTATTGTCTTTTCTGACATAATGTTCTATTGTAATGTTGTCTAGTCTTGTACACAAGTGCCGAAACCATTGGTGAGGTCCCTTTACCCACCAGACAGTACTGTAAGAGAAGCTGTCTCTACTGGAGAAGGCATTTATAAATCACATTATATAATGTGACATCCTGTGATGTTGATATGTGGTTTAAGCAGGTGTATAATGACTGTTGTTGTGATTAGTTGCCATTGTCTAGGGAAAATATGTGATATCCTGAAATAAATTCTTGTTGTTAGGACGCCATATGAACCCTAATAATGTATGAAGCGATATATTTGAAAAATTCCAGCTGTTTACAATATGAGCTGGAAAATGATAATGTTATCGAATTAAGAACAATTTGGTCATCATATTAAATTAATTTGCATAAAAACAATTAATTATCTCAAAAACTTGTTGGAACTGGCAATGAAAATTGCAACTTTTTCTTTTTAGTTTTGACAATATGTAAAATAAATACTTTAATAAATGCTGGTATATATTTCCATTATCTTACTATATTCATTCAAAGTGCAAATGAAACATAGAGCTTGTTTTCACTTAAATAATGTCATTAAATATAATGAATTGTGAAACTTCAGCTCTATCCTAGATTATATCATTTAGCCTTAGTTTTGACATGATTGAAACACTTTGACTGTTCTCCACAAACTATTGTAAAGGCTGAAAGATTCGTACTATCTATTTCATTTCTCCATTTCTACATTTGTGAATAATATTTCATTAAGATTATGCATGAGGCTGAAAATTTGGACTTAATATGAATATTAGCTTATCTCATCAAGGTCTTGCATGAGTCAGATGAATAACATAGGAGTTGTATATTAATGAGGTGACCTTTCATGTTAATGAGCTTCATACCACTCTAAATAACATTTTTCAGAGTTGCATCTAGGATGGGCAATTCCAAGTGTTCCACAAAATTTGAAAATATGCCACCAAATTGTAGTTTATTTGTATTTAAAATGAAAAAGACATTGTTTACAAATCTATTCGCTCTGGTGTACATTTTTAGCTCTACTTGTCATAGACCAGAAGAACATATTATATGGCTTGTTATCTGACATCTGTCATCTAGTTATATATTGTTACAAATTTTCCTTAATGAATGCATATATATTTATAAGGGGGTTTTAAGCAAAAGACTTCCTATGATGTCTAGTTAGTCCTAGATGAAATTAATGCTAATCTGACATCGAGTATGTCCACCATGACAGCCATATAAAAATATTTTTAAAACAACTTGTCTTAAACATTTATTGCTGTAAGTAGATGGAAAATGATTCCATTCTGACCTTGCATAATTCGAAAATCTCAAAACATTTACTTTGCAGTGAATGGTCATATCAATATTTAAAACATAATTATTTTTTGCAAAGTACAGTTATATCTTATGCACGGAATGCTGTTCTAACATCCAAAATGACAGTCTGAAAGGCCATGCTTAAACTCTTTTTTTGTGTTACTTCTTCTAAATGGATGGTCTTAATGATGACAAAATGCTAATATACAGTAGCAATATTAGTCTGAATGGATGGTCTTGATTACACTAAAATGCTATTATAGCAGTATGAATCTGAATGGATGGTCTTCATGACACTAAAATGCTATTATAGCAATATGAATCTGAATGGATGGTCTTCATGACACTAAAGTCCTATTAGAGTAATATGAATCTTAAAGGTTATGTTAGGTAAATTATGCATTTTTGAAGTATTGATGTCAGCAAGGTCAGTAAATCAATGTGATAAATGATATTGTGTAGTGTGCAGTATAACATTTTCTCATCAACTTCAGCTTTTTCTTGTGATACCACATTCAATGCAAAAAATCAACCATACTTTAAAAAATGATGGAAAGAGCTTGATAGAAAATCATCTTAGCAGAAATCTGGAAATATATTGGAACAAACTGTTCTTGCATCACTGACAGCCAGGTGCATGTTTTATTTTCTTGATTTTTTAAATGTTTATGAACTGTAAACTTAAGTCATTTAAATATGCAAACGTTACAGCCTTATATCTGAGTCCATATGAATGGCCATCTATCATGATTCCTTTCGAATGGATGGCTACATAGATAAGCGTTTTAAGCTACAACACTTCATATGATATTTCATTGATAATGAATAAAAATGGTGCATATTTGACAACATAAAAGTCTGCACCGTTTTCTTATAAGAGAATCATGGAGACATTACTGTACCTGAAGTCAAGTCAGAGGTTAAAAAGTTATTTATTTTTGTTTACTGTACTTGGTGCTTGTTTACCTTTTCTGACCTTGGTATCAAGATGTTGTGTGTTATTTATTTGGTCAAAGACTTGCATTTGTTTATATTTCCGAAATTCTACTTGATGATTTGTCTTTACACTTTGCATGCATCATTATGAAGCTAGGAAAATATGTTCTAAAATAATGCTTGCTTAGCCTTTTGAGCTTGGGTTGAAAGTCACGTGTTTTACTACTATAATTTGGTGATGGGCTGAACATGCAGGCCCTGGCCTTTGTTGTATGGTTTAGTTAAATTAAGAATAGTTGTTGTGCTCTCTTATCTCAATACTAAAATATCTTTCCCATCTTCTACATTAGTGTGATTATCAAATCAACATATTTTTCCTTGATTGTTATATTTAGTTACTGTTGAAAATTGTGTTTCAATAATATTAGCTTTCTTTTATCTTAAGGGACATGATTCCGATGCGCCCATAATGCCTGAGCACATGAATCATGCTCGCCTCTGTGTTGCTCTTGTGACTGTTTGTGGAAATGCTCTGAGGGACATTCTCCTTACCAACTTTTCTGTGCCATACAAAGACGTCTACCAAGCAATCCTGGCAAATCACGGCATCTTGACCAGGAGACAGGGAAGACCCCTTCTTAACGATGATCAAATTAAACTGGTGTTTCCCCCGGGACAGACAACAGGAACAGTGGATCAGTTCGACCTTTCCTTACTATATACTCTGATCAGAAATGTCAGCACAGTTCTTGCTCCATCAACAGGTTGGGGAAATGATCCGCAAGATCAACCAAGGGACACCTCCCTAGGAGCCAGTGTGGAGCGAATTCGTTCATATAGGAATCACATTAGTGGTCATTCCCCGGATGGAAAGATTAGTCGACAAGACTTAGAAGATTACTGGAACAAGTTTGACGCTGTGCTTCATGACATTGAAGCTGTAAATGGTGGACAGGCATACAGCCAAGAGTTGGAGTGGCAAAGGAGACAGGTGATCTCCATCTATGAGGCCTGTTAGCTGAGAATGAAAATTGTGAAATATGAGGAACAGGTACAAAGTATAAAAAGTATGGTGTGGATGATATGATGGCAGCAACAGGTACAATGTATAAATACAGTGTGTGTGTAATGTGATGGCAGCAACATATAAGTACAAGTTTGTGTGTGTGTTATAATGGCAATGACAGGTACAAGACTTGCCTCTATGTTACTCTTGTGAGACAGGGAAGACCACTTTTTAACCCAGATCAATGTCAGTTAGTTTTCCCAGATCCCCAGGGGCAGACAACAGGACCAGTGGACCAGTTTGGTCTGTCCTTGCTATATACGCTAATCAGAAATGTCAGCACAGTTCTTGCTCCAGTAACAGGTTCGGGAAATGATCCGCAAGATCAACCAAGGGACATTTCTCTAGGAGCTAGTGTTAAGCGAATTCGTTCATTTAGGAATCATAGTGTAGGTCATTACATGGAAAAAAGGATGAACCAACAAGACTTTAATAATTACTGGATCAAAATTGATGTTGTGCGACAGGACATTGAAAATGCTCTTGGTACACAGGTTTACAGGACACAGTTAGAGAAGACAGGTGATCTCTCTCTATGAAGCCTGTTAACCAAAAAAGATCATGAAGTATAAATAAGAAATAAAAGTAAGTGTAATAAACAAATTGTGATGAAACAATATAAATACATCTTACTAAAGAGAAGCTTTCATGACAAAGAGTACACAGTTACTATCTTTATCAACTTAAGGAAAGCTTACGGCTCTACATGGAAGTACCACATAATGAATTTAACCTATTCAGCCTAGGTCTAAAGGATCACCTTTCTCACTATATCTCCAGTTTAGTAAATGTTCATGATATGACAGTGAGGCTTTTTGTTTTGCTATAGGACAAAGAGAATCCATAATGTTTAACATCAACTACAGATAAAGAGAGTTAAGACAAGAGAAAAAGAAAATGGGTTCCAATTTTCAAAATCAAAAATAGTATGGAATTCTGCTGATTACAATGATTTCATGTGGATCTGCATTTCTCTCTTGATAGTTGGTTGCTTTTTCTCTTTTTTGGAGGAGACCAAATTTGGCTAACAAATAATTGAATGTAACACAGTTTGACTCCACAAGTTAGATATGTCAGGGATATATATCAAATAAGTCCCATATTTAATGAGTCTTGGAAAATAGAATTTGGGAAGCAGATCAGAAGATCAGATGATCTCACGGGTCATTTATAAGATCTATACTTGATATTGACTCAATTGTGTATCGGTCAGTCTGTAAATCTTAAACCAACAGATGCTTCATGTGATACATAATCAGTGACTCTGACTTTAAATACATATGGAACTCAAATTTTCAAAAGATCTATATTGAGAGAAAAGAACCATTCCACGGTATACTTCACAACTATTCTCTAATCCATCAAATCATTTAGAAGATGAAATGTGCAGGCCAAAATTCAAAACAGTGTACGTTGAGAAACCAAAATCTTAAAATTTTTTTGAGGGAATATGGTCCATATAAAAAGTTTTGACTTAATGTTTTCAGGACTTTACATGTTTGAAGTTAATATTTTATTTCATATACCTTTCATAGACTTTTTACATCTTTACCGTTTATATTTTTCATTGTTATCACTCATCTTTAACTTTTCGGAACGGTTTATATTCTTGACTTGTTTGTGCAATTAGTTTTTGCATTTTTTAAAAATCTACCGTTAGATGCCCCAGAAAATCAATGTCGTGGTCAGGTGCCATTAAATGCTAAATCACATACATATATACACAAATACATACATACATACATACATACATACATACATACATACATACATACATATATACATACATACATACATACATACATACATACATACATACATACATACATACATATATACATACATACATACACATGCATACATGCACACGCCCACATGCATACACACGTACAGGCCTTGTTTTGAGTGAATCAATTATAGACATTATATTAGTGACCATTTATATCTTTTATTGACTTTTGGCATGGATTTATATATTTGTTTGACTTCTGGCATGGAAACCTAGAACGAAAACGACCTAGATTTCCATACATCATATAAAATGATGGGTTTTGTTATAATTAAACACTTGTAAATTACACTGTAGTTAGGTTATAGTGCTTAAATGACATGAAACATGCATCTACTGTTTCCCTGACTAAATTATAGACTAAACTATAGCATGAACTATATTCTTTCGTTCAGGTTTTTCCTGTCAGAGGTATTATCGTTGGGGAAGAAGAATGCTTGACTGGATTCAATGCACCAGCAGAAATGTCCCTGGAATACAAGACCTCATGCCAGGAGGAACTACTCTATGTTGTCATATTTAGGACCCAGCATCGTACATAATCCCAAGCCAAACATAACTACTGTGCATGACCATAATTAGGACCTAGTATCACGCATGCCAAGAATGGGGTTATATTTAACTTGTTAGCCCCTGAAGGTTTTTGTCGTTTTCGCATGAAATGCGAGTAGGAAAAACATTTTAGGGGCAATTTCTGAATACGTCCTCATACATCTACTTCCGAGCAATTTCCCATTAGCCTAATGCCTAGTTATGTTAGAAACATTGTTTTCCGTCGGTTATTTTGCTTGCACGAGAGCAGAAGGGTACAAGTTGGAATTCCTTTTTTGTTTGCTTAACTGACCCATCATTTTCGTATCGGGACCACTCTTTATTCCAAATGCCCACTTTATCCTACTATTTGCAAAGGTTCACCTGTCTGTGTGCAGTTCAGACCGGCCTGCCTTAGATCTTAGAGCAAAAGGTCTGAACTCCGCATACAAAATCAGAATCAGACCACGGGACAATTTTGGGTGGAAAAATAAAACGGGTCAAAAAAATTAGGGTTTTCCCTCTCTATTTGGTCATAATTCAGACACAGCATCAGGATGTGTGAGCCCTATATAATTATTTAACAAACACATTACATAGTCATTCAAGTTATGACACTGACTATGGAGATGGCTACCTTTTTATCAGTATAATGGTAGTTCTTTATTGTATATAATATAAAAACTTCCTTATCAAATATGAATTATAACAATTTTATAGTAAATTTTTGAGCATGTTTTATTACTGATGCTTTAAACCCTCAAAATGTGTTTTTGCAACCAATTTCGTTTCACAGCATGGATCATACAATGGTCATGTGACTGATGATGCCTTGATTATTCTCAGGGAGCTAGCTATACAGCCAGAAAAACATCAATACGGCTTCAAGTAAAACTGGTACAAAGCACAAGATATATATGCTGACCTGAATTTAACAGGGTATAATCAACCATCAAAAGAAAGTCAATCTAATAAGTTCAGCTGCTACGGTTACTTCATTGTACATATGTATAGATCAGAATAGCTTATGAGACAGTCTTCATCCATAGTCCAGTATCAGGTATATATGGTATATTATCAATTACCACAAAAATGGTGTCCTTACTCCTCCTGAAATATGAAAGAATTACAATAAAACAATACAAAGATATTAACCCCAAAGTCTGCTTTGTTCTATATGAAAATGTTGAACCCCATTTGCGTAATATGACCATCATGGAAACCATTTTAAAAATGTTGTCATCCTTTACTCCTAAATGGACAACATATTAATATGGAGCTTTAAGATAAATAATATTTTGAATATTCTTTTGGTTACATGGCCCTAAATAGAAATGGGATATTTATTAAAAAGACTCTTTATGATGTCTACTTAGATGGTCATACTGATAGGGGATATTTATTAAAAGACTAATTTTGATGTCTAGTTACTAATAAAGAAGGTCATTCTGGAATTTGATATTTATTATAAGAAATCTTATAATATCTAGTTACTAACAGAGGTGTTTATACTAATATGGAATATTTATTTAAATGCTTCTTATGAGGTCTAGTTTCTAATGAGGATGATACTGAACTGACTTGCAACATGGCCACCAACTACTGTCACAACCTTAAATTGGATGTCAGTAACATCATGGGGCCTTCACTCAAAGACTGCTTATCGTGTCTGGTTTGTTCTAATTGAAACTGGTATGTCCAGTATGTCAACAATGGTGACCATCTTAAAACCTTGATACAGTTATATAGATAGTCATAGCTACATGTGGTTTTAACGAATGTTCTTTTTATAATATCTAGTTAATCATATGTAGTCTTAGCAACATGGGCTTTTAACTAAAATATATTCATGATATCTAGTTGGTCCTAAATGAAAACGGTATCAATCAGATATTTATCTTTTGAAGATATTAAATTAATCATAACAAAAAGGTTTTGTTATCAAATCTTATATGACTGACTTTCTGGAGAATATCAAAGATGGTGCTGATAAGCTGCAATTAAAGGATAATCACTTATTGGTGATTCTTTTCAGACAGTAGAGCATTGGTCCATTAAGGGACTTCTTTCATATAATATATGATGATTACATTTTAGTTTATTAATTTTGTCTAATTTGTATTTTCAAGTGCTTTCATTGTGGTATTCGGTATTAATATTGGCAAGTTATTCTACAACTATTTTCCATTTGCCCTGCATCATTATCATTTGAAGACCCAGTGTGCTATAAACTCCACATTATTTGAAGAACCAGTCACAAATAGTAATTCTTATAATGTTTGGCAAACAAATTTTTGGTAAACTTAGAAATATGTTTTTGTCTGATTTTTAGTTAAATGATCTTCAGATATTTAAACTTGTTAACTGTAGGTGTACTGTATATTTTATCACTACAATGATACATATATTTAGACTTTTGATTGCAGTTATACTGCATATTGTATTACTACAGTGATATATATATATATATATATATATATATATATATATATATATATATATATATATATATATATATATATACAGAGAGAGAGAGAGAGAGAGGGAAAGAGAGATTTGATAATGTAGTTGTACTGTATATTGTGTCACTACAGTGATACATATTTTTACACTTATTATTGCATTTACTCTGTAAACATATAGTTGCACTGTTGTTATACTGAATATTGCATCACTCCAATAATACCTATATTCAATGTCTCTAGTTTGGGGTACAGTTTTTCTCTTCAAAGGAGGAAAACAAAATTATTAGCCAAAACGAAAACACAAAAGGAAATGCTCTGTGTAAAGTTTAAATCATTTTGTTTCATTCAAATATATCTAAATACATTTCCTCACATTTACTGATTTCTTCATCAAATACATTATCCAATTACATCCATAGACTTGAGAATTCTCTTTCTGTCCATGCGTTGTATAGACGGGAGGGGGGATTCTTGCAGATTATTTATCATTACCCCGCCAGGTGGCTCTCTTCACCGAATATGATCCGTTTTAACTTCTGCCTGAAACTGTCAGCCGGCCAATAGTCTTTCAGTTCACACAGTAAGTCAATCAATCATACAGTACTATGTAATACATTTTGGTGAATAGCTAAGATATTTTGTGCAAATGTTTTACCCTTCATCTGACATGTTTATATCAGTAATGCCATATCAAAGCTTTGTGGGTGTGGTCTTTGTGTACAGAAGATATATGGTTCAGTATTCTTCAAACGTGCAAGTGCAAGGAAAAAGGACTCGGTCAAAATCTGATGATAAGACATTTCATGTTTACACCATTCCTCTGACTTGTTATCTAGTTTAGCTGGGAAACAGAAATGCCTCCTACTCCACATGATACATTGCACTCACTTGGGTGGGTGTAAGTCGGACTTTCTGCCTAAATATGTAGGTAACAGATGATTTATTTACCACTTTGTCAACCGGCCCATCAAGCCATCTGTCCAGCAACCTGACCACATCAATATATTTGCAGTCTCAGCTGTTGACAAGACCATACATACCTTCATAAACAGTAGACAATGTACAGGTTCCCTTTCCAAGCGTCATTGATCTGTACCTTCAACGATGATATCATATCCTGATTGTATTCGGTGGAGGGGCCAAGTCTGCCAGCAATCCAACTTTCCTACTGGTCATACAACTGGCCTGACTGCACCTATAATACTGGTTCAGTGCACACTGTTCATTGATGGTCGATTACCTTTGGTAAAATAGTGGAATAAAGTCACTACAATTATATATGTTGATATGGGATTAAATTGATTAGTTTTCCCAACATTAAATAAGCATTCAGGTACAACACATTCCATGCTGGATTAATATTATGGCCCTTTCAATATCAAGGAAGGGACAACTGGTGCACACAAAGTGGTCCCTTGATCTCTCTTTCATTGATTGTGTAACCTGCGGGATTGACCGAGGGTAGACCTGTTTATGACAAGGTAAAACAACAAGCTGCCCTCTTTCATATGCCTTTCCATGGATCTGGATACAATGCAATTTCAATTGACTTGGAATTAATCTGGGCTTATGCCTTCCCCTGACTGTTCAGATTCAGATGTTAATCCAGAACATTAGGGGCACAAATAGAAAAATAATTATGATTACCCCCTCCCCCATTGGGAAAATTCATGGGTCATAAATATTTTTGACTTGACAACACCACTCCGGTGGCCTAGTGGTTAGAGAGTCCGCCTCGGATGCGGGAGGTCGTGGGTTCGATCCCCGGCCGAGTCATACCAAAGACTTACCAGAACGGTACTAACAGGGGCCTCGCTTGGCGCTCAGCATTAAGAGGTTAGTGTTAGGACTGGTCGGCCCGGTGTTAGGATAATGTGACTGGGTGGGACATCATGCTACATGTCTGCGGCATGATGCCCCAGTGCTAGACATCACTATAAACTGCCACATTGCAGACATCGTAGCGATATGACTTAAAAATTGTTAAAGCTACGTTAAAAATCAAAATCACATCACATCACATTGACTTGACAACAGGACAATCCTTACAAGTTGCCGTAAGTCTTACCAAAATGCCCCTTAAAATACAGACCTATGAACTTAAAGCATAAATTACGTAAATATGATTGATTCAGATCTGGGCTTTATATTAGATTAAGTGGAATTAGAAACCAGACTAACTTTACTGGAATGCATCAGACGCTTTAGGCCATGCATACATTGTGATGCAAAAGATCTGCATGATCATGCTGTTGCTTATTTATTTTTTAAATTATCATCTAATAGGTGACGTATCAGGACATGAAGACAATAAAGCTCTGAGAAAGTTTTAACAGTGCAGAGGAGAAAAAAAGAATATTCAGATGGATGGAGAAGAGAGCAGGAAGGACAGCCATTACATTAATTTTAGTGAACATCGGTTGTTTATTTGAATATTTCATTTGGCGGCAATGATGTTTGCCATTGATGTCATGACCCAATTAAAATTTAGTTTATTTTTCGGATTACTTCACGTTGAGGGACTTAAGAAGCCATTGAGCTCTCTGGGGATGGGAATTGCAGTTTTTGAAACTGTACTGGAGGTAATTAAGGTTGCAGCAGTAAACTTTACAATTTTTATAGTTGAACACAATGTGTACCGTCTCTGGCTTGAATCAAACTTCTGCTGTAGACTTTCAAATACATATTTTCCAGCTTGACAATAGCCGTACATGATATTTTGTAACACCTTATTGAAAACTAGTCTAACGTACGGAAAACAATCGACTGTTACTGGCAAGGTCTTGTTAGGATTGGCAGGTCTGCATTCCTCAGCTGGATAACTTCTTTGTTTCTCTTTGAAAGTAAGTAACGTACACTGATAACTATTAAGGAATATAACACCATGAATTCCGACTTATACATACCCAATGAGCATCTAAACATTAGCCACAACAAAGATCAATTAACCTTGCTGACCACCTTTGATATATCCCAACCTAGCTTGCTAATCTGTTCCCGAAGTGAAATCTATTATGACATGACACGGTTCAACTCTGTTAAATATTTGTTCACCATCACACTGATGCAACTATCATACAAGAGTTGTTGTTTGGTAGACTTGGCTTTGGTATCGAGAGTAAGTGAGCAACTTTATTCTGAACACGGACCCAAACAGATTCGTTCTGAAGGTTTATTAATTTTAATATCACAACCAGTTTATATCTGAAGAGCATGAATTAGATCTGGTCTGGATGGAAGAGTCTATTCCTCCCACATTGATCAAGAAAATGAATCATAACCTCACAAACAGTATCTTCCTGGCTAAAGAGAGACATCCAGGTCATTATAATCTGACAGGAATAAAAGTACATTTGATGAGCATTTCGACTCATGAAAAGAAAAAACCTATTTCGATGATTTTTTCCTTTCAATGTCTCATTAAAGATAAAATGGAATCAGTCATTTGGCATGCCAATTTTTTTCCTCTTCCTATATGCATGCTAAATACGCAGAGTTGAATCTAGTTCGTTTATTGATGGCTGCACCGACAGTCATAAGACCATACCACTCCTGGCACAACCACACACTCAGCTGTGACATGTCCACTTTCTCTGAATTAGTGGAAGAAGACAACTATATATTTATGTATCAAGTGTACAAATTAACAAGGTCGTTCCTTACACATGTATATACACTTGTAGTTGGGTGTGTCAGCTATCATTAGGAGTCTTACCCTTAACAGTAGAGTTATGTTGACAGCAGAGGGTACATTTAAGTAAATGTTGGATGCACAGCATTTCTGCCTCCTCTTCCCTATTTTCTAAACGTTAATGTGTTTGGGGATGCAGAAAGGAATTTTATAGTAAATTCCAGATCACATTACTATAAATCTCTTCCAACCCTCACACAATGCGTTCATCCTGTCTCAGACAATACTTAAGGTATAGCTCAAGATATCCAGTATATGAAGCACCACGTAGAGGAGGTAATCTGTAAGAGTTACTTCCCACTGTATATGCATTGAATAGACAGAATGACTTTTCGAGTCTATGGGAGGGCTGGATTCTGGAAGTAGTGAAAATAATTTGCTTACGTTGATGTGATTGGGTAAGTATTTTTGGGGAAACATAGTTTACTATAACATATATTTATCCACACCAAAAAAAATCTTTATTTGTGGTATTTGTGGTGTCAGATTTATATAGTCGACTTTAGGTTTATTTATAGTATTATATCGGCATCCTTCAGTTTTGAGAAGAGTATGGAGTTAATCTACGAGTTAGTCGTTCAGTTGACCAATTACTGTTGTGGGAAAAGAGAACCACTCAAAAGCAACGCTGTTGTATTTCTTGCACATGAATAATTCATCTTAAATTACCATATGTTCTTTCATCCAGTTTACTATTTTTATAATGTTAATGTGATAGGGTAAATTGATGGAGAAATGATATTTAATAGTAAATTATGTTCCTCTGAAAATACTTCCCAATCACGTTACAGTACAATCCCCAAACCATCCTCACAATGTGATCATCCCATCTCAGACAGTGCGCAAGTTAAAAATGATGATATCTGGTATGCAAAGTGCCACCTGGTAGGGTAAGTGGAGGTAATATGGAAGAGTTACTTCCCCTAGTCTATACAAGTATATACAGGGATAATTTTTAAGTCAATGTCAGGGAAGGCTGGGTTTTGGAATAAGTGAAAATAGCTCCCTACACTTAACGATTGGGTAAGTATTTTCAGAGAAACATGATTTGTACTATCCAAATTTAATATTTATCCACACAAAAATAAGCATGTGTGGTACTGAGTTGCCAGATTTGTATAATGGATTTAGGTTTATTTGTATTGACATCCTTTAGTTTCAGAAGAGCATGGAGTTGCACTCTGAGGTAGTCAGCCAGTTGACAAACATGATAATCTCTGTTGTACCTGCCAAACTTAAATCTGGTGCCCTTGGTTTCCACATGTAGTTGTATCTTGTTCTTTCTGCGGGTTCTTTTCTGCTTGGATAATTGCAACTGTTGTTTCTCAATTCACTGTGGTTGAGGTCATGCCTCCAGCTATTGCAAGTGCTTCCCAACTGTCTATATCATTGTCTAAAGCCTTGAGGTCTCTCTTGAACATGTCTCTTTAATGCAGGCCATTTGACAGATTCCAGCTCACCAGACGCACCATAAAGGATGTTCTTAAGTATGTTTCCATCCTCCATTTGGTATACATGTCAAAGCCATCATAGGCACTGCTGTCTTCGCGTTGTGACCATTTGTGGATGTGTGCATGCGCTAGAACCTGTGTGTTGGAAACTCTGTCCTTTCAGGAGATGCAGAGGATGCATTGGTGGCAGCGTTTGTCAGAGCTGTTTAGCATATTTTCTCATTGTGAGTACAGTGGCAATGACTTGTTGCAATACATTGTTGAATGGACCTTTCCAGTGTTGGAGTGTAGCTTTACTTCACGATAATACTTGTTAGTGATGGTAGATGCAAGGTATGTGAACTTGATGACAACCTTAAGTTCGTAGTTGTTGATGTTGATGGAGGGTGCCTCTTCTATATCATAATTTTAGGCTAATAGTAATCCTGAAGTTCCGACATGCTTGATAATGTCGGCCTATGAGGTTTGGAGATGAGCTGCTGTGTTGCTTGACACTGCATCATCGTCAGCAAAGAGTAAGTCACATATGAGAACATTGTGGATCTTGGTTTTCCATTTATACTTGTGTCAAGGTAGGTACCTTTGTTGATGACCAAGAGGCATGTTTTAGCAGAAATGAGAAGAATATCCAGAACAAGTTAGTGGCAAGAACATGCCCATGATTTCCACTGCATATTTCCAAAGCTTCTGAAGATGAGCCATCAAAATAAACTCTGCCATGCATGTTTTCTTGGAACAACTTGATCATATGAGGGTGTGTGTTTTTAACTGCAAAGCCTACTCTGTATTCTCTTGATTACTTTGTTCTTTTACCTTGCCTGAAGAAGGTGTAGTCTTTCTAACCAATCCAGCTAATGTTAGGCACGTTTCTTGGAGAGTTGCAAGGTCAGTACTTAGTCCTTTCAGCTCGACAGATCATTTGTCATGGCTCTGACATTCCATCATCCTGATCTTAGGGTTTCGACTTTCTATTCGTCTTTGACTTGACTGGTGCAATGATTTCAATCTGATTATCTAGTAAAGCCTGTGTGCTCCAAGCATCCATTGGAGCTGGTGGGCTATGGCAGGACTACACCAGCCACTTTTGCTGCTGGAAGTAGCTGTCCATTGAAATGCAAGGAACTCTTCCCTCATGCCCATTCTGTATGCCAGTTGATCTTAGGTTTATAACTGGAAACTGCTGCCTACCGTATTGTGTCGATGATGTGAAGTGAGGCTAGAGTGATCTGTACAGGGCACATGCCTGGACATTTTAATATGAAGACTCTGATGTGCCCAATCAACAGGAAAACAGGCTCCCCTCACCGCATTATGGGTATAGTCCAATGGAAAGGGGTAACCAGTGCAGTCTGGAACAAGTTCATCTGCAGGAGTTGCTGGCATGATGTCTATATTGACATCCTATTTCCTTAGGGACCCCATTCCATATTATCTTGTCACGGCTTATTCCCTTAACAATTGATATAATAGACAAGAGTTAACTTTGTATAACAGTCTATAATTATATTTATATAGCAAACTTTGTTTAAGTTTTGTACCATATAATAATGGATATTTCTTTGAAAGACAATATGTATATTTGTATAATAGACTTCAGGCATATTTGTTTAGATTATAGATATATTTGCATAATCGACATTTAATTTACCTACATTTGTTTAATATAATATGATATATTTGTATAATAAACTACAGGTATATTTGTATAAAGGAGTTTAGGTATATTTATATCAAACGACCATTATATGTCGTATGTACATTCATTAACAATTGCTTATTACAATATTGGAGTCAATATTTCTAATCCAATTTCAATCAAGTATGGAATATGTGTTTATATAATCAAAATCTTTAATAAATCTGATAATTGGCAAGGTCCATGCATATCAATAAGGTGGTCATGCATCTAGTCAATTAACCTTGTTAGAACTCCGGAAGCCATTTTTCTGATTCATCTTTAATCAGACTTATGCTTATCTCATTAAGGCCTCCAAACGAAACACCCCATAAAGTGAATCAGAGTTTGCCCAAGCAAACGAAGAGTCGTGTGTGTGTACATCTGTTATGTACAACAATAACCATGTTGTATAAATAGCTATGATAATATTGGGATGAATTTACTCACTTCTGCGTAAAATCCAGGTAGGTATTGCTTGTACATTTCTAATGCATACCAATAACCTCATGGTATAATAAAACTTGAAAGTCACTCACACCTTAAATAAGTAATGCTATAATGAAATAACTGAAGTTGTTTTTATGTTATCACAGGTATATTCATTATTCTATGGCATGTAATATAGGCATATACATTATTCTATGGCATGTTTTCCCATGTATATTCATTATTATATGGCATGTTATCACAGTTATATTGATTATTCTGTGTCATTTAATATATCAAACACTATTATTCACAAATCAGCTTATATATATATATATATATATATATATATATATATATATATATATATATATATATATATATATATATATCTGTATTTAAATACCCAATATCGTGGTGAACTTTGCTAATCTTGATCAGTGCAAATTTACAGCAAGTCAGATAAATAGAAATTACTTAAATAATTGTACTAAAAGTGTATACACAACCATTGTTAAACACTGGGTTGATGAGTAATACTGAGGTACTGTTTTCTCCAAACAAAATGCAATTAGGTCATGCAATCATAGTTCACTTTTGGTCAATGGAGTGAGATAATTTAGTTTAAAATATCTTATTCTGACCAACCAGCTCCATTTTTTCGTTAGCACGAAACTGGCAACAAAACCTTGCATTTTGTTTTGTCCAATACACACTGTGGCAACTAAGTATTCCATATATGATTTACTTTCCAGACTTTCACTATATACATGAACTTGGTTTCACAAGTTTATATGTGGCTTTTACCTACTAGGCAAGCGATATCTGGCCTACATAGTCATCTGTTCCAAGATCATTTGGTCATTCTTTTCAAAATGATATAAAATGGAAATAAAATAAAAATATTTGGTAATGACATTACTAAACACTATTACGATATGTTGTTTTTTTCCGGCCATTTTCTGATCATTTATCTATGGGGGAGCCCTTTCCATACTATTTCAACCATTTCTGGTATTTTTATAAATGCCTTACATTCCAAAGGGTTATACAGCACTACTATTAGTTTGATTTTCTACCATTTCTGGTAAATTTGCCCATGAGAGAGTCCATTTCATATGTTAATACAGCACTGCACTCTGCTGGATTTTCTACCATTTTCTGGGCTTTTACCCAAGAGATGTCTCATTCCATATATTTATACTGCACTCCTTCTCAGTTGGATTTTCTACCATGTTCTGTTTATTTAAAAATGAGAAATCTAATTTCACATTCATTTATTTATCCAGCACTACTATTTGTTGGATTTTTGACCATTTTCTGCTCATCTGTTGATGAGATATCCCATTCCATATGGGACCTCTTAGATGGCCTAGTGATTAGAGAGTCTGCCTCAGATGTTGGGGATTGGGGGTTTGAACCTCAGCCGAGTCATACAAAAGGCATAAAAATGGTACTAACAGCTGCCTCGCTTGGTGATCAGCATTAAGAGGTTAGTGCTAGGAATGGTCGGCCTGGTGTCAGAATAATGTGACTGGGTGAGATATAATGCTGCATGTCTGCGGTATGATGCCCCAGTGCTGACATCACTATCAACTGTCACACTACAGACATCATAGCAATGTGGCCTATTTCATATGGTTGCCGTTTCTATCACTTTTTCATACATGCAGCAAGAGATAATGCAAAAAACTCGGCAATTGACAGTGTTCACTAAAGAGTGTTCGGCTCTTTTATTGTAACCTTAGAAGACAATTGTATTCTTAATTGATAAAACTGCATCACACATCTTTTCATTTTGATTCATGAAACTCAAATATACATCAATTCCTTGGTGCTGAATACACCGTTCATGTAATTGTCTCGTTATTTAACTTTTCAACATAAACTAAGAAATATAATTGCCAAAAGGAAAGTAAAACATGAAACTTAAACAGAAAAAAAAACTGACTGGAGATCTGTGCCTTACGAATAATTGTGCATCAGGATACAAATATATAGTCACAGCTGTGTTTGACTCAACACATCAAGATATAGGCAACTATATATGGCTAAGACTTACACATCAAATTGAACTATGAAGCATGAGTTGAATTTCAGTCACAAAATATAATCCATGAGAGTGAAATGAGAAATCAAGATGCTATCATTCATCTAGATTCAGACAAAGCCATTGCAGATCAATTGAATGATGTAAGTAATTAAAAATACATAATATATAGTGTTTGCATGTGTACATATATGTGCGCTTCTGTACTGTTGTGTGAGAGATATTTGGAAACAGTCAGGCCACAAGCACAATATTTAGGTACGAATTGAATTGGATCATCCTTTGAGGTTTGTTTTTTTTACACCAATTTCATTACCTGATGACATTAACAACATATATAACTTTTATTCCTTCTGAGTCTGGCTGTCCTGGCAGACGGAAATATCCATCATTGCTGTCTACACACTTTATAGTTTCTAAAAATTGGAGAGATGGGAAGTACCTCTTATCATCAATTGTGATATTCATAGTATATTGTTTATACCTATAGTAATTCAGTTCATTTTTCCAACTTGTCCCAGCCATCTGCCTGCAACGTAGGTGTTATGAGAGTTGTGTACACCTGTAAAGCAGGTGACAGTTGAAAGTTGTCTCACCCATCTACCTGTAAAGTAGGTGGAATGTAAAACTTCTCTCAGTCATCTGCATGTAAAGTAGGTGGAATGTGAAACTTCTCACAGCCATCTACCTGTAAAGTAGGTGGAATGTAAAACTTCTCTCACCCATCTGCAGGTAAAGTAGGTGGAATGTGGAACTTCTCTCAGCCATCTGCTTGTAAAGTAGGTGGAATGTAAAACATCTCTCACCCATCTGCAGGTAAAGTAGGTGGAATGTGGAACTTCTCTCAGCCATCTGCATGTAAAGTAGGTGGAATGTAAAACATCTCTCACCCATCTGCCTGTAACGTAGGTGGAATGTGAAACTTCTCTCACCCATCTGCCTGTAACGTAGGTGGAATGTGAAACTTCTCTCACCCATCTGCCTGTAACGTAGGTGGAATGTGAAACTTCTCTCACCCATCTGCCTGTAAAGTAGGTGGAATGTAAAACTTCTCTCACCCATCTGCCTGTAACGTAGGTGGAATGTGAAACTTCTCTCAGCCATCTGCCTGTAAAGTAGGTGGAATGTAAAACTTCTCTCACCCATCTGCCTGTAACGTAGGTGGAATGTGAAACTTCTCTCACCCATCTGCCTGTAACGTAGGTGGAATGTAAAACTTCTCTCACCCATCTCCCTGTAAAGTAGGTGGAATGTAAAACTTCTCTCACCCATCTGCCTGTAACGTAGGTGGAATGTGAAACTTCTCTCAGCCATCTGCTTGTAAAGTAGGTGGAATGTAAAACTTCTCTCAGCCATCTGCCTGTAACGCTGATGGAATATGAAACTTCTCTCAGCCATCTGCCTGTAAAGTAGGTGGAATGTGAAACTTCTCTCAGCCATCTACCTGTAAAGTAGGTGGAATGTAAAACTTCTCTCAGCCATCTACCTGTAAAGTAGGTGGAATGTAAAACTTCTCGCAGCCATCTGCCTGTAAAGTAGGTGGAATGTAAAACTTCTCTCACCCATCTACCTGTAACGTAGGTGGAAAGTGAAACTTCTCTCACCCATCTACCTGTAAAGTAGGTGGAATGTAAACCTTCTCTGAACCATCTACCTGTAAAGTAGGTGGAATGTGAAACTTCTCTCAGCCATCTGCCTGTAACGTAGGTGGAATGTGAAACTTCTCTCAGCCATCTACCTGTAACGTAGGTGGAATGTGAAACTTCTCTCACCCATCTACCTGTAAAGTAGGTGGAATGTTTAACTTCTCTCACCCAGCTGCCTGTAGTAGGTGGAATGTAAAACTTCTCTCAGCCATCTGCCTGTAAAGTGGGTGGAATGTGAAACTTCTCTTAGCCAGTTGCCTGTAAAGTTGGAGCTAATTTAAAGTTTTCTCAACCATCTATCTGCCCATAAAGTAGGTGCTATTTGAGAGTTTTGATACTGCTACATAATATGATAACATTATATCTGTTTACGTTAGGGAAAATTTTGGTTTATTTTCTGTCATGCTGGTTTAGTAGCAATATGGGGTTGTGTAAATTTAATTTTCATTGTTTGGTAGGTTTTGCATTCATTGTATGATATGGGTTATATAACTTTGTATTTTGTAGATGACCTTGTCCAAAATCAGATTCATTATTTACCTCACCAGAATAATTGACCTTTTTTATTTTGTAAACAACTGATACAAAGTGTATTTTTCTTTGTGAGCTTAGGTTTAATATTACGATCATTATCTTTGCATCAAGGACATTATGTTTATCATTTTCTTTAGTACACTTTTAGTAACATACCTTCCGGTTATAACCAAAATTGTTCTATAAATAAACTTTTGGCTCTCATTTGAATATTTATTTTGTGTCTTAGTTTTTATTCTCATGTTTATAATATACGTTTTTCGTATCACATATCTTTTTTGTATGTTACCAAATGCTTCAACATAATAGTTTTGAGTCGCACACTATCTACATAAGCTGGAACATAAATATTAGGTCCATCTGTTGCTGACTGGTTTCTACATAGTAGATTCTGTATGAATTTTACTACACTTGTTGGTTTTGCTTCTCGTTGTTACTTAAAGACCATAGAATCGTAACAACGCATGCAAACATACATACATGCATGCATGCATACATCCATCCATACATACATACATGCATGCATGCATGCATGCATGCATACATACATACATAGAGGGAAGGAGACAATGATAAAAGGGTATGGATGCTTACACCACCAAACAAAAGGGTTTGGTTTCATCTGGTTTTCTGGTTTCTCGAATCATTCTTTGCTCAAGTTGACAGTGTTGAACTAATAGGATTGAGAAGTGTTTTTGGCAGTTTCAATCAACAGAAGGTATTTGATTAGCTCAACAATATTCAGTATATAATTTATTTGCAACAATTCTTACAAATATATTGAACAAATATTCAAATTATGTTCCAGGCATTTACGTTTTACAAAAAGAAAATTATAGTGTAGAAATATTCTATCAATAAGCTATCAATGTCAAGATCTGTTCGGTGAAATATTCTGTTGAAGGGATTTTGAGACGAAAACTTGTAAATAACTTTTAGTAACGACTGAAATATGTCACGGTGAAACGAGGCGTTTGCATAAGCTTCAGATGAAAAGTATTCAAGCTCAGCTGATCGAATGTTTAGAAGAAAACATTTAAATACATCATTATTTTTTATTATATAAGACTGCTATATTTGATGGTGAATCGGCAGCATTTGTACAACCTTTGAGATCTCCTCCCTATTACTGTACATACACATACTGGGCTTGAAATAGCTGAAATCTCCTCTCCATTACTGTACATGCACACACTGGGCTTGAAATAACTGGGATGCCCTCCCTATTACTGTACATGTACATACTGAACTTGAAACAACTGCGATCCTCTCCCTATTAATGTACATACACATACTGGACTTGAAATAACTGAGATCTGCTCCCTATTCCCCTACAAACACACACTGGACTTGAATTTGTGAAATCAGATATGTCACTTACTTTAAACTCTGGGTCTTTTCTAAACTCGTGAACTTTATCCCAGAGCCATAACGTTCAAACAGTTGACATACGCATCCTTTACCATACATAATTTTACTGATCAAGAAAAGAATTCAGATATGCACCTAAAATTGTCTTACCCTTCTGACAACCGACCCCAGGGAGGGGAACGGGGTCAAGTAAGGAAGGGAACTACAAAAATTATAATTTAAATGTGTTTATGCTGTGAAGAACACCCATAATTAGGAAAGGTTTCAACTTCCATTTGCCATTACTCGGAAATACATATTGTCATATATATTTTCCTTAACTCGTTTTGGTCTTTGAATTTAGAGAAACTTTTCCGAATTCGGCCATTTCGGACATAACATTTGTCTGCAATTGTCATAATGGAGACACTGATCCCACTGACCCATCTATATCTGACGTCCCTTCTGAAGTGGACGATATTTCACAGCTGAAATATCAAGTACTCCGAATGAACCAATTAAACTTTAGTCACTTGCCAGTAGAACAGTAGGGCGATCTCAAAAGGAACTAAATCTCGCAAGGAAGAAGAACGACCAAAGACCAAAACGATTTAAATCTTACAAGAGTAAGATCTCTTATGTGTACCCATGAATGTGTGCCGAACGATCTGAGTCACTTTCAAATATCTGAAAGCTACATTTCCATTGGATAATTCATAGATCACCAGAACATGACCACTAAGCGGTCGTTGTCAGATCTTCACGTAGAACAGTGGAGGTCTGACTTTAATTGGATTGAACATTGTGGCAACATCAATTTCACTACGGCTCTTTACAAATGAAATTAAAACTATAGGCAAATGGATATAGAAATTGAGGGGGTCAAAGACTACATTATTTATAACAAGTGGAAACATTGTCCTACAATGAAAGATTCCGACTCTCATCATAACTGTCAGTGTCGAAGCCTTTCTGTGTTTGACTATTGGACCGTCACTACTCATACCATTTAAATAACCATGAATCAGGTCATCTTGGCATTTCAGAACTCATATCCTGAAGTTAGATCACGTGATGCTCACTGTCGATTAATAGTACAACTCAACCTTGGAACTTTATGAATCTACAAACTACGCAATATACAAAAAGGACTCATCTGCGAACTTACAATCAATAAGCATATTAGTATGTCAAATATTTACTAAATAACCATTACAAACTATATTCATAAATATAATTCACATTATATATATATATATATATATGCCATTTTGAGGAAAGTCAGGGCCGTTTTGAAATTTTGGAAGCCACCTACCCACCCAACACTTGACATCATCTGGCCCTGTTGTTAGGTGCATTATTAGTTGAAAATAAACATTATTCTGAGGCTAAAAATCTTTTAGTTCGAAGGAAAAGGACGAGCTCCATCAACAACGGAAAATCAAATTAATGTCCCCCCCCCCACCGCACAGTATCTAAAAATAAATTATTTTTTTGAAAAGGCAAAACAGTCCAACTCGACCAACTTGTGCTAAGGGGCAAATTATCACAAGAGTGACCACTAAAATATATTCTCCAATATATCAGCAACATTAAAGCACAACTTAGTAACATATATTACAGAAACGTATGTGTACGAGTACATCAAAGGATAACGAAATATGGTTGAAGTCTACTGAAATCATCATATTCAATCAGTGAGATAAGCTTGAAGTCTATTTAAAGCATCTAATTCAATCAATGAGATAGGCTTGAAGTCTATTTAAAACATCTAATTCAATCAATGAGATAGGCTTTAAGTATATTTAAAGTATCTTATTCAGTCAATGAGATAGGCTTGAAGTCTATTTAAAGCATCTAATTCAGTCTATGAGGTAGACTTGAAGCATATGGAAACCATCATATTTGATCTATAAATTGAAAATATAATGCTGATAAACATATAATGTTAATGGCTTTGTGATTCATCATTTCATTATAGACTGGTTGTCTACCAAGGCTAACGAGGCCAGTCTGCCCTCCCAGTGATACCATTATTTAGGAATGATCTTTAAAGTATGGATCCAGGTGTTAGCATACACATTCAGTTTTTACTACTGCAGGAGAGAGAGAGAGAGGAGTCGTGTGCCATAACCTTATCCCATTACGCAATTTTTATCAATTTCTTTACATCAACGCAGAATGAAGAATTATGACAAAGTCTAATCCTAATATTAAATATGTTCAAGTATAAACAACACGATTGTTTACCCGTTGTGACCTAGATAACAATAACGAAAGTAGAATTGATCAGTCATAAGACAGAAGCATATGGATTCTATCGGAAATTCCAGGTCATACTAAACGATATGCGTCCAAGGCACTGAACAAACAAACCCTAGATTTGACACACTTGGCAGGCCTATTCGTCACAAAAATGGTAAGCAATCAAACTACTTAGAGGCATGCTAAGTATTTCAATCCAGTCTGATTCTATTTCATTTGATCTAGTGATAAAAGATAAATAAAGAAAGGGAAAATCGTATGTCACAGTCAGATTTTACCTAAATATTTAGGATGCACATATAACACTGATCGCCGCACACGATGTTTCATATTCGACAGATAGCGTTGGATGCTATGCTCTTTTTCAGTGAGTCTTTCACTCCCAAGGGAGCCGCGGTAGTTCAGTTGGTAGAGCGTCAGACTCGTAATCCAGGAGTCGCGGGTTCGGTAGCCGCCGGTCTAGGCCAGGCTGACTGTCATGGTGTGTACTTGGAAAAGCACGTGTTTCCCCTCCCATGTGCATGATATGGCAAATATTTTGTTTTAAGTGTCGTTAAGCTAAGAAAAACATTCACCACGGTCGCGGCATACGAATACGATTCGAGTTGCTCTAGACATAGAACAAACCGTCCTCGGTTGTATGCCATTTTGACATTACTGTTTATGTAGAATGCAGTTAGGTGTGATCTTGCGTTTTCCATACGGAATTTCCTAATTAAGATTGTGGCAGCTTTTCTTTCAAAAATTGTTGTTGGTGGCGTTGAGACTATGTTTATGCGTACATGTCCTGGGAGGGGGGGGGGGAGGGGGGCAAAAGCACGAACATGTACAATAGGTCATGTTATTATGAAATGCATTTACTATTATAGCCTGGAGAGAGAGAGAGAGAGAGAGAGAGAGAGAGAGAACTGGGGATGGGGAGGGCAGAGAGAATATTTGCTATGTAGCAAGTAATATAACTTTACAAGAAAAGGAACCAGACAATAAGGTTAAATATATTTCATTATTATTTTTCATTAAAGGTGGAACAGAAACTGCGCTATTTGAAAATTTTTTGACAAATCTTAGATATAAATTCCGAATGCAGCATAAATCGTTTAATTTAAATATTGAAGTCATGTCATTTCCATTTCATATAATTTGTTTTTAGGAAACATCGCATGATATTGTTATGTCTTTTACGTTTCACCGCAATAAATAGTTTAATAATAAATAATGCAATAACTATTTAGGTTATGTAATATTAGTTGAATGAGACATCCAAATCAGAACATAAGAAATTGAGTAATTAATGAAATCCTCTGTGTTGCGCTGAGTATAAAACAAAAACGAACACAATTCACGCTGCAGAAATATACATAAACATGTTACCTGATCTGAGATTCAAAAAAGTAAAAAAAATTACATTATATAAATAAACGCATTCAGGAACAGACCCGAGATATTTAGATATCCTTAACGAACAATATATGTATCATAATTGAAAAGTTGTCAGCTCTGTCCCGTATCAACATAATTTCTGGAGTAATACACACGTGTACAACTCATAAATACCCAAGATCAAATTCATATACCGTATATACACGTTTATAGGTCTATTTCAACTACAAACAACCCAGACTGATCATTCAGCTCATTAAGCAACGTCTGATATGGATCTGTGCATGGTGCGGTTGGACTCCACTTATAGGCGAGTATATACGGTTATTATTTAATAGACGAGCGAAAAAAATCTTTGTTGCCAATATTCAAGTCGCACAATATCAACATTTTCAGAGCTGGAATTCGAGCTTTTATTTCTTGTCTAGAAAGATTTTGAATGCAAAAGCAAATATCAGAACCAAAGTACTTAATACATTATAGCGATTAGATATTTAATGTCTGGATTATCTTAGCTTGAAACATTAGAATCGTTATGTAATTAATGTTTCTGGATTATCTCAGCCATTCCTTTATTACGAATATAAAAGCAGCAGTGTGATTTACTGAAACGTATAAATAAGTGATTAATGAGCAAGCATTTCAATCAGCTCGAAATATTAAGTTTCGTCGACATGTATAGTTGTAGCTAGCAAACGAAATCAAATTAAATTAGAATGGTACATTTTCATATATTGAACAGAATATAAAGGTTCATGTCAAACTTTGTCAATAAATAAAGATGAAGTGTGGTGTGCAAATCAGGTCTTATGATGCTATGTCAAGTGTCTGGCAACACCGGTGTCCGGACACACATGTTTAGAGAGACAGAGTAAGAGAGTCATTTGAGTGTAATCCTAGTACCAGGACATCATCTCTGAAAATTCTATTAGAGGGTACCTGCATCGGACCTGAATCCGGAAGCTCCTGCATACCTCAAGGTAGGTTTGTTTTAGTTGCCATGGAGAAGAGAGTGTCTATCCGATTGCACAGCTTCTTATCGCTGTCTGAATTGGAGACCGTCTTTATCTTGATATAAGCCGAAATTTATTCTAAATAAACATTCACTCACGTGGACGATTTCAACATCGCCATTTGGCTTGAAAGCGCAGATTTCTCCCTTTGGACAAACAACACAGGTCCTACATTGGTAAGTTAGAGCTTTCGCAAATTTAAATTGAGATGGCAGATTTCCTATCACTGTGCATACCCTGGTGCTTGAATACTTGAACAACTCGCCAAACGAATCAGCCCTTACAATGTCCGTTCTATTATAAAGTAAATTAAGTATCGCATTAAACACTTTAATACTTATATCATTTACAACATCTGCTGGAAGCCTCCTGCATCTCTGCAGAAAACATGGTATTATCGTATTTTGATGCGGGACAGATAATCTATTTGTAACAAGGAAATTTACGACCTTCAACAGTTAATCCAACATCACAGTGTTTCCTTTTCTCATAAAGTTCTAGTTCATCCCGCAGCCACAATGTTACATCTTCACCCTCTGCCGTGCTACTCAATTCCTGAAGTTGAAAGTAACAGATTTTAGTTCATTTTTAGAAAGACAGTTTCTGCATGTAACAGATCAAACTCATACGAAAAATCAAAGAAATGAGATGTATAATAGTAGCTGTCCACACATGTAATTTATACTGGTATCAACTGTTGTGGAGGCAAGGGCTTGTGTCAGTGTTACCTTATTCAGAAAAGATTTACAGATCTGCTCGGTCTTGTAAAAGCGCATGTTCATTTGTTGAAAACTACAGAAGATTCAGACTCGATACATTTTATACTGACGCACTATCTCAGCTTGGTAATAAATGTAACAATATTTCAGATGATAATATAAAGACCATCTAGTTATTGCCCTCTGCTGCTTAAGCGAGATGAGACAGATGAAAACAATATGTTGATATATCTGCCCATCAAAGATGACTGTATGGGCGCAACAGGAATTTGGCATTTGTATGTAAGGGTGCTAATTCAATCTGAAACTATCGTGACATTTCCTGTTAGTGGTTATAATTGTTTTCTTTCTTTCTTGAATTCTTGAAGAGGGTACAGAAATGTCACAAGGTACACAGGGAAATGGTGTTGAATGTAAGGATTGACTAACCAACACCCACACATAGTGACCTATACTAACATCACCTAACCCGCATATGTGCCTACACTAGGTCCTAAATGTAAAAGCTGGGACAGAGCTGAAATAGATATCTAACCCTTATAAGCAGAATTCAAGTCCTACCACCCGTAGGCCTATAACCATATAACTACTATCCATTCACCTTATAAACAGAACTAACAAATTGACTGCTACCTCTATAACCCCTGTAACCATAGAGAGCTGAAGTGAGGTGTAAGGAAAGAAAAGGGCAGGAATGTGTCTATAAATAAACTTACAGTCCCACAGATGTACGTATCTAAAGATGAAGTAACGGGAAATAAATTTGTAATGTTTACACGCAAACATACCATAACTAACACTTACCTATTCAAAGATCAAATGAAAGCAGAAAATGGTATGAATGTTCACACATGCTTACAGAAACATACGAGTGATAGAATATCGTATGTTTGATGTAAGGAAAGGAAAGGGTACAAATGTTTATACTTTCACACAAACATAAAACGCGTATTTATCATCTGTCACGTGTGGGTTGTAATATTCACATAAACCTTTTGTCACAGAGACACCTATCCAAAGACGGAGTGAAAAGGAAATTGGTAAGTGTGGTGTCAGAGCTGACAGATATACAACTCATACTTGTACACTATTATGCATGGTGTGTAAGGAGTGTTCACACAAGCATGCTATTATACTTGCGTACCATTCAACGCTAAGAATGAATATAGCAAAATTAGCCAGAGTGCATTATTTTCATTTTTACAGAGTTTATTACATAATGTTGCAGCCCCATCTTTAAACCAGTCTATAAAAACAGAATATTGATGGAATATTTCAAGTTCTAAAGCTATATATATAACCATATGTATGAATCAGGTGGTACAGGGTAACCAGGAATTTTCACACGTTTTGGCAGGGCCTAAAAAGTATGTGTTTGTCATTAAGTCAATGTATCAGTGTTCCATTCCTGTTAAAATTCCAATACAGGACAATACCACTGCAACATAATGTTAAATTCCTGTGCAGGAATTGTAGGTTACTGCATTTGTATGGGAAAATATGAACGAGTTTTTGGAATGAATACTGCACGAACTTGTGGGTGCAGTATATGCTTCCGACAAAACGAGTTCATATTTTCAAATACAAATGCAGTAACCTTTTTATTATATGCTCATTTTTTATTCTACCTAAGGTTTAATTATATAAACAAAATACACTGCAAGAAACAACGTAAATGAATGAATGCCGTATTCCAAACTAAATACACAATCGCAGATTTGACATTACAAAATGACATCATTATTAATGCGCACATAGCTCCGCCCGAATAAATTTGAACTTAGTCGCGCGGTCGACATAACTTTCGAAAGAAAGTGGCGTGTCTAGTTAAAATTGAAATTTGCAGTCATATTGTGAATTAATGCGCATTGCAACGACTTTTCCATTTGATCTGGAGTGAATATATTTTGGTATTTTTTTTTTCAATTCGACGAAAGTTTGTGATTTTGGACTGGATTCATCTGTGCAAATTATACATGAAATACATCGGATTGAAGTGGCGCGGGAGAAGCTTGTTTACGTCTGCAAATGTGTTTCTGTTTCTGTCATTGAATGTTTGAAATAATAACGTGGGAAAAATATGAAGTCTTTCAATTGCAATTTTCAAAAAGACGCTATGGAATTTAATGTGTATTTCATTCTGAGTGCAGTAAGAAGGATGCAATTGCACTTATCATCGAAATTACAGCTCACTTTCGAAATGTGTAATCCAGATTGAAAACCTAAGACATGGCTCATGTAATTCAGTTTTGCAGAATTAAGGAAAAACATTTTGAGGAAATTCAGAATGTAAAACTGTAAGTATATTTTATTTCGCCATTCTTATCACCAGCTAAAGAAAACAGTTATATGCCTTGTTATTTCTAAGGACTTAAGCAGTCATTTATATAAAGTAGCTATCCTAAATCCGTAGCATTGTATCAACGCAAAATGTCAAGACAGCTGGGGTTTATTTTGCAGTCCACGAAACATGTTTTAGTTCATTCAGAAACAAATTTAAACAACCACAACGTAAAGAGCCTCTTACGCGAGTGTACATGATTTGTTTACAAATCAAAAGTGCTGGCGTCTGAGTCCATTTTTTATTTACAAAAGAAAGTAGTTCCTTTATTCACGTGAATGCTATATGTGTATTGTGGCGCGCGTTCAGCATCGGGGAATATTGAACGATTCTCACAATGTAAAGTTAACGGGGAAAAAATGAGCATATAATAACATAGTGTTCCAACATATTGTTGAATTCCTGTAATTGCCATACGATCCCTATTGTGTAATGTGGTCTATGGCAGCGGTCGGCAACCTACGGCACGCGTGCCAGACTTGGCACGCAGAGCGATTTTCAATGGCACTCGGAAGACCACCCAAAAAGGTAATAAGCTGAAAAAAAGATTTTTTTCAATGCAAGTCAAAACAACGTACGTCAGCATAATGGCTGCTGCGTGCACGGACGGCGCCATATCATTTTCTTAATATTTCTTGCAGTAGCTAGGTGTCGCCACATGTCCGCTTTCACAAGTCAGCAGCAGGCTATATTAATGTGGCACCGAAGGCGTTACACCAGTCACTGCATGCTGCCGCTACTGAGGGACGCGGCCAACGTGTTAAGGGGGCAGGGTCCAGTTTTTATGTACAAATTTAATGCCGCAATCAGCGACCTAGTATAAAAAAATCATAAAAAATCAAATACACAAGTGAGGTCAAAAAGGTCCATATTTTTAGATGCCTATATGAAAACAAAGCATAAGAATAGTATTCACTTGACCAGAGAAGTCAATGGCAGTTCACAGCAGAAGAGGTTTATGCACCCCAACCCCTATTTTATACCTGCATTTTTCACATCCAAATGCCATTTTTGACAGCATGTGGTGCTTACAGTGCAAACGGAAACCCTTTCCCTGGATGACAATTTTGAAAAACATTGTCTACTAAATAGATTGATGCAATTCAGAATAGTTGTCATCCAAGCCGTTTTGAGATACTCTAGTCGCCTTGAACCCACGTGTCTACTGCTATGGGAGGATAGCTCTTCTTCCTAGCCAACTATTGGTGTTTCACTATCAACATACTGCAGAGCAGCTATGAAAGGTGTACATGCCTGACATCAATTTCAAGAACAATACAAGCCCAAAACACCTAGTTCACAAATATATCCATATCTATAAATACTAAACAATAATAGCTGAAAAAGTCACACCATAGCCTTAAGTTAAGAAATTTGCCAGGGGCCAATTTACGAAACTGGACCCTGCCACCTAAACGTTTATAGTTTTACTGCTATTTCTTATGTTCTTGCATTAAATACAATACCCTTAAAATGGTCGAAAAAAGGCAAAAACTTGATCAACGCCCGTTTCAAGAAAACTGAACAAAAGAATATGGATTTATACAACAAAAGGATCGTGCTGTTTGTGCTTTCTGTTGTGAAAGTGTTGTGTGTCGTGCGTCTAGTGTACAAAGACACTATGAAACCAAACAACAATCCAAGTTTAAAACCTCTGAAAAGAAAAGTGAAGCCATCAAAAGGGCTATTTCTAGTTTCAAGAAACAAACTGGTATTTTGAGTCAAGCAGTTGGAATGAAGAATAAAGCTACTGAATGTAATTACAAAATTGCTCAGTGTGTGGCTTCGAAAGGCAAACCTTTTACAGATGGAGAGTATAACAAAGAAACCTTGTTGAGCAGTGCTGAAATTATGTTCAGTGATTTACCAAATAATGATACTATACTATCTCGGATTCTAGAAATCCTAGCTTCTGCAAGATCAGTTGAGAGGTGCATAACTGATTTGGCTGAAAATTTAACATTGATGTAATAAATTCAAGATCAAATTTATTTGTTTTAATAGTAGTTTCATATATACGAGAACATATATAATATATAAAAATATGGTAAAGCAGGTAGACTTATAGGAATATAGGTTTTTGGCACGCTGAATGAACACAACACACACAGTGTTAAATGAAATGGGATGTAAAGCAGGAGGTACAGTAAGGAGAGTTATCTGTATAACAAATAGTATACGTTTCGCAACCATACATACATACATACATACATACATACTCATTTACTCATACATACATACATACATACATATATACTCATTTACTCATACATACATACATACATACATACATACATACATACATACATATACAAAATGGAGAGAAAGGGATAAAAAGGTATTGATGCTCAATCACTACCTAACAAACAGGCTTTGGTTGGTGTTTTGTTTTCTATATGCATTCTTTGTTCAAACTGAAATGATTGTGTGAGACCAGAGCAATACGAACATTTTTACCTGTTTACCTGTTTTATCAATAATAAATATTAAAATACCTAGCATACAATTAAAACGATCCCCAATAGATAACTTGCTTCCAAAAAAGATTCAAAAACATAATTTATAGTAGTAAAAATATTCAAATAAATCAATTTTCTGCCATTTACTTTCTCTATACAAATATGCAGAGTGAATTAACGACATGAAAATAAAATTAAGTAAGATGTACTTAAAGTAAAACTGAAAAAAAACTCTCTTTGACAAACATTAGAATAATTTTTTTGCTCTACCATGTTTATCGTCTCCGTTCTTGTAGATGATTTATTTATTAACTTAGGATAAAAGTTTGTGTCTTGCGATCTTTTATTATTTTAATTATTTTTTAATAACTTATCTGCTCTCTCTCTCTCTCTCTCTCTCTCTCACACACACAGACAGAATAACAATCTGGGTTACAGGTATATGTATATATATATATATATATATATATATGCAAGATTTTGTCTATGTCTTACCCTCACACAACATATACACACATATTTGGTCAAATTATATTGGGTAGCTTTAATAGGAGGTTGCTTGTGTTTGTATATTTTTAGTAACAGTGTCCAAACTTGATGGTCAATTGTCAAATTTTGTATATATTCCTAAATGTTCTTTATGCTACGATGTTTTCTGCTGGAATTCATCAAATTCTATTCAGTGTTTGTAGAGAAGACGTTTCATCGTTTCTTCATTTTCGCAATTATAGCTGTATTTGAAAAGCAAACCAACATCTAGTACAAAAACTTGAGACGTTTTCTTGCCATGATGCTTTCTGTCAAAAAATGATGAAATTATGTTGAATAGTTTTGGTGAAGATATATCCATTCAAAATACAGTACCGTACTAACACATAACTCTCAGACGGCCATCGCATAAATATAATCCGGCGAATTAACCTTTATTTTCACAATTACGGTCACAAATTTTTTTATGCAGGACTACATCAGGCGGAAGTAGCCGATTCTGAATAACTCTTTGAAAGTAATTTCACAAAATAAAATGTTTAACTTGCCTTTTATTTCAGATTGCATCATATGATATTTGTATACAAATTTCCTGAACAGAAATATCTAGCTAATGTTAAGATAGTAGAAATGACGGTTGATGACGTCATCACACTTCCAATATTAAAGCCGAGACGGATGCTGGATTTGGTAGTATTAAACGATAACAGACTCTGCTCCGTGATCAGTACGAGTATTAGACCCTAACGCTTATTTTCTTGCAGGGTAGAATCTGATGAATAGGCTACTTCCGCCTGATGGTGGCCTGTAGAAAGACTTTAGTACCGTAATGGTGAAAAAAGGTTAATTTGCCGGATGATTTATGCGATGTCGTCCGAGAGTTATGCTTTGGTACGTTACTGTATTTTGAATGGATATGTGTAGCTTTTCAGTCTTTTGGCGATTATGAAGCGATAGAAGACACCTGACAAAAGTCGAATCTAGCGGATGGTTGGGGTCATACTTGCACTCCTTGTGTTAATTTATAGCACCGATAAGTCAATTTCGTGTTGTCAGAGATTTCATCGTACTTTGTTGACAAAACGTCAGACTCATGTGCCTAAATACAAACAATATAAACTGTGTAGCTAAGGTTACAATCTTTATAAGATGAAGGTTTCTTGACGATCTGTAGATACACGGTAGATTAGATGTGGTCATTATATGCTTTTATTTTGGCAATCTACGAATAAGTACATGGTTTGATAGTCGACAGTGGCTAATGCTGTCTCCATTTGTAATTGTATGGTACAGACTCAACCAACGACACTATCAAGAAAGTAACGTACTTCGGTCTTTAGAAACTGTTGTCATTACATTATTTTTGTAATCATTATTGACCTCGTTGATGTATCATCATAGTCACAATTAACCTTTTCGTAGTCCTCTTCGCAACAATAACAACAACAACAACAACTACTACTACTACAATTATTAATACTACTAGTACTACTTTTGCGTTTTCCGAGTAAATATTTAGCGTGCGTATTTTTTGCCAGGCTATTTTTTTCCAAATAGGTTACGGACATAATTTTTGCATTTTCAGAGATAGGCTGTAGTTTAAGTGAATACGTGTCAGAGCTAAGCCGTGGATTATGAGAATGCGTGTCAGTGATAGGTCGTTCATTAAAATGATGTTTGTCAGAGCTAGGCCATCGATTAAAATAATGGGCATCAGAAATTGAACTTAGATTAAGATAATGCGTGTAAGAGATAGTCCGAAGATTAAGAGAATATATCAGAAGCAAACCTTATATTAAGAGGGAATGTGTCATAAATAAGCCATGGATTAAGCAAATATGTTTCAGAGGAGTTGGGTCGTAGATTAAGAGATTTATTACGACTATAGGACTTAATGTATGTGACAGAAAGAAAATGAAACCAAAACGTTTAGTAAAAGTAAGATAGAATTTATTTATGTAAGCTACAAAGTGAAACTTTAAGAGACACAGTAGTGTGAATTAAGTCCCAAATAATCCTTAGTTTCATATCACAGGTCCAAAGGTATAGAATCTTCAGAATGAATTCCATTAATTTCGAATGTCCTGATATGGGGGCGCTCACCAGTTATTATGTACTTTTAAGAGAGTAACGTATGTAAGCTGGAGTTGTTTGCATTTAAAACATGCACCGTAAAGAGAATATTGGCATACCTCTCTGCTACTTTAATGTAATGTGGCTGACATTTCTTTGTATGCTGTACTTTTGGAAATTGTACATCATCTAAGCACTCTGCTAACTAAAATGACTGCTCCCTTGTGCTAAAAAATCAGCCTGAATTAGTCTAAAGTACACTATAAGTAGCAGCTATTAAAATAGGGAAAATGAATTTTGCCAGACCAGACAGTACCAGCTTCTATAAGTGCAATGAATGAATTACGAAATATATAAAATATAAAAATGTTATCAGTTCTTGTTTATACAATTTGCATCTGAAGTTCAGGAAGTGAAAAGTGGAGGTAGCACGTTTTTGAATGGTACACATCTGGAGTAAGGAAAAGATGTGTACTCTATAATCCATATTACACCTGTCAATCATACACCAAAATATAGGAAATTAAAGGTTCATTGAACTGCATCTAAGATATATAAGGTCTGTTTTAAATAGCCAGTATAACCAGTGAGGACACCAGGGGAAAATTCTTGTTCTTTAAAATTCTAACCCTATGCAAAATACGAAACTGTAGAGCGCCCCCATACAGATAGTCTTTAACGTCTTGATATTCCAATAGTCTTGAATGTATTGATATATCACAACAATACTATTAAATATTGTCTTTGAATGAGCTTTCGATAATTCCTAAGTATTGTGTCAGTCCAAACTCAATGAGTATTTGGTAATTCCAATGAATGATTTAAATAAATAATTCATTAAATTATATTTGAAGGCATCTGCAAATTCCACAGACTGAAATTATAAACACGTATGAATAATGTGACTATCAAACATATTATTTATACATATTTCACATATTTAAACTGTTCTGTAATGCTAAGAAAAAATTCAACTAATTTTTAAACTAGGTTAGACCTTGACCTAAAATTTTAGTAGCACATTATTTGCTACTTGCTACCACCATGACAAAAGTCAGAGTGAGTGAAATTCCATATATAACCTTCAATGACAGATAAAATTAAGCTATAGATATACACCTCCCCTCAAAAACAAAAAGTACGATTTATACAATACGGCTTTGTTTTACATATTAGTCAAAATGATATGATGATAATTGAAATTACATAGGAAGCTGTCTCATGAATGACACTGTACACATAATTAAGCAATACAGTCCTTCCATGAACATGAATTTCCATCTGCAATCACATCATCCTTTCTTCTGATGTGTCTAATGTCAATGTTTTATTCCCACAGCATCAAACTCCATCTCAACAATCCCTGATTTATTTAATTTTTTTAATAAAAATAAATGAGTTCTAATCACTAAATGCAACAAGAAAGATCTGAACAAATCTACACCTTAAAATATTACAAACCAATATCAATGCCAAACATCCCTTCTCGATTGTGGAATAGCTATTATGCTGCTTGTTTATATTTTTAGAAAAATAACACGCTGGATGATCCAAGCTATTTTTATCTATCTTCTTAAATAAATACTCTATGAACTCAAACACAATTTGCATCAACAGACATTTTAAATAATTGACTATAGTTTGGAGCTGAAAGAACTGGTGTACTTTAAATTATCACATGTGATTTTTCAAAAGATCCCTGACACTTATCAGACCAGAAAACTGTAATTTCTTACCCAACAATTTGATCAAAGGTTCGGCAATTGTGGTAAAATTTGAGTAAAAGTTCCTATAATATCCAATTATACACAAACATGGCATTCGTTGATTTTTATTGATAGGCACTAGGAATTCAGAGATAACCTGAACCTAAACTTCTTCGGGTGTAACTTGACCGTATCCAACATTATGTCCTAAGAACGTGACACAAGCACGGCAATACTCGTTTTTCACAACACTAAATTCAGATTATACCACTGAATTGGGCAAAGAATGGTTTCCAAGTGATTTTTCAAGGTAACATTGTCGACGAAGACGTAATCTATGCAGGCATAACAATTATCTACACCAGATTTTACCATGTAAATTAAACGCTAAGACACAAGAACACATGGAGAACTCCATTTGCTCTTACATTGTTCTATAAAATAATTCTCCAGTAAATACTGAATTATTTCTTTCAAATAGTTATGCTTCAGTTGATTCATCCGGTAATGACGCCGTTTCGCAGCTGTTGTATCTACACTCTCAAACTCATGATAGGTTTTATTTGTTCTTGTTGGAACATCAGGAAACAAGTGCTCATAATCTCATAATTGCTGTTTTATTTCACACCTTTCTTGTGGTTGTATGTGCGAAAGTTCCTCGTCCAGATTGTTTAATACATCTGCATTCCGAATACTGATTAAACCAGAGTCAGTACTGTCAGATTTCATCCCATCGTTTACACTCTTACTGCTTAGGGCAGGTACAACTACATTAATTGTATGATTAACTGGGTTATCTCTATCAAAATACTCCGTTAATATATTTATATAGCAACGTTGATTGTTTCTTCCTCCAAGGAGTGTTAATGATATAATTTAAATCCTTTATTTTCTTTTCAATTATAATGACCATACATGTTCCCCGGAAGAGGGTTTTGATGTATGGGTAAGACAGTCAGAACTTTATCACCAGTTTGAAGAATAATCTCTTTTATATTTATCATGTCATACCTTAATTTAATTTTGACTTAGAGGAGTGAAGATTGGTTCTTGCTACTTCACAAGCCTTTGACAACATATGTTTGAAATCACAGAAGATTAATCTTTGTTTCTTTATATCAAAGAAATTTCTCTTTAACTAACTTCACTGGGCCAAGGACAGTCTGTTCAAACACTAATCCAAAATGACTAAAACCCGCTGATTCTCGAACGGATTACCTAACACCACATCCGAATCATTTCCAGTATCAAAGCAATATGATCGAATAGATTTCTATAAAGTCTGGTGAAATCTTAGCAAAGTAACTTGATTTTCAGTGTGATATGCGGCAGATTTAAACAGTTGGGTGCCTAATATATATATAATGTGTTGGAAAACTCGAGACATAGCATCTGAAGCTCGCTTCTATCACAATTTCCTATCCCAAGTTTAAATTATAGAATGTTTCCAATTAATTCCAATAGTCTTGATTGACCCGACGTGTCGCAATGATGTAACCCAGAAAATGTCGTTGAATGAGCTCTAAATATTCCAAATAATCCAAAGTCGATTAATATTTAATAATTCTAATGCGTATTTAAATAAATAATTCCTTTCGAAATATATCTAAACACAACTGTTATTTGTTTATAACAAATGGATCTTGAAGAAAGAAGGGATTATTTGTCTACCAAGTATTCACTTGACCATGAGCCATCAAATTTTAAACAAGTCTGTTCCTAAACTAATGGTTAAGTCAACATCTTATTTGCAACTTATTATAATGGACAAAAGTTGGCTATGTAGACACGTTATTTATAAATGACCATTATCTTAAAATACAATTTACAATCATGGACACAATATTGATATACATAGTCGTAATACGTTGCAATTCGTTTTGTTCAGTCTTGCCTAATTCGCAATTTCTAACTTTTAAATAAATGCTAAAGTTCTCAAAACTAAAGTGAATGTATTCCAGCTTTTCTGGCATTTTCCCGCAATAGACTTCTAGTATTAATGCATCTCTCTCTCTCTCTCTCTCTCTCTCTCTCTCTGCAGAGTACATTGCAATGTGTGATGTTCTACATGCACGTTGTGATTATTTCCCAAATGTCAAAGACGTATAATTAATAATAGGAACGAGAAAAAGTTCTGAAACATAATAAAGTTAAACATATTGTAATGGGCAGGAAGTCCAGCCTGGAAATACTTTAAAAAAATTCAATTAAGTTCGTTAGTCGTAAAGGTCTCGGTCGTTAAGGATACATCGTAGACTAGCGATGACATCGAAGTCAGGTGCTTGGGTTGTTAACACTTATGGTCAATAATACCCTATTTATTAGCACCTTCAAATATCCTGTAACAAGCTATGCTATATATTATATTCACATGTAACGTGATCATAATTCATCAACTGAACCTCTTTAAATTCTAGATGTTAAGTCCTGAATCGACGTATAACTTTCCGTCATGTCCGGCTCGGGCACATTTGGAACACTCCTCTCGTTACCTCGCTTAATGGTCAGATTTTAATGTTTAAGTATTTTGTGTGATGTAACATTGTACCATTTAGACATATATTCGCTGTATGGGCCCTTAGGTAATAATCTAACTGATCTACATTTTAATCTCAGTTATTAAGTAGTAATTTTGTTGATATTGGTAGCAAATAATAGTCGCGCCTACACGCGCCTGCTTGCAGAATTTTCGCTCTGGTTACTAACCAGCCAACAATATAATTTTCCTTGCAAGGCGCAAACTCTTGTAAAATTCCGCTTGAAGCATACATGGGTTTGTCAGGAGCTTTGCTCGGAACGTGTAAAGAGTGCTGTGTATTTAGACAGTGTGTGGGAAAATGGATATGCTCTTTTACTACGAAGTCCATATAAGACACTGCGATTTTTTAAAACTCATTTGTTTATTGTTTTTCCTCAAATCAGCAGTCTACAGTTATTCCACCTTTCATAAATAATTACCAGACAAAACTAACGCTTCTTGTTTGTAAACATTAGACACGTCCAAACGTATGTTTTTAAATCTATCTTTTATAATACAAATATTTCATGATATTTATTCATTCATTTAAATCAGCAATTTTATTTCAGATGTTTCCTTAATCGGTGCAATCGTGCTCCGACAATATTTTTTTGGGGGGGAACTTTTGAGGTCACGTGTTTCCTTAAGATCATATTAAAATACTTGTTTCAGTTTAACAGAAATAGGAAATCACATAAAGAGAAGACGAAGAGGAGAAGACAAAAAGAAGACGAACCAGAACTATCGAATGATTTTCAAGGTTCTATTAATAAATTATTGCGTATTTTCTAAAACTACTGAATGTTTCCCAAGGTTATATTTATAGGTTATTGCTTATTTTCTACAGCTAGTTTGTGTTCCTCAAGCCTTTGTATATGAGTTATTGTTTAGTATTTTCGTAGCCATTGATTTATTATTTTATAGCCACTGAATATTTCATAGTTTTTTTAAGTGACCCACATGCATTTAATCATATGTTAGTCAATGTTTATAAGTCTATTGCTAAACAATAGTTTTAATATCAAATCTGAACATAAAGACTTTGATATTTGTTTACGTCAACTTCTATCATAATAAAATGTTATTTTAATTAAGCATGTTTGTCCGAATGCACACTACAACTGTCAAAGTTGGGTCTAGATATGTGTTACTGCCATATGATTTTGTGACTGTTAATAAATCAGATGATTCTTAAATGTGAGGCTGCGTTTAATACCCAGTCCCCATGTTGCACTAAAGATTGCCCACTTCATCAGAAAATAACAGAGACTTTTTAGAGTTATGTGTAAGTTTAAGAGAGTCTATTAGTCACAAAGATCATAGTGTGTCAGAGAATGCCCACCAAGCTAACGGCTAGCGCTATCCCGTAAAAAATATTGTAAAGAAATTCGTATCCCGGACGAGTGACACCAATTTTCTATGTCTTAAACTAAGTTTCAGAAAAGAGCGAAAACTAAGAATTTTAGTGAATTGCAACAAATAATTTATTTCCCAGGAATACAAAGCCAAAATTTAAAAAGAACTTACAGCATTGTGAATTAAATCCAAAATAGTCCAAAAAGTTATATCACAACTCCAAAAGTATAACGTATATGTAGCCTGGATTGGTCTGATGTGTTAACAAACTTGATGAATCATAATTATATAATCCAGTATGTTCTTAAATGAACTAACAACAATCCCAAAAGAATGACTTAATCCTAAAGTATAAATGATCACTTTGTAATGCAAATGAATAATGTAATTAAATAAACTCTCAAATTTTAACTGAATACCATTTAATAAAAATGATTCAACTACACTACAGATGTTAAGATAGGAATAAATCAATTCTGATGTAAACAACCTTACTGTACCAACTTAAAGCATATTAAGCCTATGTAATATATATTTTAAAAAATTACCCTTACAATCTATAATCATGGAAATAAGTTAAACACAATATTGATATACACAACACTTAATCTAAAGACAGTCTCTGATACACAGGTCTAAATCGTTGGCCTATGTCTGACAACATTCTATTAATCCCTGACACACATTCTCTTATTTCAAAGCCTGTCTCTGATATCGTATGTTAATTCACGGCCTATTTCTGACATAACCTGTGTATCTCTAAGGCATGTTATCTTAATCTGTGGCTGATCTCTGACACGTTCTGTTAATCTACGGCCTATCTCTGATACACAATCTCTTATCTACGACCAATCTCTGACACTCATTTTCTTAATTCACAACCTATTTGCGACATAAATTATCTAAATCATCTGTTCATCTGTGACCCGCATTCTCTTAGTATATGGTTTATCTCTGACTCGTTCTTTTAATCCACCTCTTATTTCTCACATGCATTCTCTTTATAAACGGCGTGTCTCGGACATCCATTTTATTAATCCACGGCATATCTCGCATTTGCATTACTCAAAGATTTATCTTAAACACGCATTCTATTAATCCACGGTCTGTCTCCGACATAAGTTCTATTAAACAACATGCGATCCCTGACACATTCTCTAAATATACGGTCTATCTCTGACACATTCCCTTAATCTACACTTTATCTCTGACAGGCATTCTCTTAATACACGGCCTACCTCTAACATGCATTATCTTAATCTATGGACTGTCTCGTATACCTTTTTTAAATCCACGACATATCTCTGACGTATCTTCTAAATCTAAATCATATCTCAGACATATACTCGCTTAATCAATAGACTGGTCACAGATACGTTCTCTTAAGAATATGAGGTTTGTTTTTCTGCTATGTCATTGAACAACAGATATGGGTCTATGGTGTTTTACAGGATCGCAAGTTAAAAACGGGGAAATATGGTAATCATTTCATTCTGTCTCAGAGATAATAGATTATGTTATCACATATTTTTTAAATATACACATGTCAAACATTTCAAAAAAGAAATATTCATGAAATGATTTAAATACGTCGTTATTAATTAAGATAAGCACCCTATACATGGATATATAACTTTATCAAAGTTATCACCTGACTTCGCAAGTAGTGAATAGGGATAGTATAGCGTCAATGGGACTTAGCATTAAAAACACCCCTGGGAACATATAGCGTCAAGGGAAATTTAACATGGAGAAAAATCGTAGGAACATATAGCGTCAAGGGAAATTAACATGGAGAAAAATCGCGGGACTGTTGAGCGTCAAGGGGAATTTAAACAGGGTGGGACTGTATAGCGTCAAGGGAAATTGAACATGGGATTTTTTAAAAAAATTTTTTAAAAAAAGGGGTAGGCAATGGAAAGGCTATCTCTTTTCGAGAAATATGGCTGGCCCTGAAAAGGGCCTTTGGTTTTTCTTCTTCTTCTTCTTCTTCTGCTTCTAATTTCTTCTTTTTCTCAACCAACTTCTTATTTTCTCTCCTACACTCTTTTTCTTCTTTTTTTCTCCTCCTCTTCTTTCTTCTCTTCCTCCTCCTCTTCTTTCTTCCTCTTCTCATTTTCTTCTTCTTTTTCAATTTTTTCGTTCCATTTTGTGACGATCGTGGATAAATACCTATGTATCTATAATCAGCTGAAATTCCTATGAAATCCCACTATCTATTTATAGCTCCAACTTGTGGGTTTTGCCTTTGGAAAATCCCACTATCTTTTTATAGCCTCAGCTTGAGTGACGTTCCTGTTTATGAATTCTAGTATATATGTATAGCTACAAAATGTGGAAATCCCAAAGTCGATATTTATAGTCTCGAAATTTCCAGCGTCAGTGACGTCACTGTACTGAACACTAGGGGATAAATGGCAACAGTGTTGCAAGTGGCTGACCTGAATACGCGCTACTGTAGGTAGGTAGGTAGAGTGTATCTGATAGGGATAAAGTGAGTTTTATACGGACAAACAGAGACCAATACACACACCCACACAACGTACGCGCGCAGACATACGCACACACACACACACATACACACATACACACACACACATACAGAGGGAAGAGGAAAAAACAAACCCCAAATATACTATCAACACAGAAGGGAGATGATACAAACCCCAAATAAACTATCCACACAAACGTACGCGAACGCATACAAACCCCATATATAACCCCATATATACTATCAACACAGAAGGGAGATGATACAAACCCCAAATAAACTATCCACACAAACGTACGCGAACGCATACAAACCCCAAATATACTATCAACACAGAGTGAAGAAGTAAAAGTTTTTTGAAAGCACCTAAGCCCTCACCTGCAATGACCAACTCTGCCAAACACCTACACCCCACCCCACCCCACCCCCACTCCCAACACTACAAAACCCATTTAACCCGTTATTTTATGGCATCAGTGTGTGATTTAGGAAACATCAAGACACAAAATAATGGAGGAATAGACTGACTATTGTTTACCGACTTGCATGCCTAAAGAGCGTGCGTGAAGGAAAACATCCTTCCATTTCAATTCTAACTAAAACATGATCCAGAGGGATAGAGATAGGTGAAAGGGCACACTTTCATAAAGTGTGAGTAGAAAACAAAACACGCCATCCTTATTATACAATGTCAAGACCAAGAGACACGTGTTCTTTCTGGTCTATTCTCTTTTAGAAGGTAGTATGAAATTTCACATCAGGCCCAACGCATCGGCTCACATTGTCAATTTTTCCATTTCCATGTCTTTACTGGCACAGGTTCTTCATCATCTTCAATTTCTTCTTCTTCTGAATCCCTCTTCTCTGTTTCGTCTTGTTTTTGTTTATTCTCTTTTCTCGTAGGGCACTCTGAATTCCAGTGTCCTTTCTCCTGACAACGATATTAGGTATCTTGACTTTTGTCTCTCTTTCTTAGACGAAGCAGGTATTCTGGAGACAAATACCCATTTACCTTTGCAGATATAGCAAACTTCATTAGCACTTACACACTTTCGTATGACTCTCATCAAATCAACGACCAAAAGAGTAAGTTTTGTTGCCACTTTCGCATGTGAATTATGCTTTCGTATGACTTTTAGTAAATATTTGACCAGCAGGTCGATCTGTGCTGACTCTTCCATCTTTGATCGTTTGAGAGCGGACAGAATACTCTGACGCTAAGACACTCTCCTTATATACAGAGACCTGCTGCGTATGAAACCTAGTCAAATGTAATTTTGCAATAAGATGAAACGATTTCATTGAGGAAGTAAAAGGCAATGATGTACCGTATCGCCTCACACAAAACCTGAAGTGTTAGTTCAAATCTGTGTCAGCGATTTCGAAGACGACATAACTGGGCTTTAATCAATGCTCTCCATTTTTGCCACAAAACCACGAGTCCTGATTCACGCCAAAAGAAATTTCGTTCGGTCCATAAAAAATAGTATCACATCTGAGAAACGCAAAAACGAACTTCCAGAAAACTGAGAACGACGGCTTACACCTACAACGTAAATGTATGAGTTCAAGTAGTGCGTAAAACTTAGTCAAATTAAATTTTTATAGTCAAGACGAAACGATCTCTTTTCGAAGAAGAAAGCAGACACCAAACGACAATGGCGATCCGTGTCACACAACACTTTTCAAAATGTGCATGATCAGAGGTTTATTTAGCGATCTGCACGGTTAAATTAAATGTTGATGTAGTTTGCAATAAGACGGACACAATTTCCATGGGATCGCCCATGGTACGATTGTTCGTGCATTAGTTTAATTTTTAAAAATATTTTTTTATATAAATCGCCTATAGGATAGACCCAGTAAAGCATGGCCATTCTCGTCACTGTCTGAAAAGCTACTCAAGTCAATTCGAAGCGAACGCGGTAAGAAAATAAGTATAGCCAATGAAATGGCTTACAACGGGTGATGCATTGTTTTGTTCTAGGACTGTGTGGCATAATAACCCCTATGTTCTTGCGTTGTTACCATTACAGTGCAGACACTGAAATGTGAACTTACAAGCCCTCTTTGTGTGTGTGTGTTGTACCATTTCCTCTTACCACATCAAAATACTGAGCGTCACAGTATTGGTTCGCGTTTTCAAGCTGACCATTTTTTATATCTCACTTAAACATTTCGACATAAACACTCACACTCACATCGGTAGAATCAGAACAGACGTGTTACAGTATTGAGGGGCATGCTATCTTTTTTTTTCAAACTAATAAATTTGGGGTTTGTATGAAGTAAAGAACCGAAAATACAGTGAAACTCAAGGATGATGACCCAATCTGTCTGTCTATTGATGCATGTATTTACTTAAGAAGAAATATGACCTTTAAAACACAAAGAGATACGGCAAGCATGATTAGATTAAACACAACGATGTTTTTCCTTCACGCCTGTGTAATTTAGAGTTTCAATCGCCTTTGAACACAAACTTGGTCTCCTTTTGTAGGGCTTGAAATAATAAAAAAAACTGAAAAATATTAAGCACTTTGCTATAGATAATTTCATCAACAGACTAAACAACATAAATACCGTTACAACAATAGAAAGCCTTAAATCTTCTATCAAAAAGAAATGCATGAAAAAAATTAAAGATTAACGATAACTAACCAATGAAACCGAATTTAACAAAGGCAATGACATGTGAAGAAATGCCTCTCACTTTGGAAAGGTAGGCGAATGTACTCTGTCATGCACCATCAACTTGAAAAAAATTATAAACAGAGAGAAACCTGAATTCAAAATTCAGTTGTTTTTTTTTTTTTCTTCAAAATTATTTCGTTTCTTTTTTTCTTTTTTTTGGAACAAATCTAAGCACTAATATAGAGTGGAAAAGGGAAAATGCACATACAAGCTTTGATATTTCTGAAAAAATGAGGGGATATTCCTAACGTTCATAACCACCTATATATGCTTGGACTTGTCTGTGACTTATCCACAAAACAAGATGTACATATTTCTGGTCAAGCTGCAAGTGTGTGCGTGTTTTTGAAAATGGTAAAAACTTGGATATACAATTTTCTCGTGACACTCATAAAGTGAAGAGTCTGTGCAAGTGTCAAAAGCCAAAGTCATATAAGTTTTGTATTTTGTACGGCTTGTAAAGATTTCCACTTTAGGAAATGTGAAGTATCACAAGTTATTATCACAAACAGAAGTGGAACATAGGGGCTTGCAAGAAAGAAAATAACCCAGACAGTTGGTGTCATCAAGAGTGCTAGAGACGGTACCCGAACTTGCTTGCATGCTTACTTGAATTAAAGTGGTTTTCGCTCTAATGGAGCATGTATCACTGGTTTAATAACGCACCGCGTGATTTTTAATTACTCCTGGGGAAGGAAAGAGAGCCTCACCCCCCAGGCTTTTATGTACTCACAGACTATTTTTAAATTTAGCCACTCAGGTGTAGGACTAACTAGTCCTTAATAACCTGACTGAAAGGTTTTACACATGAGTGGGAATTGTCTCACCACACACTCATTTTTCTGTCCGAGCGTGGTAAAGGAGGAAAAAGGTGCTCAGCAAGACAGCCATGGATGTTAAGTACTCACCAAAACGCTAGCCCGTACTTATTTCAAATCAAGTCCCGTTTTTTGCTAATCGACAATAATAAGTACCAATAATGTGTTAACCACCTGTGCAATTAGTTCAAATCTAACGAGTCTGTTAAATTTCCTAACATATCTGTCTAATATTAGTACTTAGTGTACATAAAAATAGCCATACTGATCTTATTTAAATTATTATGTCTAAGCGACATATACCAGTTTGGTCACTGTTAGGTTTAAAAAGTTAAGTTTGTTGCAGTGTTCCAATGGGTCAAGTTTGTTTCGAGAATAGTTTAGTCAAGGAGGGATACCAAGCCAAATATAGTTCCCTATTTAATAAAAAGCAATCTTTTGGAGCCCTAAAAAGGTCTGTTTTTTTCTGTTAGAAGGTAACACGTCTCTCTTTTGCTTTCACGTTCTTTCCCGCACTCCTAGTCACATGATTCTTGATATCAGGAAATGCGTAGCCATGATGGGCGGTAATGTAAGCAGCGGCTTCTACCAGTTGACTGAGGGGGTATCCAGTGTAGGTTTGTCTGTAGAATTGGGGAAGAACTCTGACCCCTAATCCCCATTGAGAAGGTCTTGGTTTAAAGGTGTCTAGAGATCTGTAGGCAACGTATTGTATGGCTCTAATAAACTGCCCTGCTATGTTGACGTCATACAATGCTTGATCTAGCCCCATTTCGGTGTACTTTTCAACGAGGGTCAGAGTCCCCCTCCTCCTCCTCAACCGCCTCAATTTCCTTTTCTGGTTCTGATACTAATTCTTCAGTTGAAGTAGATAGTTTCAAATCCGCTGCTATGGTGTATGTCGCTGTTATTGTTGTTGTGGTTGTTATTTCAGCTGAGATTGCCTGTAGTATCGGAGCGAGAAAAGAACGTAGTGCCTCCGATAATTACATTTGAGTTTGCCATACCGTTTGTCTAACATAATTGGCCCTTTGTTTTGCCACCACTCTTTCCGGGACGGGTTGTTTGTTAGGTATAGTCAACTGTTGACTAGATGTTATTTGTGTTCTCGAGGTGGGTGGAGTGCTAACTGGCAGAAACCGTAAAGTGGGCAAACGACGTGTCAAAGAAGTCAAAGTACGTTGGAAAGGATATCCGACCAGTTATCATTCTTGGATCGACGTTTCGCACGTCATCGACTATAAAAAGAAGTGACCATCATTCCCTTTCACACAGATTCAGCTACTGCGATCACTCCTTCACCCAATTCTTCTCTGCAAGATTTACAAAAACAACCCTTGTGGGTGAGGTATAGAGAACGTGTGCCTAAAACACAAATCGTCTTTTTCTGCCAAATCTTCGTGGTGTATTGTGTCATCGGGGCAGCCATCGCCAATCTGAGTTTGCAACAAGGAGACAAACAACTGTGGACCATTGTATTGAGCAGTTACATCGGTTACCTGCTTCCTAATCCCTCCCTGAAACTCTCCTCGAACGAGAACCACCGGAACCTTGTGTCCAGTGTCAGTGCCAGCCACCACTCCAACAACAAATCCATTTTGGGCGGAGACACTCCTCTGACTTCCAGTATCGCCTCGGAGAGCCGCAAAACTCTGAAATTATGAGCAATAACAACCAATTTTACTTAACCTTACCCAGTGACAGTTCCATGGAGGTGTTTCCCAACAACACGTTGTGCTGTTACACGGTCAAATTACCTCAGACCATCCAGTTAGATCACGAAGCCCATTGGGAAGTGGCTTTAGTGGAAATCATTCACCCAACACAAATCAAAAACATCACCGAAAAGCAAAACACTTTCGAGGTGGAAATCCTGAATGCAAAATTGGAGGAAGAAATCAACAAAATCGGGTTTTTAGGGGACACAAGAGCAGCCAGCAATCCAGCCTTCATTATCTACACCTTGAAAATTCCTTCAGGTTATTATTTTAGTGGTGAACATTTGGTGGACACTATTGCGGACAGGTTCAACTTAGCCTTTGGCAAAGCACTGAACAGAGCCAAAAAAAGTGTGAAGATTGAGTACCATAAAGTGGCTCATCGTCTCGTGATCAAATTTCAAGATACGGACACATTGTCCCTCAGGTTCAATGGTAGTTTGTTTGAAATTTTGGGTGGACATGCAGAAATGGTCGCAAACAATATGAGTCCCAAGATCAAAAGTAATATGGATTTTTACAGAGCTTTTGGAAACCCGGTAGAACTGAACCAAGGACTTAATTTGATCTTTGTGTATTCCGATGTGGTGGAGTACAACGTGGTGGGACACACCTCTGTGCCGTTACTGCGTGTCATTCCTTTCAAAGTGGATAGTACCACAAACAATGACCAGGAAGGTGCAAACACCTATCACGTACACCGTGAATTTGTACATCCTCACTATTTACCCGTCAGTAAGTCGTATTTAGACACTGTCAACATTGCTATAAAAGGAGATCTGGGACAAAATATTCCCTTCTCCAAAGGGAAAGTTACAGTGAAATTCCATTTTCGAAAACGGTTCTCTAACGAATTGTAAGTCAAGACAGCGACGAGCGACATTTTCACCCTATAAAATCCGGCCAGATGCGTGTGGAATTTCAGTTTGCAGAAAATCTACGCGCAGATAATACGGTGAACGTCCTCCTGTATGCTGAATTGGACAATACGATATAAGCCAACAGTTTGAGAGAAGTCATTCTACACTATTAGAAGTCATGGAAGAATTTTATCAATGTTTGTATAGTAGGGATTCTTTGGACATGGAATGTGAAGATCCTGAGGAAGGAGAACCCCAAGACAAAGACGAAGAAGTCATCATGATGAAGTCTAGATGGCCAGAACAAGAATCACATATAGTTTCCTGTTATGCTATAGTCTTGACAGAAAAAAAATTAAGGAATTGATCAAGAAAGATTGCTATGGATGTCATAACGATCATCCCAGTCAAATTCAACACGATAAATGCTAATGCTTAGTCAAGAAGAAAAATTGGACGAATATCTGGACGAAGCTTGGAGTCTCATCTCGGAAGAAGACGTGTTACAACAGTGGTATAAAGGCTTGCGTGAACATTATTGTCCTCCATTAACAACTCAAGAGATCCATCGCATCTAAGCTCTGTTGGATCAGAGTTGGGAGACAAGGCAAAGAAAACGGTTACTTGTCAGACATTTTCAAGCAGAAAGTCAGGATCGAATTGATGACTTAAGAAAAAAAACAAAAAATGGATACCTGAGAACTTTATTACCTTTTGAACCACAGTTTGTACACTGCTTCTTGGAATCCTGTCATCTGTGCTAAAGATGAACTCCCTCATCGCAAACCTAAAGACCATCAAGCTTACGTGATCAACACGGACGACAGTCATCTCCCAGGAACCCACTGGGTAGCCGTCTACTTTCCTCAAGAAGGATGTGTGAAATATTTCGATTCGTACGGATTGCCCCCTTTGGAAGACGATATCATCAACTTTATGAGAAGAAATGCTCAGACCACCCGATTCAATAATGTGAAATTACAAGGCACAGTTTCCTTGGTGTGCGGATAGTACTGTGTGTATTTTCTGCATCATCGCAGCCTGGGCTATTCCTTAGAACATTTAGTGACTCATTTTGATCCTCGTTCTTCTTCAAGAAACGATGTGAAAGTAGATTGATGGTTTTGGGACCAGTATGCTTATCTTTTGTCTCAAGCTAGGAAACGTAGTGTCCATCAATGGCCTGATGACTTCCAACAGTGGAAATCACAATTTCATTCACAACGTTGTCAGCCCTGTTTAAAGTAGAGTGTGAATAAAAAAAACGTTTGGTATTTGAAAAAAATGTTTGATGTTATAGTGTTAGATTATTGTTAAAAAAATGTTAGAGTTGTTTGTTAGTATGAATAAAAAAATGTTGTGTTTTGAAGAAAAAAATGCCTTTGTGGTTTGTTTGGCTATAGGAATGTTGAATTGATGCTCTTTGACTTCTTTCTATCCCTCCCATAACACTATTTGAACGTTCCGGCTCGAAAACCGTGTAGCAATGTTTTCCTTCACGTCCGCGCTTTGACAATACAAACGGGGAAGTCTCCAGTCTGCCCATCCATTGTTAACTTATCTTCCTACGAAGATGTGCTCAAGATTAGCCAAGTTGAACGAAGCCTATGTGAATTTGCATAGGGTCATGACAAGTCTGATACCGAGACCTGAAGAGATAGACAATATCATAATGTTGAAAGTCACTGAAGACCTGAAAGAAGAGCTCTTCAAGGAGGAATTCAAGAAGGAGAAAGAAGAATGGATGGAGAAGTACAGACTTCATAAACGGCAGAGAGAGAGCAGCAACAGCAGCAGCGTGAACTTGACAGAGGCTTTGTCGATTGTCGTATCGACACCAAAGAGTTCTTCTTCTCTTTTCCGAAGAAGCAGACCTTATCCTGTGAGAAAGCCTGTCGTCAGAGGAGGCCGCCTTCTTATAACCTAAGCGATCGCCATAGCTTCAAGTTCCCAAAAAATTTCAGGGCTACCCCATACTTTCGAAAAGAAATAACATTCCATTGCCTATGATATGTTAGTCAGTTAGAAGAAAAAATACAGAAGTGAGTCTATCAACACATGATTTCTTTATCTTGGTTAGAAAGTGTGACTCTAAGTTGTTCGTTTCCGTCGATTATCAAAATTTTAAAAATAGTAATATTCTGTAAAAAAGTGAGTGAATGTTTCTTTTAGGTCTGTGCGTTTTTTTTTTTTTTTTTTTTTTTGGTTGGTGATAATATGGATAATGTAAGTTCGGGTACAACGAAATTAAAAGAATTAGGCCCAGAACTCGGTGTGGAGGGAAGAAATATACGCAACAGCAGCGGGAGCAAGAAATGCAGACCTAGCCAGTTAGCATTGAGGCATTCTGCGTTTGACAATGCCTTTGATGTCGTACACGTCGTCTTTTTCTGGTGACACGACTTGATTTGAAATAAGTACGGGCTAGCGTTTTGGTGAGTACTTAACATCCATGGCTGTCTTGCTGAGCACCTTTTTCCTCCTTTACCACGCTCGGACAGAAAAATGAGTGTGTGGTGAGACAATTCCCACTCATGTGTAAAACCTTTCAGTCAGGTTGTTAAGGACTAGTTAGTCCTACACCTGAGTGGCTAAATTTAAAAATAGTCTGTGAGTACATAAAAGCCTGGGGGGTGAGGCTCTCTTTCCTTCCCCAGGAGTAATTAAAAATCACGCGGTGCGTTATTAAACCAGTGATACATGCTCCATTAGAGCGAAAACCACTTTAATTCAAGTAAGCAAGCAAGCAAGTTCGGGTACCGTCTCTAGCACTCTTGATGACACCAACTGTCTGGGTTATTTTCTTTCTTGCAAGCCCCTATGTTCCACTTCTGTTTGTGATAATAACTTGTGATACTTCACATTTCCTAAAGTGGAAATCTTTACAAGCCGTACAAAATACAAAACTTATATGACTTTGGCTTTTGACACTTGCACAGACTCTTCACTTTATGAGTGTCACGAGAAAATTGTATATCCAAGTTTTTACCATTTTCAAAAACACGCACACACTTGCAGCTTGACCAGAAATATGTACATCTTGTTTTGTGGATAAGTCACAGACAAGTCCAAGCATGTATAGGTGGTTATGAACGTTAGGAATATCCCCTCATTTTTTCAGAAATATCAAAGCTTGTATGTGCATTTTCCCTTTTCCACTCTATATTAGTGCTTAGATTTGTTCCAAAAAAAAAGAAAAAAGAAACGAAATAATTTTGAAGAAAAAAAAAAACAACTGAATTTTGAATTCAGGTTTCTCTCTGTTTATAATTTTTTTCAAGTTGATGGTGCATGACAGAGTACATTCGCCTACCTTTCCAAAGTGAGAGGCATTTCTTCACATGTCATTGCCTTTGTTAAATTCGGTTTCATTGGTTAGTTATCGTTAATCTTTAATTTTTTTCATGCATTTCTTTTTGATAGAAGATTTAAGGCTTTCTATTGTTGTAACGGTATTTATGTTGTTTAGTCTGTTGATGAAATTATCTATAGCAAAGTGCTTAATATTTTTCAGTTTTTTTTATTATTTCAAGCCCTACAAAAGGAGACCAAGTTTGTGTTCAAAGACGATTGAAACTCTAAATTACACAGGCGTGAAGGAAAAACATCGTTGTGTTTAATCTAATCATGCTTGCCGTATCTCTTTGTGTTTTAGAGGTCATATTTCTTCTTAAGTAAATACATGCATCAATAGACAGACAGATTGGGTCATCATCCTTGAGTTTCACTGTATTTTCGGTTCTTTACTTCATACAAACCCCAAATTTATTAGTTTGAAAAAAAAAGATAGCATGCCCCTCAATACTGTAACACGTCTGTTCTGATTCTACCGATGTGAGTGTGAGTGTTTATGTCGAAATGTTTAAGTGAGATATAAAAAAATGGTCAGCTTGAAAACGCGAACCAATACTGTGACGCTCAGTATTTTGATGTGGTAAGAGGAAATGGTACAACACACACACACAAAGAGGGCTTGTAAGTTCACATTTCAGTGTCTGCACTGTAATGGTAACAACGCAAGAACATAGGGGTTATTATGCCACACAGTCCTAGAACAAAACAATGCATCACCCGTTGTAAGCCATTTCATTGGCTATACTTATTTTCTTACCGCGTTCGCTTCGAATTGACTTGAGTAGCTATTCAGACAGTGACGAGAATGGCCATGCTTTACTGGGTCTATCCTATAGGCGATTTATATAAAAAAATATTTTTAAAAATTAAACTAATGCACGAACAATCGTACCATGGGCGATCCCATGGAAATTGTGTCCGTCTTATTGCAAAATACATCAACATTTAATTTAACCGTGCAGATCGCTAAATAAACCTCTGATCATACACATTTTGAAAAGTGTTGTGTGACACGGATCGCCATTGTCGTTTGGTGTCTGCTTTCTTCTTCGAAAAGAGATCGTTTCGTCTTGACTATAAAAATTTAATTTGACTAAGTTTTACGCACTACTTGAACTCATACATTTACGTTGTAGGTGTAAGCCGTCGTTCTCAGTTTTCTGGAAGTTCGTTTTTGCGTTTCTCAGATGTGATACTATTTTTTATGGACCGAACGAAATTTCTTTTGGCGTGAATCAGGACTCGTGGTTTTGTGGCAAAAATGGAGAGCATTGATTAAAGCCCAGTTATGTCGTCTTCGAAATCGCTGACACAGATTTGAACTAACACTTCAGGTTTTGTGTGAGGCGATACGGTACATCATTGCCTTTTACTTCCTCAATGAAATCGTTTCATCTTATTGCAAAATTACATTTGACTAGGTTTCATACGCAGCAGGTCTCTGTATATAAGGAGAGTGTCTTAGCGTCAGAGTATTCTGTCCGCTCTCAAACGATCAAAGATGGAAGAGTCAGCACAGATCGACCTGCTGGTCAAATATTTGCTAAAAGTCATACGAAAGCATAATTCACATGCGAAAGTGGCAACAAAACTTACTCTTTTGGTCGTTGATTTGATGGGAGTCATACGAAAGTGTGTAAGTGCTAATGAAGTTTGCTATATCTGCAAAGGTAAATGGGTATTTGTCTCCAGAATACCTGCTTCGTCTAAGAAAGAGAGACAAAAGTCAAGATACCTAATATCGTTGTCAGGAGAAAGGACACTGGAATTCAGAGTGCCCTACGAGAAAAGAGAATAAACAAAAACAAGACGAAACAGAGAAGAGGGATTCAGAAGAAGCAGAAATTGAAGATGATGAAGAACCTGTGCCAGTAAAGACATGGAAATGGAAAAATTGACAATGTGAGCCGATGCGTTGGCCCTGATGTGAAATTTCATACTACCTTCTAAAAGAGAATAGACCAGAAAGAACACGTGTCTCTTGGTCTTGACATTGTATAATAAGGATGGCGTGTTTTGTTTTCTACTCACACTTTATGAAAGTGTGCCCTTTCACCTATCTCTATCCCTCTGGATCATGTTTTAGTTAGAATTGAAATGGAAGGATGTTTTCCTTCACGCACGCTCTTTAGGCATGCAAGTCGGTAAACAATAGTCAGTCTATTCCTCCATTATTTTGTGTCTTGATGTTTCCTAAATCACACACTGATGCCATAAAATAACGGGTTAAATGGGTTTTGTAGTGTTGGGAGTGGGGGTGGGGTGGGGTGGGGTGTAGGTGTTTGGCAGAGTTGGTCATTGCAGGTGAGGGCTTAGGTGCTTTCAAAAAACTTTTACTTCTTCACTCTGTGTTGATAGTATATTTGGGGTTTGTATGCGTTCGCGTACGTTTGTGTGGATAGTTTATTTGGGGTTTGTATCATCTCCCTTCTGTGTTGATAGTATATTTGGGGTTTGTTTTTTCCTCTTCCCTCTGTATGTGTGTGTGTGTGTATGTGTGTATGTGTGTGTGTGTGTGCGTATGTCTGCGCGCGTACGTTGTGTGGGTGTGTGTATTGGTCTCTGTTTGTCCGTATAAAACTCACTTTATCCCTATCAGATACACTCTACCTACCTACCTGCAGTAGCGTGCATTCAGGTCAGCCACTTGCAACACTGTTGATATTTATCCCTAGTGTTCAGTACAGTGACGTCACTGACGCTGGAAATTTCGAGACTATAAATATCGACTTGGGGATTTCCACATTTTGTAGCTATACATATATACTAGAATTCATAAACAGGAACGTCACTCAAGCTGAGGCTATAAAAAGATAGTGGGATTTTCCAAAGGAAAAACCCACAAGTTGGAGCTATAAATAGATAGTGGGATTTCATAGGAATTTCAGCTGATTATAGATACATAGGTATTTATCCACGATCGTCACAGAAGTTGATATTGTAAGTAGTTACTAATTTTATCTATTTTATAGTGTGTGTGTTTATGTGTGTGTGTGAGTATGTCTGCGCGCGTACGTTGTGTGTTTCTGTGTGTGTGTGTGTGTGTGTGTGTGAGTATGTGTGTGTGTGTGTGTGTGTGTGAGCATGTCGGCGCGCGTACGTTGTGTGTGTGTGTGTGTGTGTGTGTGTGTGTGTCTGCGCGCGTACGTTGTGTGTGTCTATTGGTCTCTGTTTGTCCGTATAAAACTCACTTTATCCCTATCAGATACACTCTACCTACCTACCTACAGTAGCGCGTATTCAGGTCAGCCACTTGCAACACTGTTGCCATTTATCCCCTAGTGTTCAGTACAGTGACGTCACTGACGCTGGAAATTTCGAGACTATAAATATCGACTTGGGGATTTCCACATTTTGTAGCTATACATATATACTAGAATTCATAAACAGGAACGTCACTCAAGCTGAGGCTATAAAAAGATAGTGGGATTTTCCAAAGGAAAAACCCACAAGTTGGAGCTATAAATAGATAGTGGGATTTCATAGGAATTTCAGCTGATTATAGATACATAGGTATTTATCCACGATCGTCACAAAATGGAACGAAAAAATTGAAAAAGAAGAAGAAAATGAGAAGAGGAAGAAAGAAGAGGAGGAGGAAGAGAAGAAAGAAGAGGAGGAGAAAAAAAGAAGAAAAAGAGTGTAGGAGAGAAAATAAGAAGTTGGTTGAGAAAAAGAAGAAATTAGAAGCAGAATAAGAAGAAGAAGAAGAAGAAGAAAAACCAAAGGCCCTTTTCAGGGCCAGCCATATTTCTCGAAAAGAGATAGCCTTTCCATTGCCTACCCCTTTTTTTAAAAAATTTTTTTAAAAAATCCCATGTTCAATTTCCCTTGACGCTATACAGTCCCACCCTGTTTAAATTCCCCTTGACGCTCAACAGTCCCACGATTTTTCTCCATGTTAATTTCCCTTGACGCTATATGTTCCCACGATTTTTCTCCATGTTAAATTTCCCTTGACGATATATGTTCCCAGGGGTGTTTTTAATGCTAAGTCCCATTGACGCTATACTATCCCTATTCACTACTTTCGCACACAACCCATATTACGATACATTAGTATACCTATGCCATTTTTCATTCTCAATATTGGAGTAGTTATGGAAACCATCATAATAAAACATACCTAATTCTCTGGCAGACTGGTGCAATATTCGGTAACAGAAACAACACATCCATGTTGTGAAGTATGTTCAATAGAATTGATAACATTTATCAGAGCTTAAAAGATACGACTGTTCGTAGTGAATAACAAATAGGAAATTGCAACGGTAACCTGGAACGTCGCCTTTAGCAATATCGTGACGTTTGATGTTGGTGACGTTAATTATATCAGTCTAAGCGTATTGTTTAATATTACAGTTGTTGTTATCACTCGTACTTGGGAACTTTCAACTGTATATCTCCTGTTTTGCACCTTCCACCACGGTCTTTGCCTGCATTTCGGCGGTGTACCTTGTATATTATTTATGATGCAGATCATAAACTCATCCCATTCTTTGTAGAATACGCCTTCTTTTGAAGTCATTTGAAATATAGCGTCTTTTGCACCGGCCTTAAAATACTCAATTTAATACATTATTAAATTATTCCTTTGTAATTTTCTTTACATTTATATCGTTTTTTTTAATTGTAATAAAATATATTCAATTAGAAAAATGAATCATATTTATGCGTATTAGCAGCTGAGAGTCGCAATAATAAACTTATATTTATGTTGACAGTTTATGTTTTTGCTGTCTCTTCTCGTACGTCAACTTTGTAATACAACAATCTCAGACATTACTGTCCCTTTGTTAAAATCACCTTATGCAATAAGCTCTATCATAAGTATGACATAGACTTTTGTATGCATACTTTACATATTTATTCAAGATGCAAAATTAAACAAACACAGACATAAATCGAATAATCATATAGATTCACCAGGATATTTCAAGGCGCTGCAGATGTAAGCTTGACATCGTATCTGACATTACGGGTCTTTGTCTTGTCCGGTAGCCTAGTGCTTAGAGCGTCCGCCTCGGACGTGGGTTCGATCCCCGGCCGAGTCATACCAAAGACTTACAAAATGGTTGGCGCTCAGCATTAAGAGGTTAGTGTTAGGACTGGTCGACCTGATGTCAGGATAAAGGGTGTGACATCATGCTACATGTCTGCAGCATGATGCCCCAGTGCTAGATATCACTATAAACTGTCACACTGCTGACATCGTAACAATATAACTGAAAAATTGTTAAAGCTACGTCAAAAATCCAAATCACACACACATACACACACTTTGTCTTGTACGGTCAAGTTTTATACTTGACTGCATTCGCTGATGTTAAAAATATCACCAACTGTTGTATATGTGAGACTTTCGTAATACTTTGCTTATCTTTTCTTCCTACGAGTATGTGTTGTTGTTTTGGATTTAACGCCTTTCCTCATCTTATGGGAGGGTATACATGGAGGCCAGTATGATTGGTAAAGGAAGAGTCTTGGGACGATGACGACTTTAGTATTTGAAATTCTTACTGAAAATAAAGGTAATGAGAGTTACAAGGCGAGTAATAAATAAGGGAGACAAACTGTGCGACGATTATTTCTAGCATAAGACAGAATTGTGTCCCTTGAACATCTTCCTGAGAGATTACTACTTGAAGTCGGCATGGTATCTTGAGAAAAGACCTGGTCGCCCGACGAACACACAACAGTTCATCAACTTAAGAAAGACTGATATTTGAAGAGAAATATATGCATTCAGTGATGACATACATTCATAGAATGAAATAGGTGTGTTATAGGGAATAAATATTATCATCCAATGACCACACGATTTAAATTAGTTACAGTCTGGTATGTGAAGTGATAACTGACCCATTCAATGACCACACACAATTAATATTAGTAAAATCGTAATATGTGAAGATAACTGTATTGTATCCGGGCGCCAAGGCGAACTCATTTGCATTTATACAACTGGGAGTTGGCAACAAATGTTAGAGGACAAGAAGTATATGTTGAATATAAAAATATTTCCAACTCACGAAAATGGATTTGTTATGACGTTCTACATTTAAGTACTGAAGATAGAACCCAAATGTACTATATGAATCTTAAAACTCGTTAATTAGTACTTTGAATTTACCTGCCATACGCTCTATACTCTACACTGGCTTGCTGGATTCTGATTCGGACTTTCCCAGGCCTTAAATACCGTACGGTTGGAATTTAACTGGAACATTGGCTAAAGTTGGAAGACTGGTAGAAACGTGTTTGATATGAAGAACTTTGAAAACCCTAACTCGTCTTGCTACAAGTAAACGTATATATATATATATATATATATATATATATATATATATATATATATATATATATATATATATATATATTTCATGAAATTATCATCAGAAGAAATAATTTATTGAAAAGTTATTTTAAAATTCGTTGCTGAATTAGAATTTGGCAACTCAAATCGACCTCAACTCGGAAGCAAAATTTTCTGGACTTATGTGCATTCTCAGCGAGTTATAAACAGCAATAGCAGCGACCTACGAAGGCAACACACTGTCATGGATACAAATAACTCCAGTATTTTGTATTAGAATCGGTGACCGCTATCAATACCATCGCAGTTCACTAAATATTTGATCTGCAATCGTCTCCAATTCATAGAATGTTGCCTTATCATGTTATGCTGGCAAAAAATAGTCCTTCTAAAACATTAGTAGGTCAACATATTATGTGTTATCAGCTGATATTTCTGGAGACCCATGCAACTAACATTTTTCTTCGTAATCGAAAAATATTCATGCAAAAACAACCATTTGTATAGCTGTGTAATCATAGTTAGATTCTAGTGTTTGAAGAAGAGTCATCATTTACCGTACAGTATGATTAGCAGAAAAAAACGTCTTGTACAATAAAACTGTCGATCAAACTTTCAAACATTTTCCCAGGACAAGAGGTTTCAGAAAATTAACTTGTCCGACCCTTTATTTTCTCTTGTAAAAGAAGTTGACTTTTATCGCCAAGGCTGGACGAGATGTAGACAAAAAAACAATATATAACATTTTTTATTCAAAGGGATTAAATGTTATGGCTTTGTTATTGTCAAGGTGTCCGATATACGCCATTTCTTGCTCACTCATAATATTGTTTTGACCTTTTCTCGGTGTTCTTCTAGTAAGTCATACCACATGCTGGGTTTGCTTCGTACTGTCTTGAGATGAAAATAGGGTAGGAATATGCAAGTAATGTTGGTAATTATATATTTGTGTAATAAAGTCTAGAAAGGCAGAAGATAATACAGAGAAGAAAGAAGAAATGTATGCTAGTTATGGTGTTATAAATAAACGAAGAATACATTTTTTATTTCCTTTTTATTATGTTCTCATTTCCTTTAATTATATATTCATATTCACAATTTAAGATATCTACAGTGATACCGATATGAATTCATTATCATTTTACAAAAGTTAATAAAATATGAATTTCACAAATTTCACATGTGATTAAGAATAACATTCTTATTATAGCTATTTAGAGAAGATTTGAATTTAATAAAATAATATTGCTTGTATTATCACAATGTAAAAGACTATGGGAAGATATGTATTGAATACTAATATGTAGACTCTAAAAAGTAGATTTTAGTACTTCTAAAATCTGGTCAAACAAAAATATGGGTTTCTAAACTTTGGTTTATTAAGAAATATTAAAATCCTGTCAAACTAGATTTATAAATGTTTGAAATGAAATACAAAATTACTTTTTTAAACAAGTATCTCTCGAAATCAAAATATGGACAAATCCAAAATCTTGACAAACCACAGATCTAGAATTATGATGATTGTTATATAAGTGTGCAAAAAAAAAAAAAAAAAAAAAAAAAAAGTTCAGAAATAGTTTTCCAGATTTTAATTTGTCCAAAGTATGATTATATCACACTGAAAAACATGATTCAGAATCAAAATTAATGCGTTATCTTACAAAGAACATTGATCACACTTGTTTGTATGCGGAAAGACAATTTTCCATTTACACAAACAACTGAAAAATAAGAAGCAAATGAGTGATTTAGCAACACTGTAAAACAGTAATATACCTACCACGATTGAATGTACATTGTCAAGTATAAATTACAAAGCACTGCTGTAACTACTATCGCAGGCTCCGCTTTCCTTTTATCGGTACATATTAAATAACAATCTTGAACACACTTCCCAGTCATGAAGAACTGATGCAATAACACTAATTGACGATAATTCACATCACAGGAGCACTTGGAATCAAACGTTTGTCGACCACACTTCACATTGGTAAATATAAAACATCTGGAATAATGATCGCTGAGCACACATTACATTTACCAAGCAATGCAGGAATAGGAATCGTTGACCAGACTTCAGAATCACAAAGCTTTGCTGGAATTATACTTTTACACTCACTTCACACCAAGAACTGAAAAATGGCAAGCTGATTAGTGATTTAGCGATACTGTAATACACCTACAACGATTCAATGTACATTGTTAGACATCCGGAATTAGACAATTTCCTGGCAGAAAGCAAATGTACCAATTAACACGTATTATGTCATTGAAAAGGAGTACAACTGGAACTAATTTTATTACCGCTACTGGTAATAAAACGAAAACCACTGATACTAGTTTTATTAAAAAACTACAAGTTATAAAACGTGTACCCTTAATTCTGTTGTTACAAACAAATAATAATGATAATAATGACAATATTATTATAAAAATAACGTTATTAATGTAAAAAAAAGCAACGCAAGTAATAACTACAATTAAACTGAAAATAATAATGATAATACTACTAATAATAATAGCAATAATAATATTAATAATGATAATAACAATTACTATTATTATTACGATTATTAGAGCTATTAGTACCATTAGTTGATTATTAATAATATTAATTGTTACTGACTTTGAATAAAAATTGTAATAATAATAAATGTTGTAATTATTTATTATTATTGTTATTAGATTTATTATTTTATCATTATTATTATCTAAGGAATTCCTTTAAAAAATTATATGCATCCCATTAAATAAATAATCATAAATATGTCCACAGATGTATGTACTCATTTACGTACGTTTATCTTTACCAACTGCTTCGTATTCCTTGTGTGTTGAGATAGTTTGGTATGTAAGCGACTAGTCCGGGTTTCCTCTGACCCTTGCCACCCCATTTTTGATATTTGGACATTACAGTCGGCGTCTAAATTCAAAGTCCACTACCAGTCAAAAAGTTGGAATTCGCCGACACCAGCTGGAGTCGGTATAGGATAGCCGCTTTCTAGCCCGCCTAGAAAACTCGAACGACCTCTCATTGTCATATACTTGAATGAGATCGATAGGAATATGATTTGTTTTTACAGAATCCATGTCATATGTCAGCACTGATGTACATACGACTCGACTGTCAGGCACTGCAAGAATACGAATCGTTGATCACACTTCACAATCACAAAGCACGGCTGGAATTATAATTTTACACTTCACTTCACAATAATATAGATGTAGAACACATGTTTATTCTCAATGATGATCCTTGAATGATTGGTGAAAGACCAAGCTGCACGAATCCAAGAATATTTCTTGAATGACAGTCAGTGAGACACATAATTCAGAATGAAGACTGATGTGGCTAAGAACATTGATCACATTGGTCTGCCGAAAGACAATTTTCCATTTAAACGAAAAACTGAAAAATGGGAAGCGGATTAGTGACTTAGCAATACGGTAATACAGTAATACACCTACAACGATTCTAAAACGTTGTTAGACATCCGTTATTAGACAACTTCCGGGCAGAAAACAAATTTACCAATTAACACGTATTATGTCATTGAAAAGGATTACCACTGGTACTAATTGTATTACCGCTACTGGTAATACAACGAATACCACTGATACTAGTTTTATTAAAAACTACAAGTTATTTAACGTCTACCCTTAATTCTACTGTTATTACAAACAACAACAACAATAATAATAATAATAATAATAATAATAATAATTATAATAATACTAATGAAAATATTAATATAATAATAACGTTATTACTGCTAAGTAAAACACGCTAATAATAACTACAATTAAATTGAAAATAATAATGATACTACTACAAATAAGAGCAATAATAATATTTATAATGATAATAACAATTACTATTAGTATTACTATTATTATTGCTATTAATACCATTAAATAATTATTATTAATATTTATTTTTACTGGCGTTAATTAAATAGTAATTGTAATAATAACAAATATTGTACTTATTTATTATTATTGTTATTAGATTTATTATTTGTATTATTATTATGCAAAATCCTGAATGACAAAAGATGGCCAGAGAAGGTTGATAAAATTCAGCCGCACAACCTAATCCTGGAAGCACTTCACAAATTTCACTTTCCATTAGAGTTGAATGTCAAAGGTCACACTGAGTCATAAAGCACTGCTGGAGCTGCTATGGTGGGCACAACTTCACACTTATATGTACGTATTTAATAACAATCTTTGACGCACTTCCAAATCATAACTACCTGATGCAATAACACTATTTGATGATGTTTCACATCACAGGAACACTTTCTCGACCACACTTCACATTACTAAGACATCACCCAAATGTAAAACATCCTGAATAACAATCGCTGAGCACACTTTATTTATTTATCAAGCACTGCAGGAATACGAATCTTTGACCACACTTCAGAATTACAAAGCACTGCTGGAATTTTATACTTCACTTCACAATAAATTAGATGTATAACACATGTTTATTCTCGATGATGATCCTTGAATGATTTTTAAAAGTCATTGCTACACGAATCCACAAATATTACTGAATGATAATCTCTGAAACAATTGATTCTGAATGAAAACTGATGTGGCTAAAATATTGATCATACTTGTCTGCGGAAAGACAATTTTCCATTTACACCAAAAACTAGAAAAATGGGTAGCGGATTAGTGATTTAACAATAGTGTAATACAGTAATATACTTACTACGATAGACATCCGTCATTAGACAATTTCCGGCAGAAAACAAATTTAACCATTAGCACGTACGATGTCATTCAAAAGGAGTACCAATAGTACTATTATTAGCACCACTACGGGTAATAAAACGAATACCACTAATACTAGTTTTCTTAAAAACTACAAGTTATTAAACGAGTACCCTTAATACTATTATTACTGCAAACACAGATAACAATAATGTCAATATTATTATAATAATAACGTCCATAATGTTAAGAAAAACAACGCTAATAATAACTACAATTAGCGTTGAACATAATAATGATAATAATACTGCTAATAATAGCTGCAATAATAATAATAATAATTTCTACTATTATTACTATTATTATTGCTATTAATAACATTATTTAATTATTAATAGCATCAATTAATTATGAAGAATATTAATTAAATAGAAATATTAATAATAATACATATTTTAAATATTCATTCTTGTTTTTAATTGATTTATTATGACTTTTTATTATTTTTATTCTATTATTTTCTAAAGATTTTCTTAACAAAGAAATAAATAAGCATAAATATGTCCACAGATGTATGGACTCATATATTTACCATCTACTCCGTATCGCTTCTATGTTGGCATAGTTTGGTATGTAAGCGACTCGTCCGAGTTTCCTCTCACCCTTGCCACCCCATGTTTGACTTTTGGACATTTCTGTTGGCGTGTGGGATCAGAGTCCACTGCCTATCAAAAAATTGGAATTCGCCGATACCATCTGGTTTCGCCATTGCGTAGCAGCTTTATGGCCGGCATAGAAAACTTCAGCGATCTTTCATCGCGATATGCCTGCATGATATCGATATGAATATGATTTATTTTCTCAGAAACTGCGAGCATATCTATCTTTATATATGTTGCGAGATTTTTATAGTCATGTGACTCGGGATGCAAATGGCGAGATTCAGGTCAAATTTCATCAGCGATATACTTCTGTCTCATCTTTCAGCCGTGTCAGCGCTCATTAAAGATATTATGAATGCTATGACCGCTAGTTTTGAGACAATAAATAATATTTTTATCGATTTCAAACTGATAAATCTCGATGAATGGCGTTCAAGTTTGCTAGACCTGCTAGAAAGTGGCTACCCTATGCCGACTCCGTATTGCTTGTGTCTTGACATGGTTTGGTATGTAAGCGAATGGACTATTCGGACTGACCTTTCTCTGACCCTTTCCACGCCATTTTTGGCATTTGGACATTTCTGTTGGCGTGTAGGGTCAGACTCCACTGCCAGTCAAAACGACTGAATTCGCAGATACCATTTTGTGTCGGCATAGGATAGCCGCTTTCTAGCCGGCTGATGTGGCTAAGGACATTGATCACACATGTTTGGAATGGGGTCAATTTGTTGAGTAGAAACTGCGATAACAATCGGTCATAGAAAAAATAATTGGTTAATTACATTCCATATTTAAGAAATAAATTATTAGATTTTTGAAGGTAGGTACCTCGATTGGATAGGATTATCACCTGTTAAAATATTAATTATAGACATTAGATATTACAGCAATTAAGACCATTTTCTTTTCAACGTTGCCAGGCCCCGATCAAAGAATTCCGTGTGTTGGCTTATTATTTTCTACCAAAATGTGAAAATCACCAAAGATTTTATTCTCCCGGTGGTATCATGTTAAGAAGAGAATGATATATTGTCTCGGACTGCAAGAAGGAATCTTCAATTAAAATGTATGTCCACGTGGATATTTAGGTGTATTTGCACAGATTAAATTAAATCTAAATTTTCTAATAAACGCCTTGAAAGGTGTGCAATCAAATTGTAAAACTTTACCCCGATTTGCGAAATAATTTGTACTGACTATCTACATGACCTGTACTGAATAACTAAATGACATGTACGACTTGTATTTTAATTGAAGAATAACATACAAACATACAAAGAGTTTAAAACAAAATATTAATTATTATGCCTGCAAAACGTACCTAATGGAAATAGCAATTTCAAGAATCAACACTTACGTCTTTTCTTCTTTGAGTTTCCTGTTGAATCTGCCATAGCCATAGTTGGGATACTTGTCTACAAATAAAGCAGTATAATTACTGAAATCAAGTGATCAGTCAACTAGATGCAATAGTACGTTTAGCTGGGGAACAATACGTTTATATACCAAAACTTATGGAAAATGTGCCAACTTTTCAGCTAACCAATCCTAGCAGATGTTACGGTTCAGTGACTTTGACATCAGCGGTTGGCATTTCCTGAGTATGTTAGGTAAGCTACCTTCAGCTGATTGCTGCTATTATTGTGACACATCACTACTTGGAGATTTGAATTCTTAACAAAAAAATGAGTATATTTACCTAATTGAATAACTTCAGCTCTTTGTTCCATGTTTTGAGTTAAGCTTCAAAATTGTATTTGAGATAAGCTCTAAATGTTTATAATCCTTTGTTCCTAACAGGAAATACAATCATGGAACGTCATTATAGCCCAAAGCAATGTGCTATTGCCGTTTGTGCATTTACGCCAAATACAAATTCTCAGCTTATTTATGTGTTTGCATGTCAAAGTGGATACTATACATGTGAACCGATTCGAAATAATATACATAAGATTATTACAATATAATATTACGTGTATGAAAACTTCCATATGTAGAATAGGTTCTTTTTATATTAATCTTATTCTATGTCAATTTCTAGTGGTACCGCAATTCACTGTTATCAATGTGCGACTTTACATCTAAAGAATAAAAATGTATCTTTCCAGCATAAAATTGCGATTTCCATAGACTAAAGAGATATATTGAACAATTTTTCCACAAACACAAATTGAATGTACGAATGAACATAACACATATCACGGTCATGTTGCACGCACGATTGGAACTTTGGTAAATGGAGAACTCGCCCCATGGATAACCCACCCAACGTATCAATAAAAGTCTCCGAAGGGTGGTTGGAGAAGTCGAATTTTTATTTGTTGGAGAGAGACAGACAGACATACTATTTGTAACAGTAAACATGTGTTGACACTTGTGAATGTAATTACTTCCAATCCATATACCGTATATTTTGTACCAGCAGTAAATATTTTCCATTATACTAAGTTTGTCCTTCTAAGGCCGTACTGTTAAGTGACTTAAATAGATATTAGTTTTCAATAAAAAATAACCATACAGATAAAGCAAACATGTAAAATTGCATTTATTTATTAGCATAGATTTTTCTAGCTGTCAGTCTTTTCCATGTCCTATTCCTTATCTCGACATGACCAGTAATTAAATGTAGTGTTTATATTTATTTTTTGTCAGCAGTGAATATTCGGTGTCATCTTGTCTTGACACATTTGAGGACCCAAAAAGTCCATAGGATGAATCATTTTCGTCTGGACGTTTTTTGATGACATTTAAGGTGCCAAACATTTCACGATCATGATTGATTTGTTTAAGATATGTTACTATTTATATGTAAAACAAAGGCGCCCTCATGACTACATTGATATAAATTTTTGTGGGGGGAGCACCAGCCAGTAGCCCCCCCCCCCCCCGTCCGAAAGAAAGGAAAGTGTTTATATGTGTGTGTTTTCCCCCAGGTGTGTTATATGACTTTTTAAGAAAAGAATTCCGATCAAAAATTTATTTTGAAATAATTTTTGACGGGGTATTTGTTTTATTACCTAGTGTTTTCTACAGGGTAGTTCTTCTGAGTTGGTTTATATCAACTTACTCGAAGTCCCATTTCTGATTTTCTAGTTGACCTTGGCTATGTGTATATTGCTATATGTATGTGTGCTATATATAGTTTTCTTTGTAGGGACAGCCAGTTATTTCAAATTTTAACCCAGTTGTCTTACAATCTTATACTTTATTAATGGTTATATTTATTTCAAATTTGAAATTTGGCGAAGAAACGTTGGACTATTGTTTTTGAAAGAAAAAAGAAGCTGTTGTTTTATGTGTGTATTAGTCTGTATTGTTCTTCGCTTAAATTAATATGATTAGGTCGGTTGGGCTCGAGCAGGGGTCCACACTTTCTTTATTTACTGTATTTCTCCCTGCTCGAGTTAGTCCGCCTTTATTTATTTAAGATTATGTTCCAAAAAAATCCCAAAAGGTACTTTTTTATTTATTTCCGGCTAAATGGGATAGATACACAGTAAGGGAGCTGTGTAACAGAGACAGGGTGAATTAGGTCGAGAGTATATACCAGTAGTTATTTCTTTGTGTTGTACGCCTGAGTTTCTCACCTGGGGGATATTTCCATAACTCTTTCACGGCCCTGTTAACTTCGCGTAGCGCCATGTGACGTAGCCCCGTGACTTCATTATCTCGTACTTCCCCCATTAGGGATCCATGTTCCTCTCTGTTTTTCTCATTTCTTATACCCATTAAGAATGAGAGAATGATGGGGGGGGGGGAAGAAGAAAAAAAAAAGATTTATTTAGGTTTAGGAAGTTATATGACGGGAAGATTTGAGAGTCATAATAACAATTTATGTGCGCGATCTTTCTACAAATATTCAGTTTTAGGAAGTTATATGACTGGGAGATTTTCATATATACTTGTTAAATGTCTGAAATGTAAATTGCGATTGAAATACAGAATTGAAGTTTTTTTTTAAATATTTTTTTTTTTTATTTTTTATTTTTAATTTTTGTTTCTTTTATTTTATTTCCCTATCACTATGATCTGGTCACAGGCTTTCATTGTGTATATAATATAGTCAGTTATTTTATATAGTGTTTCTTTGTCAAATCTCCCATCTAAATATAGTAAGTTTTCTTTTCTATATCTGTCGTTCTTACTAATTATCTCTATAACTCAAAGTGTCTCTACTTTTCTTTTTCGCACTGAATCACCGCTTCGGTGGCCTAGTGGTTAGAGCGTCCGCCTCGGATGAGTGAGGTCGTGGGTTCGATCCCCGGCTCAGTCATACCAAAGACTTATAAAAATGGTGCTAACAGCTGCCTCGCTTGGCGCTCAGCATTAAGAGGTTAGTGTTAGGACTGGTCGGCCTGGTGTCAGGATAATGTGGCTGGGTGGGACATCATGCTACACGTCTGCAGCATGATGCTCCAGTGCTAGACATCACTACAAACCGACACACTGCAGACATCGTAGCGATATGACTGAAATATTGTTAAAGCTACGTTAAAAATCCAAATCACTCTCACACACATTCTCGCACTGAATGATAACATGATGTTTGCTAAAAATAATTTTTTTACACAGTGGACAATTTGGCGATACAAGGACCATATGCCGTTGCACTGCAGTATCTCCCGTCAACCATGCATGATGCATGTATTTGAAGCAGAGGCTTTGTATTTTAAGGTAGTTAAGTTTAACCCAGTGCCCCCATGCTCTTTCCCAATTAATATATAGATTATCTTCTACTTTATTTTTTTATACTTTTTGTAGGTATTTCCCTTATCCATTTGTATGTAAGTTTATCATCTAGTTCACATAGGTCTTTATATATATATACTTTAAGGTCCGTACCCATATATCGGTTGACCATTTACAAAATAATGTATCTCCTCACGGTTAATCAAACCCCTTGCACACTAGCAAAGCTTGCATTAATTTGTTAGCAAATAACAAATAACATATTTTGATTATATATTTCTTGTTTAATAGCAACAGGTGTGTCAAACCTTATAATATCTCCAAAATACAAACTTTGGTCCAAAACTAACAGTATTGTCTATTGTTCAATAACAACATGTTTTATGAAGCTATACAAGGTCAAGGGTCAGGCTGACTTTGTTGCGTGCCGACTCTATAATGGACCGAGTATGTAATGGAGACATTTCTTAATTAACTTTGGTTGGGCCGAATCTGTAATGGACCAACTTTGTTATGGACACTACATTGGCAGCATAAATAGCGAAACAATCATACATTGTTATATCGTCTGCAATGTGAATTGGGATCCTTGATAAAATTTGTGCAATCATTTGCATGCTGTAGCAACTTCAACTCTTCTCTGATGTTTGGAACTTCAATACCTTTAATTTTGTTGTTTAGGCTTATTTTTATACCTAGGGTTTTCTATTGGTATTATATATAATATCATTGATATGGGGGCACCCTTGCCTCACCGATCTTTTAATATTGAATTTCCCTGTACATGTTGTCCAGAATTAGTGGTGGAGGAAGAACCCGGCAAAACCCCGGAAAGAACCACCGACCCACGAGAAGCTACTGGCAAACTTTCTCACATACTCACACTGGCCGAATCCGAGACTCGAACCCACGCAGACAAAGGTGAGATGGCAGTGGTCGGTAATGGAGAGCGCTTTCGACCACTTGGAAACTCGGGGACCCACAGTATCTTTGTATGTGTGAATACATGTATATGTATGTACGCATTGTATGTACGTATGCGTGAATGTACCTGTAGGTATGTGTATATGTCTATATGTATGTATGCGTGTGTGTGTATGTATGTATGTATGTATGCATGTATGTATGTACGTACGTACGTATGTATGTATGCATGTATGTATGTATGTTTGTATGTATGTATGTATGTATGTATGTATGTATGCATGCACGTATGTACGCATGCATGCATGCATATGTATGTATGTATGTATGTATGTATGTATGTATGTATGTATGTATGCATGCATGTATGTATGTATGTATGTATGTATGTATGTATGTATGCATATGTATGTATGCATGCATGCATGTATGTATGTATGTATGTATGTATGTGTGCGTGTGTGCGTGTGTGCGCGCGTGCGTGCGTGTATGTGTATCTGTATGTATGTATGTATGGATGCATGCATAGGTATATATGTATGCATGCATGCATATGTATGTATGTATGTATGTATGTATGTATGTATGCATGCATGCATGCATATGTATATATGTATGTATGTATATAAATTGAGTCCCAGACCCTTTTACGTGTCATATGGGATATAATTTGATAGCTTTTAGAGTTACTTTTCTTTCTAGTACAAGGACGCAATAAAATAACCGTGTTTTTTTATTCATAATGACTGATGATACAGTTGGTTTAATTTGGGCTTTGTGTGGTTTAACGCATTTTTTGAGAAAAAATAGGCTATTCAAGGCGGCCAGTATGTATGGTGGAGGAAGAATAGGAAAAGACCAAGGAAAGAGCCACTGACCCATGGGAAGTTAATGACAAGCTTTCCCACATACCTACATTAATCGAGCCGAGACTCGAACTCACGCGAACCGACGTGTTGTGTGAGTGATCGCTATCTATAAATTCATCAGAGCAGCAATACCATTATCAGTGATATGTAATGGATGAAGTCCTGACTAATTCGTTATGTAAGAAAACTAAATTTTATTGGTCTGAAATATGTCAGGAAGACTTTGATAAGTCACAGACCATGCTCAAGAGTGCACGTGTTCTTTTAGCTCCAAATGTCAATTATTAAAACGTATGTTGATGAAAGCAATGTTAGGGTTGGTGGAGTACTGCTTCAGGAAGACAACAATAGTGTGGATCATCTAGATGGCTATTTTACCAGAAATTGAACAAATACCAGATACATTATTCCATAATGGAAAATAATATTTGGATTTAATGTTGGTCCTGCAACACTTCACAATGCATGTTGTATTCAGTGGTCACCGCCCCCCCCCCCCCCTTCCCGACTTTATTAATGAAATGAAAAACAAGAATCAGAAATTGGTAAGACAGAGTTACACATTGACGTTAGGCACGTCAAGGAAAACGAAATTTGATTCCACTTTCACGTGCATAAAAATACTGTATATATGCATATATATATATATATATATATATATATATATATATATATATATATATATATATATATATATGCGCGAATTCGGATATAACGCGGTCGTGGTATGGCTCCCGAAAATTTCTATATTTATTCGCATATGAAAAAAATATTTGTTGCTCAAAGTACATGAAATAATGTATACAAACTTTATTATCATTTTGGGGAAGAGATCGCGTATGAATTCGAATTTAATATGATCGTGGCGTGGTTACTGCAATTGTAAATTTTTTCTCGCGCCAGAAATATCCTTCTAGAACAAATATGTGTTTTTCATTTGGTTCTGGAACTACGTCTTAGCGTTGTATATAAGAAATGTGTACTTGAGGAGAATTATACATTCGTAAGACTAAACACCAGTCTTGGAAGATATACAGTTTTATCTAATTGAAATAATTTATTTATTTATTTAAATCATTCTTTGGAATTACAAGGTGCTCGAACTATTCAGACTATTTGGAATTATAACAGTTACGGAATTAACGTGAACTCATTTAAACACATTTTTGAACTATATCCCAATTGTAACTCATTCACTACTAATGGTATAGTAGTGCATTAAAGAACATAAGTCGAAACACCACTGGAACTAATTTTGACTACTCGATAATTTTGGACTTGATATAGCATTTAGGGCCGTCTAGGATTTCAATCACCATACTGTACGTTTTTTTGTACATTTCACTTTGTGTTTTATGGACATAACTTTTATCTTCAGTGGTACAAAACTTGTTAGTTTTAACGTTTTCTTTGGACTTAGCTTACGATCATAGAGTCATAGCTAAACTCATCATGTCCATACTGCCAAGGAAAGGAAAATATACGGTGTATACGCTAACTGCATGTCCTAAACTTCAAAGAAATAACCCTCGAAGAATAAATGTAGCTAGGCATGGCTGATTATACAACTAGTGGAGGAAGAACCCGTGGTAAATCCGGGTAAGAAAAACATATCCCCGCGAAGCTATTGGCAAGCTTTCTCACATACCCACATTTGACAAGACCGAATCTCGAACCCACCATGACATATGTGATCAGTAAAGGCGAACGCTTTAAACCACTCGGCCACACGGACCGAAATAAATAAATAAATAAATGAATAAATAAATAAATAAATATCCAACACGATGCAATGGCAATTACACGAGGAAGGGAAGTGCTGTAACTAGACGTGTTACATCTAGAGAGAGAAGTTTGTCGACAAAGAAAATGGTGAAAAAGTAAAAATAAGAAATTGTAATGCAGTCAAATAAATTATAGAATATTATGATACGGTCAGGTTGTTGTTTTACGACTGTAGTCACGTTTTTGATATCCGCTGAGCCGAGGATACTAGGGACTGAACATTAGCATGGGTCTCTGATGTGAAGACAGCCTATTATAATCAACATGGACCTATCGTGTTAAGATAGCCTATAATAATTAATATGGGTATATGGTGTGTAGACGGCCTATTATAATTAATACGGGACCATGCTGACATCTTGTTATAATTAGCATATTTCAATGATATGGAGACCCCTTATTATAATTAACATGGGTCTATGACGTTTTATCTAAGGTGATACTTCCTCAAAATGGACAATTTCATAAATTTAATAATATTTAGGACAATTTGAAAACAGGAGAAATGATTGAACAAATGATGTAAAAGTTTACTGTGACGAGACATACAATGGTATTTTGAAGGGTTTTGGCCATGTGAAGATATTCAGTGCGGACGAACTGTTGCAGTTTACGAACTGTATTTAGACGAACTTTCATGCAGCGATACATTTCTATTGAGGATCCATCAACAAGAAATAATTTCTTACATTATAAAATAGCTAGATATCTACTAGGTACCTGGCTAGCTAGCATAGCTATAGACAGGAAAAAAAAAGAAACACAGAACCTAGTACAATAGCTATTTGGTACCTGGCAACCTAGCTAGATAGATACTAAATACATCGCTGCCTAGCTATATAACTACTTGGTACCTGGCTACCTATCTTAGCTATGGACCCCCCGGGTTCTTCCTCCACCATTAATACTGGCCGCCATGCATAGCCTATCGTGTGCTGAAAAATGGCGTTAACCCCACAACAACAACAGCTATGGACCTACAAAGAAGCATATAATTGCACAGGACAACAATGGAAGTTACAACGCTAGTGGAATGTCAAAACTGTCAGACTGTACTCGGTTAATCAAAAATTTTCTCTCCTTTTATTCTATTTGTTCTCGAGCAGCAGATGTCGTGTTCAACACCAACACCTATCAAATGATCATTAATACAGCTTGTACTAAAATGTTTATGAAGTAGTTTTGTTTATGTTTGTAGTCGTATGTCCGAAACTTAGATCTCCATCATTATCCTTGAGTTTAGTTTGGTTTCACCTAACAAGCAATAAATATCATGAAAACTGCACTAAAAATGGAACAGCTGCTTCAAGCCGGTTAAGCGATAGCGGCCATCTTGTTTCCCTCACCTTGTTCTTCTTATCAGTAATGTAAAGTATTAATATGTAGATATGTATGTATGTCATTAAATCCATTTATACCATTGTAAATGTTATTAAATATGATTGAAGATACTACGACCAGTAATAATAATAAATTATTATTATTATTATTATTATTATTATTATTATTGTGTAAAATATTTTCACATCTGAGTACAGTTTGTGGTCTTTTTACAATTTATGTATCATTCACTCTATCTCACATTTCTGACATGACGTCTCTCTCTCTCTCTCTCTCTCTCTCTCTCTCCTACATTTCTGCCGTAACGACACAGCTCCCACCCAAGCATCAGTAAGTTCCCAATGATATATGCCTCGCAAGACGGTTTTCACGCGTTACTCTTTCCATGTGGTGATGCTGCTTTACACGCATGCGTGGGTAATTCAAATCTGAGGTCAACAGCCGATGAATACATAGGTGTTCTGTTCTGACAGGGATTTATACTAAAACTTTATGTGTTCTAAAGGATTTAAAGCTGTGGATCATTAGAAGAGGGGTTATACTTACCGTCTGGATACAAAGGTTAGTCTAAATAAATTTATTAATTAATAGCGCGCGGTCCGATCATCCGAATATGCATAGTGCGGACGGCTCAGCACGAGTGATGCAGAATAACGTTGGTCTCCGCCGCCAGTCAAAAAAAAAAAAAAAAAAAAAAGGTGGAGAACAACTTGCTGGTCTACCTAATGACTGGGTGCATCGGGCACTTGATCACATGCATGACATATTTTTCGCTTGCAGCCTCTGCAAGAGACAACTGTCCGATGGGGGGGGGGAGGTCGGACGAATTAACTCTACAGAGTAGCTGGGTCTTCCGAAAGCTTTGTACCAAGAGAATCTGGAAGGAGAACACCACAAAGACGAAACTTATCAATTTTTTTTATTATTTTTTTTTTAAATATTGTGTTTCGCACGTTTTTATGCCAAGGGCAGTTATTGTATCAATATGATATCGAACAGAAGCTTTTCGTCAAAAATTATTATTGAGATTTGAAATTGTAGACGTGTGCTAAGGAACTAATTTGAATTGATTTTATATTGGATACATTTGTTAGCTATTAAACTTGGACTTGTTCTATGTACCTAGAATGTCGGCTGACTAGAGGCTTTGGAATAGCTAAATTGTAATACACGCCTTCTGCGGTATTATTTATAATACCGTAACTATAGATGTATATATATATATATATATATATATATATATATATATATATATATATATATATATATATATATATATATATACAGAAAAATGCATATCAGCACTTATCATAATGATGATGCTGATTATTATTTTTATTATTATTATTATTAAATTTAGATCCTTTAAACACAATGATACTAGTACAATTCCGATGACTAATTTAGCAATGTTTTAGGGTTACCCTTAAATATGTTTGTTTGATTACTGTGCAGCATATAACTGTAACTCAACTATATCAGAAATATGGTTTAATAAATGCGTTCATATATATTATTTTTTATAAATGCGATCTTCCTTTGTTTTGCACTAGAACTTCTTTTTGTGCCCCATGATGTATGGACATGTATCATGGGCCAGTGGCCAATTATTATTATTATTATTATTATTATTATTATTATTATTATGATTAGATAGATTCTGAATCTGCACAACGGCTGGTTGAGAACGAAAGACTTTCAGAGAAGAACTAATCCAAGGTCTTCAGTAAAATTTTAATTTGGATAGTAACCTTGATGGCCAATATTGGGAAAGGATTGCACAATGTACGGACATAAGAAGCGGTTGACCCTAGTCTGGTTTCAGAATTCACAGGCGAAACAGAGATAACGACAACAGCAGCAGGGTTCCCGCCCAGAATCCATGTCATCCCCTGAAATGCCAATTGAATCATACCTCATCTCTTTCTAAAATAGGGATATTACAAAATCAAAAGGTGATAAAGAAATAAATAATCATGTTAAGAAACAAATGCACATAGCTATTAAAGATATAAAGTGTTTCACTGAATTAAATTTAAATTGAAATTTAATCATGAAAAAGTTTCATTTTTATTTTTGAGCTACTCTAGTTTGTTTTCTGTCAGAGCTTTATGATTAAACTTTGGAAATCAATTTTATAAACAAATTTTGTCATTAGTACACGAAGTTGAACATGGCGTTAATTTTTTCGATCATATTTCTTTCTTTAATCTTCTACATGCTTGTCTTCTTTGAGCATCCAGTCAACCAGTATACCTAGCTCCATATATCTATCTTACATTATTTCTTTCTGTCGTGAATAGCCCATATTGGTTATGAGGCGATCTGAAAGATCTCCATCTTTTCAGTTGAGTTCCTTTCTCAGTGCTCGTCAGTATTTATTTTTAATCATTTTATGCCAGAATCAGTCGGGACAATGCCTGTTAGGACAGCAGCAAATAACATCGCGTCGGATAGACCACCCAGCACCCCACCGATCCCTTAAAGAATTTAAATGTTTTAATATAAGAATTAAAATTGTTTATATTCTGTAAGCAGCACATGCATCTGAGATGTGTACAATGTACGTCTTCAACACACATGTGTCATTGTACATATAACCACACTCACGATTTGGAATTTGTACATTCAACCACCAGTATTGTGTCATGAAGTGCACAATTTCTCTTAAAGAATTCGTTAGCACAACTAGTCTTGTTATTTATATATCTCACTCCATGTCTATAACTTTATTTCAATTTTCCAAGTGCCATATCTATCTATCTATCTATCTATCTATCTATCTATCTATCTATCTATCTATCTATCTATCTATCTATCTATCTATCTTCATTGATTTATAGATCGATATATCTGTCTGTGGGTGGAAGAGTATATACACTGTAGTCTGTCACTCCCTGCCAGTATGTATGTCTGTATATGTCTGTCGGTCGATTATTATGTATCATATATATATATATATATATATATATATATATATATATATATATATATATATATATATATATATATATCTTCAGTTTACGTTCGATATGTATTCACGTTCTTGGATAACTTCAATATAGGGAAATAATGTCCAGCGTTCCACGAAATTGTAAATCTCAGCGTGTACAATCTTTTGGTTTTTAATCGCATAATACCGTACATCTGCTTGTTAGATTTTTACATTAGGAACTGCTCGTTTTGAACAGTATTTCGCTTTAATTGGCTCTTAACAGGGTGAGATCAATTATATTTGTATGTACTTATAACTGTTGTATTTCTCGACGCGAAAATGTTGGCTACTGTTTGAATTTGCCTAAAATTCTTAGCATAAAGGATGTGTACAGAGAGACACGCATCCATCCATCCATCCATACATATTACATACATACATACATAGATGCATGCATGCATACATACATACATACATACATACATACATTTCTCAAGACGAGTAAGGGTTTTCAAAACATATTCCAAGTTCTCTAAATGTCCAACACATTTCTAATGTCCAACACATCTCTAATGTCCAACACATTTCTAATGTCCAACATATCTCTAATATCCAACACATTTCTAATGTCCAACACATTTCTAAAGCACATCACATCTCTAATGTCCAACACATCTCTAAAGTTCAACACATTTCTAATGTCCATCACATCTCTAATGTCCAACACATCTCTAATGTCTAACACAAAAACGAGAGGACAGTATGTATTTAACCATCCTTGGGTATGTACAGCATCATGCAACACTAAGGTTTTAAGAGTAAATAGAGCAAGACTTTGGCATCTTCTTTAATTTTAGCTTGCAGTTACGTTTGTAATTTATTTATTGTATATTCTGGAAGTATTTGTACCGCATTAACAATTTCACTTGTTAATGAATTTTAAGACGTGCATAGATAATGCTGTAATTTCGGAATTTAAACGTAAAACTTTATTTTCTCGTATCATTCTAACTTTATTAATTTCTTTACTGTATATTTCATCAGGGGTCCATTTTCATGAGTTTGAAATATTTATTTATTCGACATAGGTCCTGTCTTCTGAGAAGATTTGTTTGCAACTCCAAGTTGTATAAATGTAAATGAGTACGCCTTGACGTCAGGATACATTGCAGTTACACAACTTCGTATGGGTGATCATTGCTGATGATTTCTCACCACATATCACATCTTTCGTATTAATGTGTGTGTGTGTGTGATCATTGAATGCGTAATTTTTTTCTTCACATAACATGATTTTACTAATAATTGTGTGTGGCCATTGGATGAGAACAGTTCTCTTCATAGGTCATACTTATTCCATTCTATAAATGTATATGTGATCATTTGCCTTCAAATATCACACGTTTTTTAACTGAAACTCTCAATCTGATGAACTGGGCGAGCATAGTTTTCCACTCTACACCAAACTTCTCTTAGGACGATGTTCAAGGGAGACAACTCTTTTCGGTCGTGAAACAATCACGGATTCCCCCCCCCCCCCCCATAACTGTTAATCCTAACTTCAGTTAATGTTGGCTGCAATAAGTTTAACTGATAAAGTAGTTTTCTGTCATATATTGACCAATATTGTCAATTATACGAATAAAGATAATCTTCTAAGTAGTATCACCCATATCCGCGTATCAACTGAGGAGTGATCAATGGAGTAGGACAGGAATGACAGTAACACCTTTTTCATACGATTTTATTCACATCCTCTCTTGCTACTTTTCCAAGGTACCAATGTTACTCTTGTAACAGTATGGCGGCTATGTGGAATCATGTGACCTCTATTATCATGTCCTGACGTCACGTCGTCATAGTCTCACTCCGCTGGTGTGTATTACATGCAGCGTTTCCACAGCTACGCCATGTTACTCGCGTACAGCCGTTTAATGCACACCTATGGCAAGTAACACAAGATTTGGGACATAAGACGAATGTGCAAAGGGAACAAATGTTCTCCATATGTCAGAACTTCGTTTTTCTCAGGGAATGAGGTTAGTTCTACCATTCATTCAAACAATAATTCGTTCCACACAAAATCGTGGATTTTATCCTATCTGTAACTTAGTAAATGTTCAGGTCACCGTCATCAAATGTAGTTTAATGTACCTAATTCGTTCTAAACACTTCGTCTGAGACGAATTAGGAACTTTAATCTACCTTTAGTAAGACTGGCCATAAAATTAGGCGAGTTACAGATAGGGTAAAATTCGCGATGCTTTTTGAAATGAACTATAGCCAGTATCATTATATAAGAGCGTTAGACCTTGCCTGATACGTTTATTTTTCCAGGTGTTTGGAAATCAAATTCACCTGATATGTTCATTTTTCCAGGTGTTTGGAAATCAAATTCACCTGATATGTTCATTTTTAATGAGGTTAGTTCTACCATTCATTCAAACAATAATTCGTTCCACACAGCATTGGGGATTTTATCCTATCTGTAACTTAGTAAATGTTCAGGTCACCGTCATCAAATGTAGCTTGAAGTGCCTAATTCGTTCTAAATGCTTTATGTGAAACGAACTGTGAACTTTAATCCACCTTTAATGAGATTGACCATAAAATTAGGCGAGTTAGGGTAAAATTCACAATGCTTTGTGGAAAAACTAAAGTCAGGATCTTCATATGAGAGCGTTAGACCTTGCCTGATATGTTTATTTTTCTAGGTGTTTGGAAATTAAATTGACCTGATATGTACATTTTTACAGGGTTTTGAAATTTAAATTGATATGTGTTCATTTTCTCGGGTTTCTGGAAATGCAGATCACCATGGAAAAGAAACTAATACAGCGAGGCATCGTTATATTTGATTTCAAGGGCCAACAAACACATTTCTGGGTCATAGATGATAATACCCTAGTTTAATAAACTGGCCTTAAATTGAAATTAATAGTAGCGATATTTGATTGGTCAAGTTTAAGTCAGACTGGAATTGTATGCTGTCTTTATCATACCAACATGTCTATATGTCATGATTTATATGTACTCTAAATTCCAGTAATCTGATTGACTGAAATCTAAGTTTGAGTTAAAGATGATAAATCATTTTTTTTATTGTCGAGACCTACATTTAAGAACATTAGTGAAACAATGGTCTTTAATTTGCTTGATTTTGGATAAAAACAAGACAATAACATGTTAATAAATTTTAAACGTGAAAGAGGTGAAAAATTCATGGATTGGGAACACAGCAACAAATATGTTTCACACATTTTTACTCGCATCCTCTCTTGGTACTTATCCATAGTACCAATGTTATTCTTATAGCAGTGCGAGTTCAGAATATGGATAATATTTTAATCTGAGTTGAATCAGAACAATTGAATGTGCTAAGCCTAGTGGTAAACATTAAGACGAAATAGTAAGACTTGGCTAAGATTCTTCAAGTGTCATTTTAGCACAATAAAGCGAACTATGGCTTGCTTTAGGTCGCACTCATCTAGCGAGATTCATTTTCGGTCCGTAACCACAATGTATTAAATGTGAGATATTAGTATGAATCATAGACCTAACATAGTGAGGAAAATATAAAGATAGGACACAGTTTGACAATTTCAACTTTTGCTGAACATAGCGTTTAAATACGAAGGCGAAAACCTTTAGTTGTGTTTCCGTTTTCTCAGAATTTCACTTCCTCCTACGCATGCTGTCTGTTTCAACTTCACTTTTGCCGTGAAATCTTCCAAATATTGGGTGATTGCTGTTTCATCTTTCATGGCACTGCAACACAAGTAGATTATTTAGTGCCGAAGCAATTGAAATAAAAGACCTGGCCCAAGGATACACCATGGTAGCCGACACGAGCTGTTGCAATAGTATGATTTGAACACGCGTCCCTTAAGTCGTGAGATTGGCACACTAGCCAATGAGCTACTATGACTCCTACCTCTATTAATCGCATCTTACGACATGCAGTAGCCTTCCACCGGCCTATTCTACATATATAAGCTCAGAAGGGTTTCAGGAAATTATCAAATACTCTTGCCCCATGTCGAGTAATTTCAACATTAATTTTAATGCAGCTAATGAACGATTTATAATCCATTTACAAAATTAGAAATTCGCATTTGTTCCCAGTACCCGTTCTGACAATAATTTTCTCACACCTAAATTGCTTTAATTGCTTTTCACCTTAAAGATGTGTTGCACATTTTTCTTACTGGGCATATATTCTTTTGGCACAGTTTTGGATTCGAACCTTTCGTCGACGTACAATCCAAACCTCGCACTCAAATCGTAGTCATACAGTCAACATCCTCGGGTTCAAATCTATTCGTAGTCATAAAATAAAGATGCTCTCATTCGAATCCCATGGTAGTCATACAATCGAACTACTTGCATCCGAATCTGTTCGTAGACGTAGAATCAAAATACTCGAATTCGAATCAGTTCGTATATATACAATAAAAATACTCATATTCGAATCATTTCGTAGTCATCCAGTAAAGATACTCGTGTTGACATCCTTTCGTAGTCATACAATATAAATACTCGGATTAGAATCCTTTCGTAGTCATAAATAAAAATACTCACCTCGAAACATTTCATAATCATACAGTCCAAATACTCACATTCGATATATTTCATTCATGTATTCATACAATTTCGTATTCATACAATCAAAATACTCACATTAGAATCCACTCGTAATCAAACAATCAAGTGGTCACATTCGAATCCTTTCTTAGTCATGCAATCAAAATACTCGTATTGGAATACTTTCGTAGTCATACAGTCAAAATACTCATATCTGAATCCTTTCGAAGTCATCGAATAAAAATACTCACATCTCTGCAAGCCAAAATGAGCATTAGTATCATATTCTTTAAAAAGAAAACATAATTACATAGGTCAAAAGATTGGATTTCCTGTGGGGTTTTTTTGAATCTTTAATTCATATTTGTGAAAACTGGAACCATATGTTGTAAATCCTTTGGCAAAAGTTGAAACTGAGCAAACCATGTGTTGGTGTTATTCTTGTATAATGAATGAAAAAAAATATTTATACAGATTGCCATTATCATCAATAGTCCTTTCGGTCTAATACACAACAGTGGGATAAAAATGTTTTTATTTTATTTAAATAAATTTTATCCTCATAGAGATAAATATTACATGCATGTAATAAATATATCTTGGTACATTATTGAAACCATAAGACAAGCAAGGAGAAGATAAAAGGAAAGGAGGTAATAAAGAAAAGATAAACTGGTGAATATAAAAAAATAGTTTGCATTAATAATTTCAAGATAACACACACACACACACATACATACATACATACATACATACATACATACATACATACATATATATATTGTTGGATTTGGTACCTTTCAGAATATATGTTAGTTTAGAAAGACGATTGATTTTAGAAGAACAATTGTCCTATATATTGTTAATTTTCTTCAATTTCACTCTCCTAACAGTTTAATATAGCTTGAATGTTGTTTTCAAAATTGATTTCCACAATATCTTGTTTATTCATGGAATACTCAACTGCTAATAGAGATAAATTTCAAACCAAACTAAATCTTAAATTTGTACACACCTATGTCTGTGAATTCATTAATGCTCCTATTTGTATAGCTTTTGTTGTGTTTATATTTAGTTTTAGTCCCAACACTGATGCAAACGTGTCTGAAGTTTCTACCTTGGCATACAAAGAGTTCTCCGATCGATCTGAAATGAACTATGTGTCATCCGCATGTTGTGCCAGTTTATTTTTATATCCGTTATGAATGTGCCTTTAACATCATTATTCTTCCGAACCATAATACATACAAAATCTGCTCCTAATAAAAACATTTAAAGAGAGGGTGGATGCTCTTGACGACAACTACGTCCAATATAAAAAATGTATTTTGCACATACATTTTGAATTACACATACGTTTGTATTTCTATAGCATTTATATATTACTTTGTTCACCTGCGCGAGTTTGTTGCTATTGTTGGGTCACTCAGTACAATATACCCGTCTTTGGGAAACCCGTTCTGGAATTTCACACAAACATCAAACATACTTTCCGATATAGTCTTTCTTTATTCCTGAGCGTGCTCGCCCAAAAAAACTAAATTGATCTCGGAACAAACATCATTGCAATTCAACGCTTGGTATTTTCCGTCACACTTGTTCTTGTCTACTTTCGCTTCATAGTTAGTGTGAGTTTTCAGCTGAAAATGATGTTTATGTCCGACAAATGCTCTTGAGCAACGTCCTTGACCTTAAGACTAGAATAACCAAAACAACATTGACGTTGTCTCAATAACCTTTTTCTCGCGTCTCGCCCAAAGACACTCAGTGTGAGTGAAATTTGTTTCAAGGTAACATTCGGCGTTGCGCTGAACAAGGGGAATCATCGCTTGGCTTGTCAATATCTTTCTCACTATCACCTTAATTGTGATACAGTTGTCAGAGATGGTCACTGAGAATATTTGTATTATTATTTTACGTCTGTAAATGCGTGTGGGTCCATGCATAACATTTTGTATGGAGTTTCATTTGTTCAGGCAATTTACTGTCGAGTAAAGGTCTGTCTTCATTTATGGTGCAATATCGCCAAATCGGTAAGAAGACATATTTGTTTTTGAGCTACTTGTCTTTACGAAAAATAGCGAATTATTTATCCATATCACTTCTTTCATGGTTTCTCCAGAGACCTGCATCTTTTGATTGAAATTTTTTGTCTGGCTCCAAACTAACCTACCTCCATATGTCAATCGAACTCTAACATTTCCCGCTGTCCAAGACCTGGCCACCAATACTGTTATTGGGAAAGGTGTGAAGCATTACAAGTAGATTGAATATTTATTGAGCAGATTAGTCTGTTTCTCACCTTGCTGAGTGGTAATACATGTTATATACACAATTCCTTCAACGAATGTTCTTGAAATGTCATGGATATACTTAAACTTAACACTGCTTTAGATAAAGGGAATTGCAATAACATGAACAATATAATTTACATGTTGTGCGCATTGCTGGATTAAATTATTTGGAGGCCCTTAGGCAGCCGAAATATTCACACACACCCCGCAAATTATCTCATGATACGTTTTTAATTTTACCAACAATCAAATTTAATAAACCAGTTTTCTTACACAAAGCAAATATTAACAATTATTAATGTTATTAAACAAATCAACATTGTATGTTATTAAACAAACAATATTAAATATTATTAAACAAACGTTGTCGCGGGACCGCTAAAAGGCGTGAGGCCCATAGGCCAGTATCTACTCTGTCTATTTGGTAATCCGGTACTAGTTGAGCGATAAAATTGAGTATGTTGGTAATCGCTGTTCTGAATAGTGAATAGGTCTATTCTGACGTTATTTAATTCAATGTCTCGTCTCAGAACTCATGTGGACCATCATATATATATATATATATATATATATATATATATATATATATATATACACATTGAACATTAGCATAAAAGAAGAGACTGTTACGAACATTTTTAGACTATATAGTTGTACCAAACAATACTCAGGAAATACAATAGTAACGCTGGAACACACAATGTCTAATGAGTTACATTAATGCCTTATTAGCTGTCCTTCTTGAACCTGAGAAATCTATACCACATCAGAACTTCAAAAATAAATAATTGAACAGAAAATGTTAATAAATCAACATAAACAAAATTACTGTACACGTTGCAAAACAAATTAAATACGTATTTACTACATAAATAACACGTTTACAACATATACAGCGTGGAAAAGAATATAATGTGCACATGTGCATAATTCTCCTTATTCAACAATACGAAGTGGCTTAAAATGAAATGGTTTAAATTGAGTTCAGTATAAATTTGTGATAAGAAGTTAGAAATGATTTCGAGAAGTTCTTCATTCAGTTACTGTACAGGAATGCTTCTGTTTCACAGTTGGTAATGTTTTCAGGATAATAACAAAGGTGAAAATATTTCCAAGCAAAAACAAAATTATAAAATGACGAAATGTCGTATAAGGGTTTGATTGTGGTGAACATGAGAAATTAAAACAAATCTTGCCAAACCAATGTACGGTGGCTTGACCGTGTTGGAGATCAACTTAAGTTAATGTATTAATTTCACTACATGAAGTGGACAGGTTCATCCTTTGATAAAATGAAATTACTTATGACTGTTACAGATTTAGTGTGTATCGTCGTTAAAACGTTTTGCAACGACAAGAAAGAAGACAAAACATGAAATTTTCATGTGCTACTGTTACAATAGAGAATATGTTTTTTGTATTCTGCAGATGAGCGGACAATTACCAACCCTTTCGAATAATGTACAATACAACACGCTTAGAAATGGGTTTTGTGGTTTAAGGTCAAAACGTTTTCGTTTTATTCAGGGCTCGATATTGTGACTTAAGATTTACAGTCTTTTCGTTGCCAATGAAATTATGACGATTTAACTTTCATTATGTTTTAAACGTTTTGCTTTACTTTAATGAATACAATTAAAATACAAGAAACATTTATAAGTTTATAACATTTTTGAATAACATGGTTTAAAGGCTTTACAGATATCACCTAGTAAATAACCTGGCTTTAAATATACTTCTATTACAACTGTCTCCAGATTCTACGTTGTGTATTCCTGAAGAATTTTACGAGCTCGATTTCATTTGTCTTCTAATCCTCATTTAAGCCAGTTGCTCCTTTATTATCATCTGTATGTGGCATTGTTTGTTTTCCTCTGCCATCAAAAATACCTCGAAATAATTTACAGGCCAGACTTATAAATAGCCTCATACTTTCTGTACCATGTTCTTGCCGATATTAGCACTTTCTGTCAATTCATAAGATAAATCCTATAATAAATATTGATGATTTACAAAAACAAGACTTTAAAATAGGTCACAACTGACCTACATATTTTAAGTTTGAAGACATTACTGAGGGTAAAATCAAAATCATGGAAATCACATCATCTCTAAATACAGTTTAGGATTTTATTTTACAAGAAGCTAACGTTACTCAGGTGTCAATGCCCACAATCCGAAAATTGCAGATGTGTTTTGCCTTCTTCACATTTTGTTATTATCTCTTTGCACGTTCCTCTATATTCTTCTTTCTTCCTCCAAATCAGAAAGTATATTGAGTGAAGTGTTCATCATTGTTAAACTTCTAAATTAATTATTCTTAACTTTTTCTTAACGGCACCATTAATTAGTTCGATTGAAGTGTAATAATTAGTTTATTTTCTAAAGTACAAAAAAACCTACATGGAATTGTTTCTCTAAAATACAAATGACCTACATGTAATTGTTAACGCCAAGTATCAAGCAGCACTTGCGATCTTGTCTATGCAAAGTTAATATGTTGCCTAAGTGGTACACATTAACTTTTGATCATACGTTACATCAGTGATACATATTCATTTGCAATCTTGTCTATGGAGAGATAATTGACTACTTCAGTGATAAACATCCACATACAGTCTTGTCTATGGAGACCTAATGAGTTTATTCCTTGACACAAAGTCACTTGCACTCTTGTGTAAATGAGACTGAATATGTTGCTTAATGATACACAGTCACATTGCAAACGTGTGTATGTATTAATGTTTTACTTCAGTGATACACATTTACTTAAAATCCTAGTAATGGAGACTAGATGTGTTACTTCAGACATACACAACACAACGAGTGGTAGCGCACAACAAAGCAGCGTTTTTTATTTTATACTAAGCTATATTCTATGGAACGGATACAGAAAGTTACACACACACACACACACACACACACACACACACACACATATATATATATATATATATATATATATATATATATATATATATATATATATATATATATATATATTCAGTAGGTCTCCGAACACAAAACATTGAAGCAATCGATGAATGGAAATAAACCATGCAATGCTGCTTAGAAGGTTTTAGGTTTTCTAAAAATATTACTTAGAGTAGGAAAAGAAGTTTTTCTGTATTTACGACAAATACTGATGTTGCATCCGTGATGTCTATAATCATTTCAGGATCTATTTCTTTGAACTGGGGGTATTGTGTGTTGATATATATATATATATATATATATATATATATATATATATATATATATATATATATATATATATATATATATATATAAAGTGAGCTTTTTTCTTTAGAAATTTATACATTTCATAGTTGTACAGATATTTGTAAATAAAACGAGTATATCGATATGCGATGGTTCATCTCCAAACGGATATGTTCCGTTCAAACAGTGTGATGTGACTCAAATCAGCTGATCAGAGAACAAACAAACTAGCGGCATAACAATATACTTTAAAAGTGGGGATATGAACAGTGTTTAAGTTATCGATTAGCCAAGTCCTCAGGGGGCAGCTGGAGATCTAGATGACAGTGTTTAAGTTATCAATTAGACCATATCCTTAGGGGACAGCTGGAGATCTAGATGAAAATTCTGACTGTATAAATGACAGGTTATTTTTGTGCAGAGAAAGTAATTCCATCGATATGTACGAACAGGGAAAGAATATAAATTAATTAATAGACAATGTAGCAGATGTGTTATATCCTTTGTTTCCCTTGCGTGGCTGAGTGGTCTGAAGTACTCGAATTTGATGAATACTGCCATCTCACCTCTGTTCGCGTGGCTTGGAGTGTCGGGCTCAGGAATTGTGGATATGTGACACAGCTGCCAGTATGTTATCGTGGTTAGGTCGTTCTTACTGAGGTTTTCCCCGGGTTTTTTCTCCACCATTTATACTAGCCACCATGTCTACCCTATCTTGCGCTGAAAAATAGTTCGGCAAACCCCAGACTATAATAATAACAGTATTCTTTGCTTTCTTCAGGTTTAATTGCACATACTAATTTGTTTACTTATTTTTACGAACAATACTTTCCTTAATTGTTAGTACACACACATTTCCGTAGTTACTATCCGATATTACTTACATAAGCAACTCTGAATTTATTTAAATGAAGTAGGGCTTGTTAATCACTTTTCGGTGTCACCATTTAGTTGCGTTATGGCCGCTGAATGTTGGCCGAACAATATATATATATAGCTTTATATTGATGACATATATACCTGGGTTTCCTTGTCAGTGTTCTGTATCTTCAGTATCTGCCTGTGTTTCATTGGTAGTGTTCTATGTCATCATTATCTGCCTGTGTTTCATTGGTAGTGTTCTATGTCATCATTATCTGACTGGGCTTCATTGCCTGTGTTGGAACACATTACTGATGACAGAGAACACTGATGATTACAGTGATCATACAGGGTAACATGTTCTTCTTCATGAGAAAATTTTAAGGTAGGTTGGTTGGTTTTGGTATTCTTAGATACGTTTTGAAGTGGAAATAGTTTGGCTTCCGTACGCTGTGACTTGAAAATGTTTTGGTCAAGGTATTTTTTTATCTGGGTATATGTTTACTGTAAAGATTCCATTCTACAGTTTCGCACTTTGAATTTCGTCTGATATTTAAAGAATAAAAAGAATTACAGATTGTCCTCATTGGTAATCCGGGTTATTTATAAAAGACTTTATACACCTTGGGTATTGTTAAAATGACTTGTACTTTCCTTTATATTAATCAGTTTGGCCTAAGTTTCCATAATTACCACGTCTGAAGAAATTTCAGTCACAGTAGACGAAAGTACAATAGAGGTATGCCAATATTCTCACCATTGCACAAGTAGCCACTTCGAACAACTGCACGTTATACCGGTTACTCTATCAGAATTATGACATAAATGGTCAAGAGGATATAATTTGTAGTTTCCGTGTGTCGGAGACTCACATCCTGTCTAAACTTAATTTGTTCACATTTTCTACTGCCATCGCGAGACCTATTTAAATGAACATCTTTAAAATATTGTGTTCTTTCTTCGCAGCAACTATATAGAAGGTATTGTTAGGTTCTTCGTTCATATCAAATAAAAAAGTCTGTGTAGATAAAATTATTTTATTAATCAGGGATGGTCATGGAATTGGAAGAGTATATGTCCTTGAATTTAGCTATCTCGGATGAATCCTCATTTTGTGGGACGTAAATAAGGACAGTAAATGGTTCCATGCAACTGGTGCAGACATTCAACGATTAGTATTTTTGGTTCTCTTTCCATATCTGAAATATTGTGTCCTCTCTTTTGACGCACTTTATCGTTTACTTTCATCTTTTCAGAAGAATACTCCTTTCACAGTGATGCATCTCATTTCATTTGATACATTAGTTATTCTAGCAAAGCAGGGATTTGTAGGATGCTTCATATTTTGTCCCATAAGTAGTTTGTATTTATATTCTATGAAACTTGATACATAGCCGAGTATATCATTTGAAAATGTACCCACATGTATTGACCATTGTCTGTGCTCTAATTATTTCAAAATGTACATACATGTATTGACCATAACATGTAATTTTATCATTTAAAAAGTGCATACATTTATTGAACAATTACTTACTTCTATGATTTGAAAATGTATACATATATTGAACAGTGACTGTGCTTCAGCCATATGAAAATGTACACAGATATATTGACCAAGTGGCTGTGCTTCAATGATTTGAAAATGTACATACATGCATTGACTGATAGTGACTGATGACTATCCGTCAGTGATTTTTATCAATATGTAAATCACACATCAAGAGAGCTTATGGGACTGCCTTTTGTATGTTGTCTGTCCGTTCATCTTTCCTTTAACACAAGTTAAACGTTATCACTATTTATCCTAAACAACCCATTGAATTGCCATGAAATTTCACACGTTCATTCTAGTTGGCCCTAAATGAAAATTAATGCTGCTTATAATACACCAACTTATCATACCACTCCACAACTAACACACGGTCCAGATATCACAGCTCGACGATTAAGTGTTTGGACCCAAGTTGGAGTTTTTATACATCATTGCACACAACATGAAGACATGCTATATGGTAAACAACAATTGTGTTATAAAACCGTTATAAAACAATAGAGATTCAAAATGGTATCACGAAAAAGACAAGTCAATAATGCATTTACCGTAGCCGATTTCTCTGCAAAACTTAAAGTACCCAAGCAAGGTGGTATATTATTTATTAGCCCATTTTAGGCTAGGCCGTCAAATACTGGATTTTACAAGTAAAGTAACTGTAATAATTCACTTGAGTGAAATACGATGAATAATTTTACTGTTACATCGAAAAAATGATACCGGTGAAATTCGGATTTATTCTTTGACATTGAGTGTAATAGCGGAAGATATGAACGCCTCAGGTTAAAGACGACTCAGCATTAATTTCAACAAGGTGCGATTGTTTTCTTAATGTGCTATTTTATTTTGAACTGGGAATGGGAATTGTGTGACTGTTTAATATTAACAAAACACTGCAGAGCAGAAACGATAAACATCCCGCGGGATCGAATAAGAAATCTGCTACGTGAAACTGATATATAGTACATCTTATTGGCCGTTACGCTTGAGCATAAAGTAAAACTAGAAGATCCTTGTTTTGAGTTAATATTGGAGATAATTCATCTCGTACGTGAAAACTTCAGTATTTTCTGGCTTCGTCACTAGTGGAATACTGCGTTTTTCACCCACAAGATGAAATATAATAGACATTTACTCGTTTCAACAAAACATCCCCAATGTAAATGCAATAATGTGAAGCGATTAATGTCATGAACGTAAGCGGGGATATAAAGGTATTAAATGAAACCGATATGTAAATAATGGAAACATTTGAAGAATTATATGAATCTGACTTGACATGGAAATGCATTTGAAGATAGATCGAAGAAAAAGGATTTTCAGTGTTATTCATATCCTGCTAAGGAGCCTGGTCAAGAGGAACACATAGAATTACAATTGCACGACGCATCTCCTTTTTCCTGTGTAGCCTTCTTTAGAAATACATGAACATATTGCACAATACATGCATGCTAATACCAACCACGACAAGGCAAGAAAACTGGATTTGCCAACAATTGCATCATAGATTTATTCAGCACAGCATGTTATTCCATCAATGGAAAGGAAAATGCAACGTGTTTGAGTAACGTTTACATTGCTAAAACAATTTGCGAACTTTCCAGATACAGCAATGATTATTCAAGATCTGCAGGCCCGTCTGTGATGTCACACAAGGATACAAACGAAACTGCAGAACATATCGATTATTTACGGTATCACCTTTCGTGAACCCACAACCCGCTAGTTTTACTAACAGACCTGATGCTAATGGCGTCCCCGTTCCAGGTAAAAACATAAATGACAACATTGGATTCACCGCGCGTCGAGGACAACTTCTTGAATCCTTATTTTTACTTTAGCAGAATACTTGTTTTAATCCCATAAGTAGTTGCAGAAACGCCATCATTTCACACGTTACCCCAGATTATATATAAATTGGTGTTCAGCCGTTTGCGTAACAAATAACTACCCAACAATGCATGAGCGCAGCTGGGTGTGTATTCATAGCATTTCAAGACTTGGAGTGCGTGAAAGATAGCTGTTATCAAATGGGGTAGGAGGTCAAATGAGGGTTATTGACGCACTGGCGGAAAACAGGTGATACATAAGTAATTAAACCTGTTCTATCATGAAGTTAGTGTTTCATTTAGTCATTAGCAGTACAGAAAATAAGGAGCGCAAGGTAACACGAGTGTGCGGTCAGAAGGATACTTTTTCCGACACATTTTGTTGCAAACTCCTTATTGTTAAGCCAACCACAACTTAATGAGATTAATACAGCTAAACGCAACAAACGTGGCATAAATTAGTGAAAAAGGGTTAATGAAAGTATTTGACGTGGTGTGTCTGTTACGACTATCAAAGACTATGCCGATGAAAATATAAAATTAAAAAATGCAAAATCCGGCAATAAACTTTGAGGTGACCGTATTATGAACGGAAACTGAATTCACATGGTTCAAGAGTCGATCTTTGATAACAGTGATGAGACGAAACAATACGTTTATATAAAGGTCGTTGAGGTGCAACCACCTCCAGGGGTAGTAAGTTGCATGCAACGCAATTTCAGGAATATTAACCAAAGCCGCATAGGAAAAAGACGGACCTACCAATCTTAACAAATGGCCGTCTTGTTTTCGATTCTCTTGCAAATGGTTGTGATAGACCTAAACGTCACTTCTTAAAAATGCTCGCGTCATAATCATACTTGTTTATTATAACCGGAGATAAAGGTGTGATGGATCCAATGGCGATATAAAATCAGAGTTATGTTGGTATTATTCACATATCACGTATCAACAGAACCAGCCTTGGCGTACACATTCGCGGAATCAGTATTGTAATACCTAACTAAACAAATCAAAATACTTGGCACTTTTAAGATTTACATTTTTTCCAATAATAAAAATAATAATGCTAATGCAAAGTTATGAAACAAAGTCATAAAAACATGATGTCGTTCACTATAATGCCTTAATAGTAATGTGAATGAAGTTTTGCATGTACAAACATTGTCCTATTAATGTGTGAAGATTATTTGATGCTAAACATTGAGATGTGAGATTATATTTGACCTACGAGACTTTGGCACATTTGATCATGTCATTTTTATCTGTCACTGAAAACATCTGCCATGTGAGAATTACTTCCATTCCTGAATGCATGTTACCCACCCACCATCGCTTAGATCGCCGTCTGCATCGCTTATAAATGTCTACTCTGTGTTTTATACTAGATGTGAGTATTAAACCTTGCTCTGGTCCTTATAATGTTGTCATAAGTATTAATGAATTCGTGAAGGAATTCATCTAAAGACATCAACAGTTCTACAAGCCCTTGAATATCCACATCAATTGGAAAGAAATTTGCATTTTGGCTTTTATTGTGCCTTATTTATTTCCATGTTGGACCATGTGTGTGTTGTGCTGAAATTTTTCGTGAATAATTTAGGAAATGAAGTATCACACTTTCCATAATTTTGGTATATCAAAGATAAGCTAGTGTCTTCAACCACTCGTTGCTGTTTTGTTGTCGAAAGAGTGGAGATGCAGGATAGTAATGGAATCAATGTGACCGGCCGAAAAATCACATATCTCTTGTCATATTATTGTTGAGCAATAAATTAGAACTAACGTAACTATTCATTATTTTAAGTTCTTAGTTATGTAGAACTTATTTTACTTTAATGTGCAAAATAATATGCATTTGATAGGGACTATTTCTAATCTATTACGACTCACTGCATCATCATTACGCTGTACTCTCGCTCGATTCACATTGAAAAACAATTGTCCGTTTCGTTCAGTTCTTCCTTTTCATATGCATGAATGTACAGATAAGATTAAAAGTAAAAACGCACACCACGGACATTGAGAAAACAACTTGATTCTGTCTAAATATTGTGTTCACAGGGATTTTCAATACAGTTTGAACAGTTAACTTGGTCACCGCCATGGCTAACCCTGAGAAGGACAAGCATTGATTGGTTAACTAAGGTCAAGTGACGTGAATAGGAGTCTATAAATATGAGTGCAGACAGTGCACTGGCAGATAGCTGTCAGACTGGCAAATAATGAACATCTAAGGAGAAAAGAATTTCATCCATATATTCTAAATCCAATCGAAAACCATAAATTATACATTTTTTACATAACCGACATTAACTTTGATTCAATAAAATCTCAACACTGATTCAAATTTTTATAATAAATTTTAAAATGACTTTTTACATGATTGCTATTGGATTTAAATGCTTTATAATTATTATATAATTCTTTATAAAGCAATTGCTCAGTTACACATCTGCTAAAATTATTCGTTTCATTCAGATCACGCTACTATGTCAGAACGTGTTACAGTCAGTCTTATGAATTTAACTGTAAACATACGCATGAATTTAATAATATAATTAATTTCACCATTATATGGCGTATTACAACGTTTTATTTTTGGTATTTAGACAACAAGACTGTTTTATATTATCAGAAGTTAATACTGGTATGACAAACAATGCCTTGATGTAAAGTCACTATGCGATATTGAAAGGCATGTTCTATCTCGCCTTTATTATTTATAAAAAGCATTTTTAATTTCCTGAACTCTGGTATTTTCGATATATAACACACGGGATGTTACAATATCATTAATCATCTCAGATGAAATTCAGTTCAAACGACTCAACATCTAGCCTACAGCTTGCTTAAACGTCTTAGTGTTTGTGTTCAAGATTAGATTTACCATTACATATATGTGATCGATTCTGACCGCGTTAATGAAATTGCGGAATCTACCGACCGTATGTTGGGCCACTTAAAAGAGGATGCAAACATTGATAACAATTTATTGATGACTATTTTCTTCAAACTGTTTCTAATAACCCTAGTATAATCTAATCTCCCTGTTGTATCACAATCAGCTCGATGCCAGCTTGGCGTTATAGCATCAGCACACAAAACACTAGACAAAGGGACAAAGAACCAGTTTTCCGCCATTTCCGCCAATCATCTCAACTAAAGACGGTTTCTACAAGGACGAAGTTACATTTACCACCTAATCCACTCCGTTTGCATTCCCCGTTGATGATATTAAAAAGACATTAACTCAGACAAAAAGAGACAAATCTCGATTGTTATTCACAAATGACACCATTTCAAACACCATTCAGTTGTGCAATTGATTCGTTTCTGTAGGAATGTGATGACAATGCCACAGAACACAAAATTGCCTTAGACTTAAATCATTGGGGCAGATATCTTCTATAACTTTAGGACAATTTTACCAATACAAAATAATCATTGACTAGAAATGCTTTGTTTGGACTTGAGGTGTCTAGTAAGTCTGGACAGATTTGCCTATTGAGCAATTATGCCGTGCGACCACATTATTAATATAACTACAGACCCACCATGCTACCAATGCTAAAAGATGATAGAAGGGAAACAATAAATGAGTGAAGATATCACCTAGGGAAGCGCTATGTTCATAAAATACAAACATGTGTGTTTGGCTGTGGATGCTATTTGCGGAATAGTTGGCGAGACCACAGTTTGTCCTGAAGTTGCTGATATATTAAACACAACAACAATCGTAGGCACACCAGCTGGATTTGTTGTCGGAGATGTATCAATATCAACCGATGTCATGGGCGATGCTGGTTAATGTAGTCACCAAAGCAGTTCAAGTACAATTAGAAAATTATGTTCTGTTGCAATCGAAAATAAAACTATTAGCCTGAAAATTCCCGACATCTGCGCACTCAATTACTGGACCAGTGTGGTAGTATCTTTGCTGACAGTGACAATTTGCATAAACTTTTTGGCAATCAGTACTATCGCTGTCTCAGTAAATATTATCTGAGACTCATATAAGCAAGCTAGTAAGCTATACATTTTTCAGTTCGTAAAATCCATTAATGTTAACAGCAGTTCACCTTTGGCCCACCTTAAAAAGCCCCAAAGAAATCACAACAACTAGGCTTATTTCGCTGAAAAACAAGTAGCTGCGTGTTGATTTGGTTCATATTAGTTCGTTTGTTTTGTATTCTCAATAGCCGTTAGCACATGCACTCACCTGTAACGATTATGGTAAAAATATCATGGTCGTGCAATATGGAAGTATCTGGCTTGTTTTAGCTAACCGAGTCCATAAGCACGTTTGTGATACTACTGTTGTTGTTTTTTCCCTAACGCACGTCACATACATAGAGATCTTGAAATTCGGTGCTTAAGTGTAGAAAATGAACTCGGATTTATTCATAAGGTGCATATCTGCACCTACCCAGCCCATGGGCGAGTACGTGGTAGAATATTTATTACCCAGTCATTTTTACATGGTTAGGAAGAGAGGACGATTATTAAATAGTAGATTAAATTAGTCAATACATTTACCAATCAAAATACATGTTTATTGTACTGCTTCAGAGTATATGTATTCAGTTTAAGCTACGCTAATTGATCTGTTTATTGTACTCTTTCAGAGTATCCGTATTCATTTTAAGCAACATTAATACGATCGGATTGATTTAATATTTACAATTAAAGATATATTGCATAAGCTACTTGTAATACGATATGATTAATTTACTTGTTCAGTGTATACCTTTTGGGGGAAATCATATATCATTTAGTTAAGAACTGCAATAGTGTAAAAAAGAAACAAAAAAATCTTTACAGAGATATAAGTACAAACTGTTTGAAACTTCAAGTATTTTTTATTTTGTACTTATCTCAACCATATAGGGTTTGTCTTTCCTTCACATCACGTCTCTGAGTAAATTAGTATTATGTTATCTTTATCTGCGGGGGTTTGTACCTTATTCGTCATTGTACCGAATGACTCGACAGACATATTGTTACGTCAGTGGTTCCCAAGTTTTTCAAGTAGAGGGCCATACCTACTATTTTCGGTAACTAAGCGGACCACAACGTTATAAAATTGTAAATGTTTATCAATGTTTATAAAATTATAAAAGTCGTGTAATATCATTCTTAAATATATTAACTTTCAGCAACCAAATTCTAAAACTTTAAAAGCAGTCAGTGTCAGTCCTGCACTACAGTCGTTTTCGGTTTTAAATCAAATCCGCAGATTAAGCAAACCGGTTTGCCACTACGACTAGGCAAAAACATACATTTATCCGTCCAATCTGCGTTGAATTCACGACAACACGTTATCCACGTTCATGCTTATCGGCTTTAACGGTAAATTTGTATTTGAAAAATCTAATTTCAACACGAAACTGCAGACTACTAAACAGTTGTAACAGATGACATCATGGCGTCTTGCGCACTCTGATTGGCCGACAAGGCTGGGAAAAGGGTATTTCCAAACGTTTCGTTCGCTAGCTCAACGGGCGCATTCAATAATTATATCCGAGCACAACAGCCACGCGCAGAGTGAATTATCGAACGCCGACGGAACTCTGAGTGCTCGACCAAAATGACAGACTTCATATAAATAACAGCCTAGACTCTAGAATAGTGTAGATCGCGCATTATTGCAACTTTCGTCTAGTTATTATTTATTTATTTGAACGTCAATAAATTGTTGAAATTATTAAAATAAATTATAGCAAATATAGAGGCCTCGCGGGCCACTTTATGAGAGCTGACGGGCCACAAGTTACCCGCGAGCCGTGGTTTGGGAACCTCTGTGTTACATGAATGATAACACAGACAACAGCCATACCAGGTCCATTGATAGCATCAACTTAACCCACATGATATGGACTTTCACGTGTACCTTGCGTGCGTTGATGTAGCATACGCTATATAGGACGCGACCTTCACTTAGTTTATTCTCAAACGACGCGTATACCCGTTTATGCTTGTTATGATCCCGTGGAGGTGATGTTATCTATATTTCAATCATAGTGCATTTTACAAACAACCAACATGAGGAAGTCATTATCAGTTTCAGAAGGTGTTATATAAATATCCAATTATTATGGAATTGACATAAAGCTTAAGCATGGAAGTTAGAGAAAAATTGCAATGGTCATATTCGACCAGCCTTATTTCCTGACTTTGCTTGACTACACTGGAAACATCATGTTAAATCAAGTGACATTTGTTTAATCAGTTAAATATGATTATCAAGTAGGTGACGATCTGCCACTAGGACACCACCTTAGATCAGTTCGTAAAGTGTACGTCTGATGCTTGCCTAGGTAAACATAGGTGTCTGTTTTTGGTGTGTTCTTGAAAGAAAAGTACACATAATTACAGAATGTAGTTTACTAAGTTAGATTAGGTCAACTCAATTCTACCACTTTCTCAAGTCACGTGTAATTACATGAGTAGGCTATGAATGTGACATGAATTTAGGGGGTGCGGGGTAGCGTGTGTGTCGAAGAGTTATCTAAACCTCGATTCTGGAGCAAGGTTGTTATTTATTACAAATAAAATGTTCATTTTCTACGCTTCATCTCGTGGTACCAAAACACAAAATATTTTTTAACTCGTGGTTTATCCACTCGTTAAAAGGTTATGTTTATGGTGCCACACGATACAATATATCCGGTATTAACGTTGGATAACAAAATATCCTATATGTAGTCCTCAATGGCCCATACACCAAGGGTTGTTAAATACATATAGCAGTCATGTGATAACTCTAGTATCTCTCCCATCATGCCACGTCCTGCAATCGCACATCTGTACTCACGACGTATCCTTTTGAACTACGATTACCGATTTAGACAAGTGACAAACTGAACCTCTGTTAGTTTACACGGCTGCATTAATCTGTATCGACTGTGTATTTAGAAATAGAAAAGTGAAACTAAAGTATCCATGACCTTTATGGACTGTGCGAATAGCCTTAGGACAGTTAAATTAATGTATCCGTCAATATGTATCGACTGTTTAGGCTGACATTTCACAGTAAAAATAATGTATGCTACTAAACTGTAGACACAAAGGTAGTCACTTGTCACTTGACATTTGACCATAGTTTTATTTTTGCGAGCGCTTGTTGGGTATCATGAACTCTTTTAATAGATAGACACATAGACATAGACTTTTGATTTATGCCTTTCGAGGAAAGTCAGAGTTTTTTTAATTTTTGGAAACTACCACCCCCCCCAAAAAAAAAAACCCCGAAGAAAACCTAGGCAACAATAAACACTTGACTTGATCCGGCCCTGGATATGATGCAATGCTTTTTGTATTATTCTATTCCAGACTGTATGTATATAAAGTAAAAACGTACGAATGTATTTATGGAAGATAAATAAATACAAATGTGTGTACTGAAAAGTAAATACATACGAATGTGTGAACTGAAAAGTAAATACATACGAATGTGTGTACTGAAAAGTAAATACATACGAATGTGTGTATATAAAGTAAATACATACGAATGTGTGTATATAAAGTAAATGCATACGAATGTGTGTATGTAAAGTAAATACATACGAATGTGTGTATATAAAGTAAATGCATACGAATGTGTGCATATAAAGTAAATGCATACGAATGTGTGTATATAAAGTAAATACATACGAATGTGTGTATATAAAGTAAATACATACGAATGTGTGTATATAAAGTAAATACATACGAATGTGTGCATATAAAGTAAATACATACGAATGTGTGCATATAAAGTAAATGCATACGAATGTTCGAATATGTATCCTTAACGAATATAACGACTGATAATTTCCTCGAAATAAAGAATTTCCATTCATATTACGTGATACACCTCTGTGTTGCAATCTGAAAGAAGTGTGATAAGGAAGAAAGAAATGTCGACTACTGTCAAGAAACACCCAAGATGTTATTATTTTTTTTTATTTCACACGCTTTATTGACATTCTTATGGACTACGAAGCAAGATAGTTACACGCTGGATTGACATTCTTATCGACTACGAAGCAAGACAGTTACACGCTGGATTGACATTATTATGGACTACGAAGCAAGACAGTTACGCTTCATTGACATTCATGAGAAATAAAACTTGAATATTTTCTACATTTGAAAAATTTCCAAACGTTTTCTAATACGTTGAATAATAAATATCACACATAACGTCACAAATTCAAGTGCACAAAGAAATATTTTTGTGAGCCCAATATATGATTTTCGTTAGGCAGAGTACTCTGAAAATACACCAACCATTGGGAACACATGGTGTCTATATTGCTTCAACATGCATTTCACATGCAATTGCCACTTTCAGATTAAATGATAAAGCCCTTTATGATATACAGTGTGGTTGGCTTTTATTGAAACAACGTAGACAAATTCATCACATACAAATGATTCATCCTATACAACCCTATTTTCTCAATGAATTGCTTTCATCAACAGCTGTTTTTATGTGTATTTTAGACAGGTTTGACTACAGGTACAAGCGAATCAGTGAGTTAAAAGTGAGGCAAGCAGTGGAGGAGCGAGGGTTCTCTAGAGCCCCTCAACTTTGGTGCAGAACTCTTGTTTTCTTTTATGTTAGCTGACAACTTCTCTCCTCTCCCGTCAGCTCCTACAAAAGGTTTTTCTGAAGAATTACCTCCGTCACACTAGGGGGAAGCTATAATAATATAAAAATATCAGCTGCAAGAAAAAAAGTAGCGTTTCCAAAAATATCCAATTTGGCTGACTCCAGGCCAAGTGTCCCCTCCCAACACCAAACCCCCTCACGCTGCCATTGGAGACAAAGGCTCCATGAATGCGACTTGAAACGAAATCCATTCCCTTAGCACGAATCGATGCCTTGTTCTTATCCACATCTGAACTTTAGTTTGGCAAATACATTCTGTACATATATATACCTTGGACATTATTGTTGGGTATATATTTTATGTATTATACATCTACCTTGGACAATATTTTTGGGTCTATATATTATGTATCATACTTCTACTATGGACACTATTGTTGGACATATACTTTATGTATCATACTTCTACTTTGGACAATATGTTTGGGTATAAAGACCAAGAACATGTTAGAACTACTTGGCTGTACATGTATAGTATGAAAACAAAACGACCTCGCAAACAGACAGCAAATAATATTCAGACAAAGTTCTGCACCCTTGGGCCCAGGCATTTGACTAAACCGTTATCTGTATATTTAAAGTAGATTTAAGTCAATACATGTGTCACTCTCGTCATTCGTCTCGCCTGTTTTAGCAGCTAAGTACACTTCATACATTGCGATCTGCAAATTAAGTTACTGTCTTCTGTTGCGAAGCCGTTTGTAAGGTAAGGTCTTCAATTTTGACAATAACCTTTTTTTTATACATACACGCACGTTTTCATCATTTTTTATTTATTTTTTAAAGTAACATGCCAATTAATTTGACAAAGGAAAACATTACTTTGGAATTATATGTGGTGATGCGCTACCACATCATCATCATCATGGCGTATGAATGTAGTCTTAGAGAGAGTATTGTATGGCAGACTAAGTGTCTTGGAGACAGTTGTGTAGGGTCGACTACCTATACTCCTGGAAATAGAGACAGTCTCGTATGTCTCTCTTTCAATCCATCACCCTTTTGAATATCATATTCTTTTATTTTAATCAAGTACGATGAAAAGTATTTTATTATTCACCTTCACGATTTACGCGATAGGTACAATTGATGATGATGACGATGATGATGATGATGATGATTGTGATGATGATTACACCATATGTGATAACAGCTACATCTTCCTCATATTTGTTCCATCAATCCCGTCCAATTAGCTCACTCCGTAACCATCATCCCGTAACCATCATCCATAAAGTTTATTTAAAGTCCAGGACCGTCTCAGTAACGGAAAACTCAAAATATTACGTTAAATCTCATGGTGCAATTGCATAAACATCCATGCACACATATTCGTCAGTATAATTACGTGCAAACATTCATACGCACCCAGTCAGCAGTGTAATTACATGCCAGCATGCATACACACTCTTGATTTTCAATCGACCAATGAGAGGACAGTATTACATTTATATATTTGGAGCACCCTAATGAAGCTCTGTTGAGGAAGTCCCGAGAAAAACTTGCATTTTAATCGTTTCCATGGCATAAGTTTAATAATGTAACTGCATGCAAAAATTTACACTAGAAAACATTGATTGTTTCGCTCTTATTCTAAAGCCGTCAGTGCGCTTGCTGTATTATATTCATATGATATAATGGTTAGGTATTAATGTGTATTATATTTCTAGGATATAATGGTTAGGTATTAATGTGTATTATATTTCTAGGATATAATGGTTAGGCATTAATGTGTATTATATTTCTAGGATATAATGGTTAGGTACTAATGTGTATTATATTTCTAGAATATAATGGTTAGGTATTAATGTGTATTGTATTCCTAGGATATAATAGTTAGGTATTAATGTGTATTATATTCGTAGAATATAATGGTTAGGTGTATTATGTTCCTAGGATATAATGGTTAGGTATTAATGTGTATTACATTCATGACGTATGCGGTTGTGTACTGAATGTGTATTATATTCATGACGTATGCTGGCTGTATACTGGATGTGTATTATATTCCAGCGTATCCTTCTATGCTTCTAAGTTCTTGTATCCCTCATGTTTATCTAAAATGTTTTAGGGCCTGCTGTGGAATGGGGGAGAAAAATGTACATTCCTATCCTAAAATGAAAATTCTGTCTGTCTGTCTGTCTGTCTCTCTCTCTCTCGTAATCTTAAAGAAGTAGAATTGACATGGTTGCAGTAATGATGGGTTGGAATCATAATGAAGTAGCATTTAAACTTTATGAAGTACTACTGACACGGTGTAATGCCGGGTAATCGTAATCTCAAATAAGTAGTACTTACATGGTTGCAGTAAATAATGGGTAATCATAATGGAGCAGCAGCAGCAGTGGTAGTAGTAGTAGTAGTAGTAGTAGTAGTAGTAACATCAGTATGAGAAGAAGAAGACCGATTTTTAAAGTGGTGCCAGAGGTGGAATATTATTTGCGGTACAAAAGGTCGTAATTAGACTAATACTACTAGTGATGCAATATTAGTAGTAGTAGCAGTAGTAGCATATAACTAATGCTAGTATTAGTAACACTACTAATAAGAATAATTTTACTATCCGTAATAATATTAGAATGATCAATAATAATAATAATAATAATAATAATAATGACAACAATAATCACACAGTCGGTTCACTTTTCTTATTGTATGTGCAGTTCCATATTTTTTATATCACAACATGTTACAATAGCACTTTGTATAAATATGATTGGTCCAAAGATCCCATGAAATTCTTTTCGCAATATTATATTTTACTGATTAGGAAATATTTCATTACACCACTTCTGGAACGTTTTATTTTCACTATTACAATGTATATTTTGGCGGCAATCCAACCTTTACACATGCGTGGTTTAAATGTAAATGGATATACTACCTCTGTTCACGGATGAATGTGGTCATAAACCGATCTCCCAACGGACAGAACGTAATCCAACCACAACATATTTACGCGGTAAATATGTGATGCAATTCGTACTCAAAATAAAATTTGTTTTCATCATCTGTAGTTTGCCGTTCTAAATTAAATAATGCAAATATCCGGCAACAAATGCATTACAGTATATGTGGGAATATTTCTGCATCCAACAATCAAACACCCATGACGATGAAAATGTCACAGAAGTCTGCGTATTTATTTGAAATGTCACATAAGTCTGCGTATTTATTTGAAATGTCACAGAAGTATGCGCATTTATTTGAAATGTCACACAAGTCTGCGTATTTATTTAATATTTTGGAGCTCAGCAGATACACGATTTTCTTGCTTGTGTCTGTTTCGTGTTTTCCATTAACTCTCCAGTTGTTGGACCACCCCTGATTATAACGTATGCATACCTTATAATTATCAGAGTATCCACCTACATATCAGAAGTTCTTAATTTCTTTGCCATGCTTCTCTCTCTCTCTCTCTCTCTCTCTCTCTCTCTCTCTCACACACACACACACACAGAGGGAATATGTATTTATGTGGAAGATTGTATGTGTGTATTTATTATTATTATTATTATTATTATTATGCATGGGTATTTGAAGAGATTTCAAGGTTACAGAACGTTCAAGGTCACTAGATGTCGTTTATTTCTTTGTTTATTGGAAGTGAGGCTATTCGTTAAAGGTTGCAGACAGGTGTGTACTCTTTGAGGAACCCAAGGTCGCAAAGTGAACTTTTGAAATTTTCTGAGTAAGTGTTTTTGTATGCATCATAGCGTGCTATGAGTATGGTGAGGCGTAAAAGTTAACTAGCATTTAAAGGATAAATATAGAACTGAAAGAGTAAAATGACTAGAAAAGTTAATGCTATTTTTAACGCTTACACGCTTATCATTTCTATTTTTTTTTATTTGTAGTATTCAATGGCTTAGATTTTGACGTACTGTAGTATTCAATGGCTTACAGTAAGGCGAGTCGTATTCTTCAATGACTGAGAATTGAACGTAGTGGAGGCTTCAATGGCTTTGATTTTGACGTACTGTAGTACTCATTGGCTTAGATTTTGATAAACTGTTGTATTAAATGGCTTAGGTGCTGACGTACTGTAGTATTCATTGGCTTAGATTTTGACGTACTGTACTATTCAATGGCTTGTATTTTGACTTAACGTATTTATCAATGGCTTAGATTTTGACGTAGCGTAGTCTTCAACGGTTAGTTTCACGCGCTGAAGGCTTCAATGGTTTGGATTTTGATGATTTGTAGTATTCAATTGTTACGATTTTGACGTACTGTAGTCTTTCTGTGGTGTTGGAAACCGGAAAATCCGTAGAAGATCACCGACCTTGTCTTAGACCACATAGACAATAAATGACGTGTGTTAGACCACATAGACGATAATGACATGTGCTACCGCTGGGTTATTCATGCTATATTTATGGTAAATTTAACAATGTCATATGATTTATAAAGTGGTTTCCCTTTCACGAAACATTATTGCTTAAATACTATATATATAAATATAAATATATATATATATATATATATATATATATATATATATATATATATATATATATGTTTTCGTAACCTGTAAGTTTCTGTTTCTTCTGTAGGCTTTCTTTTCAATCTCTATCTCTCTCTCTTTCTCTCTTTCTCTCTCTCTCTCTCTCTCCACATTCTCCACATTACTGCTGAGATTAAACACTTCATAAAATTATATTTTTGGGTAATTTAAAGGCATTACTTTACTGTATCATTAAATTTAATTTTACTGTTTGAATAATGGAAGACTTTGAAAATGAATTGTTTGCATAAGTTTTACTATTTAAGTATGTTGATGTTCGTCGGTGGTACTTCATATACCCACACAATAGCTCTTATATTGTTCTGCTGCATTCCTTGTCACTGGTTGTCATGTGATTACGATGGTGAATTCAGGACACGCTGCATTCTTTGTCACTAGGGGTAATGTAATTGCGATGGTGAAATTGCAATGGTGAAAACAGGACTAGCTGCCTTCCTCGCCACTAGGGAAAATGTGATCACTACGGTAAAGAACAGGTTTCATGTTAGTGTATTGTGATAAATGAAACTGACCCATCTGTTGTCAAACAAGACTGTGTTCAGATTGCCCAGACAGATGTAAGATGCAAGGCACTGTTTAAAGCTAGCCTGGGATAGACTTCAAAATTATACTGTTTGTTTAGTGAGACACAATCCCGTCTTATAAATAAGTCGATTGCATACGTATTAGAACCAAATGCAATAATCGAGATATTAAAGAACAAAACAAAATAATGAATAAAATAATGGGGTGAGTGAGTGCGACATATATATGTATTCATCTGTATTGAAGAAATATATATTATACGGAAAAACGATTTGATAAAAACAGAATGCATTGGAAATTATTTTCATTTGAATGAATGCCACATTTGTAAATCTGTAAACACAACTATTTGTCTTTGACCATGAAAAAATTCAAACTCAAATTATATATATATATATATATATATATATATATATATATATATATATATATATATATATATATATATATTCTTGGAATGTGTTCGAATTCAGATGTAAGTAAGTAAAATATATCTAGGCATTATATATCAGTCTATGATCAAATTCAAATATACACTGCTAGCAATTATCCATCAGTTTTGGAATGTGATGAAATTCAAAGTTACTTTTTAAGATATATAAATCGTTAGGCATTATATACAAATCTTGGACTGTGATCAAATTCAAATTTAATTAAGAAAAATATATATCACTAGGTATCACACATCATACAAAAGACACCCATGTAAACGTATTATACATATTAAAAATAAATTAATTACAAAAAGTTACTCACCCAACTAAATTATATAAAAATAATAATATAAACAATAAAAGATCAGTTTCTAAAACAAATAATCAAAGCAAGCATACAATATGTAATAAAATGACTCTCACCAAAATATATTGCCACAAATGAAAAACAAATAAATCATCAAAAATAATTATTCGTCAATAAATTGAATGCCTCAAATACCAATTAAAGAAAAAGAAAATCATAGAGCCATTAGTAATACGATTCTCATCCAAACTTTTTAAAAATGACTTCGAAAAAAATAATTTTCAATCACCGGTGCTGCACACAATATAATTCTAAAAAAATTATGAAAAACGGTGATTGAAATAATTTATCAAAAGAGATAAAATAGGTTTGCTTGCTCCAATAAGTTAACAAAATTAAATTTTATATAATTAATAAAATACGGCCATTCAACTAAATTAAAAAGCAAACACACGACATTTGATAAAAATCAATCTCTATACAAAATACTGAATATAAAATTAACAAGATAACATATTTATGAGGATAAGTGGAACAAAATATTTCTAAAAGTCACTCTCTCAAACAAAAATACAGGTAAATATGGAAATTCTGACAAAAAGTAGAAGACTAAATAAATCGTTATGAAAATTATAAAAATAATTAATTTTAAGCGCACAATAAATATAAAAGTCATTTGCTCAAAGAAATTATTTAGATGAAGATAAAACGGTCGATGAATATTTTTTATAAAATGTAACTCGGTCAAATAGATTATTCAAGTCCATACCGAAAAAGTTAATAATATATGAAGCATTGAAATAGATATATATAAATATTAAAGCAGCTAATCATTAGTTAAGGATTGCTGTTGCATCAGTTGATAAATGTATGGAAAACTTCCATTGGTTAGAACATAGCAATGTTATCTGTCCCAGGTGCGCTTATTTTAGTATAATCTGCACAGAGAACTACTTTGCACTAACTTCTCCGAAGGCACACACACTGCATTGCATTGTGTCCTTTCTTACATTTTATATATTTGGTAATTCATTCATTACACTTTCAGAAGCTGGTACTTTCTTGTCTGGCAAAATTCATTTACCCTAATTTAATAGCTGCCAAGGATAGTGTACTTGAGGCAAATTCATGCTCTTTATTGGAGCACAGGGTCGCAGTCGTTTTAGTTAATTGTGTGCTTAGATCATTTACAATTTCCAAAAGTACAATTTCTAAATAAATGTCAGCCACATTACATCAAACTAACATATAGGCATGCCAACATGATCTCCACTGTGCATGTTTTAAATCCAAACAACTTCACTGTACTTACGTCACTTTCCCAAACGCACATAATAACCGGTGAACGCCCCCTTTACATTGGTATTCTTATTGTATGATTTAATTTTGATTGAATGACTGAAATACTTAAGTCTCAAGCATAGAAACAGTCATTTTGAATAATGCTCCTGCATTTCCCCCCACAGAACAGTATTTATTAATGTCAGAGTCTCAAACAAGTACAGCCCCCCCCCCCCCGAAAAAGTGAGCTATTTTAAAAATGCGCATTACATTTTGTCAGCATGGCAACCAATGATATGATGAAAGACAGGAACATGACACTAGCCATAATTATTATTGAGATGTCAACAATAAATTGTACAGTTAGGAAAGGGATGGACCAAATGAGGCATAAAGGTCAAAGGTCAAAGTTTAAAATATTTACTTATTGTTTAATATGGAAGAAAACAAATTTGCTTTGTCATCGTTTATATTTTAATTTCATTGCAAATAAATGAAAAGAAAGATTTTAAATACATTTATTTCAATTAATGCAACAGTTTTACGTTTAAGTTGACTTTATTCTTATATTTTAAGATTTCTAATTTCCCCATAGTTAAGGTCACAAAAATGCCTCATGGCAAATTATGTAAGCAAGAGAAAAATAGCCATAATCAGCTTATTGTAATGCATAAAATCAATGTTAATGTACCTTTTAAATCAGAACATGATACATAATGATATGAAAAAAAAAAAAAATAATTGCATACATTTTTATCATTGTTTTAAGGTGGCACTCTACAGTTTCGTATTATGCATATGGTTAGAGTTTTAACGAAAAAAAATTTTCCCGGGTTTCCTCACCAGTTATACTGGGTATTTAAAAAAGACCTTGTTTACCTTGGTATAGTTCAAAGAACCTTTCATTCCCTTTATTTTGGTGTATGATTGATATGTGTAGCATGGGTTATAGAGCTTGGCCTTATTTCATATGTGTCCTTTCAAAAATGTGCTGTCTCCACTTGGTCATTTTTATTTCCTGTATTTCAGAGGTAAAATGTAAAAACTGAGCAGAGAACATTTTTTATTTTATATGTTTGGTAATTCATTCATTGCACTTTCATAAGTTGGTATTCTCTAGTCTGGCAATATTTATGTTATATATTTGAATAGCTGCTGAGGATAGTGTACTTTAGACAAGTTCAGGCTAACCTTTTGGCACAAGGGAACATTAAATTTAGTTAACAGTGTGAAAAGATCATTCACAATTTCGAAACGTACCGTATTCAAAACAATGTCAGCCATATTACAACAAAGCAGCATAGATGTATGCCAACATTCTCCCTAATGTGCATGTTTTAAATGCAAATAACTTCACCTTACATACGTCTCTCTCAAAAGTACATAATAACTGGCAAGCACCCGTTTGTCAGCCTCTTGCATGTCATACAAGATTCATTTTGGTTTTCTTTATCTCCTTTTTTGTGTTTTGGTTAACGATATCTTTGTAAACCAGATTGTATATTACGATCAAATGCCACATTAAGCCTCTGTGAAATAGAGTCATGAGTCATGAGCTACTGTATCGAGACGTCATAATGTCCTGATTGAAATAATATACAATTTAATTACTAGATACATTATACATATATACATATGCGTGTGTGTGTGTGTGTGTTCTTGAAATAGTGGCCTAATGAAAATTTAAGTAAGCAATCGACATAATGAGCTTTATTTTATTGTACATTTTACTAGTATGAGTTTCTGCAAACTCCCGCCGCTAATCGAGTGGATTGGTCCTCTTTTTAATAATCAGTATTGCAAGAATTTGCATGCTTGTGTGAACAGACATCTGGTTTAATATGGAAAAAGTTAACTTAATGTTTGGTTTAAATTATTTCAATCGAATTTTTGTATCATGCAATGTGCACTATTTGATCAAATTGTACCTGATGTATCCAGATGCAGCTTATAGTTCGCTATATTAATAGTTTGCTATAGTAATAGTTTGCTATTGTAATAGTTTGCTATTGTAATAGTTTGCTCAGGTTTACATACATACAGCATTGCGTGTATTTACATTATTTGTAGCTTTGATACATTTCTGTACAAATATGCAATTTCAGTGGAATTAGGAACATCAGCAAGTGATAATCGTTTATTAGTCTCACTATCTAATCACAACAAAACCAAATTGAACAACAAATTAGTCTCTCTATATAATCCTTGTGTCGAAGTGACATTTTTAGTAATATCTAATAGGAACTAAATACTGTACAAATTTTATGCATAATAACAACCAAGATGGAAAAGAAAAAAACTTTCCATTTTTAACAGCCTTCAATAAAAGTGATGTCCCTTTTTTAATTAGTTTACTGCTTTACTCTGACATCTATTTTCTTTTATTTAAGGACCATATAGTGTGCTTGTAATAATTCCTACTATTATCTGTTATTAAAAGAGCTATTATTCCAGTTTCTCAAGGATACGATTATCTGATTATGGTGATAAAAGATGAAAATGTTGATGATGGTGAAAATTGTTTGATTTATATTTCGTTTGATTTATTAAAAGTCATCAGGGCTCTGGGTGACCTAGTGGTTTAAAGCGATCGCCTTTGCCGATCACTGCCATTACAACTCTGTCTGCGTTAGTTCGAGACTCGGAATCGAAATCGGTTGATTTGGTTATGTTAGAAGGTTTGCCAGTAGCATCCATTTGTTCCGTTGTTCTTACCTGTTTCGAGTCTCGGTATCAGCGATAAGGTTATGTGAGAAAGCTTGCCAGTAGCATCCAGTGGCTCGGTGGTTCTTACCGGGGTCTTTCCGGGCTCTTCATCCATTGTTTATTCTTGCTGCCATGCTTGGCCTACCATGTGCTGAAAAATGTCCTTAGGCCCAAGCTACGATAGCTGTTATTACCAGGAGTGGACTGTTGACATCGTAACATGTAAACACGCATAATTTGATGCCTAAAGAACAGAAACTATAAAAGAACTTATTCGGCTTGTGTAGATTTTTCCGTATTCATCTCGTTACTAACATAATAACAATTTTTCTCACATTGGATCGAATACCTTTCTGAACATCAGCACTTTATGACCCTGACATACCGTATATTCTTTTTCCGTTGACGGAATTTCATTATTCGTGATGATTTAATGTTTCGCTTTTGTTTATATAGTTAAACCTAATCAATAAAGTACACATATCACTGTTTACATGGGATTTCTTTTTACCGAGGACGTTTATAAATATGTTTTAAAATACCTTTTTGTGAGAAAGCCTCAGAAACGGCATATATGTGGATGTCAGAGCTCATCTCAAAATAACTCTGTCTGTCTGTCTGTCTCTGTCTCTCTCTCTCTCTCCATAAACATATGAGAAAACACTGCATTTGTGCCTGTCTGGGATTTACTGTAAAGTTACGTAAAATCTGAAGGGAATCTCAGGGAAAAACATGTATAATTATCATAAGTGAAACATCCGTAATCACGTTCGAACGTCGTACATAAAAATTTAAGAAAATCTTTGATGTGAATTATTTTGCTAAACGGTGAACAGTTCCTGGAAATCATTGGATTGTATGTGTTCATGATTGTTAGAACTATTTATCATCCTTATTAATGCAGTTAATACAGTGTTCAAGATTGTCATAGCAATTTATAATGATTGTTCGAGCGCTTTGTTATCCTTCTTATTAAAACTAAAATAATATTCATGAATAGACTGAGTGTTGTCCTTCTTAATGCGGTTACAATAGTGTTCATGACAATTTAACCCTTGAATATATATATATATATATATATATATATATATATATATATATATATATATATATATATATATTTACTGGAAAGGGAATACAAGACACAAGCTACGGTAATATATTTGAATATTTGCTCTTTAAAAATATTCATATTCCATTTAATTTAGGGAAAGAGATCTTATTAATTTACTATTTCAGAATATTCTTATTTTGAGAAATCAGATATTAAGTTATTTGAGATGAAGTATACTAAATATATTAAATGAATATAGATTAAAAAAGTTCTAAACGTATTGCATTTTTATTATCTTGTATGTTTTCACCAAATACAGTTTGTTCTTCGTCTACAACACAACTTTTAGTAAATTACTATTGTATTATCTTTGTCTGTGTGGCGTGTGCACCGCATGTGTCCTGATACCACCTACCCCGACCGAAACATTTGATAAAGCTATGATAACCCAGACATTAGTTATACCAAGTGCATTGATATAAAAAATAACTCACATGATATGGACTTCCTCGTGGATATTGTATGCTTCCTTGATGCCGGCACCATTTATGGGCTTCCACGTATACATTGTAGGTTTCCTTATTGCGAGTACCCGTTACATTGCATGTTTCCTTAATGCAAATACCCGTTACATTGTATGTTTCCTTGACGCGAGTACCAGTTACATTGTATGTTTCTTTGATGGGAATACCCATTACATTGTATGTTTCCTTGATGCGAGTATCCGTTACATTGTGTGTTTCCTTGATGCGAGTACCAGTTACATTGTTGTATGTTTCCTTAATGCGAATACCCGTTACATTGTTTGTTTCCTTGTTGCGAATACCCGTACTTTTGTATGCTTGCTTGATGCAAATACCCGTGATGGGCTTCCACGTATACATCGTATGTTTCCTTGATGCGAGTACCCATTACACTGTATGTTTCCTTGATGCGAGTACCCGTTACATTGTATGTTTCTCTGATGCGAGTACCCGTTATATTGTATGTTTCCAATTAGATCCTGAGTATTGTTTTGTTAAATTTACTTTACAATCATTTTACAAGGAGGCAAAGATGGGAAAGGCATTAATGATTTATGTAGGTACTGTATAAAATGTATACTACTAGTAATTGTAGACTTGTCTACAATCGTAAGCTTGGGATTTTGGGTCCATTGAGATGGTTATATTTGTGTAGCTTTGTTTCCATATGTTCGTTAACTTTTGAGTAGTAAGTATTTCCAAAGTGGTATAATTTTAAAGAATCGGACAACACTTCTCAAGTAAGTAGCGACCTTCCACTGGGAATTTACCGTAGCTCAGTTGGTAGAGCGTACACCTTATAATCCAAGAATCGTATGTCTGATGCTCCCCCAGCCCATCTATATGGCTGCCTCGGCGTGTTCTTAACAACAGCGCTTAGCTTCCTTTTCCTTGGCAAGATCTAGCATCACATCACATTCTAAAATACCGCTGAAACCAACTAACAGTCTGCCGTGTGAAGTAGAGGGAGCAGAATTGCTGAATGCATATGAAAACTCAGTTGCAAATGGGGGAATGAACAACGAACTGCATTGTTCTGAGAGTGTTAATTTTACATGATACTTAATTAGTAGCATAAATATGGTCTCTGGCTACGGTCACTAACAAAGTTAAACATCAAACCATTAACCACTAGTAGTCATCGAGAACCCATACACCCAGGGTTGTTAAATACATTGGAAGTCATGTAATAACTCGAGTATCTTTTCCATCATATCAAGTTCTACAATCCCATCTCTATACAAACGACCTATCCATTTGAACTACGATAACCGATTTAGCAAGAAACTGAATTAACGTGTATGTGCTTACATGTATGTATGTATTGATTGTGTAAATAGACTTAGGACAGCTACAATAAAAAAATCCATCCATTTGTGTAGACTATTTAAGTAGTGTTACAACTCCATGGTCTTAAACTAAGTCACAAGTCCAAACGTATCGAGTGTTCAGAATAAATTATAGTACGGAATGTGCTGATGTGTCAGTAGTCTTGGTTGAGTTGAGGTACCAACAGTTTTGATGTATCAAAATGGTATAAGCCAGAATGTTGTAGACTGAAATCACAATAATCGGAAAAGAGTGATTTAGTTAAAAATGTCAATTAGCACTTTGTAATTGCTATGAATAATCTCTAAACAAATTATATCTGAATACAGCTAGCAATGATTTTAGAGACTGAAGTTAAAGTAGGAACGAATAATTGTTTTCTTGGTTTTCTTATAAGCAGACTGTCAACTAACTAATGACAAAACAAAATGTCCTGGACATGGATCATTTTCAACGGAAATTTTCATCAAAGTCGTAAGCAAGGTGAAGCCTTTTCACTTAAAATTTAGCAAACAACCTGACAACAATCGGTTAGACAATGTGATGAAATCAAGTCCAAGCAAACATTTTATTTACAAATGATCATTATCTTAAAGTATAATGTACAGTCATGGACAAATATTAGCTATGTAAAATGTTATTTATGTAAAGTACACTTTGGACAGTAAAATCAAAGTACCCATCATGTGTAATTTCGTTCGGCGAGTCCCGAAGTTGAAGACATCTTCCAAGCATTCGCCTTGCGCATAAGTCTTTATTTCGAAATATAAGCATGCAAGCAAAGAATTGGAACATTGAATAGTGTTCAATTGTGACCACGTTTATTTATCACGTATATTGGTGACTTATGGAAGGGAAAAATATGTCAATTCATGGAACCAAGCTGTGGAATGATATTCGGACCAGGATAGAAGAGTATGACTTCGGGTGAGTTGTCACTGTACAGCAATGCTATAATTGTATAATTAGAGGAGCTGAATAACAGAACATGAATCAGTTATATTTATGTTATTTCGTTTAACATTTATCATCACGAGAGATGGTGTTTGTAAGGATGTGTGGGGTGTGCATTATTAGTGTTATATGTAAATAAATTTAATATTATTTGTGTATTTTCTGTTTTATGTCTTGACTCTTTTGAGTGACTTTCGTCTGTCCTAAACATTCACCCTCCCCTGTCTTAAGCATCTGACTAAATGTAGGAGAGTTCGTGACTGGGGACAGAGAATAATGTAACTATCAAAATAAATCGACTATGTAATTAGACAGGACAAAGAAATGAACCCATCCATCAATTTGTATCTCAGGCACGATATCATGTAATGTCTTTTCTAATGTGTTATTCCAGATTTGAAGTGAATTTAATTTGCACACGAATTTTTAATCTCACCCACTGCGGCGATACTAGTTTATTTACGATATGTCAGTATTTCCCGATTGCAATTTTATTCATTTCCCCCGTGCGTGTTATTGGCTTAAAATGTTGTGTAATCATTATTGCAGAAGGCAAAAACTTGTATTCAGGGTTCGACTATTTTAGCAAAGACCATAACCCCAAAATACACAAAACAACGGCATCTTAATGAAATAATGCAACATTTATGAAATCAATATCAACAAGAGGTGTATGAAACAAAGGCAAGAATGCATGTTAAAAGTATTAAGAGAATGATACCGAAAGCCAATGTTATATACAAATGTGCATGTATACAATAATACATGCCAATGTGTATAAAATGTACATATATAATGTAATACATACCAATTTTTGTATATAATGTAAATGCATACGAATATATATATATATATACAAAATAAATGCATGCTAATGTTTTGTACACGCATGCTAAACGTATTTACCTACATATGATAATTTTATAGAACTCAAGAATTTCCATCCATATTCCTCTAAGATACACCTCTTTAATGCAATCGGAAAGCGAGAGAGTAGGAACAAAAATGAAATGTAGGCTACCGCCAAAAAGATGCCAAAATGTTATTATTATTTCATTTGATGTGAGACAGTCCCACGCTGGGTTGACAATGATATGACTACAAAACCACATTTAGGACAGAAAAATTATTTCTAACATACCATGTCGCGAGAGAGAAACACTATGTTCCTTCACCGATATATGGGCTCGCAAAATTATTTTTATTCGCGCAAACGTTTAATATTCGGTACGCTACTTATTTATTTTCAGTACTGGAATTAGTAATATTATGTGCGATATTTATAACTCGATGTATTCAATAACTTTCTGGAAATGTTTTAAATACATAAACTATTCAGGTCTTTAGATTTTTCTGACGTAGTTTTGACTACAAATTAACTAGTGGATCGCTGTATAGGTATCGTACGAAATCAAAACGACATCGGAAATAGACAGCAAGCTGTTTCTGACCTACGCCCTTATCTGCATTTAGATTGCCCATTTGGTTACAGTAGATTTAAATCAACACACTTTACGCTCTCACTATTCGTCTCGCCTGTTTATGAAGCTAAGAACACTTTAAGAGACTGCAGTCAGCAACTTACGTTTTTTTTTATATTACTGAGCAGTTTGCAAGGTAAGATCTTAAATGTTGACGACAAAACATTTTCTTTGATCAACCAAGAAGTTTTTATCTTTTATGTTTTCTAAAGCATTATTCCAAATATACAGAAATACGAAAATAATACCGTGAAACTGTGTCGGGTAAGTGCTACTACTACATCATCGTAACATATGCGTGTAATTTGTTAAACAGTAATGCATTGCAGATGACGTTAAGTCTTAGGGACAGGATGGCATAACAGATTACGCGTAGTTTTAGAGACAATAAAGTATGGCAGACCAAGATTAGTCTTCGAGACAGTAATGTATGGTAGACTGCTTCTCGTAATCATAGAGACAGTAATGTATGGCAGACTACGCGTAGTCATAGAGACGATATTAGTAGTGAAGTGAGGAGCCCTGCTTCACTACTGATATTGTATGACAGTCTACGTGAAGTCATAAAGACAGTAATCTAGAGCATGCTATGAGTAGTCTTTTGAGATGACGTTGTATAGCAGAGTACATAGGCAGTAATGTATGGCAGATTACGCGTAGTCCCAGACACATTCTTGCATGGCAGAGTACAAGTAGTCTTAGAGACAGCATTGTATGGCAGACTACGCGTAGTCTTTTGCACTATTGTATGGCAATTCGTAGAGATGGACTTGTCTGGTAGCTGTAGTTGTACACAAATCCTATATAAAAAAATATTAACTTGTACACGTTTTATATCAAGCAATACACTTATTTTAAAAGATTAACGTAAGAATCAGTAAAAAAAAATCACCACAACACATTACCACAACTACCATCGTTTGCAAACGTGTAAGTCTACAACGTTGTTATGGTTCGTTAACAAAGGCACAATTGCATTAATATTGGTGATTGCACTGTTTGAAAATATGCTGAGAGGTGATTTGATTATAGCTGTAGCAACCGCAGGAGTGGTAGCAGTGGTGGGGAGGAGACACTGTAAGAAGGAATGGCAGAAAGAGGACTTCAGCTCAAAATAGTTGCATCTCCTGGAATGGCCGAATAGAGAGCAAGAAAAGTTAGATGCATGTACTGGGCTTACTGATTTCAAATAAATTACTGAACGGCATGTATACAAACTTCGGAGTTTTGCGGTGATAACCGGACCTTTATTCATTCTTCCCAGTCTTTTCAATTTTCAATACGTTTAACATGGTTCCCACGCTTTTCTAAAGATAAATGTCCAAGTCATTTCCAGGGTTTTTCCAGGATGAAATTAATTTTTTCAAGATTCACACATGACCATTACTGAAAGGAATCAGAGAACATTTGATTGAACCATAATATCCACAAACTGGATTCAAATATAGACAATGTATACTTTACGCATTTCATTTTATAACTATCGTTTATTACCAAGAAATATACAAAATGTAAGAACTTTATTGGATAGTTCCGATATTTGTTTCTTGCAAGAATTGTGGCTTCTCGACAGTGAGTTAGGTTGTCTCTCATCCGTACACGACGAGTTCTGTGGATCAGGAGAATCGCCGATCAAATCTTCTAGCGATATTCATACAGGTAGACCTTACGGAAGTGTCGGGGTACTATACCGTAAATCTCTCGTAAGTATTATAGAAGTACAACGACTCGATGATCCCATATTAATAGGTATTAATATCCATAAGGGGGATTCCTTTTTGCTTTTTGTCAATTTCTATATACCTTGTGATATTGCGGAAAATTTGGGGGAACTTGTAAGTTATTTGGGCAAAATTAATTATATTGTAGAAAATTCTAATAATCTAAATGATATTGTAGTAGGAGATTGGAATGCTAATAGGATCAAATCCACTCCATTAAGAGATGAACTTCGTCTATTTTTTGACGAACATGGTTATATCATATCGAACTTAAAACTAATAGTAGACCACACAACATATTTTACTTACGTCAGTGATTCACGCAACACATTGTCTTGGTTGGATCATTGTGTCTCTACACAGTCTGCTCATTCCGCTACAAGTGATATGAAATATTTCACACCCAATTAGGGTCCGATTCTTGTCCCAGTGAACCCTCAAACTTGAAATACAGCATCGAAAAATTGGCCAGACCTTACTTCTGATTAAAAACTGAATTATACTCAGACTTCTGCATTCGTATTAAGCAAGATTGAGATCCCACATTGTGTTTCGACCTGTAATGACCACGGCTGCATTAACCAGGTGCATATGAAACATATAAATGGATTATACAGTTATATAGTGAAATATTTGTCGAACTATGGTAATAGCTTGACTAGTAAATCCAAACGCGGCCACCGGGTTATAAAAGGCTGGATTGACTGTGTCAAAGAACGTCATGAATTTGCACGAAATGCTTACCTTATGTGGCGTGATAATGGTAAACCGCGTCACGGCCATCTCAGTACAATTTAAGTATGCAATTAGATTATGTAAGAAGGAGGAAGTAAAACACAGAGCAGACTCGCTAGCACAAAACTTTGAAAATGTCGACCAACGTGATTTCTGGAAGCAGGTTAAACAAAATGCTATGACAACTTCCAATAAACTACCAATTTTCATTGATGGGATCCATGGTCAGAATAATATATGCAACATGTGTAAAAATCATGTTGAAGACTTACTCAATAGTGTTAAAAAGGAATCAGATAAGATACATGTGCTTTCAGCATTGAACGCCCCTTCTGATTGTATTGAGGTAATCACATTATCTGAGATCCAAAGTGCAATTACAAGACAAAATGGCGTTAAATGTCCAGGATCAGACTTTTTATATGTGGAACATTTTACATTTTCAGATACTATACTTCATGTGCTATTGATGATTTTATTTAATTGTATGTTTGTGCATCACTTTGTACCAGATGATTTCACAAAACTATACCGCTACTAAAGAGCAAAACTGGTAACTTGGCGGACAAAAATAACTAGAGTCTTATTATCTCAAAAATATTTGAATGCATCATACTGCACATATGTGAAGTCACAATCTTGGATAATCAGTTTGGTTTAAGAAGCATCGTTCAACAGATTTATGCATATATGCCTTTAAGGAAACTGTTAGCTATTATGCAGAACACGGCAGCCCAGTCTTTCAATGCTTTTTAGACGCTAGCAAGGCATTTGGTAGGGTCAGTCACTGAGCACTCTTTAAAAGGTTCATTGATATTAAAATACCAGTCTATATAGTTCATACTTTAGCTAACTGGTATGGCAAACATTTGTATTTGTGAGATGGGAAGGTGTAATATCCAGTGCTTTCGATGTAACCAATGGGGTGAGGCAGAGGGTATTCTTTCCCCTTTGTTATATATATATATATATATATATATATATATATATATATATATATATATATATATATATATATAGAGGCATTAAATCGTAAGCTCGGTCAGTGTCACGTGGGGTTACGTCTGTCACCAGATGAGTTGTTCCTTAATTTTAGTTTTGCTGATGATATGTCATTTATAAGTCCTTATCTTATAGGTTAAAGGAAATTATTAAAGATATGTGAACAATAGGCATTTGAGGACGATATCATCTATAATACAAAAAAAAAAAATCAGTATGCATGGTCTTTCAGCCAACTTCTTTCAAATTACCATCTCGTCCCCTTGTACATCTTAACGGCAGTGCTCTTACATATGTCAACAGTTATACATATTTGGGTTATATTTTGAAACCCAATCAGTCGGATAATGAGAATATGATGAGACATTACCAATTTTTGTGTACTCGAACAAACATATTTCTGAGTAAATTTAAGAATTGTTCATTGAATATCAAAATTAGATTATTCAGATCTTAATGCTGCACTATATATTCTGCTCCTCTGTGGACAAACTTTAGTGAATGTATGAAGAAAAAAACAACTAGTTAAGCTACTCTTTAAATGTGCAATTTTATGTCATTCTTAACAATGCCTGGCACAATTAATTGTTGCGGATGGATATGTATACTTGTTCTTTTATGTTTACAATGTTTTTACTTTAAATTATACTTTAATTTAGACGTACGGACTTTGTAATCTGAAATAAAGAATTCTTATCTTCTTATACTTTATATAAAACATGCATATTCTAAATCCAAAGCGGTTTCTCTTTTAAGCCAGAAAAGATGATCGTGTTCAAAACCACAAAATGTATCACACGAAACAAGTTTGATTATATTCCTATAAATTGGCATGTTAAGTCATTTGAACTTACAAAATAAAAATTCTAAATTAATTTTGCTGACCTGCTTTATGCTGCTAACTGGGAACGACATAATGAACATAAATTAGTTTTGTTTCCTTTCAAACCTAAAATTCGAATGAATTATATATATATATATATATATATATATATATATATATATATATATATATATATATATATATATATATATATATATGCATCTTATATAAGTAGACATTTCCTATTATAGTATTAAAAAATAACGCAAATAATTAGAATACTGTCTTGTAACAAAGAGAGTGTAACCATAAATTTATATTTGACAATAAGATCCCAAACATGATTTTTCAACCAACCCGATCTGGTTACAAATCTTTCATCTAAAAAACATTCTCAAAAGGTTTGTATTACATTTTGACAAAAGACCTTCAAAATTAAATACTGTTGTATAAACAAGGACTGAATTTTCGGTAAAACCAACTTGTCTTCTTGTAATTCGTTAAATCAGTCCCAAAACCTATATTGATATAGGCTTTCGAATCGTTTTTTAAAATATAATACAAAGCATGACCATTTCTCATTTCAGCTCTGAGATTCAACAATTTGGACTACATATTTGTTTTAAAACAAATAGCAGTCAGTTTTCTAATCTGATTTCCTCTAAATATCCCCACCCCATTTTTCATATATATATGGACATTTGGTTGCAAATACATATCGAACATTTTGAATTTGCCGCCACGTTACAGCAGTGACATATGGATATCTAGCTGACTTTAAAAATAAAAGTCTACTAGACGAATCTAATCCACTGATCGTTTGGATTGACTCAGAGTGTATGTTTATTGTGTAGATAGTAGATTATTGGGGTTTGTAAGCTCTCACGTACGTATACGTGAATAGTAGAGTGTGTGGTTATTAAACTTTCCCTTCTGTGTTGATGGCATGTTTGGGTTTTTATTTTTTAATTTTTTTTTTTTGCTGCTTCGCGTGTGTGGATAGTAGATTATTTTTATGTTTTTGCTGCTTTGAGTGTGTGAATAGTAGATTATGGTTTTGTTTTTGCTGCTTCCAGTGTGTGGGTAGTATTTTTGGCATTTTTTTGGTTGCTGTTTTACGTGTGTGGATAGTATATTTTGGTTATGTTTTTGCTGCTTCCCATGCGTTGATAGTAGGTTTGGGCTTGATTTTTGTTGCTTCGGGTGTGTGGATATTAAAGTAAAATTTTGTTTTGCTGCTTCACGTGTGTGGATAGTATATTTGGGTTTGTGGATAGCAAATTAAGAGTTTGTTTTCCTGATTCATGTGTGTGGATAGTATATTTGGGTCATGTTTTTACAGTCTCATTACGTTAGTGTGAATATAGATAATATAAGAAGAGAAAAGTAGGGGATGTTTTCCTTCACGTCCGTGCTTTCCAGAATACAACTCAAAGCGTTAGTTGTTAGCGCCATTCTACGGAAGTACCCAACAAAATGAGTATCGAACTATTTAATGAGCTAAAGGAGAGTTGGTACTGGATGACAGATGCAGCCTATGTTGTGGAAAGGCTAGAGAAGGAGTGATGTATACAGTTACGAAGGACTTTGTCAAAAGTCAACTGACGAGTCTAAAACTTGCCAGGGATCTCATTGAATGTATGCTTGAAGAGGAGGTTGAAAAGTTAAGAGGCTTGATACAACTTGACTATGTGAAAGTGGGTAAACTGAAACATGCCATTGATGATGCTATTGAAGTCAGGTGTTTTTTAACATATATTTTGGAGTGGACTGAGAGGTCCTATGTGAAATAGTGTTTAAACCAACTGATGAAAAGATAGGAAATGATGAGGAAATTGATGAGAGAACAAGCCAAGAAGATCAAAGACACTTAGACTGAAGAGAGAAAAGAAAGAGAAAAAATAAAGGAAAAGAAGTCTTTGAAAGGATAAACAACAAATGGATGAAGATACAGACCAAGTTCAAAGCGTTGGGCCATGCTGACTGGATGCCGGAAAATGATGAGAAGAAGACGAAGAAGAAGAAGAAAAAGAAAAGATTATTAGGAAAAATCAGGATTCGGATGAAGAACTGGAGAAAATAAAACAAGAAGAAGAAGAACCCAAATGCCCTTTTCAGGGCCATTCATACGTCTCCAAAGGAAATTGACTTTCTTGCCTAATTTCTTTAAAAAAATGTTATGTTGTCTATTGCCTGTGCTGTATCCATCTCCCATGTTCAATTTTCATTGTCCCTATACAGACCCACCATGTTCAATTTCAATTTCATACAGACTAACTGGCCCTCGACAGGCCCACCCAGAGTGCCTGTCCTTTATTCCCCATGTTAAATTCCCGTTGTCCCCAGAGTGCCTCGACCCTATTTTAACACTAAAGTCCCATTGTCGCTAGGGTACCCCACATCACTACTAATATTGTCAGGACAAAGTTTTGTAGTGAAGTAGAAACAGCTGGTAGTGTCACTCATGGGTTGTCCACTTGAGATAATACACTCCACTTCGCTGGTAGTGTCACTAGTGGGTTGTCCATTTGCGATATTACACTCCACGTCGCTAGTAATATAGTTTATTCTCTGTATACAGCAGTGTAGACATTTTCTTTATCTGTGATGTAACTAACACTTTAAAACATGCTAATGGAACGCACCTCTGTTATAATCATATATTGCAACAAACACGTTAAAATAATCGTTCACAATTTACTTCTATTGCAATACATGTATTGCGATAAACACATTAAAACATTCTTCCAGAATTTACTTCCAATACAATAAAATAATTGCAACAAACACATGTAAATATTCTTCCGTAATATACTTATATTACCATACATGCATTACATCTATCACACTAAAACATTATTCTTTAATATACTTCTATTATCATGCATGCATTACATCTAGCACACAAAAACATTATTCTATGATATACTTCTGTTACAATACACGGTATTGCAACTAAAATATTTAAATATGATTCGATATTATAATTGTATACAAGAACGTATAACAGACGGATATAGTAAATTAACGGCATCATCAGAACACGCTTCTAATCCATAGGTCATTGCCGCTGATGTACTTTTCAACGCAACGAATATCGCAACAAAGATGTTAAAATTAGTTATAACGTGTTTGTTATACAAATGACGTTTACGAAGTTCAAACGCATGAAACATAATTTATAACATCACTGACGTACGTTTAAACACCTAAAAGGTATAGCAGATGCGTACAGTGTATGTTTAAACGCCTTAGAGATATATTCAAATGCGTACAGTGTATGTTTAAACGCATTGGAAGTATATTCCAATGCGTACAGTGTATGTGTAAACGCATTTTGTACAAAATCTAACACGTTAGATAATCACATTTTTGACAACAGCCTCTGATATACCTCACTTACTATGAAAATATTTTTTCTAGTACCATGAAAACACTTTATATTTTTGATAAGCTTGGTGATGTTCTGGAAACGATGGATATGTCTGCACAATATTTGGTCAGTGACCACAAACCATTACAAGATTGTAACTTAATTTCACACATTGATTAGCAGGCAACTTACACGTGTAGAGCACAACGAAAACCTCTGTACGAATTTTGCGATTTCAAGATGTGGTGGTAGAAAACGAAATTAGAATCACTAACAATAGTATAAGTATTGTTTCTACTAGTAATTCATCTTACTTAGATATAGCACCAACGAGAACCTCTGTATTCATCTTGCAATTAAAAGTAGTGTTAGTAGTAAAAGAAGTTAGTATCAGTAGTAGTAGTAGAAGTATTATTACTACGAGTAATAATCATAGCAGCTACTCTACTACAAATAGTAGATGTAGCAGTAACACTGGTAAATGACGAAGTTGATAGTAGTAGTACTAGTTAAAAGGAATGCTATCAGTTTAGTACTAACATCATCTGCATCAGTAGTGACAGGGTTAATAGAAGACAAAGAAAGTAATAGCAGTAATAGCAGAAGCAATAGTGTAAGCAGACAAGGCAATTAGATATGTGAGCCCACATAACCAACAAATGTAAAATGTGGAGGATATTTATGCAAACACTGTATTTTGCCGTCACAGTAATGTATTTTTGATGTTTGTCATTACATTCTACAATTTAACCTTATCATGTACAAGACAAATCTCCTTGCACGAGATACAGCTCCCCCAGGTTGACGCGCTTACGTTTGCATTAAAATTCCTCTGCTGATACGGCTAAATGTTTCCTCGGTTACGTCAACGTTTTAAAATTTAGTTCGCTGATATGTATTTGCGAAAATATCTACAATGATTAGTCATTTTGTTTATAACAACGTAATTTATATTATATGTGCGCACAAATGTGTGAGTTTCCATAAGGTCAGAGAATGCAATGAAATTGAAATGCCTTTATATTGGGTAGGAACAGTTAAACCTTAAAATTATGGGAACCGAGACAAATTTTCTATATTATCTGGATTGCATATTTAAAGGGCATCTTTATTTTGAACTACAGCAGCCATGAGAAGGATAAATGATGACTCAGAGTGTCGGACTCTCGAACAGAAAAACAGATATTGGAATCATTCCCAGACCAAGTCTGGACGGCTTTTGTTGTGTCTCGTCTCTGTAAATAGCCTATCATGTTCTTGTGTGCTGCTAAACACCAAATATTAAATTGTATTGCAGAATGATGAGATGAAGTTGAATAATTTTACTCATGGTATTTATACAAGAAGTAGTTAAAGGCATACAACCTAAGTTTTTCGACTTTTTATGCTCTTGCAAATGAATGATATTATGAAAAGTATAGTACAAATAATGAGTAATTACACATCATTCAGCTTATAAAGTGTAAAACTGTCAGTTTAATCAATGAAAATAAAATAATGTTCTTGTCACGTATATACGAATTGCTAATTAATTATGCGGAAACGGAATTTACCGATATTACCCGAAGTCGCAGTGTCACGTGACGCGTGTCAAGAAATATGGCAGTCGAGGTAAACCTGTATTTTTCTTTTGATGTAATTATTGCTTTATTCTTCATATGTCTTCGTCTGTCCTTCTCCTTGGTTCTTTATAGTCACGCGCAATATATGTATTGATTATAGATTTCTCATTGTATATAATAAATTACAAAAAGTAGGCAAAAAAGGCAATATGATGGAGTATCATGACGATAAGGGGTTCCTTTAAGGGGCAATTCTTGAAATTCCGATTCCGCATTACTTGTGTTTGTGAGACTGTGTGTTACGTTGCAAGATAAACTAAATACAAATATGACAATTCGTATCATTGCAGTCAGAACCGCTATTAAAAGATCTCGCTAAAGTCGCCTCTTTGACTCAGAATGATGTTGATTATCTTGTAAATTTGCATCACCACCTCAGGCTCTAGTATCCGATACTCGATGTGATTTGCGTATTTGTTCTTATGCTTCAGTAATAATACTAATAATAAAATAATAGTATTGTGGGCAAGTTCCATTCTAAATAAATATCCATTTCATGGCTTTGTCAGTTAGAAACATGTGGTACATTGTTACGTGATAGAAGTATTAGCTTAGACAAAAGTGCAATTAAAAATCAAAATATTAGCTTCGACAAAAGTGCAATTAAAAATAATAATTAATACGCCCCCCCCCCCCATATTACAATTAAAAAACTTGTGATTTTTCTGCCTTTTATCAAATATGATTTAATTCTAGGTTTCTGATAACAGTAAGTGAATCAGGATCTCAGACATCATCACTTCATAACAGTACTGACAGCCCAGACCAACATCAAGTAAGAGATGTTAGAAGAATAGGTATACAGGAAGGTAGTCTATTACAAGGGGCACAGGAAGTGAGTCTAGTAGAATAATTACAGGAAGGGAGTCAAGTAGGGTAGCAGAAGGGTTACAAAGAGAGGAAGAGGAAAACAAGGACCATCGCTTAGCAGGACAAAAGTGGCTACTACAGATGAAGCCAGGGATCAAAAGTTGAAGGTAAACATTATTTTTGTTATCCATTACAGTTAGCGTTTGTATTAAGACTTGTAAATTTATGATTTATTTTTTTTGTCAGTTTCTTTTTAAATTGTTGAATTTATTTCTTATAAGAATAGCCAAAATGACAAAGTAAGGAAAAGATAAACTTTAGGCTTAAATATGCCAAAAACACCCCAACATAGTCTTTGAAGTGATAAATGGCTCATCAACGGAGCAACAATGATGCCATCCAAGACCAAGAGGTGAATCACCAGGTTGGTACATATGTAATAACTGCTGTGAAATGCCTACTGATGATTAAAAGCAGTGCTGCAAACAAATAATGCCAAACTGCTATTCAAGGCTTCATGTAAGTAATTTTGGTATATTGTCTTTGTAGTTCTACTCTCCATAAGTCTCGTGACTGTAATCTGACTCAATTGAGTTAATATTTTTGTTATTTATAATTTACTTTTAGTGAATTAAGCAGCTGATTAAAACACTTGTTTATCATTATATGTTTGCTTCATTACATAACAGAAGAATCATTATTTTCCCACAGAACATTTAATGCTCTTATCTTTTTGGAATATTTTATACTGACAATTTTTTAAATTTCCGCAGGACTTCGACCTGGTTCTTTTAGACGAAGTCATGCTCATTGTTGCACAGAGGTATAGGCAATTTTGTTCTGGCAGCAGAAGAAGATAACGATTGCAACTTGGTGGTAAAGGCATGCTGCTTATAGGCAGTTTATTTTAAGGACTTACATATACCTTGGCGCTGGCAACAGACCTGTCATTCCAAGCTGCTGTGTATGGCGTATAAAGGATAAACACCCAGATTGTTTTGGCCAGTACTGTGGCTTTACTCAAGGAAGACTTGGGTGATTTTTCCAGTGATATGATGTGTGAATAATATAATCTATATTGGGGTTTGCACCAAGAGAAGAAAACCCCCATCAAAGATTGGGATTTCATTGTCTTGGTACAAACACTGACTTAGATTATTTTTCTCACCCAATTGTTCCTATTAAAAGAACACTGCAAGTTTGTAATATGGATAGCAGATTCAACACATATTAGGCAAGTACTATTATTGCCTCTCACTTTATATAAAGTCATCAGGTATTGTACTCTTATATCAAAGTAAGAATAAATACCTAAATATATTATAACTTTATATGCTGCTTTTAAAAAAAGGAAATACTGGATAGTTTCCTGTTTTGACTCCTTCCTAATTTTTAAGGTAGAAGACATGAACCTAATCATCAAAAGCATATCATTTACAAATTTACACAGAAGCAAATCTGTAATGCGGTTGAGATTTACTTCGGTTAGGCTTGGAAATGGGATGGTTGATGTTGACTGCCTGTCAGTTTGACGAGCATTGGAGATCAAATGCGTAACTTGGGCTGCTAATGAGCAGCCGAATTGGCTTACGTATTTACATGTGTCTGCTACAGAGGTAAATATCTAAAAAATCCCGATGGTTGAGTGGTGATGAAAAGTATGCTAATTTGTTATAGTACTAGTGAACTTGATGCATGTGCAAGGCACATACTGATTCCACTGGACAACAAATTTTTACAAAAGTCATGTTACTGAAATAAAATTAGTCAATTCTTATCAATTTTTATGTGCTGAACACGAATATGACAGTCAAATTGCAAAATTGGCTCTAGTTTTTTTGTAATCTGCAAGAAATTAATGTTTACATAACGAAATGCATTCCAATAGTAAAAGGTCAACTGTAATAGCCTACCTATAAAAAATCAAGTCATTGACTACATCTTAGATTTCTTCGCATGTCTCTTGTACAGCTGTTCGGGAGCATCTCTGAGGAGTGTCCAGCAGTAGTCAGCCAGCATTGTAGTGGACCATTTTCCCTGGTATCTTTGTTCCATTGTTGCGATATCTTGATGAAAACGTTCGCCGTGTTCATCACTAACAATACCACAGTTGCTAGGAAAGAAATCCAAATGGGAATGAAGGAAGTGAATCTTTAGAGACATATTGCAGCCAAGTTTCTTATACTTCATCAACATGTCTTCTACTAGTTCCTTATAGTTTTCTGCCCTAACATTTCCGAGGAAGTTTGTAGAAACTAGGCGAAAAGCATTCCATGCTTGTTTCGCGTCACCTTCCAGCATGTTGTTGAACCAGTCATCTTTGAAAAGCTCTCGAATCTGAGGACCCACAAAAACTCCCTCTTTAATCTTTGCTTCGCTGAGTCGAGGGAATTTTTCATGCAGGTATCGGAATGCTGGCAAAGTCCGGTCAATGGCTTTCACGAAGTTCTTCATCAAACCTAGTTTGATGTGAAGGGGTGGTAGCAAGATTTTCTGAGCCTCAACCAGAGCTGGGTGTTGGATATTCTTCTCTCCAATGGCTACATTCTGCCTGTGAGTCCATTCCTTCCTCATGTAGTGCATTTCCCTTGCTCGGCTATCCCACTCGCATAAGAAACACATGTATTTTGTATATCCTTGCTGCAGTCCCATTAAAAGGGCAACTACCTTCAAATCACCACAGAGGTGCCAGCTGTACTTGTTATACTCAATGGAATTCAGTAGCTGCCTTAAGTTATCGTATGTCTCTTTCATGTGGACAGCATACGCTACTGGAATAGATGGAAGAATGTTTCCATTGTGCAAAAGCACATCCTTGAGACTCAGTTTCGAAGAGTCCACAAATAGTCTCCATTCTTGTGGGTCATGAGTGATTTTTAAAGCATTCATGAGGCCCTCAATATCGGAACAGAATATCAGATTACTTTCCTTTCTGAAGAAAGGCTCCAATTGCTGGTGGCGCTTTCGATATGCAGTAATTGTGACATCTTCTTCTAGAAGATTCCATTGTTGGAGTCTTGATCCTAGCAATTCTGCCTTGTTCTTTGATAAGTCCAAATCACGAATCAGGTCATTTAGTTCTTCCTGTGTTATTCTGTGTGGGGTTGATGATGCACCACAGTGAAAATCTGGATCACTGCATGCTGATGGACCAGGAGAAGAACAGGTCGACTCACCTTTGTCTTCGTCAGATGAATCAAGAGAATATTCTGCTGGAGGTTCTGGAATAGGAAGTCCCTCACCATGTGGAACTGGTCTCAATGCAGACGGAATGTTTGGGTAGACTATTCTCTACTTCTTTCGCTTCGTTATTCCGCCGGAAAGAGGAGGAACCAAGCAGAAGTAACAGTCATTTAGGTGGTTGCTTGGCTCTCTCCACACCATTGGGACTGCAAACGGCATTGATGACCTTTTGCAATTCAACCACTGTGAAAGCTGTTTTGTACATGTAGCACAGCATATATGCGGAGCCCAAGGCTTGTCTTGGTCACCAACCTTGCATCCGAAGTAAAGATGATATGCCTTCTTCACTTGAGAATTGATACTTTTCTTCTGGTTGGCAAATGTCACTTCCCCACAAATATAGCAAAAATTGTCCGCGGTATTAACACACTTTCGAGGCATTACTGTTCTTTATTGTACGTAAATGGATAAAATAATAAGTTTTATGTAACAGTAGCTTGAACTGTCTCGCACAACGTCTAAAATATTTTAAATGCTGAACCTATCTGATTGGGCTTTATATAGTACACTGCTTACGTCAGCTCCAGCAGCCGCCTGGCATTAGTATAATAGGCCTACACATGTATAGTACACTGCTGACGTCAACTTACTTCAGCAGCCGCATGGCATTAGTATTGCATTGCATCAGAAAATGATGCAATCAACTGTGGATGATGTGAGCATGATGGTATTATGCAATGTTACATCATTATTCCGGATGTTGCTGCAGTCCTACTGGAGAAATTTACACAGTGAAACATAGAAAATGAGGTATATGAATATCTTCAAAACGAGAGCCAATACAAATTTTTCACGGTTATATTCGTGTTCGGCACACCAAAATACTACAGATTAGGGCCTTTTCAAGTCAGTAATGATTTCACTGTTGACCAGTGTTCTTTTAGCTGCCTTGTCACAGGAAAATATTCAAAATAGGGGTTGGCGGCAGGGTTGGTTCAGTATAAAAGCCACCAGTTGCAATAGGAATTAACCTGATTGCCTCAGTCAAAATCTCACACGTATGCTTTCTACAAAAATCATTAGTTTGGTTTTATTTGTATCTTCAGTGTAAAAGTATTCTCATTGTTCTGCAATATGTCCTTGTTGGATGAAAAGTCACCAGATAAACTGTCCAGTGAGACATTATGACATTTAATTGAAGGATGTCCTTTAAAAGTAATAATAAGTAATTAATAGCTTACATACTCCTAACTTGTAACTTTCATCAATTTGGAAAACATTATATGGTATGCATCAGCATGATACCGTGTAGTACAATGCTTGGTGCACAGTTCTAAATAGATATGTAATGACTTCGAGGAGTTTTTTAGAATTGATGACTTACTTAGAAATTTATATTTTATATCCTGGAAAAGTGGCAAGTATAGCTATTACTAATGTAATGGTATGCTACATATAAATCTTGTGAAATAGCGAGTGCACACGTTTTCATTTGCAATCTCAGATGGAGCAGATCCAGATGTTTGAAAATTTTTTAAGAGAAACAAAAACAATTTTGACATAACACATTTCTGGGTGTTGCTGGATTTGCAGTAGTTCTTGAGATAATTTGGTTTGTTTTAACCAGTGATATGTATTACCTGTGGGTCTGAAGTTCTGCTAAATAGATCAACCTCTTGTATCTGTATCTGTCTCAAAATACTTTGTATGGTGTGTTGACAAAGTTGGAGAAACTAAGTTGATTCATGAGCAAAGTTCTTGGAGTATATATATATATATATATATATATATATATATATATATATATATATATATATATATATATACTCCATCTGGCAAAACAGAAGACAGAAAGGGTGTTTCTTTTTAAAAGTAGACAGCCAGGCTGAGATAAAAAAGCAGCATTAGCAAAACTCCTAGATTTCTTGGTCACTTGGGTGAGAAATTCTGTTATTAGGCATACATCTTAATTTTTACTTTAAAACTTGTCCTTAAATATATTAGATATTCAGTACCTGATTTTAGATATTAATGTCTTGGTAGGATTCTCTTTCTTAGGAACTCGTGATTTTATTTTAAGTTGTATAAAGCATTTCTTTTGTATTATGCAATTTTACTTTGCATGAACAAGTTTTGTTAACATTAGCTACCTATCCGCCAAATAATGATTATATGTATGGCTCTGTTTTAAAAGCAAATGTGAGAAGACCATTTACTGGTATTATACAGAAAATGTATTTAAAAACTAGGAAGATTTAAAGTTGAATAGCATTGTCTTGGAATGCAAAGGATGTAAGGTACAACAGTAGAGGGTGAACATGATTGTATTCTTGCATATACACATCAAGTCAAATGATAAATAATGCATATTCATACTGAGTTGAGAAAGGAAAACTTATTTTTGTGTTTCATGAATACAGATCGGTATGTAAATATCAACAGAACTACAAACACTATGATACTAGTCTATCAAGCATAATACTGCTCGTTAACTATGGCAGTTCAATACAAACAAAATGGCTCTGGAAACTTCCATTACATTTTTAAGTCTAAAATACTAGTTCATCAAAAGCGACTTTGAATGCTATAACACATATATGCATCAAATGGCATCTGATTACAACTAAATCAAACATACTTGACACCAATTAAAGCATCACATTTTCATTTCTTTCAAATGTGTTCGTTCACCACAGAAATAATGCCCTTTATATGAAAACCCTAATGAATGTATACAACTTCATACACTGTAAAACTAGCTGTTATATCTTATGAAATTTACTAAACTTATATAATTACAAATGTGCACGTACAGACATAACTTTAATTCAGGAGTATAGTCAGGTATCAAGAACTGATACATATCATCTAAGAATAATTATGGCATAATTAGAAAACTCTTTCTCTATCCACATTATAAATATTGCTACTATATTATATAATTCTCAGAAGTTTATTGCAAATTTATAGATGGACCTATCTGCTGAAGTCATTGTCATTGCATCCAGAAGTGACTTGTCCGTCAGTCTCCATCTTTACATTAATTGAGAGTTATTTTACAGTTTATGCATTGTTCCAGAAAAGTCATAAAACTGACTTTTGTATGAGGAACTAGTCTACCATTACTATAACAGATCGATTAGACATCCCAGTCCAAAAAACAAGCCATTACATTGATGTTTTATTATCCTGTGTTGGTTTATATGCTTTTGACTAAAGTGATTATCATTTGCTCAATGGCAAACTTTAGTACATCACCTAAACAAACTACTACACAGAAACAGATATTGTACTTAAGCTCAACCCCCACCCCCATGTGTGTTTCAGATTGCATTTGTTTTAATATCAGGGTAGCTAGGTACTTATATATATATATATATATATATATATATATATATATATATATATATATATATATATATATATATATATTGAAGGAGTCAATGGTCACAACATTGTTTGTCAGTATACCATGTTTACCAACTATATAACCTGTTATGAGTAATATAGATTAACTATATATATCTATATCTATCTATCTATATCTACATATATATATATATATATATATATATATATATATATATATATATATATATATATATATATTGTGATTGAATATAACTTATTCTGATTGTTTGAATATAACTTATTGTGACTGTTTGAATGTGGTTATCTTTCTAATGTAAACCTAATACTATTGATCACTGTTAGTGCACACGTGCAGCAGAAACCAATATTGGTGGTATTGGCAAAGGACGTTAGAGTTTCAATTCATTATCAATCAAATGTCATGTACATAATGAAAGAGGGATGCACATTATTTTCATGAAGTGGCATTAGATTGAATTTTGATATTAGGTATCACTCAGGATGATGTATATTTCTGGCCAGCATTCAGTACATGTTGATACATCATATTTTTATATTAAATTTTTTTATCATAATTTATATTTGTTGTTTATCAAGAAAATAAACATGTGCATACGTTCGGGTCATTTCATTATATCTGAGCAATTAAGCAACATCCAACTTATTCATCAGCGCAGTAATCTGTAAATGTGAATATGTGACGACTTCTATAATTTTTATTTTATTTTCTTTAAGAAATTCAACCCTTTTACAAAGCATGCCTTTTCTTAGTTTGTGCTTTTCCTGTCTGTCATTCTTTTGTCCATTGTTATGATGCACACAATTTTTTAGCTGGAATTTTCCATGAATATGTATGTGCAATACTGGGCTGAATGTCCAGGGCTGTCCATTTTACCATCCCCATAATACCAGGATGCAGTTCGTATTGTCCCCAAGTTTCATAAAAGCATTTGTAATAAATAATAATAATAGCTATCTTATAATAATAAATACCATGTTGTTTTTGAGTAACCAATGATCAGAGCTGGGATTTAGCCTGACATTATTGACTAAATGCTGAAATCCAGCTTACCGCACCTAAATTTCATTTTCCCACCTAAATTTCAAAATACGCTTACAAGCCGAATGATCAAATTTCAAGTCACAGTATTAAGATGAGATAAGATACAAAATATTTGGTATAATGTTAAGAGACCCTGAGTAGCAAGGTAAGCACACTGAACACCTTGATTTGCCTTCACTGATCTATGAGCAATATTACTGATTACAATTGATATGAAAACCAAGTGATGAACATGACGATAAAACAACACCAATCGCTATGTTTCTTTACTTGGGTGAAAGGTGTTTTCATGATATTTTGAATTTTAAAGGACATGTATATCTTGGATATAGCTAAATGTTTCAGATAACTTTGAGGTTTAGTTATATTAACTGAAATTTGACTTACAAAGAATTACACCTTCCTTTCCATGTAATGATTTTAATATGTGTTCCTGATGGTCAATCCAATATTGGTCAATGGATGGAATTAAATACGTCCTTTGAAATTTATGAAATGTCAAATCTTAAAATAGGTAGCTTCAGAAATTTTACAAACGTGACAATATTCTGAAGGTACTGAAAACATTTATTTGTATGGCAGATGCCAAAAGTAAGTCGCCACCATGTAGTTGCCTATTAGCAGAGGCTGTGAACTCAATTTCTTGACACAATGTCCATATACACAAACCTTTAGATACATACAAAACCTAATTTATTTTACATACCATAAAGAGTTCTTTTTTATATTTAGTGTGACAGTTTTGTGTAATAAATAGGAACTTCTACCTACATATATGTTTATTTTTATTCTGCCATTTACTAAATGTGAACCCACTGACATTAACAGCAAACATATATGTATGACCACCAGTACCGTATGCATAAAAAAGTCTAACAATTCAGGAACATTAGTTTATACCTTAACTGATATGCTGACAACATCTATAGTAATATAATGTGAGTAACATCCTCCAGTTTTCAAACTCTGATACATTTCAGAGCACATCTAACAGTTTTGATAGTAATGGAGTAAATGTATCTTTGTAAAAGTAAAAGGAATATTGATAAATCTGATGAATCTTAGAAGTGCACTGTAATAAACTATAAAAAGACTGTCACCAACAAAGTTAAATGTATTTTCACAGTATCAATACGCCAAATATCAGGTCCTTCTATTTCTGGTTGATCACTACCATCATCCTCATCATTTGTGTCTTCTTCTTTAGCATCTTCCAAACAAATGTTACTGTCTGGTCTTGAAGATAAAATGACATATTTATGACATTTCATAAAATGCTCTAAGAAGAGAAGGTTATATCTTATGAAGTTTTAGTATACAAATCTAAAATGTGTTGGATTTCATATGAATATTCAGAGATTCTGATGAAAAACATTTCCAATGATATTATCAGGCAGTATGATAGTAGCTTCATTGTTGTTCCACTATCTGTTTCACAGTTACATACATGATAACATTTTAATCAAATACAAATTCTTTATTGAAAAGATACTAAAATTTGTATTACCTGAATGAAAGATTTAAATTTGGCTTATAATCTTCATCTGACATTAGGCTATCTGCTTGAAAGTTACTCTCAGAAACTTCCATTGTAAGACCAGAAAAAAAACAAAAAACATAATAATATTCATTCCCCTCTCTCATACCAAGCTTTGCAATTTTGGTAGGTTTTTAGGACATTTTTAGAAATTGCTTGTGTGTGTCGGAAAGCGCATCAGGTATGGGAAAGTTGTTACTTTCAAAAGAAAAAAGTATGATTAAAAAAATCAGAAAATTATAATTTTGAGTCAGTGGCTGTTTATATCAGTTGGACAGGTAAGTGAAAACAGAAAATTCTTCAGAGGCCATCTATTTAGTATGTACGCAACAATCTGGCAAAGCTTGACCCCTTCCCCCCATCCCTGTACACATGCATACCTTTTTACACATTCCCCACCTGCGTATGTACGCTTGCCGCACTACTACCACCCACATTCTATAGAACGGCCTATATTTAATCCATGCAGAAATGATAAAGGATTAATAATTTTAACGTGTTTAATAAAACAGATAGTCCACTGACGTTGAATGTCTGGCTGCATGAAAGAAATAAGCTGCGTAACTTTAACAAGTTTGTCTAGTGTCCGCTATAATTAAAAACGCCGACTGAACCCTGTCAAAGAGGTTATATATTAGACAAATTGTTTATAGTTAGGTTATATATATCATGCATGAATCACAATGGTAGTTGTTTTAGTTTGCTACATAAATACTCTCCTTTTATGTATGTATCACAATTATTGTTGTTAGTATATTTACTTAAATGGGTTGATAGAACTTGTAGACTTTCCCATCAAAACACTCTCCTTCTCCTGAAATTCTTCAACTCCAGACAAGGCTGTATCTCTAAAAACAAAATTTTGAAATTAATAATAATAATAATAATAATGAAGACTTTGTATAGCGCCTAATCTTAAAAAGCTCTAAGTGCTTTACAACATTAGACAACACCTATAAGATATATAAAAAACATATATTATGATATGATTACAAAAACAAACACCATGAAATTAGAAAACATAAAACACATGCTAAGAATATTTCAGGTAGGAAACATCTTTAGGTCTTTAAGTTTGTTCTTGCAGTCGCAATAAGTGAGGTTTGAGAGCACTCTTGAATGGGATCACTGTTTCTTTGTGTCTAAATTCAGTGGGCAATTCATTCCACGTTGCTAGGCCCTGGTATGCAAAATAACGCTGTCCATATAACTTTGTTTTCATAGTGGGAATAATGAGTATACGATTGTCAGAAGAGGAATAAGTATCTTGCTGGTGTGTGCACATGGGTGAGGTTGGATAGGTATGTTGGACTAAAGTCCGACAGTGAAATGTAGCACAGAGAACAAATTTTGTGTTTAATTATGGATCAAATGGATAGCCAATATAGGGTACAGAGCAGCGGGGAGGCGTGATCTGATCGTGGTACTCTAAGAATGATCCGAGCAGCTGTGTTTTGAAGTTTCTGAGGCAGATATTGAGATGAAGCAGACTTAATTGAGGTACAATAGTCCAGTCTTGAAAGTACTAATGAACACAAGTATTTTAGTAGCATCAACTGCAGCCTTGAATATGTTCATGACATGTTGCTGCAATGTGAGAGTACTGTCCAGAGTAACACCTAGGTTTCGTACTGATTGTGTGAATTTATTGTTGGTGTTGCTGATATTTATTCTCTGAGGTAAAGGATGTGAATGAGAAAGTCCTTTTGTTGTGATCAGAATAACCTCAGTTTTATCATCATTCATCTGCTGCTTGTTACATGTCATCCATGATTTCACATCAGAAATGCACCTCTCTACATCTTGGACGGTGTAATCAACTTAAGTTGGGTGGCTGGATTTGTACATTTGGGTGTCATCAGCGTACAATTGGTGAGACACTGGACGATGATCTATGACACTTGATAGCTATTGAGTCTATAGAATGAAGAGAACAGGTCCAAGAACAGACCCCTGTTGAACACCACAAAATAAATCAACTGGGCTGGGGTGTATTCCATTTGCAGATAAGATTTGTGTCATGTTCACCAAGTAGGACTTGAACCACAGTAAGACTGTATCGTGAATGTCAAATACATGCTGGGGACGGTGAAGTAATATATCATGGTCTGTTGTGTCAAATGCTGCAGACAAATCAAGAAGGCTGAGGACTGTAATCTTTCCGCTCACCAACGCAGAGAGAATGTCATTAACTACTTTTAGAATAGTAGTTTCAGTACTGTGGCATAGGGTGATTTGCAGATTGTATGTTGTTAAAAAGACTGTTTGAATTCAGATGAGGCAAGCTGGGATAGAACAATCTTTTCTAAGATTTTGTATATGAATGGGATATTAGAAACTGGTCGGTAGTTCTTTAAATCGCTATGGTCTAGTGTTGGTTTCTTTAGCAGAGGCTTTACAATGGCAGTCTTGAAAAATGAAGGGAATTCCCTGGGTGAGAGAGAGGTATTAATAACATCAGTTAGTGAAGGCAATACTGAATCCAAACACTCAAGTAGCAGTGATGTTGGAATTGGGTCAAGTTCACATGACTTTCGTGCACACTTCATCAGGATTGTATGTACGAAATCCATAGAGACAGGTTCAAATGCTGCTAATGGTTGCCGTTCAAATTCTGTATCCCAACTGTACGGTGACGACGAGTCATTTGAAATTGTGGCGTCAAGCTTATCTCAAATGGTTTGTACTTTGTCATGGAAAAAATTCGCAAACATGTTTGGAAGGTCGACTGGAGATAAGGTAGTTGGAAGTGGTGTAGATTTGTTCCTTCACATTAGCTTGTTAGTAATTTTGAAGAGCTCTTTTCAGCTGGAACTTTCCATGATCTTAGAAGTGTAGTGGGCTGATTTCACTGCATGGACTATATTTGTGACATTCTTCTTAGCGGCTTCATAGATTTGCTTATGAATAGTGGGTGGTGGAAAGCCAAAGCCTCTCAGCTTTATGGCGGTCTCTTTTAGCAGTGCGAAGCTGGTCCCTATCACTGCTATACCACGGATAACACTTTTGAATTGATACTCTGCACTTGGTAGCTGGGGCATGTTTGTCGAGCAATGAACGCAGGCAGTTATCGAGTTATTCTGCTGTAGGAGGTAAGCAAGTTGTAAGGTTTGCTTGGATGTCGTGCATTAGTTTGGTTCCATTTATCATACGGAGGCTTGTCTTAGTAGCAGTTCATTCGACATGAACAAAGCATTATCATTTATCATGGTTATTATGATGGGAATGAATGAGATATAATGCATCAATAAATAATAATAATAATAATAATACTCATATTTGATTTACAGAGGATGACTCATTTAGTTAATGACTATTCTCCCTTGAGGCCCTATAACTAAAATACCCACTGCATGATGAGAAGCATTTAGTTATAAAGCAAATATCATTTGCAAACAATGACACAAGGAAATTTTATATCTTCTGCTTTAGTTACTTATGAACTCTTTTCTCCCCAAATGATTCACGTTGTTTGTTATTTATGTTTACAAATGCCAGCAAATAATTTACAACAAAAATATTCTAAGTCATTGTTTAAATCTATGAAAGTCAAAAGAAAATAACGTATCATATTTTTAAAAAATGTATAATCTTTACCAACTGCAAACTATTCCACAAATATAGAATGATAAATTTCCATGTAGTAAATAAATTCCTTAGATATGCATTTTCCAAAACATTTTTAAACAAGTAAATATACATAAAACTTTAATAAAATGTAGTAATACTTACACAGCTACCATATCTAATTCTGATGTGGTTATATCAGACACAGCAGGAATCGGTATCCAATGAACTATTGGCCCAGGTGTAGAAATTGTGACCATGTCTTCTGTAACATTCCTTTGTTTCTGATGAATCTTACCGTTTTCCTTGCACTGCCATTCAATTCATAACTAATGTACCCAGGAAAAATAAACGTTTCATTAGACACACTAATGCTATATACTTTACACAAATTTGCATGCATAAAATGTTCTCAACTGTATTCATTACTTTCCTTTATAATCATTACCATTTACATTATATATTTTAAAAAAAACTAGTGATTGCTTGCCTCTAAATAACGTTTTATGCCTGCTGCGAAAATGAAGATGGTAGCCTCAAAAACAGCAGCAGTAGCTGTAGTATACATGTTATGGTTTACACGTGTGTCAAGCGATATGCTCTGTACAGGCTATATTGACGCAGGGCTCAAACATTTTATTGCAAAATTAATATAATAATGTCAGTTTATATAAAACATGTTAATTTAAAAGCTATGATAAAGAATTAACTACGAGAAATAAATGGCGGTATTACAAATTGGCTGTTCATTGCAAAATTGTGACTCACCTATTCAGCAAGAATTTGGCGACCTCTCGATCAATTTTCAGGCTTAAAGTGGACTTCATTTCATTCCATCGTTCATGCTGGTCACCAATACATATGCGCGTGTTGCCATAATTTTCCCAGCGAGCTTTTTTCTGTTCTTTTATATCACTGTGTTACACTATGCCAGTAAGCAAGTCAACACTATTCCAGTCTATTATCAAATCCGCACATACAAAATTGGAAGTCATCCGGAACACCACTGGAATTCATTTGGAACATTTTATACTTTTGGACTTGTGACTAAACTGTTACCCAAGCACCAAGACATTCACACCCAGAACCTTTGCAGTTTAGCCTGCATTTACTAGACGTGGAAGAAGAAGTCAGTACAGATAGTCATGATGTATTACTACTAGTAGTAATAATAACAACAGTGGCATTAATAGCAGTAGTAGCTGTTGTTGTTGTTCTACCAGTACCAGTAATAGTACATTAAGAAGTTAGCAGTAATAGAAGTAACATAAAAGGTAACGACAACAGCAGTTGTAGAAGTAAAACACAGAGTTAGCATTAGTAGCAGCAGAAGAAATAATACCACTAATAGTAACCACGGTAGTAGTAGGAGAGGTTAGCATCAGAAGCAAACACTAAAGGTAATACTACTAATATCAATAACATAAACATCTTTAGAAATATACAAAGATGAAGACTATAATGCTATGTTATCTATATTCAATATGTATTTTGTATTGTTTTTTCTATAATTATTGTTTGTCGTGGTAATTTCGAAAACAACATATACAAACTAATTTTACCCTATAATTGTACAAAATATTTTAATATAATTATTACTTTTAGGTAAACGAACACAATGATTTTCCTTGTCTACCAGATACCATGTTCTTTACTGAAATTTAGGTGCAAGATACGACCTTGTTTACAGTCTAGAATGTTATGGAGGTGAACATTTGACCCCCATCCCGGTCCTGTTATTGTGTACTAGGTTTTCATATTAAGGTTGTTTACATCAGAATTAGTCATTCCTTTTCTAACATCAGAAGTGGAATCAGTCCTTTAGTTGTTTACAGATAATATTTGAGAGGATTTTTTTTCTTTAAATTACTCATTTAAATTACATACTTCATTAATACTTGCAGACTAAATCAATATTTTGAGATTACTGTGAACTCATACAGAGGCACCACGCTAGTAAGCACGTCAACACTATTCCAATCTATTATCAAATCAGCACATTCAAGATTGGAAACCATCTGGAACACCACTGGAATTCATTTGGAACATTTTATACTTTTGGAGTTCGATTTTAATTGTTAACATTGTATCAACAGGAAGAAGATTACTTCTTGATTTTACTAAACTTGTTAGTTTTCACTCTTTTCCGGTTAGTTTAGGTCAATAGAGTCGCTAAAGTAAAACTAGTAAATATAGAAGTAATACTAATAGCAGTAACAACAGCAGCAGTGAAGAAGAGGAAACAGTTAGTAGTATTAGTAATAGTAAAGTATCTCAGGTAGTAGTAGTAACAGCATAATCACTGACCGCCATGTATAGCCTGTCGTGTGCAGAAAAATGGCGTTAAACCCTACAACCACAACAACAACAAAATATCCACTGGAAGGAAAAACACTTGCAGTTAGATAGATGAGGCTGTTCGAGTTTTGGGCGTACAAGCAGAGAGTTACATAGTCTTTTGCAGGCACACTAAATTATCAGTTATGTTTGTCATTACTGTCTACCTGTCCGCCTTATAATCATCACGGCTAATCGCCTTGAATAACATACGCCTCTCCCGGGTTAATCTTTTGCACTAAACGTCCTCCACTGAGAAGACTAAAGTCTGTTTGGGTTAGGCCAATTTTGTATAACATAACACGTTGCTATGTGTTTGAAAAATGCCCCACTGTCGTAGGTAATTTCTTTATAACAACAAGAAAATGATGTCTGTGAGAATGAGACATGCATCTTAACACCAAAGAGAATACTGATGTTATTTCAAGATTTTTTTTTAAAAAAAGGATTTATATAATTGATGCAAATATCAGCTTTCTATATACGATCAATGCATAAATTAAAATTGAAATTGTATGAAATTGTGGAGAAGGGGGAATATTAGGTCATATTGATTGGAATCAAGAAGGCTGATAAAGTTTTTGAAAATAATAGTCATGATGACTCACGTGTTAGCATGACGGATTCTTGAACAGAAGGGTGTGGTTTCAGATACTTCCCAAGCCATGCCGGGACTTCCACCTTTGTGTCTTTTTACTATCCTATCATAGGTTGATATACCGGTAAACACCAAATTAGTAAACTGTATTGCGTACGAATCATCCGATTTATTATTATTATTATTATTATTATCTTTTAATTAGAAAATTGTTTTGCATGCCAATCAACTGAAATGTATTATTAATGTTTTCACTTTTAATTAGTAAATTGTATTGATAAGAAAGAACTAAAATTTATTATTATTAGTTTACATTTACGGATGAATACTTCTAAAATGAAATAATAATAAATTATACAAGATAACAGACAAATCCGATGACAGTTCGGTAAAGTTTTGATTAATCTTTAAGGCATAACTTCAGTTAAGGAAGATCTGGAATGGAAAATCTGAGCGTCATATTTTTTGTTCTATGTTACATTTTATCAGATACTTTGCATGAATTAATTTTCAAATATATAAATACGCGACACAAGAAGAGAAGATAGCTAGGTGACACAAATAATCTAACTGAGGACATTAGTAGCAAATTCAGACAAGATATCACTAAATTAAAAGGTCTGGACCTTCCGGGCTTGTAGCCTTACAAAATAGGGTCCACTGCACTTAGGCATACCATAACCGTAACACGCAAACTCAAGTCTCTACTCTTCAGAACTATCTCACCTGTCGCCAGCGTCACCATGCAAGTATTGTTGAAATAGCTTCCAAATGTCAAGGGGCAAGGAAGTGAATTTCGTTGTTTTTGTAGCGTACAATAAATGTTCGTAAGTTCCAACTTAATATAATCCCATAAACGTATTTACTGACTGACATATTTTCAATAGCTGATACAATTTATGAATTTATTACAACCTCACTGATTGTTGATATCAGTTACTTGATATTTTCAACTGTTCGCCATTTAGTAAACTTCTGGCAACAATTTTATGATAAATGTTGATTTGGCCTCTTAAAATTGTTTGATCCAAGCAATTAATTATCGCCCAAGATGATCGATTTACTATTGAACGAATATTCTTTCTGCAACGATATTTTTTTTAATCTCTTAAACAAGTAGAGGAAATGAATACAAATTTCATATGCACAGAGGTCTTTTATTATACACGGGCTCACTAAATTAACGTCCCTCATACAAATCTGGAATGGTCATGGATCACCTACCTCAGTATAAAATGACCTCACTAATAAGGCTGTACACTCGTATTTCTCCCTGAATAGTTTTCTTGCTAAGTACCATTATTTGTATTTAAAATGGTACGCATTTAATACATTCACATTTATTACAGTGGTCAATGGAATTTTAAGGCGAGAATTTATTATTGTTGTTAATTTTATATCCTCCTCTTCATCATCATCATAATGATTTTATTGAATAGTGGAGCATTTGATTCTTTAAATACTAATATGCCTGAAGCCATTATTAGTAACTCAACTTCTTCAATTAATACATATGCAGATCATTTCTGTTTCTTTCTCTATCTCATCTTTCACTCACATATACACACATACGCACATGAAAGTCGATATATTTTGCTTACGTCATTACAATGCTGATAACTATGGGTAGCACTCCACTCGGCTCTGACCTACTGATCACCAAAATAGTTGAGAAGAACTTCGCTGTGCACCGTGAAGAAAAATTACACGCTGGTCCTTTTTGACTTAATAAGGTGTTCAAATGGAGGACATAACAGGTCTGAAAAGGAGCCTTTCACTTACTAAGGTACTCAAATTGCGTGCCCATGGGTGTTTATATCCTGGAAAGCTTCAACTAGAACACCAGATTTACACACACGAACACCTGGTCACGTGCAAAAGATTTAGTAATTTTAAACAAAGCAAGTAAAAAAATAGTTTTGTTTTATTATGGGGTGGGGAGAATTTACAATAAAAATCCTGATGTTGTTTTAAAACCTGGTAGCCACGCAACATCATACCTGAAACAGCAGGGATCTGATCTCAATCCGATTCCGATATTATCGTTATACATATCGTATCGAAGTAAAGTATCGCGAAAAAAGGGCATGCGATACCCAGCTGTAATTAAAGTAGTATCGACATGGTTGTGGTAATGATGGCTGTACCTTTAAGTGTATGTGCTTAATAGTAAAGGGCCACGATGGGTAATCGTAATCATAATGAAGTAGTATTGACATGGTTGAGGTATTGATGGGTAATCTTAATATTAATAAATCAGCAGCAATAATAGTAGTAGTAGTTGTTGTTGTTGTCGGGTTTAACGCCATTTTTCAGCACAATATATTCTATACATGGCGGCTAGTATAAATGGTGGAGGAAGAACCCGGGAAAAACCCGGAAAGATGCACCAACCCACGATAAGCTGGTAGCAAGCTTCCTCACATAACCACATTAGCCGTATCCGAGACTCGAACCCATGCAGACAGAGCTGAGATGGCAGTGATCCGTAACGGTGAGCGCTTTAGACCATTCGGCCACTCGGGGCCACATTAGTAGTAATAGCATCAGTACCAGATGAAGAAGACGGAGTATAAAAGGCGGTGCATGAAGTAGTATACGTGATAGCAGTTGTAATTGTACTAATTGCAGTTGCTGCAATAATAGTACTAGTGATACAATAGTAGCAATAGTAGTAATATTGCAAGCATTAGTAATATTATTATTAGTCGTAATAATAATTGTATATAAATAATAATAATAATAATAATAATAATAAGAGTAAGAAGAAGAAGAAGAATGTATTTGTGGGGTTTTAATTTTTAACGTAGCTTTAACAATTTGATAGTCATGTTTCACACTGAGGCATCATACCACTGAGATGTCCCACACAGTCACGTTATCTTGACACAAGACCGATAAATCGTACTACTAACCTCTTAATGATGAGCGTCAAGAGATACAGCTGTTAGTAGTTTTTCATGTCTTTGGTATGACTCCGCCGGAGTTCGAACCAGCTACCTCCCGATCTTAGGCTTACGCTCTAACCACATAGAGCGCAATAATAATAATCAGTAGTAGCAATCGAATTTCTCATACTACAGGAAGGGTGTTAGCGCTTCAATGCTTCTTGTTTTGCCTCTGAAATTCTTTTAAAACTAACAATAAAGATAATGCAGACAGGTGTACACACGCATTGGAAACTAATGATTATCCAAGATAAAGCACTCATAACCAGTGAGCTCACGTCTACCTGGACAGAATAGATTGTTTTCAGTGGGGCTCCTGTAGGGGCAATGAAACAATCAATGTGCAGATTTGACTCATAAATGTATGAAATTGTATTGAACTATAATAAAATTTAATTATCTCGTCGGGAAACAAAAGGTTAAATCAAAATGATATATGCTCTGCCTAAATGATATACACGATAATGTAGAATACAAAAATTAAGTTTGCTTGACAATGATGATTGGTGCGTAAATGCACGTATTTTATTCTTTAATTGACATTTGTACGTTCGTCTTTCCGCTTTTGCCTTCTCTGTTTGTATAACTTTGGATTTGTTATTTAGTTTGCTTTCAAAGGCCACTCCTTAGAAATGCTAGACTGATATATTGTATACAGAAACATAAAGTTTTACTTTCATTTCATTGCAAATGCTGATTTTTGCCAATGGTCACCTGTTAAAATAGTAACTCAAGTGTTTGGTGTGGTCTCGGATGGAGTATTACTTTGTCGACGAGTGCACCTATGAACCACCGCCATATCTCTCTCTCTCTCTCTCTCTCTCTCTCTCTCTCTCTCTCTCTCTCTTAGCCAGATGGACACAGATAAAGAAAAGCAATAACATTTTGACATATGTGTCTAACATAGAAACATACGTATATGTTATGTGAGACCAAGAAGACATACAGCAGAATGGCTTGGTTTGTTTTTAAAATTCAAAGTTGTTTGTAATTTAAAATAACCAGCATGGATATGTAATCCTCATCTTTGTAACAGGTACATCACACGTAACGAATCAACTTTAATAGTGTCTTGACCTGTACAGACAAATTGCCAAGACAAAGATCGGAGGCTAAATTACCATACAACCAGCATGGATATGTAATCCTCATCTTTGTAACAGGTACATCACACGTAACGAATCAACTTTAATAGTGTTTTGACCTGTACAGACAAATTGCCAAGACAAAGATCGGAGGCTAAATTACCATACAACCTGATAGTGATAGCAAATCACTGTTATTCAACATGAAAAGGTTGCTGCAATGTAATGATATCATTACAAGTGGAAAAAATTATATATATATATATATATATATATATATATATATATATATATATATATATATATATATATATATATATATTACAATCTGTCAAATAAAAATTCGTTCATCTCAACAGATTTTCGTGGCAAACGTTTACCATTAATTCAGATTTTCACATATCCAGAAAAACTAGTCTACGCCTGTCAAAAATAATTTATATGTGAAACAAAAGACTATTTTTCACTTTTTTTGTATACATATTTTAAATTCTTTATGCATATAAAATTTATATATTTAGACGCATTACGTTTCACAATAAGACAAAATATTTTCTTAGATGTAAAAGAAATGTTCATATTTGTTTAAAAATAAAGTATTTTTTGCAAACGTACAGTACATTTCACTTATGCAAAATTCTACAACTAATCTGAACATTCGGTTACACAAATGCATATAAATCATTTATTTCACATATGAACAAATGAATTTCACTGAGGTAAAATATATTGTTTACTTATTGTGGATGTCAAATTATTGTTCACTTAGGTAACAGTCTTAGCTTTCCAGTTTCGTAGTTAATGGCTATATATATCTGACCTTATGGTTGTTAATATTTTGTTGTTGTGTCGGCTACCCAAACAAGATGTGCTAAGTGTCCAAATTTGTCACAGTTGTATACTTTCCTCCACAAATTGCACATTTGGAATATGTCCTTATGTCGAAGTTGTTATTTTCATTTAAGCATCAAGTGATGACGTTATAATTTAATGCTTGTATATGAAAATGTATAATCCTAATACACAAGCTACCGTAGCGGTATATTATATTGATGTATGAATTTTGAGCAAGCTTTACTACTATTTACACTTCAATGTTAATTTGTTTTAATTTGAAAACAACATCGCAGATGCATGGAAAGTATTCTCGGCACATGCCAACATTGATAGCAACAGGATGACTTCCTTAGGTGAGCTCATTCGCACCTTCGAGGTCAACACCACACAATGTATTCCTATAGCTGCCAGTAGTTGCCATTCAGACCGCCTTGGCAATTTACAAGATAAGGATTGACCGAGAGTTTATGAATGCATGGAGATGGTGTATCACTTGTAACTTCTCTTTCAATCATCGGTGAATGCATTGGTACAAATAGCCGAGGTGATCTGATCAGATTGCTGTTTCGTTCTTTGCAGAAGAAATTTCCAATTTCCAGCGGAAAAGATATGGTTTTTCTTTTAATTACTACTCCGACATATGTCAGAGGTATATGTTTGGTTTCGCAGAAATCGTCAGGGTGGTTCGATTGAACTGGACGTTAAGTGCTCACAAACGGGTGAAAAAATATCTGTAACATCTCTAATCCATAATTTGTTGCATTAAAAAGAAGACAATCGTACCAAAATGGACAATCAGGGACCCTGCCCTTCCAGACACATTTAATGTTGAATGTCATGTAACATGTGTTTTTTTAATTATCCTTATATCGATTCTTTTCAACACTTGTTATGACCGGAAAAACAGATGCACATTATGCTGGGGGGGGGGGATCATTCCAGCTTAATTTCGTGATTTAGTTACTTGGCAATAAGATCTGGCCTTGGAAAATATTATCTAGCTAGCCGGCTGTATCTGAAAATAGATACACATTCTCGAGATATCCGTAGTCCTAGTCATATTCTCTTAGTCCTAGCACAATCAGAATGTATTTGATTGAAAATGTATGATAATATTATTTTATAAAAATAAATGCAATCAACAGAACTATGAGTAGACTTATCTCTCATTTCGGTAGATTCAGAAGAATTCGCTACACTTAGTTTAATTGCTTTACAACTTCTCCCTATGGTAACAATGATCAGTTAAAGCATTGCCGACAACTGCGTCACACTTCCGGTGCTAGAGAGACCACAGATAACTATCGTCCAATACTTTTAGTGAAAGTACGGAATCTTTGAAATTTCTTCCATCGTGCACCACGCTGACTTGAAGCTACCAGCCTATCATCGAAGTTACGGAACAAGTTTGTTGGAACTGGGATCTCTTCTGTGCGAATTACATCAATGGCAAAATATTCAAGAATAAAGATATAATACTTACCGGCCTATAATACCTGCTTGCTAATTTAGGCCAGGTACCATTTAAAGCATGTGTGAGTCTGTTATTTACTCTTTCTCTAGCGTGTACCTCACACAACCTTAATCAGTTCGTAACACTACTTCACTCAACGTTGAGACCCTCGTGGCGGATCGATCTGTCATATTGCACGCTAATCGACGTATTAAGGAGTTCAGTGCCCCTTGTCTTAGTAATGGAAGTATAATGCCTCCAGGCACACGATACTGGTTTTATGAACGTTCACTCCATATATACACCCAGACAGCGAGAGAGTCCCTTTATGTTATTGCAAACATGCATTTTCCTTGCATTGATGGTGAAATATACATACCTGCGTATGTTGATATAATTCCTTTTTCATGCATTGGTGGTGAAATATGCGTACAGGTGTATACCGTTAATATTATTTGCAATTATATTGCCCGAAAGTTACTCATGAAAACAGTAAAAATGTTTGCCACAAGTAACACGTTACTTTTTTAAGATGTGCCTTAATGGCTATTCGAACCTCAAACCCTTGAAGAGAAAAGAAGTACTGATCTTCAAAGAGTGTTTCCGTTTAAAAGGACCGTTTCTTCTTTACACAAGATACATTGGATCGTTTCTCCTTTACACAAGATACACTGGATCGTTTCTCCTTTACTCAAGATACATTGGATCGTTTCTCCTTTACACAAGATACATTGGAAAGAGATTTTGTACATTTCAAATGTATCAGGCTGATTTTATAATGCGTTCGTTTTGCCATTATGACGTGAACAATCACTGATAGTCAAGTTTATTTTATAACCAATACATAACTTAATTATATGTGGGAGATTCCCCGTATGGTTATTTAATTCATTAGTTTTTAACCCGTTAGACTATTAATGACATACATCCTTTAGAGACAATCTAACTAAAATCAGATCTCCACAGTCCTACGCGGAATTCTCACAATCACTGATAAAGTTCAATTTTTTCGTGACCTTTGGCATACCCAGACCACTTAATTTTAGTAGTTTTTCAAATAAAACGCATCAAAGTCCTATTTGAAAGAATTATTGATACCATCGATATGTTCCGAATGATGTGAGTCACTTTCATAACTGATAGCTGCCTCGCTTGGCGCTCAGCATTAGGAGGTTGGTGTTAGGACTGGTCGGCCTGGTGTCAGGATAATGTGACTGGGTGGGATATCATGCTACATGTCTGCGGCATGTTACCCTAGTGCTAGACATCACTATAAACTGTCACACTGCAGACATCGTAGCAATATGACTGAAAAATTGTTAAAGCTACGTTAAAAATCCAAATCACTCACTCACTCACTTTCAAAAATTTTAACGTTGCATTTTGAGTAACGAATCACGCGGTCAACAGAACAACCTCTAGTGGTGTCCATCGGATCTCCACGTAGGGCCGTAGAGATCTGAATTCAATAAGACCGCCTTAACTTAAAACGTTTGGTAAGTATACTTATAAGGATATTAATAACATTTTCTGACTGTTTTTGAATGTTGATATGACAGACTCGTGGTCTTAAAAGTATCAGCTGTGAAGCGCTCTTTTATCCCCTTTTTAATAACTTTTAGAAAGCAATTGGCATCAAACTTATATTGCTATATTTGTATAAGATCTATAAACCCCACTTGAACTTGATGTTTAGGATCAATAGCTCCTACTTGAATCTGATGTTTAGGATCAATAACTCCTACTTGAATCTGATGTATAGGATCAATAACTCCAACTTGAATCTAATGTTTAGGATCAATATATCCTACTTGAATCTGATGTTTAGGATCAATAACTCCTACTTGAATCTAATGTTTAGGATCAATAACTCCTACTTGAAATTGATGTTTAGGATCAATAACTCCTACTTAAATCTGATGTTTAGGATCAATAACTCCTAATTGAATCTAATGTTTAGGATCAATAACTCTTACTTGAAACTAATGTTTAGGATCAATAACACCTACTTGAATATGATGTTTAGGATCAATAACTCCTAATTGAATCTAATGTTTAGGATCAATAACTCCTACTTAAATCTAATGTTTAGGATCAATACCTCCTACTTGAATCCAATGTTTATTATCAATAACTCCTACTTGAATTTGATGTTTAGGATCAATACCTCCTACTTGAATCCAATGTTTAGGATCAATACCTCCTACTTGAATCCAATGTTTATTATCAATGACTCCTACTTGAATCTGATATTTAAGATCAATAACTCCTACTTGAAACTAATGTTTAGGATCAATAACTCCTACTTGAATCTGATGTTTAGGATCAATAACTCCTACTTGAATCCAATGTTTAGGATCAATAACTCCTACTTGAATTTGATGTTTAGGATCAATAACTCCTACTTGAATCTGATGTTTAGGATCAATAACTCCTACTTGAATCTAATGTTTAGGATCAATAAGTCCTACTTGAAACTGATGTTTATTATCAATAACTCCTACTTGAATCTGATGTTTAGGATCAATAACTCCTACTTGAATTTGATGTTTAGGATTAATAACTCCTACCTGAATCTGATGTTTAGGATCAATAACTTTTAATTGAATCTAATGTTTAGGATCAGTAAGTCCTACTTGAATCTGATGTTTATTATCAATAACTCCTACTTGAATCTGATGTTTAGGATCAATAACTCCTACTTGAATTTGATGTTTAGGATTAATAACTCCTACTTGAATCGAATGTTTAGTATCAATAAATCCTACTTGAATCTGATGTTCAGGATCAATAACTTGTATTTGAATCTAATGTTTAGGATCAATAACTCCTACTTGAATCTAATGTTTAGGATCAATAACTCCTACTTGAATCCAATGTTTAGGATCAATAAGTCCTACTTGAATCTGATGTTTGTTATCAATAACTCCTACTTGAATCTGATGTTTAGGATCAATAACTCCTACTTGAATTTGATGTTTAGGATTAATAACTCCTACCTGAATCTGATGTTTAGGATCAATAACTTTTAATTGAATCTAATGTTTAGGATCAGTAAGTCCTACTTGAATCTGATGTTTATTATCAATAACTCCTACTTGAATCTGATGTTTAGGATCAATAACTCCTACTTGAATTTGATGTTTAGGATTAATAACTCCTACTTGAATCGAATGTTTAGTATCAATAAATCCTACTTGAATCTGATGTTCAGGATCAATAACTTGTATTTGAATCTAATGTTTAGGATCAATAACTCCTACTTGAATCTAATGTTTAGGATCAATAACTCCTACTTGAATCCAATGTTTAGGATCAATAAGTCCTACTTGAATCTGATGTTTGTTATCAATAACTCCTACTTGAATCTGATGTTTAGGATCAATAACTCCTACTTGAATTTGATGTTTAGGATTAATAACTCCTACTTGAATCTGATGTTTAGGATCAATAACTCCTAATTGAATCTAATGTTTAGGATCAATAAATCCCACTTGAATCTGATGTTTAGGATCAATAACTCCTACTTGAATCTAATGTTTAGGATCAATAACTCCTGCTTCAATCTAATGTTTAGGATCAATAAATCCCACTTGAATCTAATGTTTAGGATCAATAACTCCTACTTGAATCTAATGTTTAGGATCAATAACTCCTACTTGAATCTAATGTTTAGGATCAATAACTCCTGCTTCAATCTAATGTTTAGGATCAATAAATCCCACTTGAATCTAATGTTTACGATCAATAACTCCTACTTGAATCTAATGTTTAGGATCAATAACTCCTACTTGAATCTAATGTTTAGGATCAATAACACCTACTTGAATCATTTACCGCTTTGTCAACCAACGACGCATATTCCCACCGAGATTCAAGACTAATTCTAAATGAAGATGGCTGCCTTTGCAGGTCCGACAATGTATCACATTGGAAACGAAATTTAGTGGCTTATACCTTTAGGTTCTTAAGTTAGAACCTATGCCTGCAATGTTTTGATCAAAGAAGCGCGTTCAAAATCAATATGACCTTATCAAATGTTATTTCTGACTCGTTTGTTCATTGAGTTTTTTGACACGATGGGTCTTGAATACTTCTCACCTCACCATGTCTTGCCATTTCCCCCAGGTAACTGTTTGTGAAGAGACTCCATCGTTGAGTAGGCATAGATTAGTTTAGCAAAAAGACTCTACTGTTTAATTGATGCATAATATTTTAATAAAAAGACTATTGTTTAACTGATACAAATTATTTTAGTAAAGAAAATCTAAAGAATATATTAGCAAAGACACTGTACCAATTAAAAAATACAGAGAAGTTTAGCTATTATCTTTCTCAATTCTAAAATCACATACTTTTATTTTAGCAGATAAATAATATGATAAAGTGGCATGATAAAGATCACATGTCACGTGCCGTTTAATTAATCTCTGCGTTCTTGTAAGACATAGTGCGATTGTGTTACTATTATGTTGCTTGCACATTACAACAAAACAAATTTATATTAAATTCAGTAATGCGTCTGTAACGGAAAATGATTCCATGAAACCCAGACTCATTAGAAATTACCATTTATTATCCGCTTTGGTATTTGATTTAATTTACATAGTGAACGCTTTTAGAGACTTCGTTTCTTCTATGCTATTGCAATTAACACACTGAAACTGACAAGTGCTTAAAGGATGTTCGTCTACGCTAAAAAATATATCTAACAATTCACAAATTGACACATGCTTAGGGACTTTACTTCTATGGTCGTTAACTCAGTTGCAATTAACACACTGAAACATACCCATAGACTACAATCATATGCTAAATCGTATTTCTGCGCTAAAATATATTTCTGCGTTGAAACCTACTTCTACGGTAAAATATATTTCTAACGCGTTAGAAATCATCTCTAACGTGGTAGAAGTTTATAAAAAGGAGATAGTAGATTCATAACATTAAAACACACACGTAGTACACGCATTTAATGCAAAGTACTTAACATTTAAGGTATTTCTTCCTACTGGGTTCAATATTGCAATTGTAGCATTCTTATATTTGTGCCACGCTGTACACACGTATTATGCGATATGTCTGCCGTACTGTAAACACGGCCTCTGATACCTCTGCCGTACTGTACAACCGGCCTCTGATACCTCTGCCATACTGTACACACGGACTCTAATATGTGAGGTACACTCTACAAGTACGATAAGGACAAAGCTAAACAGAATGCAATAAAATGATGTAGCAGATTTGACAATAACCTTAAAACCATTAAAAGGGTGTAACGGTATTTTTTGCAAATGGATTAAGAAGTAACTTGCACGTGAGAGCACATCAGAGAATCCGTCAAGCTTATCTTCACTTTACTAATGGCGGCTGTGGAAAACTATATTATAAATAATAATGCTGGTAGTAATACAATCAGCAACAGTAGAAATAAAGTTAGTAACATTAGTAATGGTTATAATTAATATTATTGATTGCAATAGTATCAGCAGCATTAATGCCAGTGAGAGTAGAAAACGAAGAATTTAGTATTAGTAGTAATATCAGAAGTACTGTGAGTAAGAATAAACATTAACATCACCACTATTAGTAGCACAAGACGTTATGATTAGCAATATTAGTAATATCAGAAGTAATATTGGTAGTAACAACAACAGTAGTAATATTAGTTGTAGCAGCATAATAACAGTGAAAGCTGTAGAAATAAAAGAACTACTAGTAGTGTAGGTGATAGTCAATGCAGTTAGATTTGTGAGTCTACATCAATCTTGGTTTGTTGCATGGAGGAAAGCACCATTTTTCAGCTCATGATGGACTATACATGGCTGCCAGTATATTTATCGAATGAAGAACACAGAATGTGTGATCAATAAAGGCGAGCGCTTAGACCACTAGGCAGAGAAGGACAGACATCTACGGATTTTGGAAGATATTTATGCAAGCAATGTGATTTCCTGTCACAGTACTTTATAATTTACTCCTTTCACTATCGTCAACCGGTTTAACTTATCATGTACGAGAATAATCCCCTTGAAAAATATTATACCTGTCCCAGGGTGATACATTAAGTTTGCACAAATGTTCCACTGATAAGACTTAAGTCTGGAGGGGTTAGGTCAACGTCTTATGACGTAACTCGTTACTATGCACTTTCAAAATTATATGCTGTGGTTGGTCTTTTATTTATAGCAACACGGTTTTGTCCGGGGTGTGAGACCAGTATCCCACACTGAAGGGAGTGCACAAGTTATTAAAGGATCTATAGCTAAAATTAAGTCAAGAAACTTATTTCCAAGGAATTTACAGAAAAATTTGCAAGTATCAGTTTTCTGTATATAATTTTGCAAGAAAGTATATATTTCTGGTATCGTATATTTTTGAACGATTAATACCATGCAGTTTATCTGTGCTCATATATGTGCAAAAATGTCTGCGATACCAGTAGATTTTCCATGGGTCGGTGGTTCTTACCGGAGTTTTCCCCATGTTCTTCATCCACCAGTTAAACTTAGCTCTTGAGCTGAGAAATGGCGTTAAATCCAAAACAACAACAACAGCAACAGTTATGTTGTAGGTCATGGATTGCGCTTTTAAAATACAATTTTAGTCTGAAAGAGGTAGTCATGACTAAGATCAGTGATAGTTCATTGGTTAAGGCGACGTACTTTACCAGAATGGTGTGGGTTCGAATAATGTCCACACCAAGCAGGGACGATAACCTTTGTGTGCTTCTAAACAGCCTGTCATGTGATTCTATGCTGTTAAGCACCAATTAATTCGGTATAATACAAGCAATTGTAAAAGAAATATTCTGTCTGACATGATTACACAATTAATAAGATGTTACAAAACTTTAAGTAAGATCTGTTTGTTGGTCTCCTGATCTGTAATGGCATTATAAAACCTGACTAAAAAACTCACGGCTTGAAACAAGATTAAACGCCTTATGTGATTTTATTGGTAAAAATAATGATGGACTGTTACGTGTTTAGACATAGAAGGAATCAAGGAATTTATTTTATTTAAAGTATACTTCAATGTTAACTACATGAATAGCTTTCCAAATACTTGTCTGGCATGTTGGAATTGACAAGAGCACACATTTTCATTTAGAGATCTGGAAGAATGTATACCACATTTACATAGAAAATATGTCAATATTCATCATCGCAAATCCTTTGCTTTGATTTTCAAATGAGAACTAAAATTACAATTGTTCATTCTGATTTGCCTCTTATCCAAATGTTTACTGATATATTGTGATGTGTTATTTCATTCCGTCTGCTCGTCCATTATCGTTCTGTCTACACTGATTGAGAGTAATCGCATTTGGAATCATAGTTTAGAAGGATGAGTAGATCACAGAGATTGTTTCAGATACTGGGTGAAGCCAACGGGGAAACGAGAAGTGGTGAGCCAAAGTTCAACTTTCGTGTGTGTGTGTGTGTGTGTGTGTGTGTGTGTGATTTGGATTTTCAACTTAGCTTTAACAATTTTCCAGTCATATCGCATTATGTCCCACCCAGTCACATTATCCTGACACCAGGCTGACCAGTCCTAACACTAACCTCTTAATGCTGAACGTCAAGCGAGTTAGCTGTTAGTACCAGTTGTGTAAGTCTTTGGTATGATTCGACCGGGGATCGAACCCACGACCTCCCGCATCCGAGGCGGACGCTCTAACCACTACCAGAGCGGTTTCAACTTTCGTAATGATAAGAGTATGTATAAAATACAAAAGTGCGGATATTTATAACAGTTTCTATTTCTGGTTAAAATTCCTCAGATAATACCTATAACTGAGACACACTATCAGAGAGATGCTTTTGAATAACCTTGCAATGAAAACGAGAAGTCCATTGTTTAAAGACAAGAGTATCAGAAGGATGTCGTTAGACAGTTGATACTCTGTATATGTAAATAAATCAGATTGCTCTTTATTTCGATACAGTAAAGGTTTAAAAAACATGTCTTCCACATTAACACTATCAGGCTGCTAAAGTAAAGCATGAAGTGTACTAAAATCGAACTGCTTCTTGTCTTCATCAGATCTCTCCATCGTGTGTAGGAATAACAGGAGAACAGCTGAAACTAGTAACAGATACTATAAATCGAGATTATGAGTTTTAGGAGTATGTTGATTCTATTTAATATTTCATTTTAAGAAGATTATCCACGCTTGTGAAGATGAAATAAGTGGGAAGAATCAAACCATCAAAACAAGATATTGTTCTCTCTCTATGCACTTCCACTGTATGCATTAATTTTCTTCTTAAGTCGTCTGCTGTAAAAAGCCGACTTCCATTAATCCGTTGTAGCGCGAGGATATAGATCTGCATACAATGTCTGAGTTCCATAAATCATTGCTTTGAATGCAATTGCAGATTTTCATTAATTGGGAGAAACGTGGGACATTGATTTGCATAAAATGGCCGACTTTTGTTAATCCGGGGATTCACGGGGACATGGAATTTCCTACAATGGCTAACTTTCATAACGCTGGGGCCTCACAGGGATATGGCTTTACATACCTTGGCCACTTTCCATAAACCATTGTAATTACAGATGTTAATTTACATACCATGGGCGACTTTCATTAATGTGGGCGCGGATTTTCTGCCTTCTATCAATTTACATAGAAATTTCCATAAATTCGTACACGTGCGTGTATATAAATTAGTATTATTATTATTATTATCAGTATTATTATTATTATTGTTATTATTATTATTATTATTATTATTATTATTATTATCATTATTATTATTATTATTTGTAAGCCATGGAAAGAAAATTAAGTCTAGGTGCAGTGTTTCTTCATATAAAATAACTATGGCTGAAATCATATATTTAATAAGTCAACTTTATTACAGGACCCCAACAATAACCATGATTGAAATCATATATTTACTAAGTCAAATCTATTACAGACCCCAACAAAATAACCATGACTGAAATCATATATTTACTAAGTCAAATCTTTTCAGGACCCCAACAACAAAATAACCATGGCTGAAATCATATAATTACTAAGTCAAATCTATTACAGACCCCAACAAAATAACCATGACTGAAATCATATATTTACTAAGTCAAATCGATTTCAGGACCCCAACAACAAAATGACCATGACTGAAATCATATATTTACTAAGTCAAATCTATTTCAGGACCCCAACAACAAAATAACCATGTCTGAAATCATTTATTTACTAAGTCAAATCTATTTCAGGACCCCAACAACAAAATAACCATGTCTGAAATCATTTATTTACTAAGTCAAATCTATTACAGGACCCCAACAAAATAACTATGATTTAATATAATGTACATCAAGTCCATACCATAAATTACTGCAAACATATCACTTGTCATCATCCAGAAAAAAGAGAAGATAAAATATCAACAAAAAAAAATTCATCCATGATGTAAATTTATTATTTAATTCAACATGTCAAAGTAGACTTCATGATAATCAGCCTGTTTTGTGCTGATATACATTATAACGTTTACATTCAAAATAAACAAAATCTAAAATCATATTCACATATAAAATATTTGCTCGTATTTTATCACAATTTCAGTGAATCGTTTAAAATAATGATAATAATAATAATAATAATAATAATAACAATAATAATAATAATAATAATAATAATAATATTACGATGATAATGATAATGATCATAATGGTGATGACAATTGCGACAATAATTCTAATAGTAAACAACAATGTTGATAATAGAAGGGATGACGATGATAATTATATAGCTCCTGTTGATATTTTTGTCTTAGGTGATGATTATGACGATGATGCAAATTTATGTTTTTCTTTCGACTATTCTTCACATAAAAGGTAGTGAGACAAAGAAATGTCTAACGTTGTTAAAGTAGTTGTTATTCTGGTAGCATTTTGTTTTTCTGCAATATTACGGCTCAGAGAGACTTGTTATTATTATGTAATACCCAATCCGGTACAACATTTAGCATGCGTGTAAAACTTGACACGCACACACACACACACACACACACACACACACGCATACACACACACACGACCATCAACTTACACTTCTATCTAAATTTGTATAGTGTGCAAGTCTGGAAATGTAAACTGGCGGATGTGAAACAAAATTCCGTATACAAATCAAAACACATGTGATTAGGAAACTATAAACATATGTGTAGTTTACTTGAATACGTTTGAATCTTTTAGTCAAAAATTTAAATAGTTATATTTTATTTTAGGCATTTAGCGTAAATTTAGTTCAGATAATACGTCTATTTGTACATTTTTAAAACAGTTTACACAACTTCAGATTAGCTCAAAAGTCTGGGGTTATTTTGCATGGCTGCTACATTCTGTTAGTATTCCCTTTCAAACGGATACGCAATTACGTTAGTATTTCTTTATTAAATGTTTACACGTATGTCATTGTGCCAAATCACGGATGGCATTTTCCAAAAAACTTAAAACTGTATTTATTATACGTTGGTTTATTCTCAAAACATAAACTGTCAACGGCTTCGATTTTGACGTACTTTTGTCTTTAAGGGCTTAGATTTTGGCGTACTGTTGTTTTCAAAAGGTTTGATTTTGTTGCACTGTAGTCATTAATGGCTAAGAATCTGACATAATGTAGTCATAGATGGCTTAGTTTTGGACATAATATAGTCAACAATGGCTTACATTTTGACGTAAAGTAAGTTGCAACGGCTTAGAGTTTGACGTATATATAGAATCTATGTTGGGGTTTGGGCCGATACAAGGAAATCTCAGTCAAGGGTTTATATTAGTTGTATCCCCACGAGGCTTGTCCGAGTGGGGAGACATATAATATAAACCGGCGACTGGGATTTCCTTGTCTCGGCCCAAACCCCGTTGTAGATTACTTTTCTCACCCAATATTTTCATTTAAAGTAAAAAGAATTATGCACTAGTGTTCACGCCCAATGTTTTCATGGGGCGCATTAAAATAAATATGTTAATGAGGGCTGTGGTGTGACCGTTGCGTCCGAAGTGCACAGTTTATATGCGTGAGCAAAGAAAATAACAACATAAAACGTCGCATAATAATGAGGTATTATCACATTTAATATATGGATGCTACATGAAAATTGGCAATACATAATTAATATTATTTTCATCAGTTTCAATTTTGAAAAGTTATATTGTAACTAATAAAACGATATTGGCTACTCAGCTCTACTGTAATTATACTTAGTACAAGCTGTAACTAAGAGTAATATCTTTCTTTAGATTAGTCATGGGTAATTAGAGATCTCTGTTACAATCGTATATAACTATTTTTTTCTTTGGAGGAGGTGAAACTGTGTGTGACATGCTTGTGTTGTCCTTAATATTGATTGTAAAATTACCTCTGCGTGTAATAGACCATTGAAAAACGGACTCTAGCGGATAACCATGTGCTAAACATTAAAGTTCACGGATTATTTGAAGATTTATTTTTCTGTCCTGGAAATATGGCAAGTGCTACAGTGAAATTTGCTTATGGAATTATATGCTGACGAATAAATGTTTCCTTCTGGCTCGTAAGTGAATTATTTGTCATTAAATTTTTTAGGTATATTTTTGATTCAGCCGGGGTACAATGGAGATGCTTAACAAAATTAGAAAAAACATCTTTTATAAAACACTTTTCTGGCTGTTACTAAGTATTCCGTAGTTGTTAAGAGAGTTGGGAGGCTATGAAGTGTATAGGTCTATATTCTATATACATTTAGCAATGATTTATATTATATTGTTCATTTCACACAGCATTGAGAATTTTATCCTATCTGTAGCACAGTCATTTTCAGGTCAGCGTCATTAAATGTAGCTAACAGTATATACTTCATTTCACACGAAGTATTTAAAACTGCTACATTTAATGACGCTGTTTTAAAATTATACTGAGCTAGGACTGCATATAGGATAAAATTGACCATGCTGTGTGGAACGAAGAAGCATAATATCAAAAAGCTCGACATATTTGCGTTTGTCTTTATCTCTCTCGAAATGTTTTTGTATGGTGTGTTGTCGAACATGGATTCAACTTAAGTTACTATGTTTTTGTTATATATTTGTTGCTCTTGTTGTTGTTGTTTGATTTTAGCACAACTACGTCAGGCACTGCAGAAGACAACAAGGTTTTTGTTTTTAAAAGTAGTTCTGAGCGCGTGGACACCTCGTCTGAGACGACTGGTCTGAGATGACTAGACTGTGACAGGAAAAGCAAGGCTAGCAATATAAGTAGATTTCTCAGTCGCACGGGTGAGAAATATATAGTCTATGTTGGGGTTTGGACCGAGACAAGGACATCTCAGTCAAGGGTTTATTTTATATGTCTCCCCACGAGGCCTGCGAATGGGTTTCCTTGTCTCGGTCCAAACCCCAATGTAGATTATTTTTCTCACCCAATATTTTCCTTTAAAGTAAAAATAATTCTTCACTAGTGTTCACGTCCAATGTTTACATGCGGCGCATGAATCTAAATATGTTAATGAGGGATGTGGTGTGACCGTTGCATCCGACGTACATAGTTTATACGCAAAAAAAAATAACAACATAAAACGTCGTATAATAATGAGGTATTATTACATTTAATGCATGGATGTTATATGAAATTGACAATAACTAATTATGTTAGTCAGTGTATTATGATGAATAAAGCTGACTCAGCAGTTGACAACACATGACTGTTGTCAGATTTCTCAGACTGCGAGGCACTTTTTAAACTAGCCTGTGATAGACCTTAACATTGTACTGTTTCTTCTAGTGAGACGCAATCCCTTCTTCAAAATAAGTCGAGTACATGCGTATTAGAACCAAATAAATTAATACAGATATTAAAGAACAAACAAACTAATGAAACAAATAATGGAATGGTCAAGTACCTTTAATATTTTCCTTCACCCGTATTCATCTTTATTAAAGAAAGAGGTATTATAATCAAAAACGATTCCATAAAAATAAAAAGCATTATAATTTATTTTCATTTGAATGAATGTCACGTTTATACACATCACTATTTGATTTTGTCTTTGTGATCAAATTTAAAGTTCAAATTATATATATATATATATATATATATATATATATATATATATATATATATATATATATATATATATATATATATATATTTATATATAGATAGATAGATAGATAGATAGATAGATAGATCTATACTTGGATTGTGATCAAAATTGAAAGTAATTAGGAAAATACGTATCACTAGGAATAATATACGTGGACTATAATCAAATTCAAATTAAAATCAATATATATATATATATATATATATATATATATATATATATATATATATATATATATATATATATATATATATATATATATATATATATATATATATATATATAGTTTTTACTAGGTACTATACTTCAGTCTTGGAATGTGATCAAAGTTAAATTAAAGTTTAATTTAATTACGAAATATATAAGTTTTTAGGTATTACAAATCAGTCTACGAATATAAACTAATTTTAACTGCAAATTAAGAAAAAATATATATTGCTATCACACAATAGACGAAAGACGTTCGTTTAAGCAACTTATACATAATAAACATACATTAATTACAAAAAGTTGCTCACACAAATAAATTATATAAAACTAATAATATAAATAATACACAGTTACTGTCTCAAACATATATTTAAAGGAAGCATACATTAAATAATAAATATAGTGCTGAAGATGAGGAAAATAATCACCAAAACTAATTATGCAGCGATACATAAATTGCGGCCAACACAAGTTGTCAGAGGTAATCATAAAGCCATTGCTGATAAAATTCTCATCCAACATTTTTTTTTATGATTATGAAAAAAAAAAATAATTTCGAATCACAAGTTCTGCATTAATTAGTAATTAAAATTAATCAGACACAATTATAAAAAGAGTTATTGAAATAAATTATCAAAAATAATTAAAATAAGTTCGCTTACTGATTTAAGTTAATACAAGTAAATATAATATAATAAGGAAACAAGTCCAATCAAATAAATTAAAAAGCAAACACACATTAAATGATACAAAATCTAAATCTTTATAATAAATACTGAATATAAAAATAACAAGATCAAGAAGAATTATGAGGATAAGTGGAACCAATATTTAAAAACTTCTCAATTTATAATCCAGTAAATATAGAAATGCTGACAATAGGTAGAAGACACAAATATATCATTATGAAAATTTTAAAAAGAGTTAATTGTAAGCACGCAATTAAATAGTTAATTTAAAAAATATACAACTTATTTACTCAAAAAATATTCATATGAACATAAAATGTTCGATTAAAATGTTTAGTAAAATGTCATTCTACTTGATAGAGTTTTCAATTCCATAACAATAAAGTTAATAATACATGAAGCGCTGAAATAGATATAAAAATATAAAAATAGTTAATCATTAGTTAATAATTGCAGTTGCATCGGTTGATAAATGTAGGGAAGGTTTCCATTGGTCAGAATATAGTAATGTGAGCAGACCCAGTTGTGTTTTTCTTTTTTCTGTATAAACTGTACACAGAAATAATTTATACTAACTACTATAGCTAGAGTAATGCTAAAAGTAAATAATGTAAAAACTGAATGAGAATGCACACACACTGCATGCCATTAGGTCTCACTGGACAGTTGTTTTCGTTAATTTTCATCCGATAATGCCGACTGCACATAATGGGAATAACATTACATTAGAGATACCAAAAGAACTAATAAAAAAACTAGCTAGTGATTTTTTTTAAAGCATGCTTGTATGATTGTGAGTAAAGTACTCAAGTTAATTCCTGATACAACGGATGGCTTTATGCTGAACCGACACTACCAGCAACACATCTTCTTACATTCATTTCCTGTGACAAGGCTTCTAAAAGAATCCGTACGCGCCTTACACATGAATAAAGTTCACTAGTACTAAAACAAATTAGCATACTTCTTATTACCCGTCAACCATTTCGCATTTTAGGTCTTTACCTATGTAGCAGAGAGACGTAAATATGTGAGCTTAGTCGGCTGTTCATTTGCAGCGCAAGTTACCCATGACCTGTCATGCTAGTCAATTGTGACATGCAGTCATCAAAGAAGCCAAATCATTTTCAAGCATAGCACAAAGTAAATGTAACCAACATTACGCATTTAGATTATGTGTGAAATTATAAACGCAAAGCTTATGATAGGTAAACTTACGCCTTCTACCTTAAAAAATAAGGGGTATCAAAATACATAAGTATCTAGTGCGACCTTCAAACCCCAAAAAGTGCTGAGTTTATATTTCATTTAGAAAATTCAATAAATTAATTTGCCAAAATCAAAGAACAAAATCGTTGTATATTTTTGAAGATAAATGCGCCTGTCTTCGACTCCTGTTTGTGATGTGACCAGAGATATTAATTGATAGGTTAGAACTTCTTTTGCTAGAAAAAAAGAAGAAAAACGTTGATATACACTTTCTTAAGTTTGAGAGTGTTGCAGAAAATTTGAAATGGACCTTATTATTAAAAGCGTTACTTACATATATATATATATATATATATATATATATATATATATATATATATATATATATATATATATATAGCAGTGTATCATGGTGATGGGATATAATTATAATCATGATATTGGCTTGGATAGGTTCAGAGTTCAACTGTTTTAGTCATTTTGTATTTGTTAATTTGAAGATGGAGTGTAGATCATGCCAGTATGTTTTCCTTTGCTACTGAAACAAATATGTGCATGTGTCTGCTATTGCAGTCTCAATTAATCTCCTAATTTAAAGAAAATGAAAGCAAATGACTAATAATTATTCATGACTGCTAAAGATCAAATGAACTTTTAAATGGCAAGTAAATGGCAAGTATCGTGTTATATGGATTGTTCACCTCTTATATTAACATGGTTATAGATGTGGACTAAGTACCGATACATCAATATATATATGTATTAAACATTTGACTCCGACAGCCCAGTAGAAATACGGTGTCAAAACAACCTAGTCACCACTTTGCTACCTAACAGATATTAACAAGTCCATTGAAAATATGCATCTGATGTACTTGTGTATCTGCAAATTTCTCCGTTCAAATAAGGATCTTTATACTTTCTTGCTCAGCTCAATACCGTTTTATTGGAATGTTTGAATTGATGCATTATTGAAATATGTAGCATAGGCACAGGTTATCATTACCTGTGGCATGGTACTCAAAGTATCAGGCGAAGATATAGAGTTACTGAAGAGATTAAGCGGATCCAAGGACATAAAGTCAACCTTAATGTTCACTGTCAACATAGCATCCATCATCACGGTTACGTTAACGTTTGCTCTAGATTTCATTATTGTTCTCTAAATATTCCATCAATCTCCACGGTAACATCAATATTTACTCTAGCTGGTTGTTCTTCTATTTTCAGATCTAGGTTAATAGTGTAGCAAAGGAATACATATTATAACTGATGAAAGACAAACATATTAATCTGCAGATATAATATTTAAAAATACATCTTCAAAACAATAACACGAAAAGCCATAAGAACTGTTTCTGTTAAAGTTTGATGTTGTTGTTGTAATGTTTAACGCCATTTTTCAGCACACGATAGGCTATACATGGCGGCCAGTATTAATGGTGGAGGAAGAACCCGGGAAAACCCGGAAAGAACCACCGACCCACGAGAAGCTACTGGCAAGCTTTCTCACATACCGACATTGGCTGAATCTGAGACTCGAACCCACTCAGGCAGAGGTGAGATGGCAGTGATCCGTAACGGAGAGCACTTTAGACCACTCGGCCACTTGGGGCCCCGTTAAAGTTTGAAAAGCATTGGCGACAAATTAAGTACTGCCTGTTGTACTGAATTTTATTCTATCAAATGTAGCATACTATTTGATTAATTGTTGATATATCCTAATAAATCCTACTTGTCAAGGTGACTTAATTCGACCGATAGGATCTTGCAGAAGAATTAATAAAGCTTAAGGTGTCAATACAGTTTGAGATAACCTAGCAAATGCATACCAGGTCTACATTAGAAAAATTATATAAGAGCTTTTCCTGCCCAACCCAAACATTTGTTTGAAATTTAATAGCAACATAAACAGGACATGTAATATCGCAATCAATAGAAGTGATCTCCCGTGGTGTAACCCGTATGTAGCTTCGGTAAGTAAAGGCGTTATTAAAAGGTAGATGGTCCCACGTTCTTATTTCACGTTATTGCTTGTAAGTGTCTTTATTTCCCAGAAGCTAACAAGTAATATATTGCCAATGTATGAAATACTTTAAACTCTAAGATTACTTTCATTTCAAACACTCAAGAGCTATTTTTATTATTTGTATTTGTCAAAGAAGCCCAACCAAACAAGATTAGCTATACTCAGGATTAAGAATAACGTTTATTATAACAAATTGATGTGTTTATCGTTTCTCCTCAACCATCTACATTGTGGGTAATTTATATTTGTCGCAGACATAACTAAACAAATAAATGAAGTGGACCATAAATTTGATTCCACGCTACGTATCCGATCTTCAGTGTGTATAACTTTAATATGCAGTTACCAAACCGTATTCAAGCCAGTCTCAATGCAGATATAATCCAAATTACAGCTTTAGTTTCTGTGCGAATATATGAACCCTAAGATGATGTTTAATGGTGTCGTGCGATAGTCCTTACAAATAAAGGGGGAAGGAAATTACAAACTTAGACAAAGACTTGCATGTTCGGATAGGGAAAGAACTCACAGCTGAAAACAACTGGGCAGTGCGGAATTAAATGCGATATTATATAAATTTAACATTAAAGATGGTTTATTCTTATAATTATTTCCCTTTCCCAAGTAAAGGTAGCCGGAAAATGCAAATCTCTAAAATGCTAGTATTAATGATATAAAAAATTAGCAAATATCATATTTGTACATGGCTGTGATGTTCACCTCCCAATGCTTTCGTTTAAAAACATTATAGTTTTTTTCATAAATGAATGGGACTATGCATATTTGATTGTGCCACAGGTGGAAAATATGTGCATTTTAAAGATGATTCCATTAGGTAGGTGGATGGTGCCTAGCATGGTTTATTTGTTTCACCTTTAAAACTTATGAGGATCATTCATTGCTCTTCTGAAGTCTTGGGCTCGAACCAGATTGAGCATATTCCCATTGTGACTGTTTCCTTAACTGACATGACTTGGAATTGTTGCTTTTTAACAATTGTATTAGTGGTGTAGATCTAAGCTATATTAATCTAGATTTATGTAAACATATCGAACTCTATGTAGATAAATATGTGAATATTAACCTATTGAATATCCAAGTAAACTAAATCAAACAAACCATTTTAATGACATATTTGCATAGCTCAGTAGCAGAATGAGCCAGAATTGACACGAGTTAACTCGGAATGTATAAAGTCATCACACTCTTCTGGTAGGATTTACTAGTATAACATTTGTATAAAGTGTGTAGTTAGAATACGCCATTATAAGATTCAAGACAAGGGGCAAAATTTCCTGAAATGTTGCTGGACGATGGAAACTTGCAGAAAAACAATGAGAATAATTATACTTTATATATATAAAAGACAACGAAGCAATGATTTATGTTTTGTAGAGAGCTTGCTTTTATCATTTTATTAATGTATTCGGGATAATTTCTTGTACAGAGAGAGTTTTAATGCTGAAATGACACTAAACAATACTGCTCATGTATTGTATTTATGTCAGACAGTCAAAGGCTATTTTCAATATTGTCACATGACAATTCCCACATAAATCCTATATGCTAATTTGTATTGTCAAAAAGTAGATTGTCAAGCTTCTCAGTACCCCTCGACCATATACATTTTGAGATATTTACGTCTGTAAATAAACAGTCATAACTAAGCAAACTAAGTTCACATTTCATTTAAAACTGAAGCTACAAGCATCATCTCATTTACAACGTCTTACTGTAGATATCAGTCATTAGAGGAACTAATTCATATCCAACAATAACTTAAACTAAATGTAAACCAAATTAGATTCAGTTCGTTTGCATTTATAACGATTAGGCTATGCAAAATAATTTAAGCCAACAAGACGTTAATACATTTCGTTTTAATTCGATAGACGAGTATATGAAAGGAGTTATTTGAAGTATTTCCTCAAATGCCAGCGATATATAATGTATTAGATTTCAATCGATAAAAAACGTATGTATAATGATTCGTATTATATTGTGGTTAATGAGAAAGTCCTTTTGTATTTATCTACATTCGTTGTAAATGTGAGATATTGGTCGATATAAGTTATTGAACGAGTCCACCAAAGTGCTACGTATTCGCATGTGATGTCCGCCTGCACAAACTCTAAAACGAAAGTCATATTAAAGTCGCAATAGCTAAATATAAAGCACATTAAAAGTATGATATTATTTTTTTTTTTAAAAAAAAGGTCTGGAAGTGTAAAAGAGAACACATTTGTCGGAAATTTTCAACATTAGTCTCATATTTTCATTAAGATCATTCCATGTCTGACTTGAAGTAAATCCGTTAAATGCTTATAAGTTGTGATTGTATTAAGTTAATTTAAATAACACATAGTAGCTAACCCCAACCCCGTACACGTTATTTGTTTTCTCCATATCTAGAAAGCACCTTTTATGAATTTTAAAGGATGACAAAATGCATTGATTTTATATATACTTCAAAGGTAATTACCTATCTGATGCAAACTCAACAGTGTGTCAATACAGTCTTAGTGGGACCTCACAAGTTAGATAAAAGCAAACAAACATTACAAGGGCTTAATTCATATCAGCATTTATACTAGTATTGTCTCAACTGAATGAACAATGCAAAAAGGCGATTCGATCTGGATATGGTATGAATGTGATTTGATATCTTTTGATAACTGTGTGTATGAAATGGAAATCTAAGTTTCATTTTGTCACTATAGCTAGAGTATTTCTTTCAACGGTTATACCTAACGACTTAGTGGACGTCTGTGGTATGCATGATGCGTCATGACAAGTTATTTGATATTCATTATTTGAGGATATATGTGCTTGCAAATCGTGTGATGGTATTAATTTTGATCGGTGTTACAACCTAGTTATATTTTTTGCGCCGCGGTGAGTCAATCTTTACAGAGAGATCGTTTCAAATACATGTGAACTTACTAATTTTTGAATTAGCTTTTCTAAAACATTCTGACCCTACTAATACTTTTAAGTTTCCAATTCTGTTTTATGCGGATTCAGCATATTTGTGGCAAGAAATTCCAGGCTTTGTTTAGGGGGAGAGGAAAAGACTGAAGTTGTAACGATCAGTTCATGCATATAATATTTGATAGGTTTCTTCTTGTTGATTGCTAAATTTTCTCATTGGTTTTATTAAAATGTGACCAGTTAATTTGCTTTGTTTGATATAGCTTTGTAAAAAGAAATTAATATATTTTCCAGTCTATATATTTAATGGATTTCGGACAGCTTATTCAATATTGAGTTCATACTTCCTCTGGTATAGTCATAATTGAATGCAACATGACAAGGTCCTTTATTAAATTTTATCATTTAAAACACGACACGGAATGGATGTCCCAAAGTGTAGAAGCATATTAAGCATATTCTAAAATAAGCCCTGCTAAACCCCTGGACTCTACTGATTATGCAGTTTGTAGGCAAGATGGCAGGCTGAGTCTTAATGGGCAAACATTATGTTGTGCTTTGGTGAATAATAGTTAAATGTGAGTGTTTCCTTTCAGAGCACCAATAACTCTGCATCCTGTATATTTTGTTCGATTGACATTTTCTGACCAAAGTCTCTTCCGGTGAATATGTCATTTTTGACTTTGTCCTTTTTCATTATGTTGCATTGTTTTAGGCTGGAATCAGGCTAGAAATGGGGACAAGTCAGATATTTCTTAAAGTGTTTAATTGATTCACATGGCATGAGAGGCACTGCCATTACTATGTTCGTATCGTCTTGTGTTTAACAGATTTAACTTATTTTGAATATGGAGTGAATTATCTGACATGTTTTGAACGGGGAGTTTGTCATCATCTGTATAGCATAAGAGTACACCCTGTACTACTTATGTCTTGTGTTTGAATACTCCGGCAAGTTACGATCGAATGATACGTGTTTGGGGACATGAAATAATACTACCTCTGAATTAACAAATTGTTCGCATCTATATGGAATGAGATTATAGACTTGTGTTAGTCTTGTCTTGTGTTTGAATGATCAACCATGTTTGAATGGGTAATCAGTGATCGTACGCATTTTGAATGGAACGTTTATTGAATGAAGAGATTGTACTCATCTGCACAGCCAGAGGAATTATGCATTTGTTAGTTTTGTCTTGTATTTAAATAATGCAACGTGTTTTGAATGGAAAGATAGTACACCTATATATTATAAGAATGTACAGCTTTTTGTTCATTCAATTTTAAATGGAATGGGACACGTTGATGTTTATATGTAGAACTGAATGTAGCAACACTATTGCTATCATTATTGAAGGCAATGGCATGCAAGTTAAAAAGCAACGTACGTGCTTCACATTCAGGTAAGTTCCAGAAGCATAAAAACATAGCCATCGTTGCTTATTTTGCACACATTATACCTTTCAAAGACAGATCTGAACTAGTTTATTCGTTCAAATTACCTTAATGTAACTATCTTGTTTTAAGTCAGTTAAGCGAAACGAAACTGAACAAATCTATTTAAATCTGTTCAGATGTCAATGCATTGCAATAGGAATACAAACGATTTCTGTCTCTAAGTAGCATTATTTTATCAAATATCTTATCTTCCAAATTTATGGCTATAGCATCATTCATTTGAGAGTACTAACAGTACGGTACAGGCATTAGAGATATAGTAACAACTCTCCACAACAATTATGCTGACGCAGAAAATGTGTGTAGTTCAAAATCTTTCTCAGAGTATCTGGAAACTTTTCCAAATAGATGCAACCAACGTTTTCCATGGGTATGCTAGACAGAACTAGTAGCACATTAAACATAGCCATATTCACCCAATCATTGAGCTGATAAATGAAATGTATGACTTAAAAAATCACACAGCACCTTAACATCTTTACACTTGATGTCACCAGATTTTTGGATAAATCATAAGCGTCGATTAACAGGCGAGACAAACACTATTTAGATGCAAATGCTTTGTTGTTTCCTGGTTTATTCTGTCAAATAATTTACAGTTAACTTTACTGTAGGGCGATTACCAGCACAACACATTATTTAAGGCAGTAGATAAGGTTGCTCAGGAAACCAGTGAAGAAATACTTACAGGCCAGGGAGTTGGCATTGACAAAGCCACATTCCAAAGTCAACATGCGTCCAACGATGCTACCACACCTAACTTGTTTTGATATACCGTATGAAGGATTGTTACAAAATTAAGATCCCTTTTGGCCTCTTGACCTTCTATTTGCTACCAACTTACACCTCACGGGTACAATGAGTTAAGTGTACTGTATGTAGTTTCTGTCTAGTAAATGAGTCGGCGCGTACAACTGAATTTACTGAGGTTCGCGATTGGATATCTGTTTGGGTCACTGGCTTTTTATTCCTAGCCAAATACCGCTTATGCTGCTGTTACAACTGTATGGTCTAAAAACTTAAGAACAGAACAGGAGCGAAAACAAACAAGTTTTACAAAATTCAAACAATTGTTTATTTCCCTAAAATACGAAATGAACTGTCTTCTTGAGACACATATTTCTGTTAAAAACAACGATGATAGATTACAGATGTACGTTAATTAGAACCAACATTTTTAAACACGCCCCTGTCATATTCATCGCCTGAGATAAACGTTGTACTCTTATACTGCTACACAATTTACAGTAACACTAATGCACTGAGTGGCTTAGTGGTCTAAAGGGCTTACAGTTACGGATCATTACCACGTCATCACTGTCTGCGTGTGTTCGAGTCTTGGGTTCGGCCAATGTGGGTATAAAAGAAAGCTTGCCAGCTTGTTTTGGGTCGGTGGTTCTTTCCTAGATATTTCAGGGGTCTTCCTCCACCATTTATACTGGCCGCCTTATATAGCTTATCTTGTGTTGAAAAAGGCGTTAAACCCTATTAAAACAACAAAAAAACAAAAAAAACAACGACAAATGCTTTGAGTTATCATCACAATTTTTCCTCTTAAATCCGCCCCACTTCCACCCAGTATAGATTAAAAGAACTTTGGACAAGGATATGAATGTTTGTTTGTTTCCTTGTTTGTTAGTTGCTGTTTTGTTACTTTCTTGGCTAGGAATTTGTTCTATTCATCTTATCCTAACACACACAAAAATCCATAGTATGTAAACAACACCACATACTCTTAAAAATAGATTCACTAGTTCAAGAAAATCTTAGGTTTAACCCATGTAGTAATTGATTCGGTTCAGTGAGACGTAAACTGAGAAAATATAAAACAACAGGAAAAGAAATGAATGAAGAAACACTAAATTGTTGAATATACGAACTTAAAGAATAATATTTAAGAGCACTAGGTCTTTTTCACTTTTGATTTATTGTCTAGTCATGCTAATTATAGAGCAAATCAGAAAACGGCATGTCTATGAATAATACGATCTTGATGATAATTTTCAAACATGTTTGATAAAGGCATATAAACTTTAAATTGAATAACTAATTTGAGTACCTCTGCAATTTACCTTTGAAATGGAAGTGTTTCTTTTGAAGATTTAACACTACATAGCTGTAGAATTGTGCTCAATAGTACGATGTGTTTTAAATTTGGTCACATTCCCTATGTATAACGATTTGTAAAACAGGACTGTGTCATACAGTATTTGTGTATGGCTGTACATTTTTGTTTCATTGAAGAAATATCAGATAAAGTAATTGATACTCAGTATGAAAAATTGCACTGCCTTTTCCGAAGTCAATTTTTGGCCCAATATTGGACCTTTTTGAAGATCGATGATCATTAAGTTCGATCTTTTTTATCTTCCTCGGATCAACTATGTAAACGATATCTGTTGAAAACTAGGCCGCAGTTGTCCTAAAAGAATCTATCAACTGACACTTTCTTTATTGCTGCTAGATTACAAATTAAAATTTTCTCGCTTACAAACAAGTACATCGTTGTATTGGAAAACAGGTCAATTATTGCAGTCGACGATACAGAAAACTGACAGGTTAATAAGTTTCGATTTAGCCATGTTATCATCATCATGAACAACAACAACCTCAGCATCAATTATATCAACATCAGTATCAACGGCATCCGCAAAGGCAAAGATGAGAATAGTATCATGGTTAATTGACTGTTTACCGTATAATTACAAACTGGATTTCTCTGTTGCCACAAACCAATAATTTGAAGACACAACTAACTATTGTCCTTCTACGATTCACGAAAGCAACTGATGAAAAATACGCATTTTTTTCTCAAAAGCAACAATCTAAACAAGAATCTGCATTTGTATATTTAGTAGCAGAAGAAACAGTAGCGTTAAGAAATATTTCATTTTATAATTCACATAAGTTAAGTACAAATGAAAATTCGACTTTTCTCAAAAGCATGAATCTAATATATGTGCAAAGAAAATAATTCACAATTTGAAATGTAGTCGTTGAATAAACTTAAGTAACAAAATAATAAAAGAATGCTTTACATCTACAGCATGTCTTTTTATTGTAGTCATATTTGTGCGAATGAAGTACAAACTACAACCAGCGGCTGTTTTAGGTCTGAGCCGGCTCGGTGCGAAATTAGGACATTGAACTCCCCGAATCTAATATTTATATCACTAACAAAATTCTGTGAAATATTACAATAAAATGCAACTTTGCTTTCAAAATTACATTATATTAGAATAATCTGCTTTGATTATAATCTAATAGTATTAATAGTATAGTGCATTATTATTATGATTAATCTTCTTCTTCTTCTTCTTCTTCTGCTTGTTCTTATTATTATTATTATTATTATTATTATTATTGTTAACAGCAATTGTAGTACTCGCAGTGACATTTAGCAATCACAGAAGAAATAAACGGTACAAGAGCCAGAATAAGCTTTAGTAAAAGTGACACTTGAAATAATCAGATTGTACTGGCATGACAAATACTAGTAATACTATGTTAGTATTGTAGAAATAGCACTCTAGTAGTAATAGTAAAATTAGTATCAGTAGAAGTGAACGAACAAATATCTGTCATACTACAGGTTAGGTATACAAATAAATGCTTCCTAATGAGTACTTTGTAAATTCTGAACGATAACAACGCAGGCATTTCAGGAGATACAAATATGCTTTGCTCTTAGAGACATGGATACAAGTAGATTGAAAACTAATGATAGTCGATGATAAAGCATTCCCACCCATGGAGCTCACGTCTATGCAAACATAATGGTGTTCCTGGGAACTCCTCTATACAGCAATTAAATAGTTGACTATAATATTTGATTATCTCGTCAAGATAACCAAATAGCATTGCTAAAGGTTAAACTGTTCGTATGTTCTATATATTAAACTGCTCCGATTCGAATGGTATTCTCAATATTGCGTTAATTAATAGGTCATGATACTAATTAGCTAACAGTGATGCAACACCTAATTACTTCATACATAAAACAAACCTCATAACAGTATCTTTCGGATAATTTGTCAAATACGATAAAGTTTCAGGAGCTAACGTAAAATGCAACCTGACAGAAAGTCACTATTGTAGCTAAGGTGGTCTAAAAGTACTTGACTTGTAGCACGCACAAAATGGGTTAACAACCTTTTGCCTTATTTGAGTTGGGGAGGTCCTAGTCTGGTATAACCCAGCATTGTGGCAACTCGAATCCACCATTTTAGCCATAAAGTAAAGAGGAAAACTCCATCCATCCATCAACGGTCGTCCGGAGGAATGCTCCGGGGTGGATGGGACAAAGTGGGCAGGATTTATATATATATATATATATATATATATATATATATATATATATATATATATATATATATATATATATATAAAGAGAGAGAGAGAGAGAGAGGGAATGATAGATATATAGATAGATAGATAGATCGATAGATAGACGGGGGTGTGGGTGGGGGTGTGGGGGTGATGGTAATCAATGCAACTAAAAGTGTTGTTACCTAGCGATAATATCTGCAGCAGAAAAAAAATACCTAGGTAACCAACTTTAAGTAATATCAGACAGTTTCGAGTTATCTGTAATATAAACAAAGTCAGAAAGTGCATCATGTGAAACATTATCAAAGCTATAAATATCAATGGCGTGAAAAGAACAATTTGTGGAGTTATCTCTCATTTTCGGTCAATTTAGAAGAATTATTTGGCATTTGGTTTAATTACTTCCCATCTCCTCCCTATTTTAATAGTGATCTTCTAAAACTAAGCTAACACTTGCTTCACAATCCCGGTGCAACTGAAAACACATAGAACACTCATCGGACATCTTCAGCTAAAATATGGAATCTCCGTAGTGCTGCCATTGATGCACCAATATACAAGTCAATAACCGGAATTTAAGTGAAAGATTTCAATGTATCGCTTTTCGGAAATGATGTCATCGTTGTACCAGTTAAAATCAAAGCAGTTCAATTGTGTTATCGGTAGATTCCCCAGCCTGCACCGCGATCAACCTTAATACATGTTTTGTGCGTTCTGCTCTCATATTTAGGACCCTATTATGGAACGATAGGTCATGCTGTATGCTAATGAGTAAATTAAGGAGTAGAGAGCTGTACCAAGAATGATGCTGAGTGTAGTGGACTGATAGAACAGTTTCGTTTATAATGAAATACTGCAGTATTCTATTTGTGAAATATACCGTGTGTTAATTTGTTCACTGAATATACATACAATGACAGCATTTGCTCAATATTTATCTTATGAGGATTTTAATCGCTTTGTCAGAGTATATTGAATAATAAATTGAAAGACTGCTGTCTCTACAAGTACTAGCTGCCATGCTCTTTCCGTTGTTTCTGTTTTTAATTTAAAAAGAAATTTACATAAGATAAATAAAGACTATTCGAATCTCACCCTCCGATTTGTCAGGAAAAGTTGCATCTTCTTACCGCAACTAAAGACTAATTCTGACAAAAGATCACAACTATTTAAAATCCGACAGTGTAACACGTTAGACACGTTATTGACCTCTAGCGCGTTATGTTGGTTGCCATCACACTTCCTTTGTATAGAACAGAGTCGTTTGTTCAAAGGGTATGCTTTGTGACGGTGGTAAACTCTCCGAGGGGTGTGCTTTATGACGATTGTAAACGTAAGGCTTCAGCACTATCAAACGACGTTAAAACCCAATTTTTCAGTATATAACTATTTTTTAAAGAAAGCATATCGTCCAGCTGACAGAACACTTTAACGATTTTTTTTTACATGGCTGAAGGACATTCTTTGAGTTCGCACACAATTCATATGGCAAGCGAACATTGTAAGGATTAAGAGAAAATATTTTAACGTGACTGTGTTCTTGTAAGATGTAATGCGTTTTAGATACTGACCAATTGCTTAACTATTAAAATCAAACGAATTTACATGTATACAAAACACTACGAAAAACAAATATTTCTTATTAAAAACTAGTAATTTTTCTATTATCTTCGCAAAGATGTGTACCTGTAGTAGAAAAGTGATTCCATGACATCCAAATGCATTTTGACATTATTCAAAATTATATATTTTCATTCTTTATGATGCATTGCATATACGTCAAAATTGTATTTCTCGGTAAACGACACTATTCACATTTAATGGACGCAAATAAAGAAAACGACGAATAAAAAGAATACGAAATTTTTTAATGGATACAATATTTGTATTCTTTACTTCAAAATGGGATGCTGAATGCATGAGTGAAAAAGTTGAATATTGCCACAGTGGCGATAAAAGTGTTATGTAAGGAATGAAGAAGTGCTTCATGTGCAAACTCCAAAAAACATATAGGTTTTATATATTGGATTATTTTGTGTGTGGGTGGGTTGCATGTTGATTGCAATTTGTCTACAGTGACTGCTACATAATTAGATTGGAAGCTTGCCAAGACCAAAGACTTTACGTCTAAATTAAGAGAAACAATATCACAAAGAGATATTCTAATCGTACAAATCACTATCTTTATAATATGACAATTGTTACATTCTGAATTCTATCAGATTTGTCTACTCTGTGATAATGCTAAATCAACCCAAAATGACTACTGTCTTAATCCGAGCATAACATGGATTAAAGAAGGAACAAATATCGTTTCTTTTTTCGTATGTAAACAGCCACTAATGACACACGGGAACAATTTAAATCATTGTAATTAGGAGATACATTTTTTAAGTCACAATCATAAATTAGTGTAAAGTTTCAGCACTATTTTTATAGATCTCTGGTGATAACCGCATTGTCACATAAATGTTTTATGCCTTTGAAAAATGAAAATGAAATAGAAAATCCTCGTATTATGGTAGTATAAACACAAATTGTTATCTTGATTCGGAAGGCCTAGGTAGCGTTACTCATGGGTTCTCCACTAGCTAAAATACACTCCACTTCTATCCTAAAGTATTTCCTGATGTGTACTCACAAGAGATGATAGTTTCTTTATATGTGGTGTCCCTAACATATTTAAACATGTTTCCGGAAAATACTCTTATTAGATCACATGTATTGCAAAACAAATCGAATGTTCTAAACGCTTGACAGATAATTTGTAACATAACTGACACGCATACTGTGCATATTTAAATGCCTTAGAAATATATTGAAATGCGTGCAATGTATTTTGAAACGCATTACTTATAAAATCTAACACGTTAGTTAATTACGTTTTATAACAACAATGGTCTCTAACATACCTCACTCACTGTGAATAAATAGCCTCAGATACCTTGGAAACACTTGTTTTCCTAAGTGTGATGGTGTTCTTCATGCGATGGATATATCTGGAAAATATTCGGTCAATGAATATAAACCATTACAAGATTGTAACCTAATGCTAACATTGATTAGCAGGCAACTTACACATGTAAAGCACAAACATGAACTTGAACATGTATCTTGCAATTACAAATATTGATAGTAGAAAAACGAAGTTGTTATCAATATTAGTAGCAGAAGTATTGTTAGTACTAGTAATAATCGCAGCAGTAACTGTACTTCTAATAGTGTATTTAGCATTAGCATTGGTAGAATACGAAGTTAGCAGCAGTAGTACTAGTTAAAAGGAATGATATTAGTAGTAATATCATCTGCAGCAGTAATGACAGTGTTAATAGAAGAAAAAGTGATACCAGTAATAGCAGAAGTATTTGTGTAAGCAGACCAGGCAGTTGGATATGTGAGCGTACAGAAAGACAGAGACCAAGAAATGCAACGTTTGGAAGATATTCATGCAAACACTGTATTTTGCTGTCACAGTAATGTATTACTGATGTTTGTCACTACATTCTACTATTGTGCCTTATCATGTACAAGATTAATCTGCATGCACAAGATACAGCTCTCAAATTTTGACGCTTTTACGTTGGCATTACAATCCCTTTCTGATTAGGATAAATCTTCCTCGGTTAGGTCAACTTTTGTATGATGTAGTAGGCTGATATGTATTTGCGAAATTATCTGCATTGAGTTGTCCTTTTGTTTGTAACTACATGATTTATATTACCTGTGCGCACAAATGTGTAAATTTCCATAAGGTCAGTGAACGAAATGAAATTTAAATGCCTTTGTATTAAGAAGGTAGAGTTAAACCCTAAAATATATGGTGAGCGGGACTGTTTTTTATATTATCCTAATTGCGTATTTAAAGAGCATCTTTGTTTAGCAACATATCAGTCATGAGAAGGATAAGCGATAACTCAGTATATCAGACTCCGCATCAGAAAAGCGCAGGTTGGAATCATTCCTAGACCAAACCTGGACGACCGTAGTTGTATCTCTGGAAATAGCCTTTTCATGTGCTGATATGCTGCTAAACACGAAATAGCAAAATGTATAGCTGAACGAACAGATTAAATTTAATAATAATTCTACTTTAGCTTTTTCATACCTTAAAAAGTAATTAATAAAAAGTGTCTAAAAATGCAGACAATTCTGGACTAGGTTCCTCGTGATCTTTTCGCTGCTAGTGTAACACATCAATAGATATGACGATATGGTAACATTTCAGATATTTTACATCATGACTTATCCAAGCATTATTCAGAATGTTTGACTTACAAAAAGAGGTCAAAGTTATGAGTAGTCTTTACGCAATGAGTTCTGTTAAAGATGATTTACATCATGCTAGTATATTGATTTACGTCTGTGTTACATTTTCTTTGATATTGTGCAGGAATATATATTAGATTCATAAACACTTCAAATAAGAAGAGAAAAAAATACAAGTGCCAATGAGGATCGAACTCAAGACCACTAGCACCAGATTCAGGTATATATGACACTAGACTAATAGACAAATACCAGACGAACTTAGCGTCTTACATACCTTGAGCACTACACTTAGGTACCCAAGCAACAAACACTTCATTCCCAGGTCCTTTGCATGTAAAGGCTGTGTTTAGTTGTCGTTGAAGTAGAAGTCAGTAGAATTAGTCGTAGATCTAATACTGCTAGTAATAATATAGCAGCGGTGACATTAGTAGTAGTAGTATTAGTACTAGTAGGAACGGTAGTTGTGAAAGAAGAATAACTTTTTAGTAATAGAAGAAGCAACATAAACAGTAACGGCAGCAGCAGTAGTAGCAGTAGAAGACGGAGTTATCAGCAGTACCAACATAAGAAATAATACCGCTCATAGTAATCTCTCTAATAGTTCTTTACTGAAATGTAAGTGAAATAAATTACCTTCTTTAACACATAATCTGTTCTTGAGATGAACGTTTGACCTCCATCCCGGTCCTCGTATTGTGTTTTTGGTTTTAATATCAATATTATTTATTCATATTTAACATCTGAAGTGGAGTCAGTCCTTTATAGGTGTTCAGTTAATATTTGAGTGGATTAATTTAATTAAATTACTCATTGGAAATTTAAAGTCCATTAATACTTGCGGACTAAATCAATATGTTTGGGTTAGTGTAAATTTATGCTGAGACATTTTGGATTATATCACTGTGTTACATCAAGTATGTTAGCACATCAACATTAATCCAGATAATTAGCAAATCAAGATATTTTTATTAAATTTTCATATTGCATTCTACGGAAATAAATTATCTCCTGATTTTACTAACTTACTGATTTCTTTATTATCTTTACTTAATTTAGCTCACTTGAGTCGTAACAAATAGTAAAAGTAGTAAATGTAGAAATAATACGAGTGGTAGTTACAGCATTGGCAGTTGAAGAAGATGAGAAGGTTATTAGTATTAGTAATAGTGAAAGTAATTCAAGTAGTAGTATTAGTAACATCATAATCGATAGAATCACCACTACTTGTTGTGTAGGTCAATGATGCAGTTCGTGATTCGAGAGTACAGGTAGAGAATAAGAGACATATCGAAGGTGATTGTTCAAGCATAACTTTTTCTGTCACAGTAATTTATCAGTTTTGTTGGTCAAGACTGTTTTCCTGTCCTCCGTATCATGCTCACGGCAAATCTCCTTCAATGTGATACACCTCTCCTAGGTTAACACTTTAAGTTTGTTCTAAACTTCCTCCACTGATAAAACTAAAGTCTGGCTGGGTTAGGTCAATTATCAATAACATAACCCGTACTAAGGAAATGCTCTGCAGTGATTGGTAGTTTGTTTATAACAACAAGAAAATGTTGTTTATGAAAATCAGACATCTAACTAAGATCAACGCGAGAGCATTAGTTGTTTCGAGAATCTTGTTGTTAAGGGATTTATATAAATATTGCAAGTACCAAATTTCTGTATGATTTTAAAATGAAGTGTTTGTTTTTGGAAGGGTATATTTTTTAAACTAATGCCATTCATATTAGCCGTTCTCACAGATGAGTGAATGTCTATGCGATCAATGCATGGATTGAAATTGTCGGAAAATATGGGGACCAGGACAACATATGTTACATTTTAGAATTGAAAATAAAAGGGTATGTCGTTTTTGTAAAATGATAGTTGTAATGATCAAATGTAAGCATGACGAACACTCGTCCAGAAGTGTGCAGGTTAGGATACTTATCAAAACAAGCCTGGACGGCCACCTTTGTGTGTCTTATATCTTATCGTGTGTTGTTATGCCGGAAAACACCACATTAGTAGATGGTATTGCACACGAATCAACTCAAATTTATTATTAATGTTTTAACCTATAATTAATAAATTGCATTGCATAAGAATCAACTAAATTAAATTAGTATTATTTTTTTGTTTGATTAGTAGATTGAATTGTATAAGAATCCACAGCAATTTATTATGAATACATTTACATTTAAATATGCATTCTTCATACAACAAATTAATACCTTTTGCTTTACAAAATAACATACGATTCCGGTGACAGTTCGGTATGTGCTGATCATTCTTTAAGCAACATTTTCAGTTAATGAACATATAGAATGAAACTTCTTAGCATTATGATTGCATGTATTATAAAGTCCTGTGTTACATTCGGTCAAAATGTAATTGAGCTAAAGGGTCAGGACCTCTTCAATACACGTACCACTGCACGTACGCTTGCCAGTACCGTAAAATGCAACCCCAAATATCTCCTAGTCCTTGAATACACCTCCTCAGAACCTTCTGACAAGTAGCTAGTGCACTTCTAAAATCCAGAAGACAAGTGTGAAAAATATATTGTTTCTGTAACCAACAGTACGTGTTTTAAGTAAGTTCCGATTTAGTAGAATCCCATAAACGTATTTAGTAATTTACATATTTCAAAAGATTACAGAAGTTATGAATTTATTACAACCTAACTGATTGTTAATACCAGTTACTAATATTTTCAAAAGTTCGTCATTCAGGAAACTTTATAATATTAAGGTATTAGGGGATTCGGCCTCTCAAAATTGTAAGGTCCGCATAATTAATTGTCCCTGGAAATAGATCGATTTGATATTGAAGAAATATTATTTCTTCAACATTAATTTATATTTCCTAAACAGTTAGAAGAAATGTATAGAAATTCCATGTATAAAGTGGTCCTTTGTTATGCAGCGTTTCGCAAAAGCAAACAATCATAAAAATCGGGCAAGGTCATGGGTCACCTACGTTAGTATAATGTCACCTCACTTATAATGCAGTACACTTGCATGACATCCCCAGAAGTGTTTTGTTGTTAGGGACCATTTTGTATTAAAAAGGGTAAGCGTTTAAAAGATTCACAATTAATGCAGATGTCAATGGAACTTTTAAGGTGATAATTTATTATTGTTGCTCTATTTTTATCATCCTCATCATAATCTCCATCCTAATGACTTCATCGAAGAATTTAACATCTGAGTCATTAAATATTAATATACCCGAAGATATTAGTATCAACTGAAGAAGTTACATTCTTGGATTAATATATACTCACATCATCTATGTCTCTATCTGATTAATATATACACACATCCTCTCTGTCTCTTTCTCTCACTCTCATATATACACACACATATAAAAGTATATTTCGATTACATCCTTGCAATTATGGCAGCTATACGTAATACTCCGCTCAGCTCTGACTTATTCATCAGCAAATAGTCGACATGTGTGTGTGTATGTATGATATGTAGATTTTTAACGTAGGTTTAACAATGTGTCAGTCGTATCGCTACGATGTCTGCATTATGACAGTTTATAGTGATGTCTAGCACTGGGGCATCCTGCCGCAGACATGTAGCATGGTATCCTACCCAGTCACATTATCCTGACACACGGCCGACCAGTCCTAACACTAACCTTTTAATGCGGAGCGCTAAGCGAGGCAGCTGCTTGTATCATTTTTAGAAGTCTTTGGTATGACTCGGCCGGCGATGTAACAAACGACCTTCCGCATCCGAGGCGGACGCTCTAACCACAAGACCAACGGAGCGGTCCGTTGAAAGGAAATTTGATGTACACTGCGAACAATACTTACACGCTTGCACTGTTTGGTCCTTTAAGGTGTTGAAATGGCTGAAATAGCAGGTCTGGAAAGGAGCTTTTCACTTAATAAGGTGCTCAAAATGCATACGCCTGGATGCTTATGTCCTCTAACAACACTTCCACTAGAACACCAAATTAACACATGTTAGCACCTGGTCGCGTGGAAAAGATGCAGTAATTTTCAAAAAAGCAAGTAAAAAGTCTTTTGTTTTACTATCGTACGTACGTATAATTAACCGTCGCCCGAAATGTAAAGGGAAATCCACTTTGTTGAAACATGAATGTGATTTGCTTGATAATGAATGCAGGGAGTTTCCGCTTGTCGAACAATGGATGGGATTGGCTTAGTAATGAATGTTCCATGTAAGATGATAAGACATTAAGGGCTTTATGAAACATAAGCATAATGAAAGAAAGGTGTTTTCTATATCTCTTGACCGATAATGTGGGTTGGAAAATATAAAAAATCAAATAAATAAATACATTCAATGATTAGTCAAAAAGACCAGAAAAACACTGACACATACGAGAAAGGAAATATAAAAACGTATATAAAGGAAAGGATACCTCTATGCATGTTTAATCAATAAGACGACCGATTTAAATCGACCGTTAAGCAAAGACATAAGGCATATCCTAGTGGATCTTTTGTCTAGAAATAAGGACCGAACGAAATACAATTTTTGTACTGACAGAACAAAAACGTGAAGAAAGTTCAAACTCTTTAAACTAGATAAGCATAACATGAAAATTGCAAATTGATGCGTATAAAATGTAACCTTTAAAACAATGTTATTACTAGTATCTTAAAGGTACAATTAATTATATCTGTCATTGCATTATTTATCTTAATTAAGAAGAAACCCAGGCATGTCAAATCAACAGGGAAGGAAAACCGCGACGTTCTCATCAAGCATTTCTTGCCTATATATCAATGTCTATTGAAGTGGTGCTTGCTTTTACATTAATTTTATACTAATCCATCCTTTTGATCATATCAAACACTATAGTACCATAGTTTAATAACAACGCCTTGCTGTACTTTGTATGTATTTGATTCCTATAATATCCTATAAGTTCTTATATTTTATCACTAGTCTGCATCTATATGGTGCTGGGCATGCTGTGGTATAAACAAATGGGCGAGGAGAAATGTACAATTTTGTCCTAAAATGAAAGTTCTCTGTCTCTCTCTCTCTCTCTCTCTCTCTCTCTCTCTCTCTCTCTCTCAGTGTTGTTTTGATAGAACCAAACATTATGTATTTAGCAGTTCGTACACGCAATGACCACGTAATCGACCACAGTGGTTCATTTAGATTGTTATTAGCATACTTTTTCAATCTAGGATTTAGCGGCCTAGAAAGCACAAATAAATAGAAGTGGTTGCTTTGAATTATGGGTAATCGTAATCTTAATGAAGCAGCATCAACAATAGTAGTAGTAGTAATATCTGTAACAGAAGAAGAAGACGGAGAATAAAGTGGTGCCAGAGGTAGTAAAGGTGTTAGCAGTAGTAGCGGTACTCTTTATAGTAGCTGGTAATTTTGATACGGTAGTAGTAGTTGTAGTAGTATTAGTAGTAGTAGTAGTAGTAGTAGTAGTAGTAGAAGAAATATTATTATTACTAGTAGTAGTATTAGTACTAATAATAGGTGTGATTTTAGTATCGGTATAATAATAATAATAATTAAAATATATTTTGCGGTTTAGCGATCTTAACAAAGTTTTAATAATTTTTCAGTCATATCGTTACAATGCCTGCAGTATTGTGGTTTATAGTGATTTTTATTACTTATATATCATGCCGCAGACATGTAACATCATGTCCAACCTAGTCACATTATCCTGACGCTAGGAGGAGGACTCCTAACTCTAACCCTTTAATGCTGAGCACCAAAAGAGGCAGATGCTAGCACCATTTTTTATTAGTCTTTGGTATGAATAGGTCAGGGTTTCAACGAGTAACTTTCTGATTCAAGGTGGACGCTCTAACGTCTTAGGCCACCGGAGCGGTCAATAATAATAATAATAATAATAATAATACTAATACTACTACTACTAATAATATTAATATTAATAATATCAATATCATTATCATCACCATCATCATGGTCGTGAGTATTATCATCAGTAGTAGTAATATAATTTCTCATATTACAGGTAGGGCGTTAGCGCTTAAATTCTTCTTTCTGTGGCTCTGCAAACCCTATACGATGACAACTCATTTAATTTGATAAATGAAGGTAAACTATATTCATAGAGACAGGTGAACACACGCACTGGAAGCTAATCATACTTCAAGATAAAGCATTCATACCCAGTGAGCTCACGTCTACCTGGGCAGAATATGTTAGCTGCAGAGGGGCTTCTGTAGGGGCAATGAGGCAATTAATCTGCAGATTGGTCCCATAAATATATGTAATTGTACTGAATTATAATAAAATGCAATTATCTTGTCTGGAAATAAAACGTTAAAGCAAAAGGATGAACGTAAAACAAAACTAATCAAATTTGTTTGAAGATGATGACTTGTGCTTGTATGCTTGCATTTATATTTTATAATTGACATCTGTATGTCCGTCTGTTTGCTTTTTCCTGTATGTCTATATTACATTTGGATTTATTATTTATGTCGCTTTCAATGGTCACTCCTTCGATATTTTAGATGTGTGCCCATGATTACCTGTCAAAAATGTAACGTTATTTTTTGTGTAGTCTGCTGTTTATTATTAAATTGTCGGGTACTGTTACGCCCTAGAGGCTGAAAGTGAGTGACAAGACTAGTAAAGCCCAACAATCATTAAGTTTTATTTATTTCCTTAAAATATAAAATAAAAAGCAAACAAGCAAAAGAATGAAACAAATGAAACAGATTGAGGTCTAGTAAGAATACTTTTTGGAATGTTGCTAAAAGGTACTATCAATTTCTGTATTGCCTAAACTGCTGAAAGTCCTAATATGTTTCCAATTCCAGAACATTTCAGTTCGAGTTGAATCTAAGGAAAGTTTAATTTACCTTAATCCAACAAAATTAATAAATATGCAGGTAATTGAATATATTTACAATAATCCAGTGATGCACTTACTATTTAGAGTAAATATTTCCTCTCTACAATTTCAACGAAGAAGGTATAAATAAATCTGAATCCTCTATTAACTCTTAACAAGTTTGATGTATAACTGTAGCATAAGACACTAAAACCTTTAAATTAGTCACCAACTATTCAGTCAACCAACAAATCGGGATCCATGTATTTAAATTAGTGTGTATTTTGAATTACCTTTAACAGTAAACAACTTTATTTTTTAATTTAACCACTCAGCGACTAGGGCATATCTGGACTATAGATGTGCTCCTAGGGTCGCATGATGTTTACATAACTCCATTCAATTACATCGTGATCTAACTTGACCGAATTAGTTTCTGATATGAAGTTGACAATACCCTTAATTTATACAACAGTGTGTTGTACATGTAACCTTCCTACAGTACATAAACCAGTCGTAAAATCTTGGAATAAAAATATGTCATCAACCCAACTTACTTAAATAAAAGCTATATTATAACATAATATATGCAATGTAGATATCCGTAAAAAGGACACCCATGATCCCCTTCCCAGCCCTCTCTCTCTCACACACACACACACACACACACAAACACACACACACACAAATAGACACAAAAGCCATATCAATGATTGTAGAAGTAAGATATTAAGACTGGTCTTTATTCATGTATACTCCATACAGAAGTATAGCGGTTTTCCTTTCAAAGGTACAGGCATAGATATTGCAGAGTATTGCCAGGGGTCATCTGTTAAACTGGTAACGCGTATTTTTTAGTGTGATCTGGGGTTGAGTATTACTATGTCGAATTCACCTATTAAGCCCCGCCATCCCCCTGTCTCACACACATTCACACATATAAGCAGACGCAATAGCATAGTCATATATGAGGCTAACACACAAACATACATATCTGTTAATTGAGACGCAGAAGAGATACAGCACAATTACTTGTTTTTGTGTGCGCAAAAGTAGCTTTAAAATTTAAAGTTGTTTGTAAATTAATACATCGGGCATGGAATTTGCAACTGGTCACGTTTATATAAAACAAGGTCGACCGTGTCTTGGCCTGTACAGATAATTTGCCAAGACAAAGATCGGATGATAACTTACCATACAACCTGATAATAAATAACTCTATTATCCAACATGAAAAAGTGATATCTTTACAAGTGAAAAAATTAAATAGATGGAAATGCATATGCTTACAAGCTGTCAAATAGTGCTTCATTCATCACAACAGGTGCCCATGGCGAGACGTTTACCGTTAATTCAAACCCAGAAAAAACAAACTATTTTACATCTGTTACATATAATGTACATATGTGAAACGAAAAGTTATTTGTATGTGCTTTTTTCTACAGATTTAAATTTTTTACATATTTAAAATGTATATATTTACACACGGTCAGTTTTACAATTGGACAAAATATGTGCTTATATCTAAACAATGTCATATTTGTTAAGATACATTTAATATATTTGGCATCCTTTTCATTGATACAAAATTCTACTTAAAATATGAAATTTCCTTTGCACAATTTGCACATAAATCATTTAATTTACAGATTTAAAAATACATTTCACTGATCTGAAATAATTTGTTTACTTTTAGGAGGATGTTCAATTCTTGATGATATATGTACATTTCTCATCTTTTTAGTTTTCTAGTTTATGACAGTTTAAATTTGAGATTTTGGTTGTTAATATTTTGTCGTGTTAGGTACCCAAGCAAGATGTGTTGAGTGTCCACATTTGTTACCGTTGTATACTTTTCCTCCACAAATTTCACATATGTAATACATCTTTGTGTCGGACTTCTTATTTTCATACAATAATCTTATGCTGACGTATTAATGCAATACTTATATATGAAAATTATAAGTCTAATGCACAATATAACGTAACGGTGTATATGAAACTGATGCAAGCTTGGCTACTATTTACATTTCGATGATGATTTGTTTTATTCTGAAAATAATATGACTGATGCATGCACGTTGTGCTGGGCACATTAGAAAATATATTGCGACAGGGTGACTTCCTACACTGAGCTCATTCCCAACTTCTAGGTCAACACTTCGAAATGTTTTCTGATCCAGACCACCTCGGCTATTTATACAACAAGGATTAGCCGAGCATTTATGGAGTTATTGTTGCACATACAACTTTTCAGCCAATCATTGGATCAAGCAGTAGTACAAATTACCGAGGTGATTCGATTAGAGTGCTAGAGTCTTTAGTTCTGTTTTTGTTAAGACATTACAAGCGAAAAAGTTATTTTTCTGTAACTTCTTGTACTGAGAATGTCAGAGGCATATATTTTGTTTTGCAGAAATGGTGAAGCATGTGTGTGTCTGTTATTGAACGTTTCTCCAACTTGCATCCCGCATAAACTTAATCAATTTGTAACGCTTATTCACTCAAAGTGGCGGGTCAATTTGTCATATTGTATGATATTCGTCCGACGAAGGAGTTTAGTGCCACTTCCATCAGTAATGGAACTATAATGCCTGCAATAACTACAAACTGGTTTTATAAATGTTCACACGACATCTACACTCAGACAGCGAAAGTGCTTCTTTATGTTATTGTACATATTCCTATTCCATACATTAGTGGTACAATATACGTACAGGTGTATATAGTTAACATTATTTGTAATTTCATTACTCGAAACTTATTCATAAAAACAGTAATAGCTTTTGCCAAAAGTGACGTCACTTTATTAATATGTACCTTTTTAGACAATTTCACCCCAACCCGCAAAACAAACGAGGTACTAATTTTCAAAGAGTGCTTAGTTTTGAAACGAAAGTTTTTGACACAGAATATATAGGACAAGAGCTCATTTTAACACATTATATTTCATATGTATCGGGTTGAATTCTAACGTGTTCTTAACTCCCTTACAACGAGAACGGTCACTGATAGATAAGTTTCATTTAGAACCAAAATATAGCCTAATTTTATGTGGTAGATGCCCCGTGTGATTATTTATTTTATTGGTTTTTAACATATTAAGCTATTAATGACCTAAATCCTTAAGAGATGATCAAATTAAAAACAGATTTCGACAGTCCCACGTGGATATCTCACAGACACCAGAACACGTTCATGTTTTGATGACTTGCGCAATTAAGTCTAGGCAATGTGTATTAGCTTGTCAGATGAAATGTTACAAAATCCAGTTCAAAACAGATATCATTAGTAACAATATATTCCGACTGATGTTGGTTAGTCTCATACATTTGAACGTTGTGGTTTGATTCGTGAACCACGAGGTCAACACAATACAGCCACATTTGGTGCTTATCAAATCTCCACGTATGGCTGTATAGATCTGAATTTAATAAGAATGCCTTAAATTAAAACCTTTGGTATATATACTTCTGCTATCCAGTTGTTTTTTCTTTTTTTTTTTCTTTTTTTTAAAAATGTTTTTGTCTATTTCTTTTTTATTTTTGGACCTCCAAGAAAGTGGTTGGCAGCATACTTATTTTGCTTTATATTTGTTTAGAATCAAAATCTCACACTTGAATCAGCCATTGGATTGTGTGTTTTAACACCAATAGCTCTCAGCAGCCGATTTGTCAGTCCATGACGCATATACCCACCTCTAATCAGTTGCCGTTTTGTCAACTAGTGACGCATATTCCCATCTAGCTTCAAGACTAATACTGAATGAAGATCTTAACCTTTGCAGATCCGACAGTGTAACATATTGGAAACGAATTTTACTGACGTATGGTTGTTATTTCCCAAAGTTCAAAGCAGATTCATGTAATATGTGAATCATAGAAACACGTTCGAAATGAAAATTAACTTATTACATGTAATTTATAATGCGTTTATTTATCGCGTTGTGGGCACAAACGGTCTGGAATTCTTCTCAGCATACCATTTCTTGTATTTTTCATATGTAACTATTTATAAAGAGACTCCACACTTGAAATGATTCGGATTATTTTGGCAAAGAGACTAGACCGTTACATACAGATATATATTATCTTTAGTATAGAGACTGTCGTTTACATGATGCTGGATATTTAAGCAAAGAGACTCTTCCGTTTAACTGAAGCGGATTGTAGTTGTAAAGAGACTATACCATTTGAATGATACAGATCATTTTAATAGACTTCATCGTTAAACTGATACAGACTATTTTATTAAAGAGATTATACCGTTTAACTGATACAGGTTATTTTAATAAAGAGACTTTAATTAAACTGATACTGAATATATTAGCAAAGACACTAATGGTATAAATTAAACAGACTATTTTAGCGACTATCTCCTCCTATAGCTAACATCAAATATTTTGGATTTCCGCAGATAAATAATATGATAAACTAACATGGTAAAGATTACCTGTGGTGTACGTTTTAATTAATCTCTGCGTTCTTGCATAACAGAGTGCGACTTTGTTACTAATAAGATGCTTACACGTTATAACAAAACAAACTTTCATTCAGTACGCCTTTATAATGGGAAATGATTGCATGAAACCCTAACTCCTTAGAGATTATTATTTATAATCGGTTATGTTTTCTTGAAGTAATTAACACAGCTAAACATATTTTAAACAAATCACACATTGTAAACAGTTTATAGACTGTTCGTCTACGCCCTTGAACTACATTGCAATAAACACTGAAACATACTTAGAAACTACACTTCTATACTGTATCGAATTTCTACGCTATAATATATTTTTACGCAAAAATATATTTCGAAGCAAAAATCGATAGTATACAAATATACACTCAGTACACGCTTTTAATGCAAAGTCCTTAACTTTTAACGTATTTCTTCGTACTGGCCTAAATAATTCAACAGTAGTGTTAAAATTGGTTCCAGATCGTTAATTATAGTTCTAGCGGATGCGAAATTTTTAAAAAGAGTTAGAAATAAGCTATACCACATTAGAAGTCTAGAATTAGACATATAAGTTGCAAAGTCAAAAGCATTGGTTACACTTGTCTACTGTAACGTTCTTTTTCATCAGTAGCCTATGATATTGTGCCACCCTGTACACGCGTCTTTTGGTACGTCTGCCATACTGTACAACCGGCCTCTGATGCCTCTGCCAAACTGTACACCCTACCTCTGTCGCACTGTACATATTTCCTTTACTATGTAAGACACACTGTACACAAGGACTCTGATATGGAAGACACAATATATAATCATTATAAGGACAAAGCTAAACAGAACGAATATATAACGTCATTTTACACATGGAATAAGATGTAACTTGCACTTGGAGAGCTAAGCCGAGAACCCATGTAGTTTATCTTGAATTTTTTTATAGTGATAGTCCAAGACAACGTTAGTAGTAGTAGTTAGTTAGTAGTTATAATATAAATAATATTACTAGTAGTAAAAGAAGCAACACAGTCGACATAAAGTCAGTGACAGTGGTAATGAGTATAAGTAATATTATTAATAACAATATTAGTTACTGTAGTTTACAGTAATTTATAATTTATGTCTGCCACTAACGTCAACCTATGTCCCTTATCATGTAAGAGAATAATCCCTTTGAACGCGATATACCTCTCCCATGTTGACACTTTAAATCTGCACTAACGTTCAACTGATAAGACTAAAGTCTGGCTGGGCTAAGTCAACTTCTTATGACGTAGCTCGATACTATGCACTTTTTAAATTATATGCAGTGATTGGTCGTTTGGTTTATAGCACCAAGGTTTGTCTGGGCTGTAAGACCAGTATTGCACACTGAAGGGAGTGTACAAGTTAATACAAGGAATTTATTAAAGGATTTGTAGCAAACGTTAATTGAAGAAGTCTATCTTCAAGGGATTTATAGGCATTGTGTAAGTATCAGTTTAATTTGGGAAGAATGTATATTTTCTGGAATCGTATATGTTTTAAAGATCAATTCCATGCAACTTACCTGCGCGCATATGTGTGTAAATTTACCCGACACCAGTAGCTTCCCGTGGGTCGGTGGTTCTTACCGGCTTCTTCCTCCACGAATTATACTGGCTTGATTTATTGCCTGTCTTGCGCTGAGGATTGACGTTAAGTTCAAAAGAACAGCAACAACAATTGGGCAGACTTATGTTGTATTACCTGGATTGCGTATTAAAACTACACTTATATTCTTAAGAAAGGTAGCCATGCCTAAGATCAATGATAGTTTATTGGTTAGGGCAACGGAGTTTACCAGAAGGATGCGGGTTCGAATCCTATCCAGATCGTTTGGACGACAGCCGTTGTGTGCTTCTAAATAGTCTGTCATGTGCTTATATGCTGTTACACACCACTTAATTAGGTGTACTACAAGTAATTGTAACACGAAAAATGCTGTTTGACATGATTAAATGCTTAATAAGATTGTAAATATTTTTAAGTAAGATCTCTTTGTTGATCTCCTGATCTGTAATAGCATTATAAAACTTGACGCAAAAACTCATGGCTGAAAACAAGATCAAACGCCTTAAATGCTTTTATTTGCGAAAATAATAATAAACTGTTACGTATTTACGTGTTCAATTAATTATTGGTTCTTTAGGCTCAGACAAATGAAGAATGATGGCAAGAACTTGTTATATCCATTACACTTTTAAACTCAGACAAAGGAAGAATAATGGCAATAACTTGTTACATTCATTCCACTTGTAAATTCCATACATGGAAGGAATAAAGCAATTAATTTTGTTTGAAGTATATTTAAATTTTAACTGCATAAATAGCTCTCCAAATACATGTCTAGCCTGTTGGAGTTGACAAAAGCACAAATTTGCATTTAAAGAGCTGGATGAATACATGCTATATATGCATAGGAAACATGTCAATCATCGTGTACTATGAGTATGGTGGGGTATATACATCATCGTGTACTGTGAGTATGGTGGGTATATACATAGAAGTGTACTGTGAGTATGGTGGGTGTATACATCATCGTGTAATATGAGTATGGTGGGTATATACATCATTGTGTACTATGAGTATGATGAGGTGTAACATATAACTGTCAGTTACATCACATACATAGAACTTAAAGGGGAAATGATCAGAACAGTCAATGCAGTTTTTAACGAAGATTTCAAGCTTACGATTTATTACTTTAAATTTATTTACCGTTTATATTTTATTCAAACATTTAACATTTCCTATATTTAAAATTTATCAATAATTATACTTTCAGACTGCTGTTTCTGAAAAACCCACAATAACTTTTCAAACAATAAATTGAACCGGATGCTATGAAATACATCTTACAGGTCAATCATCTATAATTGACTTCTGCAGGTTGAAGTTGTTTCTTCTAAAATGATATTCAATTATATGTCAGAATATTAGATTTTACATTTCTAGATATTCAAGGACACTTGTATATTTTAAATGGTTATTGTTATCTATATTGTAACATCTCTTGGGATTTCTTATACATTGTTTGGTAGATAAATGAGTATGGATGGTCAATATCTGAAACACCTAGGAGTTCAGCGCACTTTTGCGCAATTGAATTAAGACAATTTTTGTCATTAATATGATTTATATAATTTAAGCCACTGTGTGCCTCTGCCTAAAAATCATATTGAAAAATGATTACAAATATTTATTTAGCTTTAATTTTCATTTACGGTACGAACTTGTATTGTCCATTAGTAAAATGTGCTGCATAAAGATCAGCTGTAATTAATTATTACTAATATACTAAATTAGTAAACTGTATTACATAAGGATCATCTGAAAATTAATTAGTATTAATACACTAAATTATTAGCTGGTATTGCATAGGAATCATCTTTAATTAATTATTATTAATACACTAAATTAGTAAACAGTATTGCTCAAGGATCAGCTGAAAATTAATTATTATTAATACAATAAATTAGTAAATAGTATTACATAAGGATCAGCTGAAAATTAATTATTATTAATACACTAAATTATTAGCTGGTATTGCATACGAATCAGCTTTAATCAATTAGTATTAATTCACTAACTTAGTAAACAGTATTGCTCAAGGATCAGCCGAAAATTAATTATTATTAATACACTAAATTAGTAGACAGTATTGCTAAAGGATCAGCTGGAAAAAAATTATTATTATTACACTAAATTAGTAGCCGGTATTGCATACGGGTCAGCTTTAAATAATTATTATTATTACAGTAAATTAGTAGCCTGTATTGCATCAGGATCAGCTGTAATTAATTATTATTAATACACTAAATTAGTAGCCTGTATTGCATAAGGATCAGCTGTAATTAATTATTATTAATACACTAAATTAGCAAACTGTATGCATAAGGATCAGCTGAAAAAATAATTGTTAGATTAAAGGTACGAGTAATTGTTATTCAAAGTTTTTACGGATAAAAGTTAAAACTAATATTCTTATTCTTTAAGCAATGAATTTATTTAAAGAAAATCTACAGTGTCAAATCTTAGCATCATAATACAATGTCAAATCTTACCATCATAATACAATGTCAAATCTTAGCATCAAAATACAATGTCAGATCTTAGCATCATGATACAATGTCACATCTTATCATCATGACACAATGTCAAATCTTAGCATCATGATACAATATCAAATCTTAGCATCATGATACAAAATCAGATCTTAGCAACATGATAAAGTGTCAAATCTTAGCATCATTATACAGTGTTAAATTTTAGTATTAGTTTACATTGTCAAATCTTAGTATCATGATACAATGTCAAATCTTTCCATCATTATACAGTGTCAAATTTTAAATCATGATAGTAGTTTCATTTACTTCTGAATTAAATTAGTATTAGACTCACAAGTACATAAAACAGGAAGTGAGGAAATCACACGTACCAAAAAGGATCGAACTCAGAATAATCTCCACCAGATTCAGGTATAAATATGAATAGACTTAGTCTAGACCAGGTAGGTTTATTAGTTTGCACACAGTGACCACTGCACTGAGGCATGCCAGTATCTTAACATACACCCCTAAATCTCTCACAGCTCCGATATACTCCTAAACATTCTTTCATATAACACCATTGCCACCGTGCAAGCACTGTATGTTCAAATAACTTCCAAAGGCCAGAGGACAAGGGAGAGAACTTCACAGTTTATGTAACCCACAGTAAGTATTCATAAGTTCGCACTTCATAGAAGCCCATAAACGTCTTTAGTAATTCACAGAATTTAAATAGATTGCAGAAATTATGATTTTATTACAACATGACTGATTTTTAATACCAGTTACTGTATATTTTCAAAGGTTTTCCTTCAGTAAATTTCTGACAACAATATTTAGATAAGTAGGAAGTGCAAATTCTTGACTTTATTTTATATAACATTCTTTATTATACGCTCACATTTTTCCCCGTTAACATTACGTTGTCAGAATCGTTCAATATTCTCCGTTACTAAACGCGCGCGACTATACACATATAGCATCCACGTCAATAAAGGAACCACTTTCTTTTGTAAATAAGCAATGGGCTCAGACGCCAGCACTTTTGATTTGAAAACAAATCATGTACACTCGCGATAGAGGCTCTTTACGTTGTGGTTGTTTGAATTTATTTCTGAATGAACTAAAACATGTTTCGTGGACTGCAAGAAAAAACAGCTGTCTTGACATTTTGCATTGATACAATGTTACGGATTTAGGCAATCTACCTTATATAAATGACGGATTAGGTCCTAACAAATAAGAAAGCATATAACTGTTTTCTTTAGCTGGTGATAAGAATGGGAAAATAAAATATACTTACAGTTTTGCATCCTGAATTTCGTCAAAATGTCATAGGTTTTCAATCTGGATTACACATTTCGAAAGTGTGCTGTAATTTCGATGTTAAGTGCAATTGCATCCTCTTTAATGCACTCAAGATAAAATACACATTAAATTCCATAGCGTATTTTTGAAAATTGCAATTGAAAGACTTCATATGTTTCCCACATTATGATTTCAAACATTGAATGACAGAAAGATAAACACATTTGCAGACGCAAACAAGCTTCTCCCGGGCCACTTCAATCCGATGTATTTCATGTATAATTTGCACAGATGAATCCAGTCCAAAATCACAAACTTTGGTCGAATCGAAACAAAATACCAAAATATATTCAGATGAAATGGAAAAGTTGCAATGCGCATTTATTCACAATATGGCTGCAAATTTCAATTTTAACTAGACACGCCATTTTCTTTCGAAAGTTATGTCCACCGCGCGACTAAGTTCAAATTTATCTGGGCGGAGCTATGTACGCATTAATAACGATGTCATTTTGTAATGTCAAATCTGCGCTTGTGTATTTAGTTTGGAATACGGCATTCATTCATTTACGTTGTTTCTTGTAGTGTATTATGTTTATATAAATAAACCTTAGATAGAATTAAAAAAATGAGCATATAATAAAAATGTTACTGCATTTGTATGGGAAAATATGAACCCGTTTTCTCGGAAGGATATACTGCACTCACAAGTTCGTGCAGTATTCATTCCGAAAACTCGTTCATATTTTCCCTATCAAATGCAGTAATCTATAAATACTGAATGAAACTCACGGGAATTTGACTTCTCAAAAGTGTTATTAATGGCCTCTGCAAAATGACGGATTAAGTATCGAAGAAATATTCTTTCTGCATCAATAAATTATATTTCTTACAAAATCGGAATAAATGTAAGTAGATTCCATTTATACAGGGGTCTTTATTATACATCGTCTCCTTATAGCACCGTCCTACACTTAACACGGATATTGACATGGAACCCATTTTAGGGATGAATATACTATAGTTACGTCTATCGTATAACATTGCAACGTTCATCATTTAACAATGGTACGGATACATATAAAAATGTTGGGATCTTTTTTATCTTCTTTACATTTATACAATTTGAAGGAAAATATGTCATAGTTAATCTGTTCACCAAAGGAAAGTAGACTAATAATAACGATGATAGTAGTTAACAACAATGTTGATAATAGAAGGGATGACGATGATGATTGCATAGTTTCTGCTGGTGTTTCTGACGATGATAGTGACGACGATGATGATGATGATGATGCGAACTGATGTTTTTCGACTATACTTCACATAAAAGGTAGCGAGATAAAGAAACGTTTAATATTGTTAAAATAAGTTTCATACTGGTAGTATTTTCTTTTCTGAAATATTAACTATCACAGAGATGTGATAATATTATCTGATTACCAATCCGTTACAACAGTTAACATTCGTGTACAACTTTACACACACAACTACACACAAACACACACGCGCGCACGCATGCATACACACACACATGACAATCGATTTACAGCCTATCCAAATGTGCATAGTGTGCAGGTTTGCAATGTAAATTGACGGATGAAAAACTTTGATCCGTATGCAAATTACAACACGAATGCTTATGGAACTAGATACTTATATGCATTTTGCTTGAATACTTTTGAATCCTTTAGCCAAATATCTATTTAGTCATATTTTATGTTAATCATTTAACATAAGTTTAATTAAGATGATCCTTCTATTTGTACATCTTTTACAACAGTTTTCATCTTCAAATTAGATGACAAGTATGTTTCTGCATGGCTGCGCTTTTCTGTTAGTATTCCCTTTCCAAATGGATACGCAATTATGTTAGTATTTTTTAAAAATGTATACGGGTTTGTCTTTGTGCCAAATCACTGACTACATGACCATAAAACTTAAAACTTTATCAATATTACGTCGATTTATTCTCAAATTCTCAATACATATACTAAGTACTTTCAACGTCTTAGATTTTTACGTAATGTAGTCTTCAGTGGCTTAGGCTTTGACTTACGAAGATTTTTAGGGACTGTAGTATTTAATGGTTTAGATTCAGACGTACGGCATTATTAAGTGGCTTAGATTTTTAGGTACTGTAGTATTTAATGGCTTAGATTTAGACATACGGCAGTATTCAGTGGCTTAGATTTTGACGTACTGTAGTATTGAACAGTTTAGATTTTGACGTAGTGTAGCGTTCCACTGCTAAGATTTTGACGCACTGTAGTCCATACTGTGGTGTAGGAAACCGAAAAATCCGGAGAAGACCACCAAACTTAAAAAGAAGCCCACTTTGTCGCAGACCGCAGAGCCGATAATGGGGTGTGCTACCGCTGGGTTATTTAGGAATTTCGAAAAGGAATTGTTTGCATAAATTTTAAAATGTTTGTATATTGATGTGAGTCAGGCGTACTACACGTACCCACATTATCTCCTTTATTATTCTGCTGATAACACCCGCTGTATTCCTTGTCACTGATGTAATGTGATTATCAGGACAAGCTGCATTCCTTGTCACTGGGGGTAGTGCAAACAAGATGGCAAAGTCAGGGCAAGTTGCATTCCTTGTTCCTAGTTTATCTCATCACGACGGTAAAGGAAAAGGCTCAATGTTAGTGTATTGTGATAAATAAAGCTGACCCAGCCGTTGTCAACACTTGTTTTCAGATTGCTCAGACAGATGTATGATGGCAGGTACTTTTGAAAACTAGCCTGCGATAGTGTGTGTGTGTGTGTGTGTATGTGTGTGATTTGGATTTTTAACGTAGCTTCAACAATTGTTTTAAAAACATATTAAATATATCGCTACGATGTCTGCAGTGTGGCAGTTTATAGTGATATCTAGCACTGAGCAATAAGCCGCAGTCATGTAGCATGATGTCCCACCCAGTCGCATTATTCTAACACCAGGCCGACCAGTCCTAATACTAACCTCTTAGTGCTGACCGCCAAGCGAGGTAACTGTTAGTACCATTTTTATAAGTCTTTGTTATGACTCGGCCGGGGATTGAATCCACGGCCTCCCGCATCCGAGGCGGACGCTCTATCCACTAGACCACCGGAGCTGTACCTGTGACAGACTTTATAATTATACTGTTTTTCAAGTGATACCCAATTCATTCTTCTAGATAAGTCGATTGCATACGTATTAGAACCAAATACGTTAATACAGATACTAAAGAACAAAACAAAATAATGTCTCAAAGAAGCGAGTGATCGAGTGCGTCCTATGTTTCAATTCATCCTTATTAAAGAAAGATGTATTACAAGGAAAAATGATTTCATAAAAATAGAATGCATTAGAAATTATTTTCATTTGAATGAATGATACGCTTGTGCAAATCACTATTTGTCTTTGACTATAAAGAAATTCAAATTGGGGTACTACATATATATACACACACTCTTGGTCCGTGATCAAATTCAAATGTAATATATATATATATATTCAAATTTAAATATATATATATATATATATATATATATATATATATATATATATATATATATATATATATATATATATATATATATATATATATATATCACTTGCATACACATCAGACAAAATATGCTCATATAAACTTATTATACATATCAAACATAGATTAGTTACAACATTTGCTCACACAAATTAAGTATATTAAATAAAAATATAAATAATAAAACGTCACTCGACCAAATTACAAAAGGAAGCATACAATATGTAATAAAATGACTCTGACGAAAATACATTACCAAAAATAAAAAAAATAATCATATAAAACAACTATACAGCAATAACAGAGTACCTCAAGCACCAACTAAAGAAAACCATAAAACCATTTGTAATATGATTCTCAGCGAAACTTTTATAAAAATGATTTCGAAAAAATAATTACGAATCACCTGCGCTGCACATATTATAATTAAAATTAATCAGAAAAAAATTATGAAAAACGTTTATTGAAATAAGTTATCAAAAAATGTATAAAATAAACTGGCGTACTCATATAAGTTAACAAAATTAAATATCATATAATTAATAAAACACGACCATTCAAATAAATTAAAAAGCAAACATACGATAAATCATAAAAGATCAATCTCTAAAATAAGTACTGAATATAAAAATAACAAGATCAAAAAAATTATGTAGATAAGTGAAACAAATATTTCTAAAGGTCACTATCTCAAACAATAATCCAGCTAATTATGGAAATACTGACAAAATGTAAGAGACTCGAAAATCATTATGAAAATTTTAAAAATAGTTAACTTTAAGAGCACAATTAATTAATAAAATCAAATAAATATAAAACTCATTGGTTCAAAAAAATAATCAGATGAACATAAAACGTTGGATGAAAAGTTTTAATAAAATATCACTTGGTTCAATATGGTATTCAAATCCATAGCAAAAACGTTAAAATATATGAAGCACTAAAATAGATTTATAAAAATATAACAAGAATTAATCATCAGTTTATAATTTCCATTGCATCAGTTGATAAATGTAGGGAAGTTTTCAGTTGCTCAGAACATAACAATTTCAGATCATAACAATGTGATCTGACCCAGTTGCGTTTATTTTTATATAAGCTTTACAGAAAACTGCTTTTTACTAACTTCAATAAATAGAGTCATGTTCAAAGTAAATAATATAAACACTGTATCAGAAGGCATGCACACCGCATGCCATTAGGTCTCACTGGACAGTTGTTTCGGTGAATTGTCAACCGAAAATGACCGAGTGCACAAAATGAGAATAATTTCACATTAAAGATACAAATAAAACCTCATAATTTTTTAGAAAGCATGCTTTTAAGATTGTGTGATAAAGTAATAAATAAACAACAACAGCAACTCTATATTTTGTTCATGAAGTACAGAATACAATACTTGTCTCTTTGATTCATCATCATATTTGCAAAATGTTTAACGGTTTGGAAACGAAATATTCCATGAATCAAAATATGTTTCATGTTTGAAAATATGACGTACCATTTAATTCTTATTTATCTATACTCACGGCATGTAACAATCAGACTCACAATACTACTTTGGGCGATTTTCCTTTATTTTCATCTTCTCTAAAGCATCCCAAATATTGAAAGCACTAATATAAAGTACAACAAGCCCGATCATCGAAGTCCTGTCTACATTCCGCCAAAATTGGGCTAGAATAACGGACCAACTTGTAATCCATATTTTCCGCACCAACTTGGAAATCGTGTTCAAAATCATGATCTCTGATGTTTCTAAAAATTGAGTGAAAACTACTGTGTGTCATGTCAAGAGTGTGTTGTCAGATGCTTTATAGGTAAACAAGAATTACAGTGTCAGGTTTAAAATGTTGTGTTATCTGAAATTTCCAAATATGAGTCAAAATTAATGTGTCCTGCCTATAAGACCTTGTTGTCTAAAGTTTTAAAAATTGGTGTGAAAATTATCGTGTATCCGGTTTTAAAAAGTGTTTACAAAAACAAGTGAAAAATAGTTTGCACACTGTGTTGGCTGCTGTTCAAAGTGAATCTGAGTGAAGTAAAAGAGTTTGTTGTGTAAGATATCTTTTTTTGAACATTATCGTGTACTTGACTTACTAAACAGGACAGTCTAAATGACTGTGGATACATTATAAAATATGCAAGGTCGGTAATTTATATCATAATTTCTAAGTGTGATAAGATATTGTCTGTTCCGGTTTGTTTCAAATGAGTTGATTGTAAAATCAAAATGTAATTTAAAAGACACGAATGTGTAAAGACTTTGTTCATCCGTTTAAGAGTTTGACTAATATACTTACTTTCTGCTAGTGCGTTTTAAGAAATGCCTTGCTATGCATACTGTGTCCGTGACATTTACATTAGAACTGTGCAGTGTCTGTGATATGCACTTTAGAACCGTGCATAGTGTCCGTTTCATGTATTTAAGAACTGTGTATACACTGTCCGTACCATGAGCACCAGAACTGTGCATACAGTGTCCGTGACTTTAAAACTGAAGGCACTTGTCAGCCACATGCCACATTCTGTCACACAGCCCTCACCCGTTAGCTTTATACCTCCCATTGTATTGTATTTAGGAATAAATGCTAATATTGATGCCTTATAAAATATTCAGGAATATTTATGTGTATATTTGTAGCATTAGTATTTCCACCATCCCATAATAAACACTAACTAACAATTCGTTATATTAATTTCGCAATGACGGTTAATTCCTTGATGCATTAGAATGACTAATTTATTTGATTATAAATCCCCCAGCAAATATGCACGGATGGTATAGGTGCACCTGGATCCAGCCTTTTGACACACACACACACACACACACACGTACGTGCAAATACGATATTTTGACTTTGTGATAATAAGAAAGCTTTCTGACAGATGTTCTAGGTTTTGTGACCTTATTCTGACGAGACCCCGTTTTAGAATTACAAAATGATTCATGTCAACATTAAGCAGTCATCAACAAAAAGGACAAGAAGAAATAAAAAAGAGCATAGACTTGTATAATTTCTCAAATGATAGCTTAGGCTATAAAACTGAACAGCGTAGTAAAACCAAGATGCTTGCTGTAAGATAGAAAAAATGATGATGATGGTGGTGTTGATGTTTAAAGTTACACATGTTATTATTATTATTATTATTATTATTATTATTATTATTTAAAACATTATAAATAGAAGTACATGCAACAACAATTTCGTTTGAAAAATCTAAAATATTTTCTAAAATTAAAATATTGTTGCACTCCTTAGTAAAGTTTTGACCTAATTGCATTTCTATTAAATTAACGAAACCGTTTTCAAAATTTTAACATCGTTCTAAATCTTTCACTTAACATTTCGAAACCCTAAATATATGCCATATAAGGTACCATATACTCCTGTAGTTTATTGCGTACCATGACTTAGTTGTGAGATTGAGCTTTGTGAGTAGGTAACATTTGAGGGTACGAGACCACCACTTAAATTTTAAACTAATACATACAGCAAATGAATTGAAATCATTCATGAACTAATTGAAATGGCAGGTCTCTGATACATTACAAACTGATTGCTGGATAACTTTTCTTGAACACGTGATCTCGTCCTCTCGTGCACACTTCCAATTTGCCCGGATACTTGAAAATAAATATCCATTGTTTTATTGTTTTAGTTTTTTCTGGTGCTTGGTTGGAGTGGACGGTAGCATACTTCCAATTTATCCGGATACTTGAAAATAAATATCCATTGTTTTATTGTTTTAGTTTTTTCTTGGGCTTGGTGAGGGTGGACGGTAGCTACAATGTGTGGTACATATATATTTTAACTCTGCTGGTCATAGAAAAGGACACCTTTTGGGATAGCCGATCAGTCTTGAATACAAGTTTGTTTTCACCCTTTATAGCTGACAGAGTGGCCAACGTTATTATCTGTATTCCTCCTAAACGGATAGTATGTGAGTATGGGGTTGGTGTTCACTAAAACATTTCATATAATGTCTCCTTGACCCTAAATTAACATGTTAATGTAGTACATGTACTCATCATCTATCTCGAGGAACATAAGTTCATCTGGAAAGATAATCATTTCAGTGTTCAATTTTCAACAGCACTTACACCCCCGATGTAAGAACACTCTTTCCGTCGATGGAATATTAGTATGTTAACTTGTACGTCATACAAGATTCGTTTCCTTTTTCTTTTTCTCCTTTTTGTGTTTTAGTTAACGATATCTTTGGAAACCAGAATGCATATTACTATCAAATGCCATAGTAAGTCTTTCCGAAATAGAAAAAGAGTCATGAGCTATTGTTTCGAAACTTCAGAAACTTGTTTATGTGAGAAGGTTTGACAGTAGCATCCCTTGGTTCGGTGGTTCTTACCTGTTTCGAGTCTCTGTATCAGCCAATAATGGCATATGATAAATCTTGTCAGTAGCATCTAGTGGCACAGTGGTTCTTATAGTTTCTTCGGCGTGAACGGCTGGCAGTAGGGAAACCTGATGAAGATTAACCATACATATATGTGGTTGATATATGTTTGGCAGGTTGTTTTATGTCTGGTCTTGCATTGATTAGAGTAAAAGTTATTATTAGAATGGACTCGTCGGGCTTTCTAATTTACAACCGAAGTTGGATGGCAGTCTGTGGAAAGTTGGGGTAAACTTATGACTTCTAGCGGGAATCGCGCCAGGATTTGACAACCGCTCGGTCAAGTAAAATGACCCCTGTCTTATAACAATATATATATATATATATATATATATATATATATATATATATATATATATATATATATATATACATATATATATATATATATATAGGGGCCCCGAGTGGCCGAGTGGTCTAAAGAGCTCACCGTTATGGATCACTGCCATCTCACCTCTGTCTGCGTGGGTTCGAGTCTCGGATTCGGATAATGTGATTATGTGCGAAAGCTTGCCAGTAGCTTCTCGTGGGTCGGTGGTTCTTTAAGGGGGTTTTCCGGGTTCTTCCTCCACCATTAATACTGGCCGCCATGTATAGCCTATCTTGTGCTGAAAAATGGCGTTAAGGCCTACAACAACACATATATATATATAACAGTCAGTACACTTTGGACAGTAAAATTAACGTACCCATCATGTGTAATTTCGTTCGGCACGTCCCAGTGCTGATGACACCATCCAAGCTTTCGCCTGGTGCATAAGTTTTTATTTGGAAATGTAAGCAGGCAATCAAAGCATTTGAACTGTGAATAGTGTTCCATTATTGCCATGTTTAGTTATCACGTATTTTGGTGACTTAAGCCGGTAAACATGTGTAAATTCATGGAACCAACTGTGGAATGATATTCGGACCAGGTTACAAGATGATGACTTCGGGTCAGTTCTCACTGTAGAGCAATGCTAGAATTGTACCAATAACAGGACCTGAATCTGAATTGTTTATTTTTTTCATTTCAACATTTATCACTAGAGGTTGTGTTGGTGAGAATGTGTGAGTGTGTACGATATTAGTGTTATATGTCAATAAATTTAATATTATTTGTGTCTTTTCTGCTGTATGTCTTCCTTCATTTGAGTGACTATCGCATGTTCCAAACATTCACCATCCCTTATCAAGTATTTACCTAATTGTAGGAGAGTTCGTGAATGAGGACAGATAATAGTGTATCCACCAAATTAAATCGTCTGTGAAATTTTACTTTATGATAAAGAAATGAACCCACCCATCAATGTATATCTCAGACATGATATCATACAATGCTTTTTCTAATTTTCAATTTCAGATTTGAAGTGAGCTTAATTTGCACACGAATTGTTAATCTCATCCACCGCGGCGATACTAGTTTATTCATGTTATGTTACTGTTTCCCGCGTGCAATTGTATTCATTCCCTCATGAGAGTTATTGGTTTAAAATATTGTGTCGTCATTAATGCACAAGGCAAAGACTTGTAGTCAAGGTTCGACTATTTTAGCTAAGGTCATAACCCCAAAATACTCAAAACACCGGCATCTTAATGAAATAATGCAACAATTATGAAATCAATATCAACATGAGGGGTATGAAACAAAGGCGAGAATGCAAGTTAAAGTATTGTGGTAATGATACAGAAAGTAAATTAATACAAATGTGCACATAAAATGTATTATATACCAATGTTATAAACAAATGAACGTATATAATGTAATACAGGTCAATGTTGGTATAGAAAGTAACTGCATACGAATGTATGTATAAAACATAGACACTAATGTTTTGTAAAAGGATGTTAATCGTAGTTTACTGCATTTGATAATTCTAAAGAAATTAAGAATTTCTATTCTCATTCCAAGATACATCTTTATCTGCGATCCTAAAGAGGTGGAGTAATAAAACAAAGAAATGTATACTACCCTCAATAATATGCCAAAATGTTCTTAGCATTATCATTTCATTTTATGTGAGACAGTCCCATGTTGTTTGACATTGATATGACTACAGAACCATATTTAGGACAGAACATTAATGTCTAAGCATAGCGCAAGAAAGAAACACTAGGTATATACCTTCACTGATATTTGGGCTCGCAAAATTATTTCTATTCGCGCAAGCGTTTTATACCCCGTAAGAAACTTACTTATTTTCAGTACTGGAATTAGTAACATTATGTGCGACATCTATTATTCGACATATTCAATATCTTTCTGTAATTTATTAAATGCAGAAAATTGTCTGTCTTTATCTTTATTTGCCGCATGTTTGACTACAAATTAAAAAGCGAATCGGTGAGATAAACGTGAGACAACGACATATTCTATTTATTACACTTCTACTATGGATAATATTTTTGGGAGAACTACTTCGCTGTATAGGGTGTAACGGTACCAAGTGTACAACCCCCGGTGGGCGGAGCTTAAGGCGTAGGGAACATTGTATTCAGAAATAAACAACACAACTAGCTGTGATTGGTGCATTATACAAGAGTTGTACTGTTTGTTAGGCTTACAAAACGTTGATCCTCTTAGCAACATGTGAGACTATGTGAGATTATGTTAATTCATATCTAGATCATATCACCTGTGTTAATTATTACGTGAATTCTTATCTATTCAGCTTATGAAATGCTATTAGAACAACATTAATTGTCGAAGGCATTTATTTGCCTGTAATGATACAGGTGCATAACATGGATGTGTTCCGGTAATGATACAGATGCATTGCAGGGCTGAGTTCCGGTAATGATACAGATGCATAACATGGCTTAGTTCCAGTAATGATACAGATGCATAGCATGGTTCAATTCCGGTAATGGTACAGATACATAGCATGGTTGAGTTCCGGTAATGATACAGATGCATAACATGGTTGAGTTCCGTTAATGATACAGATACATAACATGGCTTAGTTCCTGTAATGATATATTTGGTAATTCATTCATTGCACTTTCAGGAGGTGGTATTGTCTAGACTGGCAAAATCCTTTATCCCAATTTTAATAGCTGCTACGGATAGTGTACTTTAGACTAATTATGACTGACATTTTTAGCACAAGGGAGCAGTCATTTTAGATAGCAGCGTGCTTAGATCATGTACACTTTCTAAAAGTACAATATCCAAAGATCTATCATCCATATTACATTAATGTAGCATATAGGTATGCTAACATCCTTTATATAGTGCATGCATTAAATGCAAACAACTTCACCTTACATACGTTACTCTCTCAAAAGTACATAATAACTGGTGAGCGCCCCCTTACACGTAGGTATGTTACAGTCATCGTCCACAATCAAAGTCATCATATGGGCCATGAATGGCCGAATTTTCTGAAGCGCCCACCGTTCCGGATCACTGCCATCTCACTTCTGTCTACGTGGTTTCGAGTCCAAGGCTCGGCAAGCGTGAGTACGCGGGAAAGCCTGCTAGTAGCTTCTCGGTGGTCGGTGGTTTTTCCCTGGGTTTTCCAGGGTTCTTCCTCCACCTGTTATACTGGCCCCCATGTATAGCATATCTTGTGCTGAAAATTGGCGTTATACCCTAGAAAAACAACAACAAAGTCATCATACCTCTGGATGTTATAATATATGCACCAAGATAGATCACGTCCTGTCATAACTGAACAATCTAGATTAATTGACAAGCCGCACTTTAGATGAAGGATGACAGACGCAGGTCCATACCATGAAATGACCAGGCTTCGACCTGTTACAGTTGAGCGACTGCATAAAGACTCTTTCCCATTTTGTATGCAAAGCAATAACACTGTGATTCTATTAGTACGTGTGCCATGCATATATTGTAGACTTGTTTTCAATGTTGTTGGTGTGGGCTTTAACGCCATTGCTCAGATCTAGATAGTCTACACTTGGCCGCCAGTATATCTGGTGGCCAAATAGAGTTTTCGGACAAGTGGCGGAAGAACTCGGGTAAACATCGTTAAGAACTACCTTTCCGCGGGAAGCTATTGGCAGCTTTCTCACATACCACGATTGGTCAGTCAAATGTCCGAAGTCCGACGGGCAGAGGTGAGATGGTGGTGATCTGTAAAGACTAGCGCTTTTGACCACTCGGCCACTAGGGGCCCCAAACAAATTTAGTATTTTATTAAAGTATATATTTATTTGATGCCCAAGACATTGTTCGTTTACATTCAAGCTGATATGCCTAGAATAATTTCTAAATTGAACATTAGTTATTCCTTGATTTCGCCTGGAGGTTTGCTAGTTATCTTTTGCGGCACTGGCCTAATATCGCCACTGTATTATGTTTACAATTCACTTCAGCTAGTGTCAATACGTGTGTATCCACAGTCAACTGAAAAGACACGATGGCCACTGCAATATCACACGAAGCTATCTACCGAATAGATGAAGATAAGACTCTGCTGTTAGAAACTAAAGGTATGTTGTAGATAAGTCATATATAACAACCAAGATGGCTTTTCTAACACTTCAATACGCATACTGGGTTTTCCAAAATGTACTAAACACAACAGTCAACATTTTAATGAGCCTAAATCTAGATGACATAATTATATTTGATGTTTTACTTAAGGTCTAATATACGCAATGGAATCTTACAGCAGATTTCCACTAGAATCACATCATAGTATTACCGACACAAACTCAAGGAGTGCGCAGGAAAACAACAATGGCTCGACTGTGTGGATACATGTACAATGATAATTATATTCAGCATAATGACTGTAAATATCTAATTATTGTTTGAGCTGTTTTATGTTAATTATAATTATTTAAAGGTGACACGCGAAGCTTAATACTATTTGGTAATGAAAAATAGTAATAATAAAATGTTTTTCTCTCTATTAAGTCGGATTTTCATCATCAGTATAACTTTCGGATTTTACCCTCTAATGGTGACAAAGTTGCGGTATTAATATATCCTTTTAATATAATGCCTTAATTATGAAAAATAATACGTAGTTTCAGTGGTGATACTTTTGTCAAGGGGGAAATTAAGACAGTTTCTACATTGTCGATCAAATCAATGTCAAAGTTTTATTTGCCAATGTGAAATTGGCAGAAACACAATTATATTTTTGTCGGAATTTTGCTTTCATTTGCTTAGCATCACCAGAAATATAAAGTTAAAATGGAAGATATATTCGCTTTATTACAGCTCTGAAAACTAAAGCGGTTTTGTAGTTCCATCGTCTCCTTTTATATGCAATCATGCCACGAGTCAATGCGGTTTATTGGAGTGAGATGATATGACATAGGCATATTGGCCAATATAACATGTTTTATTTCTTCATAGGAACATGTGTACCTTTGTATAAGTTTACTTAGTATGCATTACCTTTATGGGATAACATGATCCACTCTAGTGGTTAGACAGATATGACTTGATCCACCCTAATGATTAGACACAGATAATATTATACGTCCTAATGGTTAGACACAGATAATAGCATCCGTCCTAATGGTTAGAATCAGATAACAATATCCACTCTAAAGCTTAGCCTCTCTGAAGTAGCATTTAGAAGAAACGTTTTATTTCACCGTCAGGTCCTTGAAAACATCACAAATCTAAACTAAACAGTGTGTACAAAAGAACAAAGCAAGCCAAATTGTTTGCACAACAATAAATACAAATATACTCACATGTGTCTTCACACTCCACTAGAGACGATACAACAGGGAAAAAGTAAATTTTAAAATTAAGTTAATTTGTCAAACTAGCTAAGAAAATAGTAGCAAGTGAGGTACACATTGATACATTATGAAACTATGACTTGTTCAAAAATATAAACATGTGTATACTGTGGTAAAGTAACTCTAGACAACAACATCAAATGTATACTTGTTCATAAAGTACATAATACAATACCTGTCTATCAGCTTCATTATCATGCTTGCAAAGTTTCTAACAGTTTGAAAACGAGATATTCCATGAATCAAATTATGTTTTATGTTTGACAATATGACGTATCACTTAATTCTTGTTTAACAATACTTACGGTATTTAACAATTTGGTTCAATACTATTTTTAGAGATTTTTCTAGTTTCATCTTATCTAAAGCATCCCAAATATTGAAAGCACTAATATAAAGTACGAAATCCCGATTATCGAAGCCCTGTCTACATTCCGCCAATATAGGGCTAGAATAATGGACCAAACTTTTGTCCATAGTTTTCGTACCCACTTGAAAGCTGTGTTCAGAAGACTGATGAGTGAAAATTCATGTGTGCCGTGTCAAGACTGCAGTCTAATGTTCTAAAAATAAGTAAGAATTACAGTGGCCTGTTTGAAATGTTGTGTTATCTGATATTTCCAAATATGAGTGAAAATTAATGTGTCCTAGAAACAAAGATCCTGTTGTGTGATGTTTCTAAAAAATGATGAATATTACTGTGTGACTGGTTTTAAAAGACCGTGTTTCCAAAAACAAATGAAAATTACTTTGTGGACCGTGCTTAGCAGCAGAGGGGGCGAATCGGACATTTTGTCCAATCGTCATTTGGTTTAATTGATACTTTCTGCACTCAGCGGATCCAGCGTCGTCAGCGCCTGGTAAAAAAAAAGACGTCGTCGTCGGGGGGGGGGGGTAAATCGAACGTCATTTAGTTTAATTGATACTTTCTGCGCGCCGATCCCAGCGTTGTCAGCGTCGGGTAAAAAAGCGCGACGACCGCGTTGATGTCATCGCCCCCCCCCCTGCTGCTAAGGGGCTATTTACAATTTAACCGAATATTTGGTCAATTCCGATACGATATCGTGTCCGAGGATCATGTAAATTTATCGTTACAAATCCATGTGGGGTCGACTGAGCATGACTAAAAAAGTTTCGAAAAACATTAAAGTCCATGTCACCGCCGCACCATGTTTGCCAAATATTTCGTAGCGTGTGTGTATCAACGCCGTTGAACACAGCAAGAATATTACAGTTATCTCTGATTACTTTTGGAATCTGAGTCTATCGTTGAGTGACATATATCACGTCAGTGTTTTTATGCCTGCCTCTGGAAAATATCCTAGCTGGGTTTTTTTGATTGTCTAACATAACATCATCGTACACGACTAAATTGTTAACGTCGCCATCAATATCATCAATACCTGGTGCATCATTGATATCTGTAATAAACTCAATAACATTTTTTTCAGTGATCGCTGATGTATTCTCGTTAAAATCTTTCAACACCTCGTAGCATCGTTGATCATCCACGCTAGGGGCGATTAAATACAACTTATCCCACTTCATCCATCTCATTATTAAATTAAGTAACAATTGCGTCTTGCCGGATCCAGATGGTCCGATGATAATCATCCGGATCGAGTTTGGTAACGCTGCAACATGCTTAACTGGTTCTCTTGTTTTAGTCGCCGAAAAATCAATTATATTCATATCTCTATACATAAATTATGGATCTATATTGTGTGAAGTGTAGAGTGCGTACTGGCACAAATGATATGACAACCGTTACAACAAGAAATAACAGATCGGCACTTACTGGTAAGTGTGTACAATGCGGTACAAAGAAGTTTAGATTTATTTCTATTAGACCCGGGGATGTTTTAAAAAAAAAGCGAGGAGGTGACATCGCAGCCAAATTGGCAAAACTCCCCGGAACCCCGTGGGCAAAGTATCCAGGAGAAAAGCACCTCTCAGGATATAGCTACTGTGGCCCCGGAACACGATTAGATATCAGACTCGAAAATCAGCCCAAACCCGGTGAGTATCCAATAAACGCTATCGATAAGGCGTGTCATGCTCTTGATGTTGCTTACAACAAAAGTAGCGATCTGCAACAGCGTCATATCGCAGATGTAAAATTAATTCACGCGTTAAATGCTATTCCTGATAAATCCTTCAAAGAAAAATTGGCCTCATGGTTGGTAAAATCGGCTATGAAAGGTAAATTAATGATGGGCGCTGGTAATTAATAACAACATGGAATCCATCTATTATTCTCCGAGAGGATAATGGAAGGGGAAGGCCGCAATTGGTAAGCTTGCAAGCGCTGCAAAAGTAACGAGGGCCACTGCGGCTAATTGGTTATCCAAACAGGCTATATGGCAAATTTATCTACCACCGCCTAAACAAATCAACTTCTCGCGCTTTGATGTCAGCGTACCTAATGAAGTTCATCAGGCTGATATACTATTTCTGCCGCATGACAACGGTTACAAATACGCGCTAACCGTAGTTGATGTTGCTAGTCGATACAAACAAGCGGAACCGTTAAAAACAAAGTCAGCAACTGAAGTAGCCGAAGCGTTTGAGCGGATTTATCGAAGAGGTCCTCTGCGCTGGCCAAATCTATTACAAGTTGATCCTGGTAGTGAATTTCGCGGCGCTGTTTTATCAGCGTTGAAACATCATAGCGTCGCGATACGACGAGGTCATACTGCGCTACATCGTGATCAGGCAATTGTTGAACGATTCAATCGGACTCTTGCTGAACGGTTATTTGGATATCAGTACGCAGAAGAATTCATCCAAGAAAAACGATCTCGTGAATGGGTCAAAAGGTTGCCAGGCGTAATTGCAGCGTTAAATAACGAGATTACCCGGGCAATCAACATGAAGCCCAGCAACGTGATTAAAAAAAAAGTATATACCCGGAAGATCAAAAATAAATAGCGTTTCCAAGCCGATTCTCGGCGATGTCACTGTTAGATATCTATATGAACCAGGAGAGCTTGAAGGCGGTAAAAAAAGAGCTACTGATCCTATCTGGAGTGTTACCACACATAACATATCAACGATAACACGATCAACTGATAGACCACCGATCTATAGACTGGATTCAACTGCCCCACAGCGGGGGTTTACACGCGAGCAACTACAAGTGATACCCGACGATACTCAATTACCCCTGCGTGGTCTTAACTAGCGCCGTTGCGTCTATTGCACTCAAGACAGGTCAACCTCACATTGTTTTGACATGACCGAGACTGTTATCGATCCTGTCCACGGTAAATTGGCGAGCGTCTTTATCCGAATAACGCCAGCGCATCATGCAATTACAACTCGCGCAGTGATTATTCTGTTGTTGTCGTAACGCAATTATTAATTCGGCATCAATATCAAAACGCCGCTGTTTTTTTTTTATCCTGTTGGCGGTAACCCGAGAGTTTTCTATCAATGACGCTTGCATCGATGATGTCGTTGGTGACTTTGTCGGTGACTTTGTCACTGGCTTCGTCAATGACAATTCTTCGAAGCTGATTTATCCTCCGTACTCTGGACACTGCAAGATAGACTAGATTTGACCATTCGATGCGATTATCAACTATCCAAACAATTGTATCCGTGATAGTCAACCCCTGCGAGGAATGTATTGTTGTTGCGTATCCTAGCGTCCACGGGGATTTATCAGCACGTAGCGCGCCCTCGACGACGCTGATATCAACGAGCACGATATCATTCAGCACAAGAATTTGTCTTTTGTCCCTGACGCTGTCGGGCCTGGAATTTCAACTTCAATGTTCTGCCGCCGTGTATCAGCGGGTCTATAACATAACGGCACTGGGCGTGTTGGAAACTTTTCCTTATGCAACGTAAACAACTTTTGCTGAAGTGTGTCTCTGACTATCTTTCTACTCGCTACAATCAAATCGTTTGGTCTCCATGTTTCCCAAAATTCATTCATTGGAGTTTCGGGAATCACCTCGCGGACTATTTCACATTGAACTCTATCCGGCTGTAATCTGATTAATTTCTTAACCTCGCGCAGTTGTTCATCAAGTGCTCGGTAATCAGTATCGGTTTCTTCATAATAGTCTACAAAACCCTTTAACCAAGCATGTGGGCCCTCGCCGACAAATGGTGGTGGTTGGCCATGATCTCCGCACATTATCACCGCTGTATTCGCGCGCAGCAACCACTCAAGAAACATTTGCAAAACATCTAACGAAACAGTACATATCTCATCCCAGATGATAACCTCAGGAATAAATTTTTCACCCATTCGATCAGGAGTCCACTCACCGCCGCTGTATCGAAAAAAGCTGTGATAAGTAACGGCGTCAACATTTCGTTGTTTTATCTCTCGCGCTAGTCTATGGGTTGGTGTAAGCACGATCATACTTGCCCGCGTTCGAAATAATTCAATTGCCCGAGTCGTTTTTCGCGACCCGCCACAGCCGCTTAAATAAACTGTTTTGTATCTACAAATTGGATCAGAACACGGTGGTGCATTAGACCATTCTGATAGATTATCACCGCGTAAGTAGTTGTTCTCAACGGTGACATCTGCTGACGGGGAATAATCGCGTCGTATTTCATTTTTAATTCTCCATGTACCCCAACTCTCGTCCGGACTAGTAAGCACAGCTACGTTGCTTTTATACTTTACGTCTATGTGCATTGAATCAATCGCAACTCTAACTGCGGTGTCGGGAAATCTATTTAACATTGAAAATAAATGTATACAAGCATAACCCAGCATAGACGCCCTCAAATGTGGATATGCCGGGCTGTCTCCATCGCTGTAAGTAACAACTGTACCCAACCTTGTTCCATTGGACAAGAAAGCTGTTTTGCAGTTCACGTATCTATTTTTCGCCACTGCGTCCGTGATTACGAAATCATATTCTGCGTCATCTATAATCAGCCGTGAGCAATATCGTTTGTAGTCGCAGTTTTTTCCACCTTGTGTGAACTTACCAATTATTCTTCTACCGAGATCTTTTGCCTCTCTGTTTCGTTGGTTGAATATCTTTTTGGACCATTCGACGATACGACGATATATTCCTCGTCGGCATCAATGTGTTTTCTGGACTCGTCAATTATGCTATCTAGACGCTCCGGTTCTGGTAACCAGACTTCAGTCTGCGCCCGGTATGATATAATCGCGTCACTGACAATCAACGAAACTAGCATTTTACAATCAATCATATACCGTAGCAGCGCTATTGGCAGCCACTTCTTTTCAGACATGTGTCTACCGATCCAAATATAGCAACAGCGATGAAGTCCTGCCGCGAATTCAAATGATACTATGCGAGCGAATCCGGTTAAATCAAAATCAGGCAGTGGTCCATTAATAGCAACACGAGTCATTTCATGTCTGGGGTGTCCAAATCGTTTAAAGTACTCAGCGGCGCATCCATACCCGAGAAAACTCGCTGGATAACAGGCAACCATATCAACGGAAATCATAGCGTCGCGGTTGTGTCTAGTGTTCCATAGTCCACCGTGATAGTATTCCAAACAACTGGATTGTACATCCGGTAGAAATTCCTTGCGTGTTGGTCTCCACGCATTTTTTCCTTGCTGCAACATGAGCCGCAACCGATGGAATTGTAAAACAATTTGTTAGCAGTTGTTCATTATGCTCTTCAAATTCCATGGCGGTTTTTTTTCATCTTGTTGTGAAACGCTTCAGTGCGATATAATTCACCGTTTGGTCTTACAAACTGATCAAAGGTATCCGCATCGTTTTCAGCGCTGCGAAGTAACCACACTGATATAGGGTCGTTTTTACACAAGTAGGCAATAGCATCAAATAGTTTCCTCTCCGCGAGAAAACCATCCTTGGAGAATTGTTCTCTCAGGAATTCTTTAGGTATATACTTTACTGTTCTATCCCGTGGAAATATTGTGACCGCGGGCGTCCATGCGTGTTCGTTATGATCAATAATTTTGATTGGGGCTCCTTTTGATTTATACTTTGATTCGTATAATACTTCACCGGTTATCGTTGTAACGGTTATTGGAAATCTCAACGATGTTACTAATCTCGCTATGTCGCTGATGGTTGCTCCTCGCTCGCGCACTGTCTCCTCCCATTGGTTGATTTTGCTACGTCGTAAATCAGTCAATTTGTTTCCTCGACATGCATTTGTAAAATGCTCTATTATTCGTTCTGCTACACAATTTATCCCCGTTGACTGTTTCATCGGCGCTAGTTTTCCGATATCAGGTTTCTTATTTAACGGGTATATTCCATAAACAACTGCTGTTTCAGGATATGCTCGTTCATAGCATGGCTTGTCAATTCCGCTTAACAGCCCCGGCTTGGAGTCGCGGCTAACAATGACTGTTTTCTTGTCGCTGAGAACTGGTTCAAATTTATCACGTATGATCCAATTACCTGATTCCACCCGGACAATGAATTTTACTCTGAAAAAATACTTTTTACCGTCAAGGTGTGATATTATCGTTGCTGCGCGTTTGTCGTTCATGGTACCATCAACAACGCCATCAATTCGAAATGTTGACCAACTATGAGATACACCATCACGCTTGAATTCATTGATACAATCACGGATTTTATTTAACAGGGTTTTATCGTTTATTAACGCTTTTGGTGCGTCCTTGAGGGCTCTATCGAGATTGAACTTAATATTTTTCCAGGGCTTAATTGCTGCTAATTTCTTGAACTCCTCCTCCATATAATTAAAACAAGTATTTAAATGAAAGAATATAGTATAATGAATCACTGCAAATGGTTGATGATTGGGTCGACAACCCCGTGCAATAAATCATGTAGAGTTGAATTCTGCGGGTATCATTTACAAAGCGTTCGTAATGGTTCTCTTGGCCCCCTCCCGTGCTTGGTTTGCCATGTTTGGTGTAAGAAGAAAATCGCAGTTGTGTATCAATTGTGGAGGAAAGCGATACAGAGAGTTAAAACGTTATTATGATAAACGAATAAAAAGCGCCGTCATTGACCCCACCGCTGACTCCGTCAAGGACAAAATCATCAAAACTCCTCAGGACTACATTGAAAGGTTTATAATTAAACCAAATAAGGAATTAGACAAGTAGTATTATTATACAAATGAACCAAGAGTTCAGACCTCACCCTGTGTTTGTTAATTACGAGGCATCTCGCGACGGCGTTGTTAGAAACCGCAGACTGAAGAAGCCGGTTGGTACTGTAAATAATCACGGATACTTGCGATTTAATGCTGGGAAAAAATCTATCTTATTCACAGGATGGTATATGAAGCGTTTAACGGATTGATCAACGACGGTCTCGTTATTGATCACATTGATGGATGTCCTCGAAATAACAGACTGTGTAATCTACGAGCTGTTACACCGAGTCAAAATTCCAAATTTGGAAAAACAGGAGGGTGGGGGGGAAGGCAAAACCCGTAAAGTCATTTGATACAATAACGCACGAAGAAAAAAATTTTCGCTCTATGAATGCGGCTGTAAATACTTCGATATTGGTAGTAAATCAGTTCGAGATGTTGCAGAGAATATAACTAAAACAGCGATCTCAAAAAAGACCGGACACATAATTCGATTTTCATATATAACATCAAAGGGGAATAACTCGTGATGGTATATCACCGAGTGACGAAGTTACCGACAGTGTGAACGCTACAGTCTATTACAATTAATAAATTGTCTGTTTTGAAGAAAACTGATGGAATAAATTGTCTTTACAAACAACTGTAATATTCTGTTTTATGTTTCATCGAAGTATTTAGTGTTGTTTAAACGCTATTGATAGTGTTTTTTAAGTAATTTAACAAAATACAATAACACACCTTGTGACTGACGCGGTTGTATTAGTCACCTTATATATAAGCCGACTCGTTATAAGCCTGGGGCTTTCGAAAGCCAATTCAACCAATCAAAACTAACCCACGCTCTTGACCCGGGCGTGTGGTTGTCTTTTGTTCACAATCATGCAACCGGGTTAATTTAATTGGGTTGCTTTTCATTGGTTGAATTGACCGTAGAGTTCCGCCCCGCCGTTTTATGTCTGTGCCGTCTTGTGCCGTCCCATTACCCTTTGGACTTACTTGGATACGGTGGTAACCAAGGAGTTCCGAAGTCTGTCTTGTATTGTCACCTCCCAAAGCATATCCTCTGGGAGGCCTAACACGGTGTTTGCCGAGTTAGACTTCCCTATGGGGATCTAATGCTTCGGGTGTCTTCGGGCTTTGCTTGAATGCGGTGGCAATCAAGGAGTTCCAAAGATGTATTGTCGTATATGTAACCGATGGGCCTCTCTGACGTCAGCGGGGTTGCCAAACGGTATTGGTGCATTCCCTTAATTAAGTACATATTTCTCTAGGCAGATGTTAACAGCACCTTTATGTGCCTAGAGTTCATTTTGTAAAACATTTTTTTTTATATTAGAAATAAGATGTTTATGAGAATATGAATATCGAAGACATCAATAATATATTAACCGAGATTTCAAAATTGAAAAATCAAGGAATTGAATTATCTGATAGTCTCAACAGCGAAAGAATATTATCCGATTATGAAATTATTAACGAACAATCGAAACGGGGGCGTTTTACCCTGGCCCGCGAGTATTCCTTTATAAAACGATTACAACATACGATTAATGAAAACCTGTACCTCAATGACGTAAATGCATTCATTGGGCTATTCACTGCCGTTGAAACAGTACGAAAAAAACTTGGACGTGCCTATGAACGACGGCGGGAGATTTCTAGTAAGATTAAAAACATTAGAAGGATTATAGACGAAAACTCCGTGGAGCCCCCAATTTAATGGCATACCTGTTCACGTAGCGTACGGAAGTGGCGCATCGTTGTATACATTTTTTTTTCCCCCCGATAGGTCGTGGTAACGTTTTAATTGTAATACTAAAATAGTAAGACGATTGCGTCTGACGCGACAGGTGTTCGGGTATATTCCTGCCACAGGATGACTCGGCGGGAAATTAGAAATTGCGGAGCAATTTGCAATAATGGTAGGTGAATCACTTACTACTCGGCTAGCCAGAGAGCGGCTAGCAGCGCTTAAAAGGTTCATACCGTTACGAGACAGGGTCCGAAAACAACTTCAAACGCGGCAACAACTACAAACTGATTTTGCTGTTGGAAGCGAACAACTCTTTGCCCCGGTAAAAAGCGCAACTGTGTCCGTCCTCGGTGCGCTTGAAAAGATAGCAGCTCAGACCGAACAAACAAAAAAGTCTCTGGAAACACTTCCTGCGGAAATAGCAGTCGCTACAACACACCAGCGGCGAAGACCACCACCACTCGCTATAACGGACCCACAAGAACCTTATGTTACAATGGCTGATGAAGAAGAACTAGGCGCTACTGCAAGAGCACCAGAAGAAGAAATACCGGAAGAAATACCGGAAGAAATACCGGAAGAACAAGAAGAGAGAGGGGGGAATATACCCCGTAATGTGCTTACAAAGTCCACAATAGATCGAATTAGAGCCTTCGACAGCGATGAAGAATTAGTTAATTTTACTGCTACAAATTTTGATAAGGATTTTCGAGAGGGGTATATCAAAAAAGGTTACGAGAAAAATGTAAATTCGGTGGAAAAATGGACAAGAATAGTGTATTTAGCAAGTAGATATAAAGATACAATACCACGTGGTGATACCGATTACACAGCATTCCTCGATAAGGTTAAAAGTAGGAAACCAAAAAAAGGAAAAGGATACTCTGTTGGAAACTTTTCTGGTAAAAAATCCTACGGTTTTTCAAACGCTAGTGTTACTTGTCCTGGTAATGTTCTCAGTGATATATCACGGCTGGAAGTACTAATCGGAGGAAAACGAGCCGGAAATAACTCTCGTGAAATTATTAATGAAGCCGCTGATATTTGCAGGCGGTTATTTGCAGGCGGTATCATGGACATTAATGTATATCGAACGCTCATAGACGAACTTGTGGACGGTTATCACAGCGATTGATCAATCAATCACTGGTGATCAATCACTAATTGGAAAACTGGTGTTTTTATAATAAAGATGATCATACACAACAACCATGATAAACCAGTCAGCGTCTACGTGGTAAACTCACGATTGCCTGTATACCGCGCGTGGTACGGAGATGGTCTCGGTAGCACCATTGCGGAGTTATTTACAAGAATGGCTCCAAAAGTGGCGCCGTTAGCTAAACAATTATCTATGAAAGCCATTGATGTTATTCGTGATAAGGGAATCAGCGCTATTGGAGATGTTGCCGGAAAGGCGTTTTCTGCAGCAAAGGACAAACTAATGTCGTTGGTGAGAAGAAAAAAACAAACGCCGCTGCGTTCTACAACAGTGATGCCTGCAAATGTCAGCAGGGTAATAAATAACGCGGTGAAAAAAAAACTAGCGTCAATGACCGAGTCAATGACCGAGTCGATGGCTTCGCCATTGGCGGCTCAGTCGCTGGCGACTCCGTCGATGGCGACCCCGTCGTCGTTGATGGCGGAGCCATCCACCGATGCAACAACCAACGCGATCATGAACGCGATAGCGGGAAGTGGTCTTAAACCAAAACGGAAACGACGTTGAAAATCGTAGATTAGTTTGCAATTGAAAACATCAACATGATAAATAATAAAATGTTTGCGCGAACCGCTGATCCCGCGTTTGATATGGATTCTGTCCGTGATTATCAATTTTATTCCTATCAACCACCACAAGCCGACCTACGATCGCGAATTGAACTTCAAGTCCAAGATACCAGTAAATACTTTTTGCCGTGTGAAGCGTTTATCGAAATCGAGGGAGAACTCGTGACAAATGTTGCCGCTAATACACCATACGCAGACGACTCTCGTGTTCGTGTTGGTTTCGTCAACAACGGTATCATGGCGTTATTTGAGAATGCCAGATATCTTATTGACGGGCGAGAAATTGAATCAATAGAACGCGAGGTTGATGTTGCAACGACGATAATTGGGCTATCAAGATACTCCGATGATTATACAAGATCGGCGGGCCCATCTATGATGTTCGCAAAGGATACCACTAATAACGCTGACCATCTTCAGTACATTAACGTGCTGACGGGAAGAGATAACGCAGTTGACCCACAGGCTGAAGCAGCTAACCCAGACCGCAGGGCAAGACCAGGCGCTGATTTCACTATTATAAAAAAGTATTAACGGTAATTACAATCTAGGATTTGCAACACGAGTAGGGATGTTGCAAGGACCACGCCGACATTTTTCATGCGCGATTCCACTCCATCACATATTTGGATTTTGCAGAAATGTCAGAAAAGTTATCTATGGGGCTAAGCATACAATCGCATTAACGCGAAGGGGCGATGATAACAATGCAATATGGCATGCTGCTGTCGTCGATAACGGTAAAGTCGTTTTAACTAAAATAGCATTGTGGATGCCGGTGTTGACTCCATCAGTTACCACGGAAGCACGATTGTTATCATTTATGGAACAGGGGGGAAAATCATTATTGAGTTGGCTAACAACAACGACTGATGCTAAAGAGGATAATGTCGCTGATACATTTACATGGCACTTGGCATCAAAACAAGGCGTTTCAGCTCCACGTCACATATTTATAGCGCTACAGAATAGGGATCGATTGGGTAATCAAGAACGCAGCCATATGATATTTGATCAATTAGGAGTCAGGGATGTTTCGCTGAGAATAAACGGACAACAGGAACCATCCGAGGATATACAGCTTAATTACGGCGACAACCATATCGCACGTGTGTACCATCGATTGCTGTCATATATGGGTCGTGATCAAAACGTCGACACTGGTTTGCAAATATCACAACTTGATTTTAAAAACCTGTATCCGATTTATTATTTTTCGTTGGAACATCTTGATTTAACGAGACAATCCGTCGTTGATATACACTTCCGAGCTCGTATAGCCCCGGGTGGTGTTAATTATAGAGCGGTTGCTGTCATTCTCAGCGATAAATCAATGCTGTTGGAAGGTGTTGGTGGACGAATGAGAATCGTTGATGCACCAGTGGAAAATATGTAATCAAAAACATAAATGTTTTACAATAAAAATGTCGTATAGTGTTGTCAGTGTAGAGTTAACCGATGGTCAAGTCAAGAAATTACAATCAAAGTCCGCTAAACAATGTGGAACCACAATAACGTTAAAGCCGTCACAGATGACTGGTGGCAAGCATAAAATATCATTGACGACACGTCAAATAAAACATTTCAATGATGCAATGAGGAATAAAAAGGGTGTTCAAGTAAATTTCTCAGCCGCAGCAATCAAAAACATGGAAAAGACCGGTGGGATATTTCCGCTGTTAGCTGCGATTCCGGCGTTGATTGCCGTGGCCGCACCAGCAGTGGCAAAGGCGGCGGCGTTAGGAGCCGTTGGTACCGCGGCGGGAATGGCATTGAAGAAGGCAACCGGGAGAGGCTATAAAAAAAAGAAACGAGGACGATCCGTAGCCGGAAAGGGTCTAACACTACCGGGAACCCCGTCTTCATGTTACTCGGTGAAGGGTCTAAGACTACCGGGAACCGTTTATTAACGCAAGAGTCTATGGTTCCGTTATCCAATTTTGATTTAATAGATGCCGCAGACGCGTTAGCGATAAAAAACTTCAGAAGTGTTTTTATCAGGGATGAATTACCGACAAAACCAAGGAATATTGAAACCGGTATAATTAACCTCGATAAATCCTCCGGAGCGGGAACTCATTGGGTTGCATACGCGATTGATCCGCGTGCGATCGTCTATTTTGATTCATACGGGTTAGCCCCGCCGAACGAGTTCATGCGGTATATCCGGGCGTGTTCAGCCCCGGTTTTTTATTCCACGCTGCCAACACAGCAATTAAGTGACCCACCGATATGTGGAAGTGAGGTATTGAATGTACTCGCGGCGATTTCATCATCGCGGAAACCACCTCATGTGGTTGTAAACGAATACACTAGTGGGAAATTTAGAGACAATTACATTAGATAACAATGATTGATATCTGGGGACGACCGGTTTCGGCGCTGAAAGAATCCACGGAAACGCCCGCCACCGATGACGTAAAAAAACTAATCGAGGATGAGATCGCTGAGACGTTAAATCTAACCAGTGTTGACCCGGGCGAAATAGTTGTATTTCAAGACCGCCAGGGTAAATTGAAATCCAGTAATGTGTCACTCGACGACGTTTTAATACGACAGCGTAATGCCGCCGAGAACGCTATCGCGCTGTGTACCAGCGACGGACGACTTAAATCAGGTGAACATATATCGACGATAACGGATAGGGTAACATCAATCCAAGACGGTTTTATAAGGTTAGATAGATTGGTGACCGAACTTGACGCGCAGGTGAATAAATTCGCCGAGGTGGAAAAATCTGTCACAGGTATGCAACTCACTACCGCTAGTTTTTTTGGGACCCCGACGGTGACCGAACCGAATCTTGCAGGGATAAAAAGTACTATTTTGGAGTTTACAACGCTGTCGGGTCAATTTTACACGTTACGAAAAAATGTTAACAGGATCGATGACAACTTTGATAAATTCTTTGGTAAAAAAAATACCAAGCTGGATGAAATTACAACAACTATAAATGATATCACTGCGTATGGACAGGAAATAAAAACAATCAAAACTGATGTTGCAGCGAACAAAGGGAATGTAGACGCGCATACAGGGGAAATAGAAACGATCAAAACTGATGTTGCAGCGAACAAAGGGAATATAGACGCGCATACAGGGGAAATAAGAACGATCAAAACTGATGTTGCAGCGAACAAAAAAAAATGTAGACGCGCATACACAGGAAATAGAAACGATCAAAACTAATGTTGCAGCGAACAAAAAAAATGTAGACGCGTATTGGGGGGAAATAGGAACGATCAAAACTGATGTTGCAACGAACAGAAGGAGTGTAAACGCGTTTACACAGGAAATAAATATACTCATTACTAAGGTTACAGCGAACGAGAATAATATAGACGCGCATACACAGGAAATAGGAACGATCAAAACTGATGTTGAAGCGAACAAAAAAAAATGTAGACGCGTATTGGCGGGGAATAGGAATAATCAAAACTGATGTTGCAGCGAACAAAAAAGTATAGACGGGCATACCTATGAAATAGAGATAATCAAACTTGATGTTGCAGCGAACAAAAAAAGTATGACCAAAAATACACGGGAAATAGAAAAAATTAAAACTGATGTTGCAGCGAACAAAAAAAATGTAGACGCGCGTACACAGGAAATAGGAACGATCAAAACTGATGTTGCAGCGAACAGAAGGGATGTAGACGCGTGTTGGCGGAGAATAGGAATAATCAACACTGATATTACAGCGATTAAAGACAAACTACCGGGAATGACAAAGCAATTTGAAAAAATAAAAATCCCTCATGAAAACGCCATCAACACAGTATACACAATTCGGCATGGATCATTCACTTGGACAGCTTCTGCGCATAATATAGTAAATATTACCGCAACTGTTAAGGGCATTTATCGATTGGCACTGGTTTCAATGATGCAGTTTAATATATCATCGTCGAGTTCATCCGGGTTTAACAGTACAATATCAACAATCATTGACAAGGATGCAACTGAACGGTTTACAATTTATGCCGTTGATAGAAATTTAGACAAGGCAAACATCACATGGTATGTGGAATTTGTAGTGGATCTAAGTAATTGAAAACACTAGTTCTTTTAAAATAAAAATGACCACCAAGGTAATTGAATCAGAGGTATCACCGACGTCACATCAATATTGATTCGATACCGTAAAAGAATTCTCCGCGAACTTGAAAACGCTTTCCGAACAATACCGTGTAAAAATAAAAAAATACCGTCGAAAAATAACCACCATCGACGTGGCCGTGTACTCGGTATCAGGTATAGTAGCTGGTACCGGTGTCATTTTATCCACGGTGACCATGATGGCCCCGATCGCTGTTCCAATCGCTATCTCCGTGGCGACAACAATTGCTGGAGTTGCCAACGCAATCACTAGAAAGATATCATCGTGTTCTCAAAAAAAACTCAACGAGTATACAGTAAAACATCAAATAGTATCCGACGCGTACTCGAAATTATCCGGGTTGATCTCGTTGTCGATTGATAATTCGTTCATATCCGATGTTGAATTCTCCACGATGGTCCAGTTGTATGACTCCGCGATGTCAAAAATCGAGGATTTTCAACTGGAAGCTGGAAACCACGTCGCTGAAACCACTTCAATGGGCTTAAAACATTTTCCTGAAAACAAGCAAGTTGTTAATATTCGGTGTTGAAATTGAACACTAAAAACAGCGAATAATAATAATGTCGCTGAACCCCGAAGGGTTTCAATTACTTCAACGGATCGCGGAGAATACCACTCCGGTACAAACAAGTATGATATCAATAACATCAACGAAACCCGAGCTCAGTGTAAACTTCCCTTCTCCGATTCCTGTTCACAGTTGGCCTAATATCCGAGCGGATGCATTTAACGGACAACAACCTAATAACTCGCTGGTTTTTGCATGGACAAATAAACCCGATGGGACCCCAGACTGGAAGGAGGTTACAATACCAACTGGGTCATACCAAATAGAACAAATCAATAAAGAATTTCAACGCAGGATAAAATCGATTACCACAAAAGAATCAAAAATAGCTATTACGGTTCATGAACCGACGTTATCGTCGACGATTGAAATAAGCACACCGGGGTATATGGTTGATATTTATAACAGTTCAATAAGCACCATACTAGGATGGCCTGAGAATCCACCTCATGGAATCGCCGCGGACTTGCACACGAATGCGCAATCGTAACCAGCATTAGGGCGACATATGTCACAGAGCAGCATTAGGGTGACAGAATGACATCATGTTGTGTTATGAGACTGCAGCACATATTTGTATATGAATTCATCAAAATTCAAAATAAATTATAATTCCTATTATCTAGCTTCAATATTCAGGTTTAAAACAACACAATATATTTTTAAACATAAACACACGTTTGTCGCATTAATACTGCGTCGCCTTAATGCCTACACACAACTGTGACAGTCAAAACATCCTTATGTCGACAAACGCTTCATACACATATTCTGTTTAGTCCAGCATTACCATACTAAACACAATAGGAAACTAAAATTATATTTTAGGATGATCACAATCTTAAATATATGTATTTTAAACCTGTATTACGTATGTGCATCCTCATCATTATGCCGATATAATCTTCACACACATATTGTGACAAAGCCAGCATTAAGGCGACAGTGCCTTTTTTGATAATAGTACTGCTCCTCATTTTGTGGCATGGTCTTGTGGGTGCCCCGAATTTTCCTAAAGCTGGGAAAAAAGATCTAATCAAAAAAGGCCAAAAATCAAAACGAAAATTAAAAATGGGAAAAACTGTGCGTCTTTGTGTATATTTGTGTGTGTGTTTGTTATTGTGAGGGAAATCATGATGTTAGTGTTGTGTTAGTGTATCCCTGATGTTTCTGTGTGTTTGTCCATGGTTTTCATGAATTACCCAACAGCCCTGTTCACTGCTTGCTTTCTACGCTCATTACTTCCTCCGGTATGCTCGTTCCCTGTTCCCCGTCTGAAAGGCATGGGGTATATATCTAAAGAGATTGTTAATGTTGTGTTAGATTGGTGGGTTTCCCTTTTTTGTCGCGTGAGTTTAAATGTTAGATTATGCTAAAGAGCGAAATCAAAAAGAACGAGTAAAGGAGATACTTGTTGAAAAAGGACAAAGTTGTAAAAATTCCATTCCAGCATTCATGTGTACTTGTGACATGTGAGAAAGGTGCCTCAGCACGCGCACGTTCTGGAACCGTACCCCCCCCCCCCCCCCCAAGCGGGGCGGATCTCCCACAGTGGTCTTCTACAAGGGTGCAAGAACAATGTCATCTCAGTCAAGCACTTATTGTTTAATGCTAACTACATGAGCACATTTTTACTTTGTTTAAACAATATAATCAGTTATAGTTTGTATACTTTTTAGCAGCTATTCCTATTAGATTATTTTTTCGGTATCTCCTTTGTTTGCATATCTGTATTGTGAAGTTAATTTTTCCACTTTATTATTTTCACATTGAGCAATTACATGGTATTTTGTAAAGTGGCAGCTTTATATCTTGGGCATTTGGCTATTTCCTTTACCATGTGGCGTTTGAAAGCCATTTCACCGGTAAGCCATACATCGTATACAATTGTAAATATCATACTTTGAACTTGTAAGGACTTTTAATTCCCGCCCATGTCTTCCACACTTATTCTCAATTAAGTCCACCTTGTTTTGTTTAACGTTATACCGGACAGTTTTCGTTGTTAACCTCCGATCCATTCAAATGTTTTCTCTCTCTCTTTGTTCCCCATAGTTTATTTTTCTCTATATATTTTGAAACTATTTCTTTAAGATATCTATATTTCCGTGGAACTTCAAATATCTTCGCTAAAGGGTTATTCATACACACACATACACACGCACACACACACTATATATAGGCGTTTCAAAGTAAAACCAAGCCAATATCTCCACAAAGCTTCCCATGCTAATGTCGGATATTCTTTTATTTTACTACAAATCTATTTAAAATATTAGCTACCGAGACTGTAATTGGATTATGAAGACTTAATCACCCCCTATCTAATGTTCCCTTGGGCAGATATCACGTTTTGCTGTTCCATATATAATTTTCAATTTGTTTGTCTAATTCATTCAGTTTTGTATTTCCAAGTCAAAGCATTTTAGGATATAATTCATATTGCTACAGGCCTACATGTATGTCTTGGCCGCATTATGCACAGTGGCGTAAGCATTCAGATATCTATATTCTCTTTTATCTTTGATATTATGTATTTGTAGTGTCTATTTTTGGTTTATGACCGAGGATCACTCCCAAGGCATTGACTTTATCTTTAATTAGGTGAGGTCGGAGTCCCGGGTAATTTCCCATCCAGTTTCCTATCTTTATAATTTCTGTTTTGTGGTTGATCCTGGAGTCTGAAGCTTTTCAGAAAGTTTCCTGATTTTTTTCCGAAGCCAAATTATTTATTATCTGTTGTATGTAGTTGTGTTCTAATTTGTCGGAAGGTTTTTCCTAGTCAAAGAGTATCACGGCACCCTTTTGATCAGATTGGTTTATATAGTTGTCACGGTTTGTATGGTTAAAATATTAGTTAGAATATCCCTACCTTTTTCACCACAACTTTTGTTTCCATTAGTTATTTTCCTCACACAATTCGTTACTGTATTTGATAAAATCCTACTCAATATTGTATAATCGAGATTTAGAAGAGATGTAGTCCTCCAGTTTGTACGTTCTTCTCTATCTCACTTCTCCTTGTATAATATCGTTATCATTCCCTCCCTCGTGGATTTAGAAATTTTTCCCTTTCCTAAAAATATATTATTATATAGTGATTCTAAAATCGGCGTTATTTCTTTTTGTGAATTTCTGATAGAATTCCGTGGTGAGTCCATCCATCCCTGGCGATTTTCCATTCGCCAGGGAAGAAATTGTATTCTTTATTTCCTCATTTGAAATGGAATCATCGTACATGATTTTGTGTTCTGATGACATCACCTCACATTCTTACTTATTATCTTGTTTTGTTTATATTTTTATGAAGTATAGTATTTTTATACACTTCAATATACCATCTTTTTTGTATACATATTATTTCCATCCCTCATACTTTCCAGATTATACTCCCCCCCTCCCTTTCTTAATTCTTTCCTTTTATATAACCAGTTTGTCTTTTTGTAAAATATAGTAAATTTCACTGCTGTTATATCCCTCCATCATTTTGCTTCCCCTAAAATCTCATTTAGAAGTTTTAGTGCTATTTGTTTTTCCTCATCTATCTACGTCAAGTCTAAAAATCTTTTAAGTTCTAGTTTCTCATTTTGTATATTCTATCTCCTTATTTTACAATGATTTAGAGTTTTCTTTTTAATTTTCAGTTTTAAGATAGATATTCCATTCATTTTCAATATCTTGGGTTGCCTTTCCCTGAACAAACCCTCAATCCTTCTGTTATAATTTCTTCATATTCCTTTTCCCCTAATATTTCATCATTTCATTTCCATTGCCCCGCCTCTCCCCACGTTTCCCTTTCCTTCGTTATTGTTTCTTTATTAACCATGTTATGGTCTGATATTTTACACTCAGTTATTCTAAATTCTTTTATGTACCCCAATCCTATAAGCTTGGTCTACACCATATTCATACGAAAATTCTTTCCTTAAAATGTTTAATCTGCTATACGCATCAAATAGGTTTTGTTTTTCTTTTATAACTTTTATCTCATCCCTAAGTAATTTATCGTTTCGTGTTAAATATGTTTTCATATCTACATCGTCTTCCACCCACTTAACCGCTCCAATGGTCGTGTGGTTAGAGCATCCGCCTCGGATGCTGAAGATCGTGGGTTCGATCCCCGGCCGAGTCATGATGCCCCAGTGCTAGACACCATATAAACTGCCGCACTGCATACATCGTAGCAATATTACTGACCAATTGTTAAAGCTACGTTAAAAATCTTAATCACACACACAGACACAAAGACACACACAAACACACACATACACACTCCACCCAGTTAAAATTCCCTACCATTATAAAATTCTCCATTGTAACGTCCTGTAAATATTTGCTTTGGTTTTCTATAAAAAAAAAAAAAAATATATATATTTTCTTAATTCTTTGTGCAGGAACGTAAACCTTGACGAAATGCCATTCTTTATTTTTTATATTTTATAAACGTACTTAAATAAATCCCCTATCATTAGAAGCTCTCTTTATATACCTTTATTGTTTCAAATTATTGCTGCAACCCTATCCCTAATACCTTCTTAATTATCATTAGTGATTAAAATTGCATTCTTTTTTTCCTCCAATTTTGCTTTTGTTTCTTTTTTTCAGTTTTGAGTTTCTTGTATCATTATCATTTCATAGTCCTAACTTTCCCCAATTAATTTCCCAAGTTTTTCTTCTTTTACCCCATTTATATTAATGGTCGTAATCTGGAAGTTTTTCCTCCATTTGTACTCCAATTTAGTTTGTCTGCCGGTTATGTCTTGCTTATATTTTTTAATGTATTCCTTATTTTAATAATTCAAATTACAGTTGTTAGCACACTAGTTATTACATTGTTATATTTGACTGTTGAGACGTCTAATCTGATTCGTCAGTTTCCATGTTTTTTTTCTCCGTGGTATCCGTCACTAATTTCCCTGATTCTGTTCATCTTTCTGTCTTAATATCGCTTGATTCCATGTCCATTTCCGAAATGTTGTCTGTTTTTCCCAATCTATTGTCATAATTAATTCATCGTCGCTCGAGTCAGTCAGAACTTATTCCTGTCCGCCTGTTTAATCCGTCTGCGTTTATTTTCCGTCAGTCTCCAAACTTGTATTTTCCTTTTCTTCTTTTTTTAACTTAGAATGGCGATTTGGGGGCGATGGATCACTGTTGTGGGGTATTTCTTTTTGTGACTCTTTTCTGAGATGGGGGGTCACCCACTTGCATGGATTCTCCCGAGTTCAATATTTTTTTTATTTATTTTAATTTCGAGCGGGAGTGCATGTCAGGGGTTTGAGACCTATCTCTATGACATGTTCTTCCTCTGAGATGACCTATGTGGACGTCTCCCACCCTTCGTCTCCTTCTAAGAAAGAGCTGCCGTCCATGACCATCAGTTTCTGCAATAAATAATATTTATTGTTGGTGAATATGTATTTTCGCCTTGTTCTAATGCGTCAACTTGGGTTTTGTTGGCTGTTTCTTTTTTTCCTTTTTTGGGTGGGGGTGGGTGCTTTTTCTTTTAAAATCATCCCACTTCAATTATTTGAAGGAACTGGAGTCTTTTTCGGCCCCATTGGAGATTGCGGATCTGTCTATACTGTGAACTTTGATATTATAAGTCTGCCCACCATGAGTGATGGTTGGGCTGGCTGCTTTTGTTGTAGATGTTTCTATGGTATTTATTGGTGGGGTCTGTGTAACACTTTTCTGACTGTCCGTTCTGCTTTTCACCGTATCTTGTTGTTTGTTTACTTGGGTATTTATGCACTGTATTATCAATTAGTCTATGTCTGCGTTTGTAGGCCCCATTGTTCCTTCTATGTGTACTTCTCCCTCTACTCCTTTTACTATGTTGATAAAGTTTTTTCATACTTGATTAGCGCAAGTACTCTAGGCTGGGGGATTTTTGCATTATTGTGGGCCATCACCCCCGTCAGCTTAGACCTGGCACACAGCCGGTCATTCTCGCAGCCCCTATATCAGTTTTGTAAGAGAAATCGCATCACATAGGAAAACGGGGATCTTGGCTGCATCCTCTTTTACCAGAGTAAGTACTTCTATACAAGTCTTAACAGTCACATAACCACACACTGTTGCCATCCGGTTCTTTCTAACTTTCATCTTCAGCTTCTTTTCTAATTTATTTTTTATCTCTCCGTTTTTAATTTCGAAGCGGAGGCCCGATACGTAGATATATGTTATCTTGATATCAACCTCTCGGACTATCCGAGGGCCTTCTGATATATTGGCAATTTGGCCTTTCATTTCTAGTTCTGAAATCTTTAAAATGGGTTCGTCGTACTTTTTCGGGTATAATATGAACTTTTTCTTATGTGTGCATATGGTTAGTAAATGGTGATTACCAATCAATCCCAGTTGACTTGCGGGAAGTTTGCTTAGTTCTCGCTATAGCTAAAATATTGTAATACTTTCAAACTCGATAATTAGTGTCAAAGACAGCCATGTAGACGGAGGACAGAAGCTACAATCTCATTTTCAAGCCATACTACATTATTTAACCCATTCTATAATGATTTGATCATGTTAGTTTTTGGACCCATTAGTAGATTAAATTAATCCCTCTCCCATCTCAGATGTTGAAGTTTCCTCAATAAGAAATTTTCTCGAAATGCGCGAATAACAGAGTGGATGAAAGTATTTTAGTGAAATACATCCATTATTCACTTAAAGCAAGCAAATCTTTACTTTTACTTTATGTTCTAAACATTGGCTAGCAATATGTATCATAGGCTGCAGTAGCACATCTATTTCAGTATCACGACAAGACTTCTAATGATATATTGTTGGTCTTAAATGACAAAGCGTCAATCATGCAGCCAATTTGGCTGATGTGATATATGGTACATAGTTTCAACACTAAGCAATTAAAAGAAAAGAGATGGACGTATCATTAATAACTAAGTTGGCCAGTAGAACACCATTTCCTTTAGAGTGACTACTGTTTATGTTATTGTCAAAGAAACAAATAGAATCTAAAGTTTATGATGCAATGAAATTACCATTTTTCAAATATCAATATGGGTGAAACGATACACCTGTGCCGATTATCAGCACGATTCACGATACACAGGGTACGAAACGATATCTTATCGATACAGGTGAATCTGATAATCTTCCCATCTTTAGGAGGTCTGAGAGGGATAGATGGTGTATTTGTACGTGATTTATTGATTGTATTCCCAGTATACATATTACTGATATATATTTAGCAGATAATATACTTGGCATCTATTTTTGAGCCATTCTCATCCATGACATGGCAACTAAAATTCTTCCCAACAGAATACCTCTTAATTGTCACTGATTTTTAATTAACCTCTATGGCCACTGAAGGGTAATCCATTTGATCAGAAGCAGGTCTTACTTTATCCACCAGAAAGAGGTATTTTGATCCAATAAATGTATCTACTTCTTAATTTCATTTTTGTTCATACTTATTTATTTTGTTTGTCTAAACTCGGATAGGGATAAATAGTTTTGCAGCGCATGATCCCTCAGGGATAAATTTTTCTGCGAAAAGAAATTAAAATGGCATTGTACTTCGAGACTGTCTGTAGTTTAATTGGGTTTGGTACTCTGCCTCTTCTACATTTGCTGATCTAAACATGAACCACGTTGGGAATCAGCCATATTTGGTTTTCTAGGTAGCTCGTATTTTAAACACGCATCTGTAAAACTTCCTTCAAGAAAGATTCAAAATATGACATAATGACTGCGTTAATTAAATGTAGTTGAACAAAATTTCGTGTCGTGCTGATTTATAAATAGTTTCCCATCCGAAAAACAGATGTCACAATAAGCGCTACAATAAATTTATTGGCGGGACTAGTGACGCAAATAGTACTTTAAGGATGAGCGGTTTAATAAATATTGTATACTTAGCCAAGAACATTTTCATATGTGCGACATTCAGTTAATATGCAGGAGTTCTCGCCCATTACTGGTTTCTAAGTGCATGAATTCGTGAAACTTTTGAGCAATCCGTATGCACTGGCGCAATCTCCTACAAATTTAAGTATTTTATAGAACAATTAATGCCCACTTTTGCGCAAAGTTTCTCTTCCTTTGTCTTCAATTCATGTTTTGTCTCGCAGCGAATAAGCTACATTAATTTCCGATTGTTAGCTAGTGTTTACCTGGACCGGAACAAACAATAACCAAAATCAGAATTCAGTGTAACAAATTGCACCGCGTTACACCAGTATTGTAGCTTTCAGACTCGACAGAAGTAGACAAGATACAAACAAGCAAAGAAATTTCGTGTCAAAATGGTTAACAAAATAATATATGTGACTTCGATATTTTTAACGTAACTTTAACATATCGCTGTCTGCGGTATGGCGGTTTATAGTGATGTCAGCACTGGGGCATCATGTTGCAAACATGTAGCATAATGTCCCACCACCCAGTCACATTATTCTGACAACAGGCCGACCAGTCCTAACACGAGGCAGCTATTAATACAAAAATTTCAGACTTTGGTATGATTCGGCCGGGGTTCGGACCCTCGACTTCCCGCATCGGAGGCAGACGCCCTAACCACATGCCACCAGAGAGGTCAACAAAATAATAAGTAAAGTACTTGATTGTACACGTGGAACACATTTTGACTCTTTCTTGCATGCTTTCCTTTATGACTTGATACAATAAGTAGCATGAAAGTGGCGGTGGAGGGCAATATTACGAAGCATGTCATTTTGCTTTAATATATATAAGGCAGGCAATTTGCAAGTCTTTTCGTTTTAACTAACAAAAAAGTGACTGTTCCTTCAGCAGCAGTTTCAGATGAAATATGAATTTAAAGATTAACTTGGTAAATGACTATTACGTATTGATGACAGCTTAATATTAAAATAAGTTCAAATACGGTTAAGTATCGTTTTATATCGATTTCCACCTCTTGTATCGATATGTGTATCGGTACAGCAAAAGTATTGATGAATCTATACAGCTGTAAATCAAGACACATCAAGTTACAAGCATAACTAAACTAGCAAGTAACCAAAGGGGACAAGACAACCTGAACAGATGGGAAGGAAGGCCTCTCCATCAGGTAGATTTTTCCTCGACAACTGCAAATATACCGTAGCAAAGGGCAATTATACTTATATTATATTATAAGGGCAACTTAATTAATTCATATTATATTAGTATTCAACTCCTATTCGCAATGATATGTTTCTGTAAAATATTCCAACTCACTATTTAACTGTCGTAAACATATACCATAAACAATCATATAGGCATGAAATACATTTATAACTCACCTGTCGAGATCACAGCATTGTAATAAAATGTAATCCAATAAAGTGTAGTTATATTATTATAATTATTGCCGATAAACGTGTTCCAAATGAGCTATTTATAATTATTCTCATTTATGTTCATAGAAACCAATGGCAAAGCCCAAGCTATATATTTATTGGAGTTCTCTAATGAAATTATATAAGGAACTTTTATTTAGCAAATTACCCCACTTAAAGAAAAATAAGGAAAAGAATAAACGCCAACCATTTGAATCACAATTACACGGATATATCTGAATGGCTCTGGAGGAATTTAGGCGCGAAGGTGCAGCTCTTGTTTGGTCAACGTTCCGTATAGATCATGATCTTATTTTCATTGATGTTACAATGAAAGACCAGTGGGTGCGTATGCTTATTGATCGTCTGGTGGGTGATAAAAAAGTATTTATTTAGAATGAAATATATTATCGAACACGACTGTGGAGACGGCTCAACATCGATTATCCCGAATAAGCTCGACCATGTTAAAGAATCACGTGGACAGCGTATTTCGGTTGCATATGTTAATTTGTCTTTTCATGCACAGTAGGTGTTTCTGCTGTTTATATGGATGCGATCTCAATCATTTTCTAGTTACTAAGCTGGGTCCAAAAAGTTCATTGGTGTTGGGGTGGTTGCTGTGGTGATAATAAGATGCATACATTAATTAATTTGTCTTTTCGTGCCAACAATTGTTCATATGGTTATAAAGTGATCATCACAAAAGTTTCAAATCTGTGATACAGGGGTAGAGATTGAATACCTTGTAAGAGCCAGTTATATATGTAAATTTGTCTCTGCGTTTCAAGAAGGTTTGTGGTATGGTTGTTAGTCGTTCATCTCAATAAATTATATGATTTGACGCAGGGTATAACTTTTTTGAGGGTGGGGATAGACATCGGGCTATTACCTCACGTGATTTGTATTGATATTTGGTTTACATATCACATATGGCAATTCTCGTGAGTTACTTGAAATTTATGCGAAATCATCGCTACCCCATTAGCCCTACTTTACTATGAGCAATTTAGTTTTATTGGATATTTTAAACGTATTAGTTAGCAGTAACAGTGATAGTTGCAAAACAGTATAAAGTAGCATTTATTTTACACGTTTTTATATTCTTGTTAGTAGTAGTTATAAACCTTATGAACTAGCAATTGTGCTAGTGGTTATACTACTAAAATAATTACGACCATGGTACTGGTGGCTACATTTCGACAGTGGATTATTGTTTTATGTCAAAAAGTGATATACAGATGTTTTGAATTGTTTACTAAAAGTATATATGTCTGTATTTTGTGTATTTCGTATCCTGATATAAGTCATTTGTTTATCCACAGACGACAGTACACCCAACTTCAATGGCGTTGTGGTGACAGAAGACAAATTGCTGGTCATAGACTACGATGCGTGGAATCTCCAGCTTTACAGTCTTCTTGACGGCAAACTGCTGTCTACATCACACAAACTGGAGTTCAATCCCAGGGGTGTCTGTCTTATTAGCAAGAAGAAAGTCGCTGTGTGTCTGTGTAACGGTACAATTTTAATCCTGTCATTTAACTCTGTAGATGACGTAAAACTTGTAACACGATTAGATGTAATGACAGGATTTGTTCAATGTCATTCAGTGGCAAAATTGAATTCAAACAAACTCGTTGTCAGCGGTGTGAACATGCAGGACGACGTGTTATGTTGGGGCGTTGTATCGATTACGAATGGACTTCTAGACTCAATTCACAACATCTGTAAAGGGCATGGTACTCACTTGGCCATACAAGACAGCACAGTCTACATCTCGTGTAGGACTCGTGACTTCACTACTAGAGGTGTGTATGCATATGATATTTTTAATCCACACACACACAAATTTCTGTATCAACATCAGGAATTAGAAAGACCATGGTCGATAATGGCTGACAGGGATTGTGTGTACGTGTTTGACTTAAGGAGAGTTCATCAGCTGACAGACAGCGGTCAACTAGTGACCATACGCACAGTGTCATCAAGTTTCTATGAAATATTCTATGATGACCAACATGGACTACTTTACACCACAAGCTGGAAGAGTAACGTGATTAGTGTCTGCAGTCTGGATTATTTATATAAATCAGGTAATTCCATTTTATTTTCCACTTTGACATCACACGACAACAAAAACTACATTCTTCATTTATTTACATTTCCTAGCTCACGTTTATGATAAAAAATATGATTTATGAATATTAGTCATAACTTTATTGTAACATATACATGTATAATAGATGGAAAATAAAATATAAGTGGAATAAATATATTATTTGTTATCCTAAGTGTACGTAAATCTCATCATTTTCGTCGTGCATGGAGATATTTATTAATTTTAAGGTAAAATAAAATAGTTTTGTTGTTTAAAAATTCAATACAAATATTGCTATAGTCATTTATATTCATTATTAGTGATAAATCATCTCCATGTTGGTTCTCACTAGACAATTTTTATATAAAAAAAATACATCTGTATGGACTATCACAATGGCCGTTGGCTACAAAACTCGCATCATCAGCAGATCATGGAAATACACATTTTTCCAGAAGGTGGCGCTTTTATTGATACATCTTTACGCATGACATGGCACGCACGCGACATGCAAGCGACCAGATCTCATTCATGGATTAGTAGCGTCTAAAATTCCCACGGTTTTTGTGTTGATTACATTCACATTTATGGAGCGGTTCTTTGTTGATATTGCAAGGTGGAATTATCAATGAACAAACAAATTAATCAGATAAATAATCAGATAACATTACATTAGTGATAATTAGCTTGACAAATAAGAGTGTTTTTTTTTACACCATGTTCGATATTCTACGATGTGTTGCTATTTAATTCGCGTCATATTTACTACGATCAGTTTACGTTTCCATTGAAGCACAAGAGTTTGTCATTTTATCAAGAAAGTACGATGAAATTTCAGACAACACGAAATCATCATATCGGTACTGTATTGGTGATTTTGAGTTGTCAGAGATTTCATCGTACTTTTTTTATGAAACGTCAGAATCTCGATATTGAGTGATGCAATGTCCTTATATGGCAAATCGAAAAGACGAGGCTCAAAATGGACATAGTTATTAGATGATCAAATTCAGCGGTTCGATGAACGTATTCGTCGGAAGATTATATAAATAATATTGTACAGTAATATTGTAAACAAAGGCAACCACTGTTATTATCCTTTTAAAATTAAGAAGTTAGATGTTGAAATGATAACAGTTATTGATATTGTTTGTCACACATTTCCATGGATACATGGCACTTATTTACATCGATTTGAAATACAGTTATATTGTTTACATTGCATTTTCATTGTTAAATTGCTGTCATGATATAGTTATTGAAATATGAGTCAAAAAACAATTTTATGGTGAAGACACTTCTGTACATTTTACATACATATAGGAACATTTCATTATCCTACCCAGTAACTGGCCTTGCACTGTATTTATTCAGATTCCAGTGCAAATTCATGCCGTAACTGGACTTGCACTGTATTATTTCAGATTGAGTCAGATATAAATGTTTCTAATGCATGATACATCCAGAGCTAAGTTGACAGGTTTATTGTCTTCAAACTTTATCTGGGATTTTGCTGTTGCAGTCAATAGTCTGCATGTCTGTCCATCCGTCTGTCACAAAACCCGTCATTACTTTTTATTCACAATACTTAAAGAATTTAAATGAATCATTTTATATTAGAAAGGTAGGTATGTGCTTGTTGACTGACTTCAGGATAATTTAATTTTATCAGGAGGGCCTAAAAAATAATTTACCCCACCAAATGATCAGCTTTTAATTTCTTTTGAACTTTTGGGAGGAAATGTATGGACAATTAAATGAAGATAAAGATGTATCACATTTTTTAATTGATCTTCACAGGACATTTTTAGAGTTCCTGTTCCAAATATGAGACAGAGAGATTATGTAGATTTGGTTGCCAGACGTTTTTTAACTTATTAAGGACAGAATGATACAGCTTTATGGATATGTATGCCTGTGTTTGCAACAAATATTTTATATGTTATAAAATATTTATATTACGTGTTATTGACTTGTCTCTAATACTCTAGAAAGGAATGTAAAGTTTATAATCTCTGCAAACTGAGAGTAATATTTTACAAATCAGCACTTTCAAATATATGGGACTAAAAATGTTCATTTGGATTGGTGACATAAATTTCTGATATATCTAATGCATTGCTAATTCTGATAGTTTAATAGAAACTGATTGGAGAGACCTGTATATCCTAAATGTTGGAAGGCCAGGATCCTTTATTGGTGCCTGACTGGTCTACAGGTTACTAAAACCACAATGGACCAAGAAGTCCAGACTAGGGCAGAAAATATGAATCTTCAGTTTTGGCTCTTCAGTTTTGTGATGTGTGCAGAGTTTGATGTTACAGAAAATATAATCCTAGCTATTACAAAATACATTGTATATTCTAGGAATTTTTTAATTGAACATCATATTATTTAAATAAATTTTAAGTCCCTTTATTTTGATCTGTGAGTCATGGGTATAATTTGTGATGGACAAGATACAGTTTGGCTGTGTTTGTTCTGCTTGTCATGTTCACTTCGTAGACAATAAAGGTAATTGGAAATTAGATAAAACCATGAATTTGTTCTGACAATAGTATATATATATATATATATATATATATATATATATATATATATATATATATATATATATATATAAAGTCCATCATATGCACAGGTATTCCAATGGAAATTGTGATGATGGGTGAAAGATCCATCCAACTTTTTGAAGAGTCTCTGAAAGATGGAATGGAAACTGTACACAACATACGTATCATGGTTGTCGGACACATGGGTGTAGGCAAAACAACCCTGGTCAAGCGTCTTCTCGGAGAGGAGGTAAACATTTCCGAGAGACATACTACGGAAGGCATAGATGTATATGTCAATTGCTGCGATGTTTCTTTGTTAACGCATGAATGGATAAAGCGAACAAAAGGTATGTGGGCAAAAATAATAATAATCATAAAAGATTTACTTCTCGGTATTTATACAAATGTCATGAGGTGAAAAGTATCATGCAATACTGCTATCTGTCCATCCATCTCTATTTCACTTCACAGTGAAAAAGTTTTCCACAATCCAATGATACCACACTCTGCAAATAGTTTGCATTTGGGGCAAGGAATAAACCTAGATGTATCAAGGTCTGGCATCAGGGTCAAGGTCACTGGGGTCAATGGAGGGAATCTTCACGCACACATTTTAATAATAACAATTTCTCAAGATGTAGTGAACCTGAAGTAACTGATTTTTTTGTATCTACTGCTTTTATATATACAGAGGCAAGTGGGAGTTTTTAAGTCATGATATTTACCTTTTACTACAGGTATTTAGTACTGAATGTTAATTAGTGTACGTATCAAATTTGCAGTTTCCTTCTACATTATTTGTGTGAATGTATATGCTGCTTGCATCCCGTATGCACCTTTTGGATTTAGTCGCCCTCTGTTGCATGCTAACCTGCTTTGTAAAATGACTATATGGTGAGTGCTATCTCTACTAACACCATATAAGCCATTAAGTAGGCAGTCCTGGTAGAAGTGCCTGGGGGTTTAGATTAGAAGGATGGTACCTGCTTATGTGTGTGCCCAGGTATGGATGTATATATATGTTCGGGTTAGGATTCTTGTCCATGGCTCAAATTAAATGGTAGTCGACTAACCCAAGGCTGGTAAATTTTCCGTTTGACTATTAGTTTTCATAATTTTGTTGTCTAGTTACTAGTTAATTTTGTTAATCATGTTTTGGGAAATAATTGAGCAAAAGTAAATTTCTGAATCTGCTAGTAATTCTTTGTACAAAGAAATTTATGTTAAATCCTAAGCATATGACTAGCTTAAAGACCAAATAATATTATTTTAATAGCATTAGTATTATTATTATTAAAACAGAATTCAGATATTATATCTGCCTTCAATTTAGGCTCTCCTTCCCCAAGCTGGCTGGGAGTCCATAGCTTTTATAGGATCCTTATACACAATTAAAAATAGACCCTTCATCTAAGGCATTCATTCAAACACCAAAACTAATTTTTGGATAAATATTTATTTATGTGTGGTGACAAACAATATAACTTCAGTATTTAAATCTAAAATGTTTATAAAAAAGAATAAGCAGTGCTATCTTTCGTCATTTACAAATCTATAAATGTACTACCCAAGATAAGATGAAAAATAAATTATTATTATTTTTTAATCTTTTAGCAGGAATGTTGAATTTTGTTTATGATCACGAAAACTGAGTGTGAGTTAAGAATTTATAGATAAGTATAGATGAGTTCACTCTTTATTTTTATCATAATATATTTTGGATTTAAACAATAAATGACTATTACACAGCATATAAATATAACAATTTTACCATGGAAACGGGGTGGGTGTCTGTGCCAGTGATGGATTGATGATGAGCACACATTTTTTGGGGCACAAGAGGAATTTTATAAATATTTTAAAGAGCATCAAACAACTTGTTTATTCTGGTTATGCCAGGAATCACACACTCTACATAAAATTGTAGGAATCACAGAGACTCATATCATTGCCTAAATTTGAATTATCTGTTATACAGGTAAATATAATTATATTTTTATAATAGGACATGTATACTGTAAGCAACAATACGAGCCCCTGTGTAGGAATAGAATTTAGTATTTCAAAATGGCAACTGTCAGCATGCCATCACAGTGGCTCATATCGTTGTTTACAATTTAACTATCAATCATACATATAGTATAAAATAATGCAAAGGAGGACACTTCTCTCCTTTCTCATATGACCTGTTTAAGAATCAATGCTGGTATTTCAAGTTACATTTTGCATAGCGTAATTTGGTGTTGGTGTTCAGCTCAGGCATTTTACTTTGTATGCCATCCAAATTTTGGCCCATTATCATACCTTTAAGGAATTCCAGGCTATTTTTGCACACTACTGCTTGACATGGTCAGGATTGTCCCCGCTTATTATGCAAATGAAATGCTGCTGAATGGAATATTGTCCTCTTATTGGTTACAAAAAACGATATCCTGCATTTATTTATAACTTATTTTAAATTGGCCAATGAGAAGACACGTAACAGGCATTTGATTTTTCTGCAAGTCAAGTTCACCTTACAGTGAAGGTTTGTGAATATGAGATGTATCCAGACTTTCCTATTTCTTAGCCAGTGGGTTAATTTATTTTTTTTAAATGCTTGGAGAAATCTTATGCTTTGTCATTTTGACATGAATATAGGCATTTACCAAATATTCTTAATTATTAATCTACAGGCAATAGAATGTGAGCAATGTAATAACACTTGAACAATATAAAAAACTTAAAGGTCAACCTATTTTTATTAAAAGATTTGAAAACCATTATTGACTGCCACTAATCCCTTTGTTACTTATAAGACCTCAAAAAACATCCAACATTTGGCCTTAAAATGTTCAGGTTACAAAACCAAGGTAATCAATTAGCAACTTACTGCGTATAATTAGCTGTCTGCATTTGTACCCTGATTACCACTTATCATGGTACTGGTATTACATTTCCTGTCTGTTTTGGACTGGTTGCTGAAAGCTGGGCATAATGCTTACAGATATACAATTGTTAGTTTTTTTTCTTTAAAAACAAAGACATCAAAAAGCTCTTTTTATTTTTCTAATGTCATTGATTCCAACCATAAGTTTATATTTTGTAGTAGACTGCATTTAATTTGTCATGTTGTACTACCAACGGATCGATGAAACTCCAATATTTGATTTAAAAGTTGATCCACTCAAGTCATAATTGATTCCCGTTTCCTCTGTCTTAAACGCCGATAATAATCTCAAAACATTATGGATGTTGCAGATAATAGAAAGCCCATATAGATCTGATAAGGCCTCGGATCTGAGTCATTGAATAAACAATTCCATGTATACCACCATGTCGGATAAATTCTGAACGTCGGGTAAATCTGCGCAACAATACGTCATTCCTGTAAACATTGGATCACGTGTTGTTTTGGTTCAAAAATCCATTTTGTATCAAGAAATAACGATCATTCTTCAATTAAAAAAGTGACATTCGTAAAGTGTACAAACATATCCACACTTAGACTTAAAATACACATGAAAATCTGATTTCTAAATTTTAACGTGAACCTGTAACCAAGAAGATCCGATGTACTATGCATCTTTTAGAATTATACAAATAAATGCATTATATAAAATATGGAAATGTGTACCTTAAAACAATACTGCATTTTAATCCAAGTTTCCTATTTTGCCAGACGTTTTCCCACACGTACAAAATCGTCTGCTACCCAATCAGTTAACTTGCCGCTAGAACATAACTTCTCACGAAATTCCCTGGCCTATCGTCTGTAATAGTTTTCTCCCCATCAACAAAATAATGTGAACACATTGCATCCTATTCATTGTTCTTTTTCTTCCCCATGATACGTTAATTTTATACAAAATGTTGAGCTTTACTAACTTTTTACAATATCAATATAGTTTGCTTAATATCTTTGGCCATTTAGTGGCGGTTTTACGTTTAATTTTGTAAAACTAACTATAAACCTGGCCTAATTACTCGACTGAACTGCTGACAGAAACAGTCCAAAGTAATATATTTCATTTATATAGCCTGATGGATAAACATTTCATCTTTTCAAAGCTCTGCGCAGAATAGGCCGGTATATCGCGAGTCAGGAAAACACAGGAGTGTGTCCAAATTCAATATTATTTTGAGCAGACTATTTCGGTGACAATTTCCTCTTTCAAATGGTAAGCATTGCTTTATTTTATTTTCATCAATCGGTCGAATTCGGTATATGTTTTGCTTCAATATTGGAGAAGGAAACCTTAGGTGCGCAGAAATGCCGGACAACATTTTACTGTAACATCCTTGGGTAACCTGTATTTGTGACTCTCAACATTGTTGATTGATGTAGTATGTGTGCACATGGATCTTACAATTAATTGAATAGCCAAACTCTGAGTTTAGATTCCTCAGTTTTTTTGCAAGAATAATTTCATCAAACTCAACAATAACATGTAGATATTTAGCTAAAGAATAAACATAAGAATTAAAATAGTTTAAGCTAACATCGTTGTGACGGTTGCATTCATTGAGGTGGGGTTCTTCCAATATATATTAATTAAATTATGATGAAAGTTCCACCCGAGCTCGTGGGGTTAGAAAATTAAATTAGTGGCGAGGTAGATTTACAGCTCTGAGCCCCCAGTCAGCAATGCCGACGGCTAAATTATACAGAACACGAAGATGAAATTCACCCGTCTTTCCCTTAACCAGGTGACAGCCTAATTCATCCCGTGATTTACAGTGTGAGTTCGATTTTCCCCCTGTCCCTGCGTCTACTCATCTTTCTTTCCCGCTAATTCCTTAATTCATTCCGTTCCTCCAACACCTCCTTCGACTCCGTTTCCCTCTCGACTATCTCCTCTTCCAATGTCACTCCCAATTTCCTCTTCCTACCTTCTCTCCCATTTTCCTCCTAGATTTCAACTTCTCCTGACTTCTCTCCTTTCTTCCTCTTTCCTACATCTCTCTATCTGAGACTACGATACCAAACTGTAACTGGTCTCTCCCTCAAAGCTTCCTGTGAAAATCCACAAGGCGTTAACATATGCTTTATCGAATCTCACCTCACACTAGATCAACAATTAATCATCAGATAAGACTATTAAGGTTTCTGTCACGCATGCATACACATCGAAATTCCCACACACTTCTTGCAGGGTAAACGATGGCGTAATAACACGGTATCAGCGAATTGTCATACAGACATCAACACTTTGCGTCACATCAGTATATACACATATATATTTAATCTCATTGTACTACAATCTGACAACAATCAGAGGCATGTCTGTATGTTACACTCCCACAAGCGTACACAAATATTCAACAATGGCAAAATCTATAATCACATGAACACATGTGCTAGTCTACTATAAAATACCCACATAGCGAATTACAATATTAACTCTTGCGACGACTAGCAAGCTATATAATTCTTTACAAATATCTACTCATTTTTTCAAAACATGCAAACATATTAACACCACAAAGTAATTCTTCGTACTACGGTTCTAGTAATAATAAAGTATACATAAGACCTACAACTAAAAATGCAGTCGCAAAGACCGAACAACTAGCTCACTGACCTTATTTGAAGCTGTCTGTACTTAGAATTTCCTATTCTAAGATATGCCCCCCAAGAACGATTGGATGTTCTGAGTTACACTATCCTCCTCTGGGCAATCTCTCTATCGAACTAATTCTTGCCGGAAGACGCGGACATATCATTCTAGCCAAATCAGAGTCTCTCCTCTATCACGATTCTGAATGGGTGGCGCTATGACCCTGTCCAGTCGTCTTAGCGCCAGTTCAACCTGGCTGTCTGTCTGCAGGGAAAATAAGTTAAGACACTTCCACTTCTTCGGGCAACTTCTTTTGATCTGGACGAACGTTTCCACATCTAGGTGATAATTGACTATCTGGCGGCCTCGCAGCTCCTAGGTATGGCTCTCCACTTCTAGTCACGGTAATCTTACGTAAGGGATTAGTGGTAGCGTGCGGCAATGTTTAACATCAAACAATAGCTTGTCATAATTACCTTGATTATACATGTTTCAAACTGGGGCTACTCTGGGTCGGGGTAAACGTGACACTCGTATTTAACGATACTGGCACAGTGATGAATATCACAGTAAAATACACAAAATACAACTTGGGTTGATGACCAAATTCTCAATGAGAACAGTTGAAATGAATATTTAAATGGCATTATAATGAAAATTTCTGATCACCAAACCTTCTTATACAAATTAAAACTTTATGCTTATAATGTTAACGAAATAATGTATGTGCAATAATTTTACTTATTACTTCCCCCTCCCTTATCTGAAATAGACCATAATCAAATCAGCTTTATTTAAGAACAATTGAAATACTAATAAATTTAATATATGATCCTATAATGTTGATTTCTGTCCTAAATGGGATAGATCCTTAGATAAATTTTTGCCCATTCCTCCCGATTCCGACAGGCTTCTGTATTTTGTATACCCTACGAAATATGATAAGGCGTACGGAATTCTATGGGAAAAAGCTGCAGAAAATCTTAACCCCCCTACAGAATATATTGAAGAAAATTAGAATATTCAGTGAAAAATAACTAATTTGTACAGTATATTGATAGATATTCAATTAAATAATAATTACCTCACAGGTAACACAATTTCTTTGTAAAGAAATATAAAATCGAAATTTGTGACAAAACGTCTGTAATGTTTCAAGCGCGAATCAAAACTAATGATGACCCGGAACTGAGCTCTAGCAAGGTCACCGCAATGAGGTCAACCACCAAATCAGCTTGAGAAGTAACAGCGACGAAAACCATTGAAAACCTCAGACTAAGAACAATAAACAGGAAGAAAATTATATTAAAAATACAGAGATTTATAACATTAGAGTTGGTTGCATTCACTGCCAACCAATTTCATTGCTGGCTGTTCTTTAAAAAAATGCTTATCAGACTTCGACGTGACCCCCCCCCCATACACTACTGTAAACAAGCTAAATCTCACATTACCCTCTGCTTAATGTAAAGTGTCCTCACAAACACAAAAGAATTACAATATGAGATATTTGGTCTGATTAGAAAAATGAACCTTTTTAACAAATATATAATTGATTCCTGCATATTCAATAAAAACATAACAAAAGCAACATATTGTCAGTCTGCAATAAGTAAAACCATGCCTGCAAAATATAGTCATGCATGATACTGAATGTGCCTTGAGAACTCAGTTCATGCATAGCCATAAATGTAACTTTAACCATGTAAAAATGTAACATAGCAGTTAAATGAAACAGTCAGTCAGTATAAATCATCTTCAGATAAGATGAAATGACTATAGATGACAGTAAGAGTGACTTTATAACTCATATATGACATACATATAATTTAAGTGTTATATATAGAAACCGAACATATAACTCATAACACTTATTACATAAACTGGACATGTGCACCATGAACACCATAACTATTCCATAAATCAATTAAATTTGAACTTGACATTGAATATAATCATCCAAAATACATAGAGAATTTAAATACAACATTTTCTGGAAAAAAAATATTTGCACATTAATTAAAACATTGTAAACAACGTATTTTTTAAAACTTCATTATTATGGAATATATTCATTGGGAATAAATACTTAATTCAATTAGATACCAAAGGCACTAAAACACATATTCTTTCAAGCTTATTTATATACAAATTTCTATATCTCCAAGATAACATCACTGGTATTGTAATTTTTAATATGGACCAAATTAATAAGTCAGATACTTAAAATGTAACTATTTTAGCTTCAGATCAAGCTGATAGAACACAAACATCCTGCTCTTCCTCAGTCTATATGTAACAATATTGCTACGTTAATTTGATACTTATGATGTCCCCGTTCATTTCTCCTTTTCATTGAATCTCTCCTCGCTCCATCTCTTATTTGCTTCTTGATCTATTCTCCATCAGGTACTTCCTTCCTACAAATCCAATATTCTCACGGTTTCCCCTTGATGATTTGTAACACCTCTTGCATGGTTTGCCTTCATTTCATTGAACATTTTCGCTTTCTCCCTTTGTCTTCTCCCACTTCTTACAATCTCTTGGCCAAGTTTTATAACTCATATCATTAGTCATACAAGCAATATGCAAACTATTACTGACTTGTTTATCAGACCAACATCAAGTACCTTATCTGTCAGCTTATCTGAGATCTCTAAGATGCTGATTCAGCAGTATGAAAGTCTATATTGCCGTATCTTACTACTTCTTGGACACTTCATCCCTACTTTTCTAGTTGCAACATTGGCCTCTTCCAGCACGTCATCTGGAAAATTGATTTTAATGTTCTAGCCTTTGAGTGTTATTCCTTGCCCATGAATAAAATAAAGTTTGTTTCTACTTTTTTTTCAGCTTCTTCATATCTCTGTATATTATCACATATTGGTGTGGGTTTTGGAGTATGATGGCCATTTCATTTACAATCTCACCCTGGCTTCATAATTCTTGTACCTTTGCTTGATGCTTTGGATAGTGCTGAACATGCTGTTCAAGTTCACTTTATTTTGAACAGGTAAACATAAAAATCAAGCAATACAATGGTACTGAATCCAGAGCAAATGTATTTACTTTAAATGTGTTCAATAACTCTGATGAGTTCTCCCATGCAATTTTTTTACATCTCAGGCACTGATGATATTAATGAAATTTGATACTTCAGTCGCTTTGGCAGCCATGCTATAAATGTATTGAAAGAAAAATTGAACGCACTGTGTAATAAATGGATACGTTGCATTACTCATACACCACTGTTCTAGTCAATATGACTCTTAACAGCTATAATGGAGAGAGAGAGAGAGAGAGAGAGAGAACTGTTTATTGAAAACTACTACAGCTTTGATCCATTCAGGATTTCCCCTATATGGTTTCATTTTGTCATGACGAATGTCTTTCTCCTTGTCATGAACATCAAACTGGATCATGTAATCATGGTCTCTCATCTTCTTATTGACAACAGAATGGTCCATCATATGATTTCTAGAACTTTGGACGAACTGCTTCACTTATTGTTGTGCAAATATACCACACCAAGTCATTAGGCTGATAAACTTGGAGTGCTTGTTTCACATCATAATTGTCCTTCTGACACTTGGCTGCAACCTGAAACTAAACTATGACCTTTCTGTATCTTCTCCTTCCACATAGACTCCATAGGAAGATGCAGTTTCATTGAAATGGTTTGAGCAACTCCCAAACACGACTCCTGTCGGTAATCTTACTTCACAGCCCAACATCAGCAAGTTAGAAGTCATCCCAGTACTACCTTGTGGTGATGCTCTATGTGCACCAGAAAGGCATCATAGGTTACAATCCCATTCATTTTGTTCTTTGGATAGTTATGTCCTTATCATTTGGCCCAGAGTCTTGTTAAATTGTTCCCTCTGACTATTGCTCTGGAGACTATTTGGTGTTGTCTTGGTCTTGCCTCAAAAAGCTCACAAAGTTCTGCAAAAGCCCTACATTCCTAATTTGAACCCTGGTCACATGGCATATCAGCAACAAAAGTTAAATTGCAGTGTTGATTCAATAGAAACAGCACAATCACGTTCCTGAACATCAGCATAATGGCGATGAACAAACACATCTACAAACTGTTCACTTATAGCATATATGATGTTATTATCAGCTAAAGAAATTTTTTTTGATTTGATTGTTAACAATCTGTTGACACTTGTCTCTTTGCCATCATGGATGATTTTATTCGTAATCAAACTAATGTCTGCTTGCATCCTATCGAATCCTATCAGTGCATTTGTACCAAGGAAAACGTCATCTTCGATTTCAGCAACAATGACTTCTTCATTCATCTTGACAGTGTATAGTTCTAAAGTGACATTATTTGTCCCATAATCCAGAGGTGGGTCTACTCCTGCATGCACAAAACAACCTCTGTTCCTTAATTCTGGTATTTCCGCTTCATCTATTGTTTTGTATATATGATCAGCTAGAACAGTTTTATTTGCACCAGTACATACTATAAAGGTAACCGGGACTACCTGAACATAACCCTTAATATATATGCCCTTTGATTTTGATATACCTTTGCGAGCAGGTCTATTAATGATAGTATGTTCAATGGGCAATTGCTAAATTTCATCACTAATGAGACCACTTTCCTTTAAAACCTGGATTTTCTCCAATGATCAATGGAATCAGTCCCCATTTGTTACAAAATTTCTTGTGCTGGATGCCCCTAATTCTGAACTGTTTTCTGATGTTTTCTCTGTTGTAGGCTTGCTGTCATATCTGCTCTGGTTTCTTGGACATTCACGCTTGAAATAAGAAGGATCCCCACAAATAAAACAGGCCTTATTTCCTGACTAACTCTGCCTTTCACTATCATGATAACTTTGTTTACCTTTGCGACCATTATCAAACATGATGTAAGTTGGTTTTCATGAGCTTGCATGAGAACTCTGTGTTAAATTAGTGGTCTGTTTCTTTATCTCTTCTTGTATAACCTTTCCCAGTTTACCCAAATGGGGAATCAGTCCCCATTTGTTACAAAATTTCTTGTGCTGGATGCCCCTAATTCTGAACTGTTTTCTGATGTTTTCTCTGTTGTAGGCTTGCTGTCATATCTGCTCTGGTTTCTTGGACATTCACGCTTGAAATAAGAAGGATCTCCACAAATAAAACAGGCCTTATTTCCTGACTAACTCTGCCTTTCACTATCATGATAACTTTGTTTACCTTTGCGACCATTATCAAACATGATGTAAGTTGGTTTTCATGAGCTTGCACGAGAACTCTGTGTTAAATTAGTGGTCTGTTCCTTTATCTCTTCTTGTATAACCTTTCCCAGTTCACCCAAATCAATCAGTTTAATATATCTTTGAATCTCCATTCTAACTGTTGCCTTTGTCAATTTGTGCAGATTCTTGCACTTGTTTATTTACGTACTTGATTCTTGTACTTTTCAAACGCTGCCCTTGCTACTCTTTTCTCTGTATACTGATTTCATCTTCAGTCACAAAGCCACGATCTTCATTAACGTCTGAACGGCTATATTATTTGACTGCTGATGTCTCGCTCTTCTTATTTTTTATTCTTGCATGATTCCTGGAAGTACACTACTTGAAAGACAGCAACATCTATGTATTTCGGTTGTGTAACATACTCATCCTGAAAGATAGCTTTTTCATCTTTCAACCCATCAAGGAATCTTCTCGGTAAATCTTCCAGTCTGGTCTCTTTATCATGCTAGTATAAGCTTTGTAATACAACCCCTTTAATTCAGCTGCATATTCTTCAACAGTCTCACCATATTTCCGGTCTCTGTGACTAAACTGGGTGCCTTATAATTTTGCAGTTTCAATAATCTTAAATCCACTGGCCGGTTCTTTGCATAATACTTCATAATGTGCATGTACTCTATGAGACATATGTCCATACACAATTTCACTTGTAGCACCTTGTAACCTATGAAGAAGTTCATCTAACTTCTCATCCAATGTTCACCTCTGACAATTGGCAATTGCTTCAAGTTCTCTGTTCCAATAACGGGAGGTAACTTGGGGTTTGTTGCTTTGATAACTTGCACTATATCATAAGATGTGTAAAGTGATTCACTATTGTTATCTGATGACAAATCTCCCGTTTGAATATTTCTTTGGACAGGTGGTGACATTTTAGTCCTTCTCTAAATGGATTATCTTGTCTCTTTTGTTTTAGAGAGATTATTGTCATTACCTTTCCAATATTCTCAACAGATCTGTGATATGTAGCTTTTTGATCTCATTGATCTTTTCTTCCATCAGCATTAATTTTCTGGAAGCTGCTTTAAGTTCAACTGCAATGCCCATAGGACAGTTTTTAATTTAGATAACTTCTTTTCCATTTCTGTCATGAATTTGGCTAGGTCAACAACCTGTGGAGGTTGGTTCCATATAGTATCAGGAATGGCCTTATCAAATGTGTGGCCAGATTTGGATCGTTTGGATTTGCCCTCTGGATTTATATATGGTGTTCTCTGTGAGCATGGCAATTGGAAATAAACTTTTAAACAAACCTTTTATTACACTGAACAAAACATTTTCTTCCATCGCTTTAAAATTACTTTATATATATATATATATATATATATATATATATATATATATATATATATATATATATATATATATATATATATATATATATAGTTGTCTAATTGCTGATGCACTGAGCCCATGAGAGATTGGCCCAATTGGGCCCGAAACGGTCTAATCTTCCATCCCAGAATACTACTTCTCAAGAAAGACTTAACATTGTGTGCATCTCTTCAAAAGTATAACACTAGTATCACGAAAACTCACAGATAATAATGCCCTCAGATCTGATGAAATGCTCTTTTAACCTAACACATCTTCCCCAGGAGGCATCTTAGTTGTATATTGTAGCTGTAGCTTGGGAACTAGGACTGTTATCAATGTCAGCTGAACTTTGAGCAACGTGGTTGTCTATGTAAGATATTGTACTTGCCATCATTGTATTCATTTACAATTAGCATTTTCTACTCAATAGCATTGCTTGATGGAAAATAACGTTATTAGACATGTATGATTTTATTGTTATGGGTTTTTGGGATGTTCTAGGGTTAAGATATTTATATAGATATTGAAAACTATTTTCTTTTTGTGAGATATTTTAAATGGCTAAGAATGATATCCTGATATCATAAGATAATAAGAATGTATTGTTTAATTTAAAAATATTCTTTTGAAATTGAGGAACTCCAGATTTTATGTCAGGGAGTCTCAGAAATATGATGGAAATTCATAAGTTTCATAAATGAAGAGTCCAGGACTCCTTATCCTAAACTTTTGTTGAGAGGCCTGCTTAAATTTTGCGGTTGTGTTGTGTTATATTTCCTACTTAGATCACTAAGGCCAGCAAGGATCAAAGTGGTCTTAAATCAAGATTCACTTTAATACGCAAGTGTGACAGGCTCTGATTATGATTCAATTTTAGATGACCTTTGCAAATCCTGATCAACCTTTAGTAATTTTTAAGGTAAAGCATTTTATTTTATTTTGTGGAAAGTTTTTGTTAAACCTTGTGATATATTTGGTTACTTAGTTCACCATGATTTGTATTTCATGTTATTTTCATCATGATATTTAATGTTATGTTCATCCTTATATTTCATGTTATGTCCATCGCTATATTCCATGTCATGACCATCACTGTATTTCATGTATACTCTCAATCAGGTCTGAAAGTGAGGTGATTAAGAAATAAATCGAGGTTGCAAATACATTTTTATATTTCATGTTTAAGGAATTCAAAAACTTGCCATGGTCACATACGTTTGTCCTATGGATATATAAAAAGCATACCTCTCTACTACCCGAATTTTAAAACAAGAGCAATAGGAAACACGCATACTTTTGCACCTTATTTTAGATAGCCAGGAAATTGCAGGAAACTGTTACTTTAGTTTGATGCGACAGTGGCTGATGGGGGTTTGGAGGGGTTATCTTCTACATATATACAGTTCCATTTGATATAATGTCTAATATGGCAGCCACAGTGCATATCTTGAAAATGGTTCTAAGCTTGTGCTCTTCAGGTTTCCATTTTATATTGGGTTCGAATTTTAATTAAAAACATACCTCTGGGTTTCCTCAACGATTATACTGGCCATTTAGAAACGACCTGTTTACCCTAGATATCATTGAAAGAAGTTTTAATTCCCTTTAGTTTGGTGCATGATTGATGAGTTTAGTATAGGTTATAGAGTATATAACTTGGCCTAAATTCAAATGTGCACCTTAAAAAAACGAACTGTTACACTTGGGCATTTTCACTTACTGTACTTCAAAGGTAAATTGTAATAATTAAGCCAATATTTTATTTTACATTTTATACATTTGGTAATTCATTAATTACACATTCAGCAGCTGTTATTGTCTAGTGTGACAAAATGTGTTTTCATTCCTGCTCAAGATAGTGTACTTTAGATTAATTCAGGCTAATTTTTTAGCACAATGGGGGATTCATTTTATTTAGCTGTGAGTTTAGATCATGTACAATTTCCACAAGTACGATATCCAAGGAAATTGCAGCCACAGTACATGAACGTAACATAGAAGTATAGCAACATTCTCTCCACTGTACATGCTGCAAGTATAAACAACTTCACCTTACACTAGCCACTCTCTCAGAAGCCCATAATATCAGTAGAATGCCCCTTTAAAGAACACATATGTACCGGTATTATTATTGTATGATTTAATTTTGGTTGTATGGCTCAAACATTCAAGTCGCAAGCATCAAAACAATCCTGTTGAAAAATATTCCTGTATTTTACCCACATAACAGTATTTATTAGCAACAAAGTCCCACACAAGCCTAGCCCCTCCTGGTTTTATGACAAAATGTGAGGTATTGAACAAATGCAGATTTTATTTTATCACCATATAGCAACCAGTGTTGTGCTGAAATACATGAACTTGAAACTTGCCACAATTTTTTTGCGAGGTCACCAATACATTTTTCAGTTTGAAAAAGAATGAAGTAGGGAGGTTCATGAAGGTCAGAGGTTAAAATTTTTGTTTGTTGTTTTATCACTAGAATATGGAAACACGCGATTTTACCATGTCTTTTTTATTTCCTAATTTCATTAAAAATGAATGAAAATAATCATTTTCACACGATATTTCTTTCACTTAAATGTAACGGTTTGAAATTTAAGTTGACTTCACTCCTGTGTTTCGAGACTTCTCAGACACATACAATCCTACCTCAAGGCATAGTCACATAATTAGGCAAAGAAATAACTTGACTTTGTCTTAAAACTATTCGACTATTTCTCGTTGTACAAGCGTACAACGTTATCTAGGGTGAATGTGTTTTTACCAGGTAAGCGACTGTATTAACATGTACCTAGCCACATAGATTACTTGTGACGAGGTAACATGATATGCACGGGTATTCTACCCTCACTTGTACTCACTCTCCTATGGATTTAAGTAAGACCAATTTCTAAAACCACACTGGTCGTTTTTGGATCACGTCAAGGAGTATACACTCTCCATTGTTCTCCAGCCATATGGGTAAGTGTTAAATTTACATTTTCATTTGATATGCGAAACTTTTTCCGTTTGCAATGTCTTATCGCGTAATAATATATTTATTACAACACAGATTTAAAGTATTGAATTACAAGTAACTGTTAGAGGTTAAAGTATTATCATATATCTAGAGATTATACAGAAACTATTATTATGACCAGTTTGGTTTTATTGTAGCTGACTGTGTTTGAAGTTGACTGTGTTTGAAGCTGATTCTGACTGTTATTGTAGCTGACTGTATTTGTAGCTGACTGTTTTTGAAGCTGATTCTGACTGTTATTGTAGCTGAATGTGACTGTCGCTGTGATTGTGTCTATGAAGTTTGATTCTCAATGTGACTGTGAATATGACTAGAGCGGTCTGAAGCTGTTCGAAGCCATCTAAAGTTACTTAGAGCTATCTGGAGTTTCCAGAACATTTAATTATACGTGCTGTCGATACGTATGTATGTACGTACGTATGTCTGTGCAAGGACGTAGACGTAGCAAATTAGAAAAAAGTGCTGTCTGCTGTCTGTACTTGGAACCTATGACTGTATTCGTGGTGGATTCATAAAGGGTGCGAGTGGTCGATAAGAGTGTGGGCCAACCCAAGGAATCGTGCGACTGTACAAGGGGTCTAGAAGCATACGTTAGCATCAATTGTTGTTCCATTGCATTTTTTATATCCAAATATTATTTTGAATCTTCGTTATGTTCATAAGATTATTCTGAATCTTAGTTGTGTTCTTAAGATTATTTTTAATCTTAATAGAATTCATATTCGAGATTAAGTGAATCTCTTATTGTGTAAAGTACTGTTTGAAGCGTATGTGCAGTCCATAAGGTTTCTTTGATCTGTACTTCATTTTCATTTAATATTTTTGGTTTTGTTCGATGTATGAATGTTGTGTAGAGTGATTTTGAGTAAGTCATATGTTGAGAACGTGAGAAATTCATTGTATTTTACATCATATTTGTATCTTTATTAATTCATTCATAAATTTCCATCTTTCTCACATTGTGTTTGTCTTATTCATTTAGTCCAAAAACCCACTTATTTGCAATTCTGCGACAGACATATTGTGTAAGCATGGGCAAAATAACCATAATTAGCTTATTTGCATAGACAACATCACTATTAATGTACCATTGCATGCAGAACAACATACATTGTACGAAACTAAGAGAATTGTTTTAAAGTGGCGCTGTACAGTGTCATACTTTGCATAGGTTCAAGTTTTAAGAAAAAGAATTTCAACGGTTTTATTCACTGGTTATACTGGTTATTTAACAATGACCTTCTATATCTTAGATATTGAAAAAGAACTTTGTATTTCCTTTATATTAGTGTTTGCTTAATGTGTGTATTGATTATTGAGGATTTGCTTGGCCTTGTTTCAAGTGTGCAACTATCAAAAACGCTACTAGCTCCACATGATCATTTTATTTCCTGGACCTCAGAGGTAAATTGTAATAAAGAGCAAATAATTTATTACTTTTACATTAATTACATTTTTAGAATCTGGCATTGTCTAGTCAGGAAAAATGTGTGTTCACTATTTTAATTGCTGCTAAAGATAACTTACTTTTAAACTATTCCAGGCAGCTTTTTAGCGCAAAGGAGCTGATAATGTTGGTTAGTTATATGCTTTGATCACGTACAATTTCCATAAGTGCAATATCCAAAGAAATTTCAACCACATTACATGAAAACATCACAGATATATGTATACATTCTCTTCATCGTTGTACATGTTGCAAACGTAAACAACTTCACATTGCACAAACCACTCTCTCAGAAGTTCATAACATCTGTAGAACACCTCCAAATGGCCACCAGTGTAGCCATCTTGAAAATCCTTTTGTCGCTATTCATCCGGAATGGATGAACTTATCAGCATGTTGTTTTCATTAAAATACTTGTTATGGTGTCTTGTTGAACCTAAAATAAATTAATCTCATTTTGTTTTCCATTATGGACATCACAATTAGAATTCACAATTAAATTACATTTATTAGTTTGCATTTAAAGTTCACCTTATGCGGTTGGGCATTTAGGAGTAAAATTGAAATTCAAGATCAAAATTTGTTTTACTAGTTGAAGTTGTCTTAAGTTGTTTCAGTTTATTGGAAAAAATATTGAATTGAAATAAGACAAGAAAGAAATTATTTGATTTTAGAGGATTTCAGTATATATATCATGATTGTTCAACTTGAGGATTTCACTAAACACACTCACATTTATATATATATATATATATATATATATATATATATATATATATATATATATATACGCACGTTCATAAGAGTGATAATTGGATTTCTTTTTTATATTTGCATACCAGACCCACTGTTTTAATGTGTCCTGTCCCTATTTTACTCCAGATCTGAAACTTATCCTACATTTGTTGCAAAAGATCACATGGTATGTGGAGTTTATAAGTTAAATGAATATTCAAGAGTGTAAAAATCTTGTCAAAACCTTTGTCGATAATCATTTATGCAATACATTAAACATTTGTATGAGTGCAGTGGGCAGACGACTAAAATCCACCAATGCTTACTCAATGTTTCAATTTGCCTATATATATCTCATGAATTGTTAGTACAAATTTAATGAACATATCACCAATATTACATACGAATTGTATTAAGTAAATATTAATGTATGTTACTAATGCCTCTATGGTGGATGTACACATGCGACAACATACATTTTTGGTGTGTAGCTTAGTATTCACTCCTTAACTGCAGCACTTGATCTTGTAGTGAGACTGGAGGAGCATAGCACCATACAATGTAGTGGAGTAACAAAAATTATATGAACTGTATTGTGCATTCGAATTTCATTACAGAGTGATACCTTGATGCAAAGCAGACTTTAGGTGTATTCAGTGTTCCTTCTTTTTTCCGATTCAGAACAGGATTATAAACTGCAGCGCTTTGTCAGGGTCCTAAATGAGTATTACCAAACAAGGGGAAGGGTTGTTGATTCGGAACTAGGCGTAAGCTCTAACCAAAGAGAGAGAACTGATGGCAAACCTATAAGCCATCATGCTGATGATGACAAGAATACGGAAGTATTATATCACCGTTCCCAACAGCAGAACATGGGTCAAAATCTTTCATCTACATCTAGTCTACAAAAAGAATCATCTTCCGCGGTAGTTCAAAGAAATCTCACTCAGTCTGGAACAAACACAACTTCTGGATCAAAGCCTGGAGAAAAAACTGCCACTGAAGATGACAAGACAGATCCATTAAGGGAAATGTTAAAATTGTTGCAACAAAATCCTGATAAAGCAAAACAAGATGTAAGCAGATATGCACATTTGACAATGTTGGACTTTGCAGGGCAGTATGCCTTTTATACAACACACCAGTTGTTCCTAACAAGACGTGCCATATACCTCTTGGTTTCAGATGCCAGCAGAGAGGTCAGTGATCTTGTAGAAGATGAGTGTTACTTTGACAGTAAAGGGATAAAGAAGTGCAAAGTTCATGGTGAGTTATGTGCTGTTTCTAGCTAAATACACCACACAATGTGTCCTTTTTCTTCCAGTGTTAGTTACTATTATTTTTCTATGATGAACAGGATTCCTTTCCAACTAATGATTTATAAAAATCAAATTTATGTTTCAGAAATTTGTAAGATAAAATTCCACCCACCAACTTTATTTTATTCCACTTCACTGTTATAAAAATTAACAGTAAGTTGACTAACTACTAGAGAAATATGCAATACCTTATTAAAATGCATTTCCAGTAAAGCAGGTGGATGATTTATTTTATCAATTCCACAATTAAGACTTGAAGGATAAGAATGAAAGTCAGTTATATTTGCAAGTACCATATGTTTGTAATCAGAGTTGAGGCTTCACATGTTTATTATAAATTATGGTATTAGAATCAAAATTGTGTTAGGGACTGAATGTTATAAAAATATCTTGAAAATAAGTACAAAAACATCATTCCGACATTGTTTACAGAATCAATGATGTTTTGTATTTTGACTTTTTCAGACCTATTTGATATCTGGATGAATTCCATACATTCATGTGCACCACCCGACAAGAAAAACTTGAATTCTGCAAATTTCGATACATCATCTTATAAAGTCATCCCGCCACCAGTAATTTTAGTGGGAACACATATTGATCAAATTAAACAGGTATTTAACCCATTTTATCATGTTTATCAATTTTGGCTGCAGTCCATGATTCCTGAGAAACAATTCTAAATACATTGTGGCAAGACGGAGCATCATACTGCAGCAGCAGCATAAATACTCTTGTTCAGCGTAACGGTTTGTTTCATGAGCAAGTTTTTTTTCCAGATTAAGTCATCCCAAAGTAAATCAAAGTAATTGTGTAGATCAGATTAGTTTGGGCGTTGGACAGTTGCCCCTTCTATCAATTTAACTTGTAGCTGCAACCGAGGTGAAAAATCATCCTGGAGCCATTCCTGTTGAAAGCCATCAAAGTCAGTTTCATTCTCCGAATCACTGTCGAAAAGTGCATGAAGCCATGCATCATCTCTTTCATCAACATAATTCAATTCTAACCCATCATTTAAGTCAATATTATCATTAGAATCATCCAAATCGGCAACTTTAGTGTCGCTACCCTTGCAGTCAACATCCCTGTTTACATCTGATTTGTCATCCATCATTTTATCGATCCTTTTTCAGGCCTACAATTTCTGTTCCAACTACCTTCACTGCCCACATGTGCTTTAATCATTGCCTGTATTGGTGAAGAAATACACAATTATTTGTAATGTTAAGCACATGTTTATAGGGACACTACACACATACATAGTAGAGTACAACCGTAGTCGTATCCAGGATAAAAAGGGAGACTACGACCACAGGCATATTCGTGATATAATGAGGTATTACTACCGTAGTCATATTCGGGATAAAATGGGTTAAGTTTGTCAGTAACACCAGGGAGTTGTAATATTTCATAAATTATTACTTTATTCTGTTGATTTTAGGATTCTTCTGGAGCGCATGTAGCTGCAATATTGTCAGAGAGAACAGGACAGTTGTTTATCTGCCTAGACTTTTGATTTACACAAGTCTTACTATACACAGAGGATACAGGCACAATTTTCATGATTTATAAATTCGAACCATGCAAGTTTCAGAAGTTATCTGTTAGTAAGAGTAAGTGGAATAAATATTCATCCTTTTTGAATAGCGTTTGAATCACAAATGTGGTCAGGTAAGCACTCCTAAGTTGTTATGTTGAAAGATACATTATGACATGCATGAATTACATAATTTAATAAGCTCCATTCCCCCACCTCTTTGACAGCTCATATGCAACTGGAATAACAACAATTGAAAGCCGACGCAAACGACCATGCCTTCTCAATTTGACTCGTCAAATGCAACAATAGCTTATGGGATGGTTTGTTGTCTGTTATTTGCTTGTCCATTATCACAAGTTTGTTATTATTACTTCTTCTACATTACATGGAGCATTACCCTGAAACCTTACATGTATATTAATATGATGGTCTAGGTGGACTTTAATTAGAAATTTACTGTTCTGACATCCAGTATGGTAGCCATATTGATATTTTTGAAAATCTTATTGCTACTTCTCCTGAATGGATGTTCATATCAGCACAATCTGTGTTTAATAGGAATGGGATCTGGCCCATGAGACATTAGTCTAGAATGCATGATTGTGAGAAAAACTGACCGAATGTGTCAAAATTGCTCATCATATTTGCAAGCTGTACCTGTATTTGTCATTCAAGCTGTCCGTATTTCCACCCCGGTTCAAATAATTCTCCCCTTTCGCAGATGAAGTGGATACTTTCCTCTTGCCAGCTTTATGATAGACCCTGCATTGGTGACCTTGTCATCATGGTCAGTGATTGGACCTCAATGTTGAATCATCTGTTCATTTTACCTTCCAACGCTGTAATTTTAAAGGTATCCGAGATGAATGGGTAAAATCTGGTTAACTATTTTCTATCATAAAAGTTCTGTCAAGTACTCAGTTTGGATCCTATTAAAAAGTCCAGGGTTAAATGTCAGTATTGGTAATACTTCACCGCTCTAGTGACCTAGTGGTCGGAGTGTCCGCCACGGATGTGGGAGGTCGTGGGTTAGATCACCGGCCAAGTAATACAAAAGACTTATAAAAGGCGTGCTAACAGCTGCCTCGTTTATCAGTATTAGGAGGTTAGTGCTAGGACTGGTCGGCCTGGTGTTAGCATACTGGTTGGGACATCATGCTACATATATGCGGCGTGATACCCCAGTGCTAGACCTTATAGACTGTCACAGTGCATCGTGGTGATATGACTGAGAAACTGTTAAAGCTATGCTAAATATCAAAGTCAGACACGCACTCATAGCTTTCCAGAGATGCCAAGACCCTAAGTCCAATATTTTCTCCTAAAGTTAATAGTTGGATGCTCAGAACTAAGAAAAGAACATGATTCCAGTCTGATTTCTTAGTCATTTTGAGCATATGTAACATCTTTTTTCCCAAGAACCACATGTGGTTTAGGATGCACCATTGGCTTTCGCCTTATTTGTTGTTGTTGTTGAGCATTTTATCAGCCATTCCTGGTTTATATATTGTCTTTTTCTCCGCAACGTTTGCATTGTCCTAACTATTTTGTGCTTTCTTCAGATTTTCAATACTTTTGGTTCCTTCATGTGAAAGGCTTTACTTTTATTTCCATTTTAGTATCAGTCTTAGAGTATGCATCATCAACCCTTTTCTAGCTTCCAGTGTTTTGTTTTGTATTTTCCTTTTCAGTGACATACTATGTCACAGTGTGGATAGGTGTGGTGAGATAAGAAAATGCTTGTTTTACTATTGCTTCTCATGTTTATCATAAATTGGTTGTACAATCATGTGCCTAATTTGTAACCTTTGGTCAGATGGACTGTGGAACTTTGCAGAAAGTCCCAACACTTAACCCTCTTTCTTGTTAATGATTCAGAATGAACTCCTTTTCCCATTAGGGATCGGGACCACATCGTGTTTTAATTGAAGTCAGCTCCTTCAATCGCTGAGAACTAGAAGTGATTTATTTTGTTTGAAGGTTGCTCAAAGACCTAGGATCACTGATGCTTGCTGTAGTGAACGATATGTCCCTTTCCATTGCCAAGGCCTGAGGTAGATTTGCACCTTCCCAGGAACGATGAACAGCACCTGCAAGGTAGTTATAGTACCAGTGACTGATTGTGAACAGGGAAGAATAGTGATTTTGCTTGGATAAACCTCCAAACTGTTTGTTGACTGGTGACATGAATCTCTAATCACTTGTCATAACAAGGTAACCATACACTGAATTTTGATTGTCAGTCATGGGACTGTGATCAGATCGATACCGCTCTCGACTGTGATACCGTGGGGATAGGGAGTTGGACTTCGTTTGCCTTTCTCAGAAAAGGGTAGATTGGTATCCCATCTTCTCTATGGTTCCACTTAATCTCTACTAGATTTGGAGCTCTCCACTGCCAGGTTAAGTTGTATTGCCCTTTCTGCCATGACATCACGAATGTTCTTGCCTTCTTTTTTCAAGGTATGGTTGATGTGATAGGCAGCGGTCTTGATTTATCATCTCTGATTTCATCAAGATCTGTGGTTTCCAACTTGTTTTGGCTGCAACCCTGAACAAACTCTTTTCTGAGCCTTTTGACCCCATTTCCACATTTACCATGTGTCCCTCTAGAATTCTTCAATAACAAAATTTGGGTCATGACATGATAATTGGGAACCACTGATCTAGATAAAAGCTAGACATGCAGTACTCAATGATTCAACATAATCTCATTGGATACCTAACAGGAATTGTATTAGCTGCACCCCTATTGAACAGTCATGGGGCAATGAAAACATGTATATAATTCCTCTGTGCTCTCTCACTTTCTCTATAAAGCGATATTGGGATATACAGTCCTGTATTACCATGGGCATGGGTCCAGGGTAATGATGCCTTTCTCCATTCTAGTGAACTCTAATGAGTTCTTCCCTAAACTTTAGGGTGACCAAGTGGACTAAGACAAGAACCTTAACATATCAGTGGCATATTGCTTTGTCCATGTGGGTGTGAGTCTATTCTTCGTCAACATGTGTATGTGAGGATGCTTTCTTGTAGATTCTTATAGGTCAGAGGTTCTTAGCCTCCACCAAATGTACCAGGAGCCATGAACAACCTAACACATGCAGACAAATGACGTTAAGCCCACATTAATTTAAACTAATCCATTCCTTTAGAGTCCAGTGCTCCCTTCCATATTTATCAGGTGTTGGAAGAAGTGGATACCTGGAAAATTGAAAAGGCAGCCTTCAGGGCCTGAGAACACTAGGGTTATCTCAGGTCTGGGGAAGCTTTCTGAGGTCTTGTCATGCTTGGATCTTCTGCTGCTCCCATACTTGGCAATAATTTGGGAGCTGGTAGGAAATATTTACCTAATTTTTAGAGTCTGCCATGGAGCAAAAGATGATGCAACCCTCCCCCTCCATCTCCTTTCTATGCTCTGGTACTTTTTCACCTCTAGCTATTGTGTGCATTCATCAGCTTGACTGCCCCCCTCCCCATTTACTTCGCTGCCTTCTTCAGGCTCTTGATGGAGGAATTATTGTAACTAATGGTGCTTAAAACACTATTTGGAAGCTATGCCTAAAATGTCCAGATATGCACTGTGTATGTCAACGATGGAACATTGCCTCTGCAGATATACAGACTTGGACAAGTCCAGGATCTTCTTGGATCACATCAAGGACCAGTTGAGTGCTATACCCACTGAGACAGAGATTCACTTTGTTGATCTTCTACCAAATCCATTGTAAAATGACTTGGGAAACCAGCAACAGCAGTAACTAGCTGCATCTCTAGGCCCGTTAAAACTGTACAGCCACCCTCATGCAACCTCCTTCCACGTTCTTTGAGCAGGGTCAGCCTATACAGACTCACAAAAGAACTGTTAAAAATTCCCTCTGCTTGTCTTCATTCAGAGAAAACAGTTTTATAGGCCATGGAATGAAGTCTTCAGATTCATCTCCATCCCGTAAGGATGGATGTATTCAGCCTCTGGACTTTCACCCTCTTCTGAATATCCACAGGATATACATGGCAGCCAGTATAAATGGTGGAGGAAGAACTCGGGAAAACCCCAGTAAGAACCACCAACCCATGAGAAGCTACTGGCAAGCTTTCTCACATACCCACATTAGCACAATCAGAGGCTCGAACCTATGAAGACAGAGGTGAGATGGCAGTGATCAGTAACGGTGAGTGTTTTTGACCATTGGCTACATGGGACCCCCGGCCCTGGTTTGGAAGGTCCTGTTAGGTATCATGGGTGATACATTGATCCATGCTACTGTTATATCAAGTGTTTAGGCTCAAATAAACAGTAACACAAGGAAGAGTGAAAACTACAAGCTTTAAAAATATAATAATATATTTCCCTGGAAAAGTTCTGTAAAAATGAAGAAAAAATAATATGAACTTACTGTTTGATAGAATTAATTCCAAAACAATCCAAGAATAATGCAAGAATACAATTGTAGTAATCCTAATAACATGTTCTACTGATTTCAAGTTCGAATCGCGACGCGAAGAATCAAAGATGGAAGACGATGACATATGGAGAAATCTGAAGTGTTTTAATTCTACAGTTCCTCGTAAAAGCAAGAATTATCACTCCGGTTTTTGATAACTGAATAAATTTTTATAAAAACAATCCTTGTTCAATTACTTTACATGAGTACATGTATTTTCCAGAAAAAATAACAGGATTTACCCTTTTGAATTCAAGTAATTTGAAATAACTTCAAACAGCACAACATACAACTTCCAGTTTAACAGCCCAGCTTCTACTGAGAATAAGTTTCCAAAATGGAGGTTCAATCTTATCTTAAAACGTGAACAAGGGATCACGTGATCATCTTCTGGAAGCTTATAGAAAGCATGTACTTGTTACAGGTCTTGTACTCCCAGTGTGACCATGACGAAAGCCAATACTTTTACTCTCAGAAATACAAATTAAAAAATTAGTTTACATCTTAAATCCGAAGTACAATCATGACCTTGACAACAACCAATTATTTTAAAATAAAGATATAACTTATTTGCATGATTGCCACAAATTTTGAAACAAGGTTAGGATTTAGATCAACACCTGGTGTTTATAAACTATCTGTCAAGGTCAAGCTATTTTTGAAAAAAAAAAGTTTCATATCTAGTGAATAAATTTACATTACAATATCGTGGAATGAAAAATAAAATAAAAATTAAAATTGACAAACAAATAAATAAAAATAAATTTATGTTAAATCAGATATAATTAAATCAAACATTTACGGAGGGTAATCGGCCTCATTTCTGGAAACATTTTTCACTATCCTTTCCACCAAATTAATGCAAAGTTAACATATTTGTCTTTAAATCCAGTTGGCAGAAACATAAAAAACTTGAGTGTTAGGCCGCAACCGTTTCTGACAATTATTTGCTAAAGATGCATGTACCTTATGACATTGTGATCTTCTTCAATATCAAATTCAACAGAATGATGAATGCATTGATCCAGGAATTGACTGATAATTGTATGATGATGTCTTTTTGATCTGCTGTATATCAAAGGATATGTATACTATTTTGAATGTCAAATGAATATGGGCATAAACAATGTTCAGAAATTTGCAGAAGAAAACAAGCCCATAGTTTTGAAGTTAGAAACTAGCTACATTCATTTAAGCAGTAACATCATATTCATGATGACCCAAAGCATTATATATATATTATTCCTGTACAGGAGGAGTATACATTTTTGGGGTTATTTTCATATGCAATTGTCTTCCACATAGTACATTTTCAGGACAAATTCCACAAAGCCCTGGATTTGATACATGTCATGGAAAATTCTGATTGGAGAGTAGCGTGGAATGTCTTGCTCCTGTTATGCTGGTCATTAGTAAGAAGTAACTTGGTCATGGTATGATTATGTAACACGCAGCTTGCAAATCTTGCTTACATATACTTGATTCAGTACACAGTCAGGGACTTGTACTCTGGCTGGTTGTAGTTAAAAAATCTAAAAGCTAACATATCAAGGCAAATGAACTATCCCTCAAATGAATGAGATTCGCTCTATAAAAAAGTTGTGTTAAAAATACTGCAAAATTCTGTATTCCCAAATCACCACCATAGTTATCAATATCTCCAAAAATACCATGTGCCCTTTGTGAATCCATAATGTCTTTAATGAATCCACCACTGTTTCTGAGTAAATTCAATGAAATCCGAGTATCTTATCATAGCAACATATAAAGAGAGCTCAAAAGGTAAAGCTGGATAAATTGTACTGCAGAAATGACAGCAGCATTCAAATCTAAAAAAACAACAAATTACATCAACTTTTCGGATTCCCTTTCTTCTTTGAAAATTACGGGATCTTAAAATTTACATCCTTTTAATATCCCAGATATTATGTAAGTATGATGTTCTTGTACAGTTTAGGAAATGTATAGTCTGTACTGTTCTCTGCCTTATTACCTTGGGATAAGGTAATACAAGTTCAGATAAAACAACACTACTAATGTGGCCCATCTATCACCCATTTCTGAAAGAAACATTCCACATAATGAATTAAAACATTGTATACACCTATCACTTGTCATACTTTGAAAATATGTGGAAGGAAAACTTGACAAACCCACTATAGGTGAGTGGCATTCTGCATATAAAAGAGTGGATCCCACATATCAATCAAAACAGATAAGATGGTATTGTTCTGATCTGCATAATGATCACATATGGAGCACACACACTAGACTCGTGTATACATCATGAATTGCGAGCCTCAGACAATGTGTGTAAGCTGCTAGTATCCATCTTGGTTTAACCCTCACTTTAGAAAAGTCCAATCTCATCACTTCTCTGGACTTAGTATATATAGAGATGAATTTCTTCATCCGTCAAATGAGGGTTCATGGTAAACCCGATAGGATCCAACATATTCTGGCTCTCATAATGGGTTTTATCATCATATCTTTGTTGTCAGCAGCAATGTTTACCTCGCTTTCTTGGGAGCTCTGAACATGGTGGTATAATTGGTGCCCAGGACACTTTACTCACACCATATACAGTTCATGCTTTAGCACACTGGAGGCTGCATAAGGACCCAGTGTCAGCTTGGATCCACTCTGGTGACTGATTTTTGCCACTACCTGTGTTGATGTCATGATCGGAACCAATTTCTTATTGGAGTCGTGATTCACACTTTTGAATCCCACTCCTTTCAAGATACTGTCACATTACAGTTGGATTCTGTATTCTCAGGACGAGGCAGACCTTCAGATAAACAACCTTTGATAATTCTGATAATGCTTAATTTATGATCACTAATACGATTGCCTTGATTTAATCCATATTTGCAGTGGTTCTGTATAAGGATTGATACATCTGTCCATATAAATTCACTTTATTCTTCACTTTCCAGGATATAGAATCATGGCTGTTAAAGTGATATTAATATTTTTCAAAGTAATGCTATGATTCTATGCATTTAAAAAAGGTAATAGAAAAGAGAGAAGACAAGTTTTGTGAAATGTAACCAAAAACAATTCCAGGAATGAAAAAAAGTTAGAAAAAAGACCTTACGGTTTTACAAATTAAATCCAAAAATAATCGAAGAATTAAAAAACGTCCTGTCAATGAAAATGTTCAAAGTGAATCACAGTTCAAATTCCAATGAAAATCCAAGATGGAAGGTGATCCCGTCTGTAATAGTCAGCGATGTACTTATGTTACAACAATCTCTTATTGAATCACATAAAATATTATTCTGGTTTTTGAATTCCATATAAAGTCAGTAAATGTCTGTCCAAGAATTATCAGAGCACGTTTTTATTTACAAGGAAAATAATCACTTGAAATTCAAAAATTTGAAGAAAGTAAAAATTCAATCCAAACTGGACACAACATAAAACAATTTGACGTATCAAGTGTTGAAAAGCCCAACCTCTAGAATTCTTATCATAACATCAGTTTAAGAGTAACTAAAGCTAAAAACAGATTCCCGATGGGGATAAAGAGTTCATTATTCTGGAAAAAATAGAAATTTGCTTATCAATTAACACACACTTGTTGTCATCTAGTTCAGGTATGTGCTTGACTCATATTAATTGTTCTTACTGAGATAGATCCACGAAAAAATATTTAAAAAAAGTTGTTTATTAACAGCTGTCACTGACTTTGACACAAGGTCAGCAACTAGATACAATGTTTTTATTATTAGTTTTTTACATTGAAAATAAAAATAAAACAAAATCACTAAGGTCATATAGAACTGAACTCTATTATTGACAATATCAAATCCAGTAAATAATAGTACATTAAAATAGCATGTAACGGAATTAAAAAAGTTAAAACTAACATACAAATAATTAAATTACACATACATAACAATAATTATGAATAGTCATCAGTAATGGTTCAAAACTAACAGGTAAGTTAAATCAGGTTGTAAACATGTGGTTGTTGCAATCATTCTCCAGTCATTACATTCCTCACTGCTTTATAATATATGCACGAAACTGTTTACTTAAATATATCTGATGCCAAATATTGCCAACGATCAAAGGGTTCTCCCTCTTCTTGTTCAGTGGAAATGTTTTCACAATTTATCCTGCATCGTCAAGTTTTAGTTACTACATGAAATGCCGAGTGTTTACAAAGATAGTCAGCTTGTCATGTGACTAACTGGTTTTAGTCTCGTACCTGTTCAATTGCATGTTGTAACTTACGAGAAAGAAGCTACTAAAACTAATATACAGTTTTAATTTGCTTGGATAATTGTCAGTGGTAATAATAACTAGTAATTACAATTCATGAGATGTCTTAATTGATTAATATAATCAAGATGTTGGAAGACTTTGAATGACTTAGTTAAGCCTTAATCTTTTAAGAATTCCAGTTGTACCTCTCTCTATGGATTAACATTAGAGAATGTACTGGCATGTTAGAACAAATGTATATGTACTAAATTTATAAATTAACCATATTCATGAAGTTTCTGTCAGTTATCTGGCTCATATCATTGAATATTGGATGACTTTGAATGACTATTAATTAAGTCTTAATCTTTAGTAAGAATTACAGTAATACCTCTTTGTATGGATTTACAATTAGGTAATTTACATTCATGTTGTAACAAATGATCATGTGTTGAAATATTAACCAATATTCATGAGATTTATGGCCATGTATTTATAAATCAACAAACATTCATGAGTTTTATGTCCAGGCATTTAGAAATCAACCAACATTATGAGATTTCTATCAGGCAATTGCTAATACCGAAATGGTGGGGGAGTTTGAATGACTTATTTATTATGCTTTTATCTATTTTTAAATTTTTATTAAATGTGGTAAAATAGGTCAAATTAGCTTGACATAAAGTTTACGAGTCATTACATAAGTTGTATTTTTACAATACAACATCAGCCTGCTTATGGAAATTGTCAACTATTGAGTTATGTATGGCAGTTAAGAGATACCAAACTTGGGCCTCTTGTCATTACAGTTATAAAGTTAATATTTTCTGTGTTTTATGATCATTATCTGAATGTACATACAGTATGAAGAAATCACTTTCCTCCATCATTTGTCTTCATTGGCATTGGTTTTTTAATCCTCTGAAGATTAGATGTACGAAAGTATTTAATGTCGTTCTTTTCCATGATTTAGATAGAATATTGCTTTATCCAGTTTGCAGATGGATGTAGTGTATGACAAAATTATGTGATTGCATGATAACCACTCTCAAATGTTTTTGTGGCTGGACGTGAATGTTAGGGCATTTTATTTGAGTACTGAATCTTATGTACATTAGGTTGTGAAGTCAGATGCCAGAGAATTGGGGTATATTTTATTTGGCCAAATTCCATACCATTATACTATCTCCTTTTTATTTTCAGAACATGCCACCAATCGTTGAAGGTCAGACTGGCATGCCTGGTTTTCCAGGTGGTAGCAACCCTGGTCCAAGAAGCACTATCCAGTATGATGTGCAGGCTCAAAGGGTAAGTTGGTCTTCAATTTTATCTTGAGAATAATATATGGATGGGTCACGGGATGCTGTCCATGTCCATACTCAAGTACGTTTATTTATCTCCTTAGATGGGTCAATTGGGATGCCGTAAATGTTCATACATAAGTAAGCTAATTCATCTCATTGGATGGGTCACGGGATGCTGTCCTGTCCATATATAAGTAAACCTATTCATGTGTATGGATGAGTCATGGGATGTTGTCCATGTTCATGCATAAGTAATCTTATTCATCTGTATGGACGGGTCACGGGATGCTGTCCATATCCATATATAAGTAAGCTTTTTCATCTGTATGGATGGGTCATGGGATGCTGTCTCTGTCATTACATAAGTAACCGTATTCATCTCTATGGATGAGTCTTGGGATGCCGTCATTGTCCATGCAAAAGTAAGCTTATTGATCTCTATGGATAAGTTTTGGCATGCTGTCCATGTCCGTATATAAGTAAGCTTATTAATCGCTACAGATGGGTCACGGGATGCTGTCCATGTCCATACATAAGTAAGCTTATTCATCTATATGAATAAGTCTTGGGATGCTGACCATGTCCATACATAAGTAAGCTTATTGATCTGTATGGATGAGTCTTGGGATGCTGTCCATGTCCATACATATATAAGCTTATTCATCTCTATGGATGGGTTATGGCATGCCGTCCATGTCCGTATATAAGTAAGCTTATTAATCTCTATGGATGGGTCAGTAAGCTGATTCATCTGTGTTGTACAGGTTTTTTTCTCATGCCAGGTCATTCTTACTCTTCATAAAGCCCTTATCTCCAACAACCGATTTTTTGTGAATAGATGTCATTAAAGGGATTATCTTTCCATAGAAGATTATTGCCTCTGCAATGGACAATTTGGTGTTGTCAGTTTTTTTCTTTATTCTTATGGCATGCTAGTATAATTCATCTTAGTTGCTGACAGCTTGATATTGTCAGTTTTCTTTATTTTAATGGCATGCTAATGTCATTTTTCAGAGTTGCCGACAGCTTGGTTTTTCAGTTTTCTTTAATCCAAAAGGCATGCTAGATATTGTCATTGATTCCAGTTTCTGACAACTTGATATTGGAAGTTTTCTTTATTTTAATAGCATGATTAAGTGTCATTTGTCAGAGTTGCTGACATCTTGATATTTTCACTTTTATTTATGATAAAGGGCATGCTAACTCTTGTCACTCATCCAAGAAACTAGAACTAACTCAAGATACCAATGCATTCAATCAGACCCTGTTAGAATGGTCATGCTTCGTACAGTATTATAGTTTTTGATTGTTTTTGGTGGTAGTAAATTGATAATTTAAGTACTTGTTGATGGTAGTATTTGATAATTTAAGTTGTTGTTGGTGGTAATATATTTTGTAAATTGATAATTTAAGTGGTTGTTGGTGGTAGTAAATTGAAAATTTAAGTAGTTGATGTTGGTAGTAAATTGATAATTTAATTAATTCTTGGGTTTTGATGTGTAATCATATCAGTATATGTTTTATTTGTTTTTTAGTTTTAGTCTAACGTTGTAAAGCGCTTAGAACCTCTAAAGATTAGGCGCTACACAAAGTCCTCATTATTATTATTACTATTGTTATTATTATTATTAGTAGTAGTATTAGTATTAATATTAGTATTAGTATTATTAGTAGTAGTAGTATTAGTATTATTATTATCAGTGGTAGTAAATTTATAATTTAAGTAGTTATTGGTGGTAGTACATTTAGTAAATTGATAATTTAAGTGGTTTATGTAGTAGTAAATTGAAAATTAAAGTGGTTGTTGGTGGTAGTAAATTGATAATTTAAGTAGTTGTTGGCTTTTGTTGTAATCATATCATTATATTTTTTTAGGTTTTGTCTAATGTTGTAAAGCGCTCAGAGTTGCTAAAGATTAGGCACTATACAAAGTCCTCATCATTATTATTAGCATTATTATTAGTATTATTTTTATTGGTGGTAGTAAATTGATAACTTAAGTAGTTTATTTTTGCAAGATAAAGTTGAATATTAAAGATGAAATCTTACTTCTTCCTTTTAGTAGCATTATATTTGCAAAGGAGCATAATGTTTTACTGAAGCACACGGATACTGCATTTTGCCTTACAATTAATTAACTTGTCTACGGATTGTGAAGCATGCATACAAGAAGAAGAAATAAAAATCCTAATGAAATACAAGTCCTAATGAAATACAAAATCTTCTCTGTAGTCACAGTAATTGACTATTATTATCAGCAGTAGAAACATTTCTACCTTGTGTATGCAACTTAAAATAGAATTGTCCATTTTCTTTAAAAGTAGGAGAGCAACTTGTGTCTTGGCAAAGAAAAGACAGAAAGGAAAAGATGAATATTATTACTTGGTGGAGGCTGTTTTAGAGGATTTTACTCTTACAACTATTTCCTGGTTAGGTTTCATTTGGCTTTGTCCATTGTTTTACAATACAACACTATAAGGCTGTTACTTATAGATAAGATAATTAAAGTAAAGTACATTTGCCAAGACAAATCATGGTTGGTAACCCTGAGATCTTTTACAGAGAGCAGTATAGCTCCTATCAACCTTTTTGACTTGATTACATAAGAAATAGGTTTTCCAAACTTTACAAGTCAACTTATACTCTTGCAGATTTCAAAATTGCAATTCCCGGGTTCTTACTCCACCATTAATACTGGCCGCCATGAATAACCTATGGTGTGCTGAAAAATGGCGTTAAACCCTACAACAACAACAACAACAACAACTGACTGCTTTTAGCAGTGTAGGAACTTGAGATACCAATAAGTTTGATCAAAACCTGTTGCAAAGATAATATTTGTAGCTCTGGTCCAAGACACCATGTCTAATTTGATGTGCAAGAATACAAGGTAAGTTGGTCGTCACATGTATTTCCACAATTTAATTACATTCTTGATGGTTGTAAGCAACAATATAGAATAACACCATGCTTGATTCATGAAAGGAGGACTTTTGCTTTATTGGTAACTGACTGCTTTCAGAAGTGTGTGCTCTATGTGAACCACTTCAACACAGTTGATTATATATAATTGAAGGGACTATCTTTATAGATATGTGTATTTTCTTTGAAGCTGATGACTTGGTATTGTCAGTTTTCATTATTCCAAATAGCATGCTAATTATTGCCATTCATTTAAAGCTACAGCTAGGTCAATATACTACAAATCGTAGTCTTGTAGAAAGTAATGTTATGTCAATATATTACAAATCATAGTCTTGTAGTTAGATGATATTTTGTTCAAATGGTTTCTGACAGGTTTTGATATTTGTCACTTGATAATTTGACATTCGTGTAGTTTGTTGCTGGAAGATAAAACTTCACATTTAAGAGGAAATCTCTAACTGCCACTTTAGCAATACTACTCCATTCTCAAAATGACAAAAGGTAACGTAACACCAAATACTGTTCACTAGCTACTGCCTTCTTTTAAAAAAGGCAGACATAGTAAATGAAATCACAGACAGAAATTGTTCCATTCAAAAGCTGGACAAATCATGCAAGCAATTGAGGTAAGCATAAAAGAAGACGAAATTAAAATGTGAATGAAATTGAGAAATTTCTTTAATATCCAATGTGTTAACACTGATTAATGATTGTTTATTTTATCAATAGGATTCCTTCCTTATGTATGTAATTGATATTGGAATCAATATACTGTCAGTTTACTCATCACTATATAACCTACTTGTATTCAGGTGCTACCATGGTATGTCCTTATCCAAGGCCATTTAATCCAACTGCTTCATCAATAAATAACCTACTTGTGTTGATGAGCTTCCAATGTGTGTCATTAGTCAAGGATATTTACTCCAATTGCCTCATCACTAAATAACGTACTTGTGTTAATTTGCGGCCAATGAGTGTCATTAGGCAAGGCCAATTACTCCAACTGCTTCATCAATAAATAACCTACTTGTGTTGATGTGCTGTGAAACAATAAATTAAAACCAATCCAGACAAATATTACAGGTGTCAAATCCTTGATAGTTATTGCAGTAAGAATCTTAAGATTTTTTTTCTGTCTTTCCTTAGCAAAAAAAGCAAAGAAGGTAAATTAGTGATAAGGCAAGTGGAGTAAATGACCTTGCATAAGGACAAATGTAGGTTATTTAGTGATAAGGCAAGTCGAGTAAATGACATTGCAAAAGGACACAATATGGTAGCACATCAGCACATGTAGGTTATTTAGTGACAAGGCAGGTGGAGTAAATAGCCTTGCTTAAGCACACACCTTGGTAACACATCAACACGTGTAGGTTATTTAGTGACAAGGCAAGTGGAGTAAATAGCCTTATGCACTATGGAAGCTGACTAGGAGTGATCCTATCAACAGTGCTACCTATGCTCGTGTCAACTGTCATAGGTCGATTACACAATAAACACATGAGCATTCAAATCATGCAAGTTCACAAATCATCTTGGAAACGTTTACAGTAATGATACTACTAATAATAATCGCAGCAACGCAGTGACATAAATTCACGATATAAATCACCCTTTTGGTACCTTTTAAAGCGTCCATCTTGAAGGATAATCATTATGCCATTTAATGATGCAGTGGGGCCGGGACACTTGGCTATGTTGCCTCATGAGACAATATTTTGACTGCCTTGATTAAATCCAAACATAGGTGTGCTTCTGTGTGAAGCTATTGAAATTTAGGCCCAAATGAGTTTCGTTTTCTTCTTTTTTGTTGTTGAGTATAGAACTAATGTGATAAAACTGACATTAATGTCATTTTGAATTATTATGAATCTTTGTTTTAAACTAACTTTTATATAAAATCAGGATAGGTACATGTGTATACATGTAACTATCATTGTTAAGAACATTCCCACTGCTTCTGAATATATAATGTATGATGTTCATTTAAATATGACATCAAATTTCTCAAGAATGATCAAAGGATGCTCCCTATTTTAGTAAAATTGTTTTCAAATGTCCTTCTAAACAAAGAATATGTGACATCTGGCACCTTTTTTGCAGAAATTTATTCCTGCATAGGCAATTGTGCTTACTACACTTAAATGTTTACAAAGGTAGTAAGCTTGCCATGTAATTGACAGATTTCCATTTGGTACCCTTTCAAGTAAATTTTCTAATCTATGAATGAGAACTAAGGTAGTAAAGTTAGCATACTATTTTATTTTAAGGCATCCGAACATCAGGGGAAGTTTAGCTGAACAACTCTGTGCTTGTCAGCCGTTTACTTTTGTCATCTTGGTAATTATCCGTTGTAATAATACCAGTAATTATCAAAGAAACAGAACAGCAACGAGCACACAACTGTAACAATAATTAGATTATAATTACTACCTCATTGTTTTGGATTAAAGGTGGATACTTTATTGGTTTGCTGGAATAAATATCCATTTGTAAAATGTATAAATCAACAACATACATGAGATTTCTATCAACTAATTGGTTCAACCTGATTTAAATAGGATCTCCAGAGTCAGACGTGAAGATTTGGCAGTGATCCCATATTTTTTGTGCTCTGATAACCAATGTCATTAGCAGAATTGCTAATTTTATCAGTCAATCAGACAAAGTCTTATATTTTCATGTTTAGAAGACTGAGCTGTATTGGCTAAAGAGCATCAATGTTTGTTAAACTATTTGATTCACTTTCAGATTTCTGAAAGATGCAATTTCATTGCTTATTTCTAAAAATCACCAGAATATGGCCTGTATGTTGTTGCTGTCAGATCTTCAGGTACAACAGAAGAGATCTGATTTTAATCAGATTTCTAATTGGTTATATCATCCATATGTTAAATGATGTTGGATGAGTATTAATTATATATTTACATATTATACAAATTGTTATCGGATATATGGCAAAATAGGTGAAATCCGCATGACATAAACATTGTGAGTTATGTTACACAGGCTGTGTTCTTACAATACAACATAATCATGTGTATGGAAATGGTCAATTGCTGCGTTATAACTACAAGGTGAGAGATATCAAACATGGACCTCTTGATGTCTGATTCATTTTGCAGTTGAATGCAGCGTCTGACATATTTTGTCTCACAATTCATTAGGGATTGCTGTGAAACTTAGTATATTTTATGGTCATTGTCTGAATGTGCATATTTCAAGAAATCACCTTGCTCCATTTATATTTTTTGGGTGTGACTTTCTTTTAATCGTGTTATATATAAGAAGGAGTATTTTTGAACGCTACAAGTCTCATGAATTTAATGGTTTGCAAGGAAACTTTGAGGTTTTGTCATATCCGATGTTGTGGCATTGTTATAATTTTGCAAATCCAACTTATCTTTGAAATGTTTAATGGATTGCTTTGAAGGCGGATATGCTATCAGTTGTACCAATCTCCATGTTAGGGTATTTAGTAGGGTGACAGAGAGAAGGGTATATTTTATATGAACTGTTGCTTCCCATGTCACTAACTCTTTTATATTTGCAGAAACAGCTGAGTGTTTTTGGCAAATGTGTACGTCACATTCTCAGGATTGTTTCTCCTGGTGGTAAGAACCCTGGTCCAAGAAAACCCATCAAGTACGATGTGCAGGCTCAACAAGTAAGTTGATGGTTACTTTAATGCATCAGTAGATCACTACAATCATGTTCAATGTTTCACATACCCTTTCTTAGGATGTTGCCATGGCTATCCTTTCATTCCCTGTGCTACTTTTAGCAAATAGTTCTGACAGATTTTGATATTTGTTAGTTAGTAATTTAATGATGACATTCGTATAATTTGTTGCTGGAATTTAAAGCCGAAAATTAAAGAGGAGATCTCTGTCATTTCAGTACAAAGAAAGAAAAAAGAAAATACAAAGAAAGAAAAAGATGAAACTTTTATTGAGAAAATTTCTGTCAAGGATTTGACATGTGAAATATACTTCTAGCATGTTTTTTTCCTGTTATGCAGGATATCAACACAGTTAGGTTAGAGTTGAGTCAGTTGGAGTACATGTCATTGCCTAAGGATACACCATGATTGTTGTTGTTGTTTTGGAGTTTAATGCCATTTATCGGTGCAAGATCAGCCTCTATATGGCAGAAAGAATAACTGGTGCAGGATGAACCTATGAAAATCGTGATAAGACCAATTGACTGATGGGAAGCTACTTGCAGTTTAGTTTTCTCGCATATCCTCATTGGCCAAGCCCCAGACTTGGATCCACACATGCAGAGGCGAGAGGGTTGTAACTAGTAAACGTGAGGGCTTTAAACCACTCAGCCATCTGGGGCTTTCACACCATGGTAACTGATCTTGACTGATCTCATCAACAGTGCCACCTCAGCTCTTGTCAGCTTCTTTTGGTGGATTATACAAGCAACGTGGCATGTATCATATTTTCAACTCCTCAATGTAGTACTGTTTGTATCTTTTTGCAGGGGAATGAGAAAAACAAAAATAATAAAGCGTGTACTGGAAAAAATTATTAAGGAATTCACACCTGTAAAAAAATGTCTGGTTTGGTTTGTTATTTTACAGTGCATTAACAAAATTGTTTTATTTAATACTATGGCAATTGGAGTAAATGGCTTTACTGAAGGACAGACCGTGGTTATTTCAGCTTATGTCAATGTTTATGGGTGGATTACACAAGAAACATATTTTTCAAGTTCACATGTAAATTTTCAAATTTTAAAGCAATCATAATAATAATAACATTCAGAACAATAAGAACAACAGCATCAACAAAAAAATTGTAATATAAATCACACTTTTGATACATGTTTGTAATTTCCATTTTGGGATATACTTAATATCCCTTTTAAATGATGTGGTGGTGTGGGGGACACTCACATTGAATAATATCTCCAGTTTATCCAAACCTTGGTTTGCTTCCATGTATAAGAATTGAAACATAGGCCCATATGAGATGATTTTATTCTTTTCTGGTGTTAGATATATAATTAATTTGATATAATTTATATTAATGTCATTTCAAATTATTATCAATAATCATCTATCCTGGTACACAACCAACTAGTAAATAAAATGTTGTCCATTAATTCAATTTTACCCACAGATGTGGACTGTATAAATGATGACGTCCATTTAAGTCTGTCTGAAATGAAATTTCTTAGCCATGGTCAAATAACTCTCCTTATTCTAGTTAATTCAATTATTTTCACTTTTCCTTCTAAAGACAGAATATCAGAGATGTTGCACCTTTTTTAGAATTTTATTCTTGCATTGTCGATTGTTGCTAGTACATCAAAAATAATTAATGTTTACACAAGGTAGTTAGCTTGTCACGTGAGTGGCTGATTTCATGCTGGTACTCTTTCAATTACATTTCATCATCTGTAAGGAAAGATGTAAGAAGGTTAACGTACCATTTTATTGTATTGCATCCAAATGTCACGTTGACTTGAGCTGAACAATACTGTGCTTATCAACAGTTGGCTTTTGTCATCCTGATAATTATCATTGTTAATAATAACCAGTAATTATCAAAGTAACAAAATCTCACATATAGTAAACACACACCAATAATGGTATTGGGACTACTTCCTCATTGGTTGGATTATGATTCGGGTTGTATTGATTTGTTGGAAGAAATGTGCAATATAGAAATCAAAATGAATTAGAGATATATATCTGGTAATTAGTTCATATCATCAAGACATTTAATTCAACCTTTATCTTAAGCATAAAAGAACTTTTATCACAAATGATAGTGCAATATGCCATGTCAGCATGACATAAAGGTTGTGAATTTTTTACATTAGTTGTATTCTTACAATACAACATAAGCAAATGGTCAAATGTTTAGTCATATATGCCAGATGAGAGATGTCACACTTTGGTCTGGTGTTGCCACAGTAATTGTCCGCTTCATCTTGAAGCTGAATGCAGTATCGGACATAATATCTAGGATCTCAATGCATCATGGACCATTTTGAAACTTAGTCTTATCGCCTTTATCTGAATACATGTATGATGTTGAGATTTAGGGGGGTAATGCCATTTCTTAGCATATGATAGGCTATAGTCATTATAACTGATTGAGAAGAAATCCAGGTAAAATCAAGAACCACAGAAAGTGACTGGCAAGCTTTCTCAAATACCCAGATTGGCATAGAGGTGAGATGACGGTGACCCCAATATCAGAAATATTCATGTACCAAAAAGTCTCTTTGTTCCATTGATTTACATTGGTGTCGTTGCTCTTTTCATCCTGTCATGTATGAGAGGGTACTGTACACACTACATGTCTCATAATTTTAAAAGGATTGCCATGAAACATTGTAGATCATCTGTTGGTCATCATCTATAGCTGACACTTATATTGCATGTTTAGTTATTATTATAATAGTGTGAAAACCACTCCAGTAAAATGTGCTCGTCCAAATGACATTTTTTTAAAGAAACAACCTCCCCATTTGCTCCGCTTTGGGAATTAAACCTATGTATTGTGATGTGCTTTGGTACTGTGTGTATATGTGACTGTCAGCATTGTGTGTATATGTAACTATCTGCAATTGTATTGTTTAAAAATGAATGTGTGTGCAGATTATATGCAGTAGCAATGTAATTATTCTCAACAATAACATATGCAAATATGCATATAAACAATATCTTTAAGAAATGAATAATTTAAACTATCATTGTATTTGATTAAGCTGGCACAGTATTGAATATCAAAGTAAAACAAACAAAACCAACACTGATTGATTACTAAAATCTAACTTACACCAGTTGAAATAAATGGAATGATGGAATTAAAATGAAAAGTTCTGATCACAAACTTCCATATGGGCCATTCAACTTCATTTCAACTCTTGCTGTTTGAAAATTAAAGTGTCATGCTTAAAATAGTAAAGAAATAATATTTTTGCAATGATATTACAAATTAGATAGCATAGCCAGCAAATTGTATAATGAGATTGAACTATACGCAAATACTTCCTCCTCCGTTATAGTTATATGAGTTGTATTTATTACAAGTTGAAATACTTATGCGCTTAATACCATCTTTGCCAATTCTTCCAAGCCTCTGGTTTATATACCTTATGAAATTACATAAGGCATTATGGTCTTTTTTGTAATTCCTACATAATTCTGCAGAAAACCACTGTATAAAATCTCACTCTCGCAAAGGGAAGTCTTTCAGGAAAATAACAATATTCAATGTAGAAAACCCGAATTTTTACAGTAACGTATCAAATATTAATTAAGTAATAATTACGTTACACAGAACACAATTTCAGTGTAATGAAATATAAAAAACAAAATCTTCTACAAAACGTATGACACTTATGCAGAAATCAAATATAGGGATGATCTGGAAGTGAATCTTAGTGAGGTCACTACTGTACATGAGGCCAAACACTGGACAAGATGTAACAGTGATAAATACAATCGCCGATCACAGGCTGAAAACAATATAAGTAGGAAAATTGTATAAAAGATAAAGACATTTATAAGAGTTAGCTTCATTAATTGCCAACAAATCCTATTGCTGATTTTACATAAAAAAACATGCTCGTCACATAATGAATTGGCCCCCGCACCCACTACCTGCGATGCCATAAACAGTATTATTGAATCTAGTTTTTATTTGTTTCTGAATCATGTGCTAAATAGCAGGCACACAGAATATACATTTATTCAAACATGTTGCCTGATCATAATATCTTAGAAGAGCTTCTACTATCTAACAAATACAGTTCTTCCATGCTGAAACATTTTAGCCAAATTCTAGAAGTTATCTGCTCACCTGGGCGGGGGGGGGGGGGGTAGAATGAGCTCTTCTTGCTACAGGTTTGGCGCCAAATGATGTGGATGCTTCAGTCAGTCACTACTCATGCTTTTGCCACGTCACACACTTCTTAAAACAGAGAGACCTCGCATTTTAATACCAGTATGACGGAAGTGGATGTTTTCTACTTTAAATCCAGTTGGAAGAGATTTTGCTTCGAAGGGAATACACTCCATCTTTAATTTCCAAATCTTCTTTCTTTCTTCGGTGAGAAAGATCTGTCATTATAATATCATGACTGCCTATTCAAACACTTTGGCATCCTTGAACAGATCATTTGTTCATCACCTTACACTGCAGTAGATGTATTTTAAAAAATCCACCTTTGGTGTGTGATATGAAAAACATGTCCACAATTGCTGAATAATATCCACTATCGTTGGATACATACCGTTAGATTTTCTGTACTAATCTTAGTGTCCAGTTCATAGTTGCATGCATGTTTTACAAATGGAAATTCACTATAGTGCACTTTGAGGGGTGATGATACCCATGCAGATTTGATTTCAGTACAGGACTGATTTTCAGGAGGACATAACTCACCACATGGTGGATCAACCATTAAGCATCATGAGCCATCATGCTCAGAGACAGATCCAGCTCCTCCTTCACCTTTACAGCTGAATAAACCTTTATTGGCAGTACTAATAGGTTGTTTATCACATGGGTTTGACACCATATCACTTGGTGGGAGTGAGATGGAGAGCAACAAAGTCTTAGTTACCATCTTGCATATCAAATCTATAGACCAGCTGTGTGGATCAAATATCCTATGATATTTACTTCTTGCCAACCTGTATCATCTAATATCCTCTTTAATGGTCAATTTGATGAAATACACAAACAAGACACCAACTATTCCCAGACCATCCCTCCAGCCTCATCAACAGTGAAGGGTTTTTCAGGGAAATTCACGCAAGATCAAAAGGAATCTCCAAAGACACAGGCCACAGAGAAGCAGTCCTACTGAATCTACATGCAGAATCCACAACCGATGCAAACTTCTGTTCCACCAAACAAAGGTAAACAGGAGGCATAAAAGTGGTGATTGTTTGTGACGGAATTTCTCTCGAGGATATGTTCCGATCTAAAACAAAATGACCTCTTCTTCTCACCATCTTTATCACAGATCCCGCTATGATGAAGGCTCCATTTCTTCCATTCCAAGTGGGACAAGATTTGTGACAATGACCTAAGGACCCTCAAGGGGTGCAGTCACATCAGCACACCTCCTTTGTTTAGCTTTCCTTAAGATACAAAGTCCCAATCAAATCACTGATTAAGAGTCACCACTCTTCAGTAGAACATCAATGACCTTCTCCAGAAAAGGGCAGGATAAATCAGCCATTAAATGCACCAGACTGTTTCTGTTTCTTTGGGCAAATTACATTCTTCACCCGGTCATTGACCTAAGCAAACTCAATTTATTTGTGCCCCATGGTTTAGGATGAAAACACCACAACAGGTTTTAAATTCCATCCAGGAGAGAGAATACACAATCAGTGGGGTATTACAAGATGTATCCTGATTCACATGTCTTCCAGGAAACTTCTGTGATTTGGCTACAAAGACGATGACTTGGATCTGGAGCAGGTTATGATATCACTTGTTGCTCTCTTTCTCAATCTTGGCTTTATTGTCAACATAGAGAAATCTGACTTAATACCATCTCAACATTTAGATCATCAATGGAATGTAGTTCAACACTCAGGTAAACAGAGTATGATTCCCTCAGGAATATATTTTGAAACTCAGCATAATGGTGGTTTCCTTGCTTATATAGGACAATCTCACAGCCCAAATATTTCTTCAACTGTTGTGTTTGCTGAATGTGCCAGCAGATCTCATAGTCCTAGGGCGCCGGTTCATGCACCCAATACAAATGATTGTGTTGTCCCATTGGAAGTGGAGATTTTGCACCTTGCACCAACTTCTCACAATCTGAACAAATACAAAGTTCCATTTAAGTACACGGGCAGCCACGCATGGCTTACACCGGGTTTACCCTAGCAAGTACAACATAAGAAATCATATTCATGGATGTGAGCACATAATCCAATGGATTATGGCCTCTCATGATCGTCATTTACAATAAAGTTCTCGAGATGAAAGCCATTTTGAATACCTTTCATTGGTGGCAAGAGGAGCTACATGGGAAGAGACTTCTTGTTCTGTCCAACAACGAGACAGTGGAACCAGGTCGTGATTGGGCTTTTCTAAAGTGGTGTCTTGAATGACAAATCCATGTTCATGTTTGTCATATCCCAGGCTAATTAGCGAACATAATGTTCTCATTTTCCCTAGGGTTTTCAAAATGCCAAACTCCCCCAACCTTTGTTTCGCTAGTCATATACAGTTTTCAACACCAGTGGTGGAGAGAATCATTGAACCAGGATGGCCCGCCACTTGAAAAGCGTACAAAGGCAAATGGAAAATCTTCACACTGTTGTGTGCCAAAGAAAACACTGTACCACTACATGCTTCAATACCTCAAATACTGTTAACTTCCTACTACCGCACCTTGAGGAGAAATAAGTAGCATCAGTCAATACCAAATGCTACCATTCCACGTGTTTTGACATGATGCATCATCATGGATAGAGGTTAGTGGACAAAACAGCTCTGTCTGCTCTTCTATATTTGACAACACACACATCCAAAGATTCCAAAGTTGAATCTATCATGACTTACTTGTCAGGCTGTACAAGATACCATTTGAACTACTATCAAGGGACTCGTTGATTTATCTCACTACTCCACGTGCTTTAGCAATGGTAGGTATAATCAGCGAAAGACATGCACTATCAGTCGACCCGAACTACTGGTACTTCCGACAAGATGGGTCAGTATTGCTCATGGTGGCCCATGCTTTCATTGCCATGGAAAGGCTCCTATTTGTAGGAAATAGGATTTATGTAGTAAAATCCCTGTCTACTCTGGACATTTCATCTTGAGGTTGTCTACAGGACCCTATGCGAACTCTGAAGTGGTACTTATGAAGGTCCAAACCGATGCATCAAGGGAGATCATCCTCTTCTTAATCATCAAAGAGTCGGAAAAAATGGCATATCAGCCAGGACACTTTCATCCTGGAAAAAATGTTTTTCCTGCTGCGTATCAAGAACTAATCCCAAATCAAAAGAGTTTGCTACACATCTTGACTCTTGAAGTTAGGTCATTCACCACATGCATTGCATTTTGCTGAAACTATTTCCAAACTGAAATATCTGTGCCAAAGGATGGATATCCGATTTGTCCAGCCTCTTTCTCGGAGATCATTCATCTCCAAAGGCTGAAACTAATCTGATGGGACCTATATCTGTGTTGCAACATAAATATTCCTGGATCATTGAACAGCTTCATAAGGATGCTGCTTTATGACTTTCGATTGAGATGCAGGAGAGAAAACTTCCCCATTTGAAGTCACTCTCTAACAGATCGAGTCTTCTTTCTAGTATGGTTATCTAAAAGCCATCTTACAGACCTTAAAAGACTTTAAATGGCCCCCTGGTGGAAGGGGATGTAACAGCTCTCCACTTCTTACCTATTCTCCTAAGGTACTGTTATTGGGTGATATATTTGAAAAAAACACCACTTTTCTGTAGAAAAATATGTTTCTTCGTTAATACTTACCCAGTCATAATACGAAGTCCCAGTTTTCCCACAGTTAGATCCATGTATAAAGCATGTCTTATGGACTCAGGGTACTAACGATGTTGAAGAACCAGTCTACAAATGGGTCAAGATGCAATAGAGTATATATGGGTTTAGCAGGCCAGGATTGGTTGATAATGAAAATAAGATTTTAGAAAAAAGAATCTTTTGAGGGCTTATTCTATTTATACCTGAAAAAATAGAGATACGTTGTTTCACTGATAGAATTTCAGAACCATTACATACTTGAGCTTGGAAGTCTCTTTAATAAAATCAGCACCTGACTCTTTCGTGCAGCTTAAAAGCAAATGTTTCAAACACATGTACATCCAGAAAATGTCGTGACTCATGTGGATTTCTCTACAGTGAAGCTATTTCAAGGATGTCCATAAAATGATAAATATAAGTTTGCTCATGAGCACTCAGAAATGATAAGTTATGGAATTTTTAATATCATGCTGTTTGCATAGGTTTTCTATGGGAACTCAACTAGTATTGTGGAACCTATAGTGGAAAACAGATCTACAGTGATTCCACACATGCATATACAATTAACTTTACTGTAAATGGAAAACTATGGTTCTATTTCATAATAACATGCAACATGAATACCTTTTTATACCAAAGAGTGACTTTCAGTGAGACAATGAACAACCTTTTAGACATGACAACTGTTGCCAGGAAATCGGAGGGGTATGCAGAGTTTAGAATTTGTAAATTTGGCAATACTAGGAGGAGCGTTTTGTATTTTGGTTAATTTCTATGCAATCAGATATATAAGTTTGATACAATTTACAATTGATAGAGTAATTTTGGCCAGCAATGTTATATTTAATAGTTGTGTTTTGGAACAGTATGCTTCGTACAGGATAACGCAGGTCTCTACCACCATTCTTAATTGTGATGAACCCTCATTATGTTGTGTCTCACCATTTTTATACAGTGAATGTCTTTGAACTTCATATTTTGTATTCTAATTGGTTTATGTCTATCGTACATTGGTTATAAAGGACGTGTGTTCTGGGGGAATTTGGGATAATATATATGATTTAAATCGATATAACTGTAGTAATACATGCACACATACATAGTCACCTTAACCTTTTACTGACTTGTTGCATAATGTAACAAGGCTGATAATATATTTCAGTCATACATTGACGATATATAAATGGTAATAGCAAAAAAATATAACTGTTGTTGAAACAGATTTAATTTATGACTTTTTTGGATTTTCTGAAATGAAGCTTAAATAAATGTTGCCTGAAATATGTTGTTGGTATCTTTGGTGCACAGCAACTTGCAATATAATTTAATATTCACTGATGTAATTATTGACAAGCAAAACTATGCACACTGTTTACTGATGTAATCTTTGACAAGCAAAACTATGCACACTGTTTACACAATGCATCCTACTACTATCTATTCTTAGGTCTGTTACTAATGATATTGAAGAATGTAAACCAGTCTCAGAATGGGTGGATTGTTAAATAACAATACATATGTTGAAGCAATGCCATATTCTTTAGATTCTTAAATGCCATATCCTTTAGATTGTTAAATAACCTCATATATGTTGAAGCAATGTCATATCCTTTAGATTGTTAAATGACATTCTTTAGATTGTTAAACAACCATACATATGTTGAAGCAATGGCATATGCTTTAAATTCTTAAATGACATATCCTTTAGATTGTTAAATAACCATACATATGATGAAGCAATGGCATATCCTTTAGATTCTGAATGACATATCCTTTAGATTGTTAAATAACCATACATATGTTGAAGCAATGTCATATCCTTTAGATTCTTAAATGACACATCCTTTAGATTTTTAAATAACCATACATATGTTGAAGCAATGTCATATGCTTTAAATTCTTAAATGACATATCCTTTAGATTGTTAAATGACCATACATATGTTGAAGCAGTGGCACATCCTAGAGATTCTTAAATGACATATCCTTTGGATTGTTAAATAACCATACATATGTTGAAGCAATGGCATATGCTTTAAATTCTTAAATGACATATCCTTTAGATTGTTAAATAACCATACATATGTTGAAGCAATGGTATATGCTTTGAATTCTTAAATGACATATCCTTTAGATTGTTAAATAACCATACATATGTTGAAGCAATGTCATATCCTTTATATTCTTAAATGACATAACCCTTAGATCGTTAAATAACCATACATATGTTAAAGCAATGTCAAATCCTTTAGATTCTTAAATGACACATCCTTTAGATTGTTAAATAACCATACATATGTTAAGCAATGGCATATCCTATAGATTATTAAACGGTTGTGCACATGCAGATCCATTGTAATTTTGTTCCAATCGATTTATAGAAACATTTGGTTTTTCCTGTTGGATTGCTAACTGCTTCAGCTGTTTCGTGAATGATGTAAAGGTATGCAAATTTAGCGTCTGTACATTAATATTGAATATTTTCTTTTTTATATGCAGAAAGTTATTGTTTTCAAATATTTGCTGGAATTTTATTAAAACTACTTGTCATGGAAGGTATTAAAAACGGCAAACAAACATCCATCTAAACTGTAGTACGTTTTCAAAATTTCGACAGAAACAAAAATTATTAGATTGATGCTGAATTTAACATGCAGTTTTAGATTGATTTGATAATTGAAAGTGTTCACACTGTTTAATTCTTTCAATGTGATCTTGACTTGGATTAGACATTCACCAGCATTGGTAATACGAAGAAAAATGATCGGATTTTAGTGTTTGACATTGGATATAATTTTATTACTGGTCATAAATTTCTTCTGATCCATGATCAGATTTTAATCTGTTACACATCCTCATTATGTCATTGTTTTTGTCGTTTCAAGTCTGAAACAGATCGAATAATGCAAAATTGAATTTCAACATGATTAAATCACATCATTACAAATAATTTGTAGCTTTAGTTAAAGTGATGATAATAAATTAATCTGAACAAAATTAATTGGAATTTAACCAAATTTGGCATCCTGCTTTATATTGATTAAACTTTGAAATAAATTGACTTTTACAATTCCACAACTTTGTTTAAAAGAGTTAAAACAATCATAACCAATTAAAAAGAAAACTTTACCAAGGCTTGTTCAATGTGAACTAAATTTGGTATGCCACAGACGAGTTCCATCTTTCTACATCATGGTACAAAAGGTATTATGGCTCTTAATTTGCATGTTTCCTAATGTTTAATAACCTCCGTAGAAAATTATCACATGCAGAGTCCTTTGCATTGCTTCATTTCTATTAGCTATAATCTTTGTGTTGACATTGACGTTCGTGTATTTGGATAAGTAAAATAAGACATTTTTTATGGTCCTCACTTAATATTGTTGTCAGAACCCAATAGTAATTTTATCAGACAATTACACAGTGTTCCGAACAAGACTACTAGTTCCAACAAGTATTGCCAGAAATCAACTGCAAATATACTAACTGAACCATGTAATATGTGAGCGCAAAACTTGTGGGATGTATTAATACAAGCACCCCCATACGATGACTTGTTTTAGCAGTTATCTTGAGCCTTATGTCACCCTATTCGTCTCACTCCTATCGGACACTCAAGGAGGATTGCTTCAATTCTGTATTCTTTATTTACATCTTTATTTATATCAGATATATCTAGAAATAATTATCTTGAATGATTCCAGATTCTTGGGGGAAGGGGGCATTTCCAAAAATAATAATTATCGATTACATCAGTTCATATGTGGAACAAGTGTGCATTCTGTAAGTTTTACATTGTCTTATACAACTAATTGTCCTTGTATATTTGAATCTTGTATGTATGTATCACATTATGTTGTGTGTGTATTTGCTAGGTATTATCTTAACTATTTAAACATTAAATGTAATTATGTAATTATAGAGGATAGTTTATTTATGTAAATTTATTTTTCCTCATTGCCTTTTTAACTAGAAATTATAAATTGTAGTTAGGAAGTAGGTGGTGGGGTGGCAGTAGATGTTTTCTCAAGTGTATATTGGCCAGATTTTATACACAAGGACATTTTGACACTGCATGTAATTGTAGATTAGCATCTGTTTGTGTAAATTGATCTTTTGGCACTTAATTGTTTTAAAGATAGAGACTGAAAATTGGGGATTGGGGGCTGGAATAGAGTTATTAATTTTTACATTTGAGTACATAAACAGTATTTTGACTAAAAGAATAGACTTAGACTTAATGATGCTTCCTTCCTTAATTATTCTCTGCATGTTTTTCTATTGTAATTTTATGGTGTTTGTTTTTTAATCATTTTTTGTATATGTTTGTATGTCTTATGTAATTTTGTAAAGTGCTTTGACCTTCAACAGATTATGTGTTTTACTAAATGCACATTATCATTATTATTATTATTATTATTATTATTATTATTATTATTATTATTATTATGATTAGTATTTGGATAACTTGTAGTAAAATCACACTTATTATGTACACGCAGTTCATACTCTAAATTAAATGTATATGTATTTATCTTGTTTTATCTTGATATGGAGACAGTCTCAGTGATTTTCAAACCCTGATCTCAGGCTCATACATTATGTCATGACAATGAATTTTGTGCTGCATATCATTGGCATCTTCTGAACATGTTAACTCAGACATATAATAACATATTTTTAACAACTTTTGTATGATGAAAGTTTTTCTAACGAAAAACAAAGATGGTTTCAATATTCACCAGTTCAAAGAAAGCTATGAGAAGAAGAAACGATCTTATCTTGGAAATGTTTGTACTGGTAGACAATTTTGTAGATCTATTGATTACGTCATCAAATCAACATGAATATCAGGAATACAAACTCAATTAACATTGTCTAATGCTTATGTCTTCTTATTGTGGGTGCCATAGAAAGAAGTCACTACATGTATATCTAGACATTAGCACAGCTTAACTGTTTTACAGGTACTAAAATTAACTGAAACTGCAGGAAGGCGTGAGATCTCTGAAATAATCTAACATTTCATAGCGTTCTCATCCTCAGATACTTTTAGGTGCTATACAACTGTACGAACAAGTGTTGAGACTAAATCAATCTAATTCAGATAAATTATTATAGAGTATAAAGACAACAGCAGTTTATTATGGTGATATATCAGTGCTTAATATGTTTAAGAAATGAATGATTGTGACATTTTAGGTAGTGTCTAAGGGAGACAACCAAATGGTCCAAAAGTAATGAGTGGGTTTATCGTCAGACAATACTTGCCAACATTTTGACAAAGTGGCTTAATACCAACCAATAGTTTATCAATGTATAAGTACCGTATATAAATAACGCTACCTGTCAAGAGTTTATCAATGTATAAATATAGTATATAAATAATGCTACCTGTTGTTCTTATAAAGGAGATCGGTTGTCTCTTGATGTGAATTGTCTTTCCATTTCTAGGATTATTGTCGCGAAAGTGGTCAGAGATACCTAAAGGACATCCGCTCTTATCTAAAAGGCAAACCTACCATATTTCACTTGGTTGATGAGGACTTTGCAATTGACAACACAGTTATTGACAGCAAATTGGAGGAGTTGAAGAGGAAAATTGTAGATGTGGCATCACAGCAGTCATACTGGGGAGAGCAGATTCCAACTCGCTGGTTTCTTCTGGAACAGCAGCTGATGAGGCTCAGGGAAGCTGGTGTTAAGGTATACATTTAAATGCATGATTATCATGAATATGTGCCATTTCTATGAAACCGTTGGATTACAGGGCCCTTCAGGTTTGACTTTGTTTTATCTTATTGCTCATGAGAAGTGAACACTGAATTTGGATGAGGAAAATTGTGTATCGATGAGTTTGATGTGGCAAGCTGCATGAAAGGTTTAGCTCTCTATCAGTTTATTCAATTTAATAAACTAAATTTTGAAATGTGAATTTTGTTAGACATGATCTGTCTGAAACATAATCTTTTACAAAGCAGTTCAATTTCCCTATAACCACCAACAACGAAACAAATTGCATGTTTCTTTGGCAAGTGACAACTAGACCTACCTTTTCAACTGAATGGACAAATGTTTTGAAAAGTCAGTGTCCAATCTTTTACATGCATACATTAAAATGTCTAGCATGGGCTCTTTGAATGGACATTATCACTATTTATGAGAAGTTGCAATTGTTTTCGAATTTAGAGAATTAAGAGCATTGTCCAAGTACCCTTGTAAGTTTTGCCTTTGCCTGAAATTGCCTTCATCGGTTTGTTAACACTAAGAGATTTTCAGATAACAGGTTTCATTTAGTAATGGTCTAATCTCATTGATTATTTTAATTGAAAGATATGAGTGCCTGGGTGGCTGTGTAGTCTAACGTGTTCACCTTTACTGATCACTGTCATCGGACCTCTGTCAAGATGGGTTTGAGCTCTTGCTAGGCCAAAGTTGGTATATGCATGTGAGAAACGTTTGCTAGTAACTTCCAATCGGTTGGTGGACCTTACAGAGGTTATTTTCCCAAGGTCTTCCTCAACCATTAATGCTGGCCACCACGTATAGGCTATCCTGCACTGAGAAATGGCATTAACCCAAATGAAAAACAAATGAAAGATATGAAACTGGCATAATATCCTTTTACGTCGTTTAGAAAGTACACGAATTTCAACTAGTTAGCTGTATGTACAGAATTGCTATGTCTTCCACTTCAGTCACTGTTTGAGACCTGTGAAAGATGTATGTGTATATGAGTGATTCCTGACATTGTTCAAATGCATAATTAGATATGCCCACTTAGTATTTATTTTATGTTTTCATTTTAACTTGTTGGGTATTATACACTATTTAATGTCTCTTGACCCACTGTAAAATTCGTATTTCTTCAAATTGTATATGTCCAGATGAACAAGACCATGATCCAATGTTTAGGTAACTTGTCCTTTTGCATAGTACAGTACAAGGTTTAGCTCTATTGGTCATGGAACAGAAGAGCTTATGGAATGGACATTTGTTTGTATTAACATGGGATTTTCACCAAAATAGTTCTTGTGATGTCAAGTCAGACCTGCATGAAATTGGTGCCACTTGGACATCCAATATGGCCAACACAATGACTATCTAGCTTGAAATCATGCTTTTGCTACTCTGCCAAAAATGGAAACTTACATTATATTAGGAGTTCATCAAAATAATTTTTTAAAGTCTCCAGTTGGCTGGCATTAAAAAATTATTCCAATATGGTCACCATGTTGGCCATGTTGAATATCTTGTTTGAGCCACTGTACATATCAACATAAGATTTCACCAGAACACTTCTTATGCTGTTTAATTGGACTTAAATGTGAAAGGTGCCAAAATGTTATCAACATGGATGTCATAATGGCCATCTTATGCTGACACCTGGGCTGAGTACTGTATGCTGTGATACAGTCAATCATGCTACCGAACTATACCTACAACTGACCGACTTCTGAAGACGCGAATAGAACAGATACAATTAATTGAATGGCTAATCCTTCTGTTGTTTTGTTTTTTTGTTGTTGTTGACATATACCAATACAATAGTTTTGCTGAACCTTCATATAAAACTTATAACCTTTGAAGTACCGACTACTGCGTATAAATACAAAGCAAATGGAAAAAATCTCAATCACAATTATATCTGTCGCCAGCGCATCATTTTACTCATTGATCTTTTCCTTTTGCCATCAATCTGTGTTACAGCTGCAGAGACTTAAACTCCGCAACAAGAAATAGCAAAAAAAAAAACAGTTTTGCATAATTAATAATAATTATTTATTTCTCAAAATACAGGAGTGAAAGAATCCCTAAATTGGGTGTGAATTTATGCTTATATATACGGTCCAATATTGCCAGGTGTTGACTCGTGTAAGTTTCATTCGTGGGAATGGAGATCCTATTTTGCTTGTCGAGAAAATTTATACAGCATTCAGTGATCATTCTTGGGATTTAGGAAGCAATTCACTACAAGCTTTGTGAAGCTAGCCATAAGGTTGGGGGGGGGGGCTGCTGAGAGACTACTGGTCTCACCTGTCAGCACTGTAGACTGTGAACGTGGATTCAGTAAGATGAACCTCATAAAAACTGACATCAGAAATAAACTCTGCATCTCATCTCTCGAGAATTTAATGAGAATCAGCATGTACAGATGTGAAAAATTAGACTTTAAAACTGCATTCAGCAAGTGGGCAGCCCTAAAATCGCGACGGATCTTCATACAACACTTTGTAACCTTTTGTTAATGCTTGTTGTAATTAGAGTATTAACTAACTCATCTTTTGTAATTTTCATTGCCTGTTACATTAACAGACTAAATTAACACTTGAAAAAATGTGCACTACTTGTTCTGGCGACACTTTTTGAAAATTGGCGACAAAATATTGAGGTTGGCGATTTTTTTGGCGACAGCTTTTTAAAAGCCAGGACTATCCCTGGATGATGTTTACTTTGTCCTAAATAAACATTCAATATGGCTACCACAGTTGCTAATTTGGAATCTTAATGCTCAGTATAGCAAAGATGGTTTCAAAACAGAGCAGAAAGAAAGAAAAACATTCGTCTTCTATGCAAACAATAAAGCATCACTCCCTTGAGAGGTTATTGCTCAAGAATTTCACTTTGGGTAACAGTTTACAGCTTGTTTGTTTTTCCCATGTTGTTCAATACTATATATATATATATATATATATATATATATATATATATATATATATATATATATATATATATATATATATATATATATATGCACTTTGGTATGCATAGTAGAGAGGAAACTATGTCTACAGTTCATGCAATTTAATCATCAGTTTAGTTTTATTTGTAACCAAGGGTCATTTGTAGGACAGGGAGTCTGCATGTAGTACAAGAATGGTTTATTGCATTTAAAATGTATAACATAACTTCTCTTGGTTGTCAAATTTCCCAACTAAAGCATTATTTGTCTGTAACAGATGATTGCCATTGCTACATGAAATAAAGAGAAACCTAAGGTTTTTGCCAGGTAGGAGATCTAGCAAGAAGCCATTGAGCTCAATGGCATTTTAAACTGCAGCTTTTGAGATTGTAATAGAGGTCAAAGTGAATTTCACAGACATGATAGTTTTGCATAATGTTTGCCTCTGCTGCATCAGATCACTTTTTTGAAATATTCTAATGCAGGTGTTTCCTAAGTCTACAATATTAATGTATTACAATATGTTATTATACTACAAATGGACCTGTTTTATGGAAAACTATAAACTACCTTACTAAGGTCTTAACAGAGATGACAAATCTGGGAAATATATCAGCTGGACAGGTACGAAGGTGGTCTTGTTAGAGTTTGAAGTCTGGTAAATATTATCAGAACACACAAGACCATGGTAAAGTGTAGACACCATGATACAAGGAATACGTAAAGTAGGCACTGCAATCAAATTTAGAAACTGTCATCACAAATCAAACATTATTTGTGTTTTACTTTTGTGGACATGAAAATATCATTCCACAAAAAGTTTAATTGTGCTATGCATCAAGTACATCTTCCCCAATCAATGTAAACAGTTAAGCATTTTCTATTGTTTCTTTTTTTGTGTGCTTAAAATGAGCTTATAAATGTTACAGACCAATAGTTTGCAGAGGTACACATCACATACCTGGCTGGACAGGACCCAAACGCTAGCATATCCAATGTTAAGACTGAACATTGTCAATGTAGGATATTCACCAATGAAGATGAGGAACATTCTAAGTCAAAATTTGCATGTCCTAATCTTGGTGCGAAATAAACACAAAGGCCATTATGGTAAAAATCCAAAGTTTTCGACCATGATTAATTGACATGAATGTATAGAGGCTGCTCATGATGAATGTAATCTGAATTTCAAAATGTATTCCACTAATCAATCAAAATATGTCCCACTATTCATGGAAAATATTTCCAGTAAAATATTTTCCACTTATTATTCAAAATGTGTTCCACTATTTATTCAAAATGCGTTCCACTGTTCATTTAAATATGTCCCATTAATCATTCAAATCATATCCTACTATTCATTGAAAAGATATCTAACTATGCATTCTAAATATTTCCAACCATTCATTTAATAAAACACTTGACTATGAATGCATTTTGAAGATCATACGTTCACTCAGACAGTGGAACATTTTAGTGTAGAGTGATGTTGATGCTAGCTATCAAGGCATGTCACAAAATGAATATGATATTGTAATAACACTTCACTGTACTAAAACTGTCAAGGCATATCACAAAATGAACATGACATTGTACTAACACGACATTGTACTAACACTGTCAAGGCATGTCACAAAATGAATATGACATTGTACTAACACTTCATTGTACTAACACTGTCAAGTCATGTCACAAAATGAATGTGATATTGTACTAACACTTCAAATCCAAATGACACTTACATTTCTACAAAGGCACATATATGTTCAATGATGATTAAAAAATATGTATATGAACACACACAGTAACCTCTAAACAGAACACACAACCCATATTATATGATTTCAGGTTTTATTTGATTACCTTGAAATTATAGACTTGTGGAATAATGGCAAAAATGAGTTATCTGGACTGTCTGGCCAAAATGACATTCCAGAAGTATTTACACCAAGCGAGTCCACTTTGTACACTTCATAGATTATATCATCAAAACACTACAGTCAGTCAGTGTGATCACTTTATATCCCTCCAAGTACTCCAGTCAAGCAATCGGATCCCTCTAGTTATTCAGCCTGATAACTTTGTCTATCCATGTACACATCAATCTGATCACTTTATATCCTTTCAGTCATTCAGTCTGATCATTCTATAGCCAGCCAAGTCATCCATACAATCAATTTGATTACTTCATAAGTTTTAAAGTACTCCAGTAATCAGCCTCATTAGTTTATGTCCCTCCAAGTACGCCAATCCGTAAATCTGATATATACTATCACATTGAACGGTTACCAACGTTTTTTTCTTCTCATTGGTGACTTTCGAAGCCACCATTTATGTGGGAGCTGTAAAGATATCATTTTGAGACTGATGAAAATAGAAGGCTTTCTTTCAAAATCCACTCTTTGTCGTGCTAGTGATAGGTCTATCTTCCCTGCATCCAGCGACGGGATCCTACTCATCCTTGGATGAGACCATCCCTGATCCATCTTTAACATAACTTCACTTGGAAATTTAACAACAACCCAATTAATCACATTTCTAAATACTTACGTACCAGTAATGCTTCCAATCCTCAAGGGCTAAGGCAAAGAGGAACATTTTAAGAAAATCAGATTGGAAACATTACAGTCAGGTATTTGCTGGAATATAATGCAATTGCTAATATGGTCCCAAACACGTTATCCATTCCCAAGTGTGCTGACTACTCTTGGTGCGATGATGTTCATTATAAAGCATTCAGAAAATGAAAATGTCCTTTAAAATATAAATGCTAACATTACAGAACAAAATCTGAATAACTACCATATATTTCGTGCTAAGGTACCAGTAATTGGAAAGGATCCTATCATTTATTGTCCTATCTTATTAATAGGCTATATTTATAAAATCATGAAATGAATCGCACATGACACTTCTCTGATCTCTTGGTCTAATAATAAAGAACATACTGTCAAATCTTTATTGTGGATTCGGATGCCAGAGAATCACAACTGATTAAATTAATCAGACTTGAAGCATTAGGAGATTTATTTGTGTCAAATAAATAATGTATCAGTGATATTTTATTGACTAGAAGAAAGTTTATGTCACACCTTAGAAATAGAGTATATTGAATGGCCTGTTCAATCAATGTCAGACAGGCCATGTTCTTACCTTTTATCCACTTTTTGGAAAGGTATACCTTTTTAGGTGTTTTGTTTGGTACCAGCCTTTCCAAAAGTATCCTCAAGTTATGGGTGTACCTAATGGTAGTATATTCTGAATCACCCTTTTCGACATAAAAATTAACAACAGAGTGAAATGCCAAAGCCCAGTATTTGGCTGTTCATTTATATGTCTGTAACGTTATCTTTATGGTGGAGGGGATTTGCTATAGACCAAAGAGTATGCATGCTATTGAATGTTGCCAGCAGATATGCTTAGAGTTCCAAGATGAGGAGCAGAAATGGGGTTCAAATGTTTGACGTAGCATTGAAAATATTTGATATGGCTTTAAATTGTTGTGATAGATTATCTTCCTTAGCAAGGTAAGACAGGATATAATACGTGTGGCATAAGGGAGGGGACTTAGTAATTGTGCAGAAGTTGTGTTCCAGTATCTCATTCGCATGTCACGATTCTGTTTTCTTTTATTCACATTTCAGTTTTCTGTCCTTTGCCATTCATATTTCACTGTTCTATCGTATGCCATTCTTGCATCATTTGTTTATCTTCTGTCATGCCCATATCACGATTCAGTTTTCTATTATGCATGTAATGTTTCTGTCTTCTATCAATGTCATATATTTGTATACTGTCATTCCCATGTCACTTTTCTATCTTGTGTCATTCACATGTCACTTTTATCTCCTCTGACATTCACATTTCAGTTGTCTGTCTTTTCTCATACACATTTGGAATAAAACACAATCTTATTAGTCTTAGTATACACATGTTAAGTTTCAGGTAGCATATTATTTATAACTGTACATGAAGAACACATTTTAGATACGGACTGTACTTAAAGTCATTCAGTTATAGCTCAAGCGGCATCATTCATTCGTATACATCACTAATATCAAACTCTATTATGGTCTTTGTAATATAGACTAATATATACAGCAAGTTTCACATTTTTATGAGTGTGGTCTTTAACATGCACACTTAGGTCTTGATGTATGGAGGACACATTACATGTGAATGAGGTGATGAAACAAAGCCATAAGTTGGCATGGATATTGGCAAGGTGATCATTGTAACCCATAGCATACACATGATTGTGTTGGTTGATACCGTGTACCTTAGTCTATACAATGATGTTGTTGCTAGATACCTGAACAGAGATCTCGGAAATGCTTAATTACGCGTATTTGGAGGCCAACTTTTGATCTGGGACGCAGAAAACCACTCAGGCGGGAGTCCTCCGTACGCATGTATTAGGTGTGAGGAAAATTCAAAGACTTGCCAGTCCTGCTTCAGCCACCTGCTTTGTGGGAAAATGCGTTCATCAGTTAGCTGTGCTGATATTTACAATGACATAATTCAGTGACTGAAAGACCCCTAGATACATACATGATGCTATTTTATAAGAGTACATGATAAAGAACATGATGCACTAATTCGGCGGCAAGTTCAAAGGCTTTGACTGGCGGCCGGGTAGTAAAATGTACTGATATTTACAGTGATTCAGTTCAGAGGCAGAAAGACCCAGAGATGTACATTTGGTCATTTATAAAAATACATCAAAATAAACATTAGCTTTCGTTATTGTGTTCATTTCTGAATGTCGCGGAGTAAGCAGTACATGTGACCTGATAATCAAGCCATGTTGAGACAGACGAAATGCGATTCGTAAGTGGGTGACAAGTCGCCTAAAAGTGTAAACTTCGCCTTCTAATGTTAGGAAACCGAAAACGAATTCGCCCTGTGATTATTTAAGATGTACATTGACTGACCATACCATATTTCCTTTAAATACTCCTCGCCTTAGCCCGGTTAGTTCTAGTGTTGTAGCGAAATGTATTCATCAACGCATCAGTACCTAGGCCTAGTTTTATATCAATTACGTTGACAGTTTCTTGCCCATTAACAAGTATAATGTTTTGAATGCTGATTGACCATTAACCCTTTTCCGAGTAAGGTAGCAACTATAAATTTCCTGCATGCTATCCTATGATGATAAAACATACAAACTTGTGTTTTAAGATCAGAATCGGTGATCTGGATATATATTAACTGCCTATTATACACTATTTCTTCATAAAATTAGTTTGAAACTGTAAGTGAACCAGTAGGCCTAATCGAAAATGATGGCGGACATCGCTAAATATGGGATGTACCAGTTTATTTCATCAGGCAAATATATTCAGAAAAAAATATGAAATCATTGAAACCAGAGCCTAGGTATTATTTTATTAAAGCTTTAACTTTAAAATGCAAAATATGTAGGTCAGAAACATATTGGACAATGCTATGTTGTGGAATTCGCGAGATGAACTTTAAGGTCTAAGCTGTTTTCTCACCTGACGCATATTTGCAAAAATACGGGGGGGGGGAAGCAAATTGGATACATTGTATTTGCCTATAATGGCTACAAGTACCTATACAAAGAAATAAACCATACATTTGCAATCCTGTCAATGGACTGTTGTAATGAAGCTGTATTATAGTGAATGCTTATATTACGAAAACATTACGAAAAGCTCTCCATCTAAAAACAGATGTATACGTCTGTGTTGATTCTGTAGGAAAGAAGGGACTGCAACTGTTGATGGTGGGACTCCTATTTTTACCAGAATCTGAGTCCTGGACTCCTAGTTTTAAAATCATCTGCTGAGATTATACTTTAGCATACACATGTTGTTGATCGATGTCTTCCACTAACGTCAGTAGGATACAGATGCCTGACACTTGCCTCCAGCGTATTCTGAATATAAGATACACGGCACATGATTGAGGTAATCAAACCAAACTCATAATCTCAGTTGGATGCAGGATGTATGATGCATGACTAAGGTGATCTAGACAAGCCACTTGGATATTGGCAGGGCCATTAGTGTAACTTGTATCATGCACATGCAGGATGTATGTTGCATGACTGAGTTGACCAAGCCGAGCCATTCACCCACATGGATATTGACAGGGTCATTAGTATACACTGCATTATATACATTCAGTTGTTCATGGCTGCAGGATGCATGACACATCACCGAAGTGATCAGGCCATGTCATTAAGTTCACATGGATATTAGCATTTGGTTATCAATGCAGCCAGTAACGTACACATTCTGTTGTTGATGGGTGCACATCATATGACTGAGATTATCAAGCGAATCCATAAAGTCATTTGAATATTAACAAGGTCATCTTATGGTACCTATACTGTTTTGAATATTGACAAGTTTTTATTAGGGCACTTATACCATCTTGAATATTGACAAGTTCATACTAGGGAAACTATACTGTCTTGAATATTGACAAGGTAAAATTAGGATACTTATTCCTTTAATATTAACAATGTCAAATTAGGATACCTACACCTAATTCTTGAATACTATAAACACTATTCATACAAGACGCCCAATTCGGTCTCGATTTTGTTGAATCAGTACATTAGCAGTGAATTGCTCAAATGAGTTGAAATTAATATTTTCTAGGATCCTTTGTTTCGTTTACTTCGTCGATTGATAGTTAGTTGGTATATTCTACATATTTTGTGCTAGCGAAAATAGGGAGTATCATGCCAGCGGCTGGCATCCTTGATAATTCGAGTAATGACTATGTCTAGTTAATAATTTAAGACTGTACAATACATACTCAATGTGTTTGTAGCCCCTGATGTTTCATTTGTATATGTCATCGGATGTAAGTTTGGTTTTTCTCTTCTTTATTTCTTTGTACATACACATGTTGACCGCCATGTCATGCGGTCTACCTCGGTAATTTTGTAAGAGTGCATAACACGGTTTCCGAACCATTGCTATAAGCGACAGCCTAACGCCATATGTGCCGCGAAATACAAAACTGATTTTTTTTCTTTCTTTTTTACTTAGGGCAATTCACTCGCAATGTAGCAATGAGTAAAATATCCAGCTGGTAATTTCTATAAATAATCATTGCGAAAGTTAACTAAATATATATATGCAATACTAGCTAATGCTTGTCTGAATATTCCAACAAAAATTGTGGGTTTTGCTAGAACTGTGGGTTTTGTGGGCTGTTGGTTATGACTTTTGTTAGAACTGTGGGTGTTGTAGATTTTGATGGATTTGTGTGTTTTGTGGGCTCTGTTGGTTGTGGGTTTTGTCAGGAGTATATAGGGCTTTGTGGACTGTTTGAGGAGTTCAATCAGCTAACAGCCATCAAACTAGGTATATCACATTTATTGAGTTTTATTTTTTAATATATTCATTTTGTTTTATTTCGTTTAATAAAGAGTTATGTAACTGTAGGCAATATTTTGTTAAATCTTTGTTAAAGTTTAAGTACAAATTAAACGTTATTTAATTTTGTTATTTTTTCTCTTCCAACTTATATGCATTCTAGTCATTTCTAATTTATTTTTACAGGCAAACTAGATATTGTTATATCATTTGTTATTTGAAATTCAGTTGCATGTTCAAGTGAGTCTTGCCCTCACAGACAGGTACTTTTATTTATGTGTTTTCTTTATTTAATTAGTTTTATGAAGCTAAAGACATACATAAAAGTTTCTCTACATTACAAATATATATTTCCTTTTCTTAAAGTATAGGTCCAACAAAGTTCTTAGGGAAATAGAATGTCTAAGTCATAGTGAGTGTTTTCCTCACCGACTTAACATTCCACATTCCATTTAACAATACTTGACTATTCTAGCAATCTATAAAATGTAAGTTATGTTTCTATTTTATAATGTATTGGTTGTCTAAGTCATTGTGAGTTTTCCTCACTGACTTGACAACCAATTTACTTCCATCTATATCAATTCACTTAAAATAAGTAGTCTGCTGTAGTTGAAGTGTAAAGTCAAGCATGTGTTTTCCTTGAAGATTTTTACATTTCACTACTACAATCAAATCATACTGTTTTTCTTCTGTAGTAACCTTCATTGCAACTAAATCCAAATATGGTAAATCTTATTAATTTTCAAACATCAGAAGAAGTAATAATATAATGAACTAATAGTACAGTACTAATGTGTACCTGTACCTTGTGTGAAATATCAAATGCCATACTGTACCTCAAGACAATGATAGTATTTCGGCTTAGTACAAAAACAGCAAGACTGTCATAATGGTTATGAACTGACTTATTCAATGTTTCTTAATGAATGAATCATATTGTGTTATGGTTGAAAAGAAATCAAGAGTTCGAGTTTACTCCATTCTCCCCATCCTTAGTCAGCTGATAAGAAAGATACACATCCCTGGTGCCATACTCCAATACTCCAATGTAGTATTATCAGGACCTAGCTCGGCCGTTACACTATAATGTCTTGAATATTTTCAAAGTCAAATTAGAATACCTATATCTGCTTAAATTCTAGCAGGGTCAAATTTGAGCTCCTATATTGTTTTTTAAATGGTGATTACATAATGTCACAAAATGACAGTTTAAAACATAATATTATTTTTTTATAAAGTAAGGAGTTTAATGTCTTTGTTAACTTGTAATTGCAGGTGATACATCGCATAGCCGTGGAAGAATTAAACAAGAAAGCAACTGTCCAAATAAAAGAAAGTGAAGAACTGGATCTGTTTCTTAAATATCTGCATGAAACAGGCACAATCATCTACTTCAGGTAGATTATAAGACAGGTAGCAGTCTTCTATGCTATTATCTACTTTAGTTGAGATTGTAAGGTGGACCTGCAGTATTATTTAGTGGAATTCAGTATTTAGAAGCCATCAGTTGAAAATGAATCTTAATGTAATAAAAGCACAATAAGTTTTGCTTTTTCTGATTTGTTTGTCAAAAGAACAAAATGCTTTGCACAGTTTGTTTTAATTGCTCAATAATGAACTCAAAGTAAGGTTGTCAGTACTGATGATTACATCCAAGTATGTAAAGAAAATTCATTAATTACATACAAGACATTTTGAAATATTTCTACGTTTCAGCATTAAAGTTTTGAGAGAGAATATTGTGTTAGACCCAAAGTGGATGATTGGTGCCTTGAAGTCCCTCATCAATGCTCGGCCTAACCTACTAAATAATCCAGCTGATGATGGTGCTCAATCAGTTGGTCCAACTGGCAGCAATGCTGACGGAGCTGTCAGAAAGAAATGGTTGGACTTCAAGGAGAAAGGGATTCTTACATTAGAGCTTGTTGGTTTGTACATTTCTTATACTTCTTGTTATTTGTTTTCAAATTATATGCATTTACTTTTTATTCAGTCACAATAAAGTTGGGAGGGATGTATCATTTTTGCCAATTCATTTGTTCATCTTTTCATTTGTTTTTTAATTTCACTCTCAATATATTAGACCAGATTTGAAATAGGCTCAGCAATATTGACATCTGTAATTCACCATTCAAAAACATGTACAAACAATTTTTTTTCTTTTTCTGGAATGCTGAACATTGAACTATATAAGTAAGGTTTTGCGTGCATCTGTCCAAAAAATAAAAATCTACACAAATGGACTAAAACAGGCACCACCAGAAACGGGTGCATCAGACAAAAATGTAATGACAATTTTGAACTCTATTATCCATTGTGAAAATATATCAGCCACTTTTGGGCTTGAAGCCAAATATGGGTCCAAATATTATTGCTAACAAATACTATAATAGTCTGCCAGAATGTCGACTAGCTGATAAAGTACTTCTCTAATTATGACCAAGATGATTGGGGCATTAAGTTTGGAGGGACATAGCAGCAGAGGGGGCGAATCCGACATTTTGTCCAATCGTCATTTTGCTTAATTATTACTTTCTGCACTCAACGATCTAGTGTAGTCAGCGCTGGTAAAAAAAAAACGACGTCGGTCCATCCTACACGATGGTGACGTCATTTGGTTTAATTAACACCTTCTGCGCGCCGATCCCCAGCGTCGTCAGCGTCCGGTAAGCACATCGACGACCGCGTCGATGTCATCGCCCCCCTGCTGCTAAGTGGCTATTTACAATGAAGATCCTCATGATCTTACAAACAGAGTGATCACTAACTCCTCCTCCTGTAGATCAATTAGGTTATTTGACTGATCGGTAAGTCTAAAATTAATTCTCGTTAAAAACCGATCATGGCATCGCATATAGACCGGATTAATCGGACTCTCAACGATTAAAAATCCCGGAGGGGCTGTTGGTGAAAATGAATAAAGGATATATCCCTGTTGAGCTTGATTTGATTGCTTGGTATCTACCTGGTAACTCCCTTCGATAACATCACACACTAGATTGATTGCTATCACCGATGCGATATTTACGTTGTATGGAGCAATATGCATACCATCATCCCCGTTATCGTGTCTGAGGATATAAGTTGATGGACTGAGAAAATCATTAAGAGACTTTCTTAGTTCTGGCGCGTTGTATCCTGGAAACTTGAAATCGGGTAAATCGGCTTCTGTGATATTATACCCGGTTAGGAATTTTTGTTTATTATCATCGCTGCTATCGGATATTGTCTTAACGATTCGCTCATTAATATATTCCATGTCTGATATAAGTTGATTTAACACCTCAACGTGTTTTCGTGCTTTTGTTTTCCGTAGCTGTTCTAGTTGTGATTGGTAATTACGATTAATCTCGGCAAACGCACCAGTGATATCATCTAAACGAACTGTGACCTTGGCTGACAATTCAGGAGTTTTCTTATACGGAAAAAACCATTGCATGGTATTCCTGTCTTGAAATATAAACTCGCTGGGTAATAACGTGTTTCTTATAATGGACAAATCATTCAGATAACTGGGATTAATCTCATGATACGATTGCACATTTGTGTGCAAATCCGCGGGTGGATTCTTAGGCCATCCTAGTATGGTTCTTATTGAACTGTTATAAATATCAACCATATACCCCGGTGTGCTTATTTCAATCGTCGATGATAACGTCGGTTCATGAACCGTAATAGCGATTTTTGATTCCTTTCCTGTGATCGATTTTATTCTGCGTTGAAATTCTTTATTGATTTGCTCTATTTGGTATGACCCAGTTGGTATTGTAACCTCCTCCCAGTCTGGGGTCCCATCGGGTTTATTTTTCCGTGCAAAAACCAGCGAGTTATTAGGTTGTTGTCCGTTAAATGCGTCCGCTCGAATATTAGGCCAACTGTGATATACTCGCAATTTTGCCAGCGCTATTTCCTTCACTGGAACCGGCGACGGGAAGTTCACACTGAATTCGGGTTTCGTTGACGTTATTGATATCATATTTGTTTGTACCGGAGTGGTGTTCTCCGCGATCCGCTGAAGTAATTGAAACCCTTCGGGGTTCAGCGACATTATTATTATTCGTTGTCTTTAGTGTCTAATTTCAACAACCAGGTGGTTCCGGCTTCCAGTTGAAAATCCTCGATTTTTGACATCGCGGAGCTATACAACTGGACCATCGTGGAGAATTCAACATCGGATACGAACAAATTATCAATTGACAACGAGATCAACCCGGATAATTTCGAGTACGCGTCGGATACTATTTGATGTTTTACTGTATACTCGTTGAGTTTTTTCTGAAAACACGATGATATCTTCCTAGTGATTGCGTTGGCGACTCCAGCAACTGTTGTCATCGCGGAGACAGCGATTGGAACAGCGATCGGGGCTATCGTGGTCACCGTGGATAAAATAACACCGGTACCGGCCACTATACCCGACACCGAGTACACGACCGCGTCGATGGCGGTTATTTTTCGGCGGTATTTTTTTATTTTTGCACGGTATTGTTCGGAAAGCGTTTTCAAGTTCGCGGAGAATTCTTTTGCGGTATCGAATCGATATTGATGTGACGTCGGTGATACCTCTGATTCAATTTCCTTGGTGGTCATTTTTATTTTAAAAGAACTAGTGTTTTTAATTACTTAGATTCGCTACAAATTCCACATACCATGTAATGTTTGCCCCGGCTAGATTTCTATCAACGGCATAAATTGTAAACTTTTCAGTTGCGTTCTTGTCTATAATTGTTGATATTGTATTGTTAAACCCGGATGAACTCGACGATAATATATTAAACTGCATCATTGAAATCAGTGTCAATCGATAAATGCCCTTAACAGTTGCGGTGATATTTACTGTATTCTGTGTAGGAGTCCAATCGAATGATCCATGCCGAATTGTGTATACTGTGTTGATGATGTTCTCATGAGGGATTTTTATTTTTTCAAATTGCTCTGCTACTCTCGGTAGCCCGTCTTTAATCGCTTCAACATCAGTTCTGATTATTCCTACTTCCTGCCAATGCGCGTCTATATTATTCTTGTTCGCTGCAACATTAGTTTTGATTGTTTCTATTTCCCGTGTATTCTCGGTCATACTTTTTTTGTTTGCTGCAACATCAAGTTTGATTGTTCCTATTTCATATGTATGCACGTCTATACCTTTTTTGTTCGCTGCAACATCAGTTTTGATTAATCCTATTCCCCGCCAATACGCGTCTACATTTTTTTTGTTCGCTTCGACATCAGTTTTGATTGTTCCTATTTCCTGTGTATGCGCGTCCACACCCTTTTTGTTCGCTTCAATATCAGTTTTGATTGTTCCTATTTCCTGTGTATGCGCGTCCATATTATTTATGATCGTTGTAACATCAGTTTTGATTGTTTCTATTTTCCGTCCATGCGAGTCTACATTATTTATGATCGTTGCAACATTAGCGCCGATTATTTCTATTTCCCGTTCATGCGCGTCTACACTCCTTTTGTTTGTTGCAACATCAGTTTTGATTGTTTTTATTTCCTGTCCATACGCAGTGATATCATTTATAGTTATTGTAATCTCATCCGGCTTGGTATTTTTTTTACCAAAGAATTTATCAAAGTTGTCATCGATCCTGTTAACATTTTTTCGCAACGGGGGTAAATTGACCGACATCTCCATAAGATCCGAAATAGCATTTTTTATTATTACAAGATTTGGTTCGTCTGCCGTCGGGGGTCCCCGAAAAAAACTATTGACAATGTCTCGCATTTCGCTGACGTGCGTTATCATCGACCTGAACTGTTCTCCATGAAAGTTAAATTCACCACGTAAACCCTTTAACGAATTTGACATGGTTATATAATTGTCGCCAAGTGTACTTATTTTTCCATTTATTGTCAAGATGGATTCACCCGGTTTGAGTCGTCCGTCGCCGGTATACAACGCGATAGTGCCCTCGGCGGCATCACGCTGTCGTATTAAAACGTCATTCAGCGACACATTACTGGATTTCAATTTACCCTGGCGGTCTTGAAATACAACTATTTCATCTGGGTCAACACTGGTTAAGTTCAACGTATCAGCGATTTCATCCTCAATTAGTTTTTTTATGTCATCGGTGGCGGGCGTTTCCGTGGGCTTTTTCAGCGCCGAAACCGGTCGTCCCCAGATATCAATCATCGTTATTGTAAAAAAAACCAGCGTTTCTAATTAACCCGCCGGGCCTCTACGACCCCACTAGTATATTCGTTTACAACCATATGAGGTGGTTTTCGCGATGATGAAATCGCCGCGAGTACGTTCAATACCTCACGGCCACATATCGGCGGGTCACTCAATTGCTGTGTTGGCAGCGTGGAATAAAAAACCCGGGCTGAACACGCCCGGGCTGAACACGCCCGGATATACCGCATAAACTCTTTCGGCGGAGCTAACCCGTATGAATCAAAATAGACGATCGCACGCGGATCAATCGCGTATGCAACCCAATGAGTTCCCGCTCCGGAGGACCCATCGAGGTTAATTATACCGGTTTCAATATTCCTTGGTTTTGTCGGTAATTGATCCCTCATAAAAACACCTCTGAAGTTTTTTATCGCTAACGCGTTTGCGGCGTCTATTAAATCAAAATTAGACATTGGAGTTAATAAACGGTTCCCGGTAGTCTTAGACCCTTTCCCGAGTACCATGAATACGGGGTTCCCGGTAGTCTTAGACCCTTTCCGGCCACGGGTCGTTTTTTTTTTTTGTAGCCTTTCCCGGTTGCCTTCTTCAATGCCATCCCCGCCGCGGTACCAACGGCTCCTAACGCCGCCGCCTTAGTCACTGCTGGTGCGGCCGCGGCAATCAATGCCGGAATCGCAGCTAACAGCGGAAATATCCCACCGGTCTTTTCCATGTTTTTAATTGCTGCGGCTGAAAAATCTATTTGAACACCCTTTTTATTCTTCATCGCATCATTGAAATGTTTTATTTGACGCGCCGTCAACGATATCTTATGATTACCACCCGCCATCTGTGACGGCTTCAGCGTTATTGTGATCCCGCATTGTTTAGCCGACTTTGATCGTAATTTCTTGACTTGACCATCAGTCAACTCTACATTGACACTATACGACATTTTATTGTAAACGCGTTTTGTGCTTTCAATTACATGTTTTCCACTGGCGCATCAACGATTCTCATTCGTCCACCAACACCTTCTAGCAGCATTGATTTATCGCTGAGAATGACAGCGACCGCTCTGTAATTAACACCAGCTGGGGCTATACGAGCTCGGAAGTGTATATCAACGACGGATTGTCTCGTTAAATCAAGATGTTCCAACGAAAAGTAATAAATCGGATACAGGTTTTTAAAATCAAGTTGTGATATTTGCAAACCAGTGTCGACGTTTTGATCACGACCCATATATGACAGCAATCGATGATACACACGTGCGACATGGTTGTCACCGTAATTAAGCTGTATATCCTCGGATGGTTCCTGTTGTCCGTTTATTCTCAGCGAAACCTCCATGACTCCTAATCGATCAAATATCATATGGCTGCGTTCTTGATTACCCAATCGTTCCCTATTCTGTAGCGCTATGAATATATGACGCGGGGCTGAAACACCCTGTTTTGATGCTAGGTGCCATGTAAACGTATCGGCGACGTTATCCTCTTTAGCATCAGTTGTTACCGCTAGCCAACTCAACAACGATTTCCCTCCCTGTTCCATAAATGCTAACAATCGTGCTTCCGTGGTAACTGATGGAGTCAGCACCGGCATCCACAATGCCATTTTAGTTAAAATGACTTTACCGGCAGCGACGCCAGCAGCACGCCATATTGCATTGTTATCATCACCCCTTCGCGTCAGCGCGATTGTATGCTTAGCCCCATAGATAACCTTCCTGACATTTCTGCAGAATCCAAATATGTGATGGAGTGGAATTGCGCATGAAAACTTTCGGCGTGGTCCTTGCAACATTCCTACTCGTGTTGCGAATCCTAGATTGAAATCATTGTTGGTGCTTTTTATAACAGTGAAATTGTCACCTGGTTTTGCTCTGCGGTCTGGGTTAGCTGCTTCATCCTGGTCAGCTGCGGTATTTCGTGGTGTCAGCACGTTAATGTACTGAATATGATCAGCGTTATCGGTGGAGTCCTTCGCAAACATCATAGATGGACCCGCCGATCTTGTATAATCATCCGAGTATCTCGCCAACCCAATTATCGTCGTTGCAACATCAACCTCGCGTTCTATTGATTCAATTTCTCGCCCGTCAATAAGATATCTGGCACTCTCAAATAACGCCATGATACCGTTGTTGACGAAACCAACTCGAACACGATGGTCATCTGCGTACGGTGCATTATCGGCAGCATTTGTCACGAGTTCTCCCTCAATTTCGATAAACGCTTCACACGGCAGAAAGTATTTACTGGTATCTTGGACTTGAAGTTCAATTCGCGATCGTAGGTCGGGTTGCGCTGCATAATAAGAATAATATTGATAATCACGGACAGAATCATCCCTGCGCACTGGGGCATCCATATCAAACGCGGGATCAGCGGTACGCGCAAACATTCTATTATTTATCATGTTGATGTTTTCAATTGCGATTTTTTCGTCGTAAATTCTTTGAATTTAAACCACTCCCCGCTATCGCGTTCATGAGCGCGTTGGTTGCCGCATCGGCGGATGGCGAAGTCGTCGCCAACGACTCTAATTTTTCTTCCACGGCGTTATTTATTACTTTACTGACATTTGCAGGCATCACTGTCGTTGATGGCATTACCGGTGGTTTCTGTTTTTTTCTCCTGAATTTCACCAATGACATTAGTTTGTCCCGCGCGGCTGAAAACGCCCTTCCGGCAACATCTCCAATGGCACTAATACCCTTATCACGAATAACATCAATAGCCTTCATTCCTAATTGTTTGGCTAACGGCGCTACTTTTGGAGCCATTCTTGTAAATAACCCCGCAATGGTGCTACCGAGACCATCTCCATAGTACGCGCGGTAAACAGGCAATCGCGAGTTTACCACGTAGACGAGTACTGGTTTATCATGGTTGTAGTGTATGATCATCCTTATTAAAAACACCAGTTTTCCAATTAATCATCCACGAGTTCGTCTATGAGCGTTCGATATACATTAATGTCCATAATACCGCCTGCAAATAACCGCTTGCAAATATCAGCGGCCTCATTGATTATTTCCGTAGAGTTATTTCCGGCTCGTTTTCCTCCAATTAGTACTTCCAGCCGTGATATATCACTGAGAACACTATTAGGGCAGGTAACGCCGTAGGATTCTTTACCAACAGGGTATCCTTTTCCTTTTTTTGGTGTTCTACTCTTAACTTTCTCGAGGAATTTATCGTAATCGGGATCACCACGATGTGGTAATGCTTCTCTATGTTTACTCGCTAAATACACTATTCTTGCCCAGTTCTCCGTCGAGGTTATTTTTTTCTTGTAACCTTCATTGATATACTCATCTCGAATGCTCTTAGTTGATGTTGTAGCAACAAAATTAACTAATTCTTCATCGTCGTCGATGTCTCTAATTTGATCTATTGCGGACTTTTTAAGAACATTACGGGGTATATTTCCCTCTTTCTTTTTTTCTTTCGATGTGTCTTCGGGTGTTTCTTCGGGTATTTCTTCTTCTGGTTCTTTCGCAGTAGCACCTAATTCTTCCTCGTCGGCCATTGTAACATAAGGTTCTTGTGGTTCGGTTATAGCGAGTGGTGGTGGCCTCCGTGTTGTAGCAGCCGCTATTTTTGCAGGGAGTGTTTCTAAAGACCTTTTTGTTTGTTTTGTCTCTGCCGCTATCTTTTCAAGCGCACCAAGAACGGGTACAGTTGCCGCTGTAACATCCTTAGTCGCTTTAGTTACCGGGGCAAAGAGTTGTTCGCTTCCAACAGTAAAATCGGTTTGCATTTGTTGTCGCGTTTGAAGTTTCTCTCTCACCCTGTCTCGTAACGGTATAAACTTTTTAAGCGCTGCTAGCCGCTCTCTGGCTAGCCGAGTAGTAAGTGATTCACCTACCATTATTGTAAATTGATCCGCAATTTTCTAATTTTCCGCCGAGTGTACCATCGGGGGCTCCACGGAGTTTTCGTCTATAATCCTTCTAATGTTTTTGATCTTACTAGAAATCTCCCGGCGTCGTTCATAAACACGTCCGAGTTTTTTTCGTATTATTTCAACGGCAGTGAATAGTCCAATGAATGCATTTGCGTCATTGTGGTACAGGTTCTCATTAATCGTATGTTGTAATCGTTTTATAAAAAAGTACTCGCGGGCCAGGGTAAAACGCCCCCGTTTCGACTGTTCGTTAATAATCTCATAATCGGATAATATTTTTTCACTGTCGAGACCATCAGATAAATCAATTCCTTGATTTTTTAATTTTGAAATCTCAGTTAATATATTATTGATGTCTTCGATATTCATTATTCTTATAAAACATCTTATTTCTAATATCAAAAATTTTAATAAAATTTAAGTTAAAATTTAATAAAATTATTGGGGGTCATTTTTGACCCCGTTTTTTGTATGGACAGTACAATGCCGTAAATCTCCACTCGAGTGTTGTGGCAGATTACAGGCATACATGGACAGTACAATGCCGTAAATCTCCACTCGAGTGTTGTGGCAGATTACAGGCATATACATATACTTAATTAAGGACATTCACATCTTGGAACCCCAAAGCATACATCTCCGGGAGGGAGGCCTAGGGTGACAAACGTCATCGTAGACCGCCCAGAAGATATGCTTGGGGGACATCACTACATGTACTTAATTAAGGATGAAATGATTGATGGATGATGGGACGGCACAAGACAGCACAAACATAAAACGGCGGGGCGGAACTCTACGGCCAATTCAACCAATCAAAAGCAACCCAATTAAATTAACCCGGTTGCATGATTGTGAACAAAAGACAACCACACGCCCGGGTCAAGAGCGTGGGTTAGTTTTGATTAGTTGAATTGGCTTTCGAAAGCCCCAGGCTTATAACGAGTCATCTTGTATATAAAGTGACTAATACAGCGGCGTCAGTCACAAGGTGTGTGTTAATTTGAATTCCCTTGAATCGTTAAACCCTTAAATACTTATTAATGGTGTTTCACGGCATTTAAATGAAACCAAATATTTGAATAAAACATTAAAAAAAAGAATACAGCTGTTAGATAATAGCGTGTATTTCATTAGTTTTCATCGTAAAATGATTAATTAATCGCAACATTAATTGGACTTCAAGGGACATAACTCTTGTCATGCGACGCTATCACAAAACGAGTTATCTCCCTTTGATGTTATATATGAAAATCGAATTCTATGACCCGTCTTTTTTGAGATCGCTGTTTGATATATTCGTTCTGCAACAAATTGTATTGAGGCGATACAAATGTCAAAATATTTTCCTGCCTCATTCATGGAGTGAAATATTTTTTCCTCGTAAGTTGTTGTATCAAATGACTTTATGGGTTTTGCTTTCTTTGAGTATTTACCAGTTTGGCCTTTTTTACTATTTTCACTCTGAGAGATGGCTTGCAGATTACACAGTCTGTTATTTTGATAATTAGAATCAATGTGATCAATAACGAGACTATCTTTGATCAATCCGTGGAAACATTCATAGATGATTCTGTGACAGAGATATTTTTTCCCTCCAGCAGTAAACATTAAATATCCGTGATTGTTTTTCCATCCAACCGGCTTCTTCAGTCTGCGGTTTCTAACAATACCGTCGCGAGATGCCTCGTAATTGACGAGCAGGGGGTGCGGCTGAAATTCTTGGTCCATTTGTATAATAATACTACTTGTCTAATTTATTATTTGGTTTAATTATGAATCTTTCAACGTAGTCTTGGGGGGTTTTGATGACGGAGTCAGCGGTGGGGTCAATGACGGCGTTTTTAATTCGTTTGTCATAATAGCGTTTTAGTTCCCTGTATCGCTTTCCGCCACAATTAATACACAACTGGGATTTTCCTCTTACACCGACGTGGCAAACCAAGCACGGTAGGGGGCCAAGAGAACCATTACGAACGCTTTGTAAATGATATCCGCAGAATTCACCTCTACATGATTTATTGCACGGGGTTGTCGACCCAATCATCAACCATTTGCAGTGATTCATTATACTATATTCTTTCATTTAAATACTTGTTTTAATTATATGGATGAGTTCGAGAGATTAGCAGCAATTAAGCCCCGGAAAAATATTAAGTTCAATCTCGATAGAGTCCTCAAGGACACACCAAAAGCGTTAATAAACGATAGAACCCTGTTAAATAAAATACGCGATTGTATCAATGAATTCAAACGTGATGGTGCATCTCATAGTTGGTCAACATTTCGAATTGATGGCGTTGTTGATGCTACCATGAACGACAACCGCGCAGCAACGATAATATCACAACTTGACGGTAAAAGATATTTCTTCAGAGTAAAATTCATTGTCCGGGTGAAATCAGGCGATTGGATCATACGTGATAAATTTGAACCAGTTCTCAGCGACAAGAAAACAGTCATTGTTAGCCGCGACTCCAAGCCGGGGTTGTTAACCGGAATTGACAGACCATACTATGAACGAGCGTATCCTGAAACATCAGTTGTTTATGGAATATACCCGTTAAATAAGAAACCTGATATCGGAAAACTGAAACCGATGAAACAGTCAACGGGGATAAATTGTGTAGCAGAACGAATAATAGAACATTTTACAAATGCATGTCGAGGAAACAAATTGACTGATTTACGACGTAGCAAAATCAATCAGTGGGAACTAACCGTAAAAGAGCGTGGAGCGACCATCAGCGACATAGCGAGATTAGAAACGTCGTTGAGATTTCCAATAACCGTTACAACGATAACCGGTGAAGTATTATACGAATCAAAGTACAAATCAAATGGGGCCCCAATCAAAATTATTGATCATAACGAACACGCATGGACGCCCGCGATCACAATATTTCCACGGGATAGAACAGTAAAGTATATCCCGGGGGAATTTTTAGGAGAGGACGGTTTTCTCGCGGAGAGGAAACTATTTGATGCTATTGCTTGCTTGTGTAAAAATGACACTGTATCAGTGTGGTTACTTCGCAGCGCTGAAAACGACATGGATACCTTTGATCAGTTTGTAAGACCAAACGGCGAATTATATCGCACTGAAGCATTTCACAACAGGATGAAAAAAACCGCCATGGAATTTGAAGAGCATGATGAACAACTGCTAACAAATTGTTTTACGATTCCATCGGTTGTAGCTCATGTTGCAGCAAGGAAAAATGCGTGGAGACCAACGCGCAAGGAATTTCTACCGGATGTACAATCCAGTTGTTTGGAATACTATCACGGTGGACTATGGAACACTGAATACAACCGCGACGCTATGATTTCGGTTGGTATGGTTGCCTGTTATCCAGCGAGTTTTCTCGGGTATGGATCCGCCGCTGAGTATTTCAAACGATTTGGACACCCCAGACATGAAATGACTCGTGTTGCTATTAATGGACCACTGCCTGATTTTGATTTAACCGGATTCGCTCGCATAGTATCATTTGAGTTCGCGGCAGGACTTCATCGCTGTTGCTATATTTGGATCGGTAGACACATGGCTGAAAAGAAGTGGTTGCCAATAGCGCTGCTACGGTATATGATTGATTGTAGCATGCTAGTTTCGTTGATTGTCAGTGACGCGATTATATCATACCGGGCGCAGACTGAAGTCTGGTTACCAGAACCGGAGCGTCTAGATAGCATAATTGACGAGTCCTGAAAAAACATTGATGCCGACGAGGAATATATCATCGAATGGTCCAGGAGGATATTTAACCAACGAAACAGAGAGGCAAAAGATCTCGGTAGAAGAATAATTGGTAAGTTTACACAAGGTGGAAAAAACCACGACTACAAACGATATTGCTCACGGCTGATTATAGATGACGCAGAATATGATTTCGTAATCAAGGACGCAGTGGCAAAAAATAGATACGTGAACTGCAAAACAGCTTTCTTGTCCAGTGGAACAAGGTTGGGTACAGTTGTTACCTACAGCGACGGAGACAGCCCGGCGTATCCACATTTGAGGGCGTCTATGCTGGGTTATGCCGCTATCAATTTATTCTCGATGATAAATAGATTCCCCGATACCGCGGTTAGAGTAGCCGTTGATTCGTTTTATGTTGACGTAGCGTATAAGGAAAACGTAGCCGAGTTTACTAGTCCGGACGAGAGTTGGGGTACATGGAGAATTAAAAATGAAATACGACGCGATTATTCCCCGTCAGCAGATGTCACCGTTGAGAACAACTACTTACGCGGTGATAAATTGTCAGAATGGTCTAATGCACCATCGTGTTCTGATCCAATTTGTAGACACAAGACGGTTTATTTAAGCGGCTGTGGCGGGTCAGGAAAGACGACTCGGGCAATTGAATTATTTCGAACGCGGGCAAGTATAATCGTGCTTACACCGACCCATAGACTAGCGCGAGAGATAAAACAACGAAATGTTGACGCCGTTACTTATCACAGCTTTTTTCGATACAGCGGCGGTGAGTGGACTCCTGATCGAATGGGTGAAAAATTTATTCCTGAGGTTATCATCTGGGACGAAATATGTACTGTTTCGTTAGATACTTTACAAATGTTTCTTGAGTGGCTGCTGCGCGCGAATACAGCGGTGATCATGTGTGGCGACCATGGCCAACCACCACCATTTGTCGGCGAGGGTCCACATGAGTGGTTGAGCGGGTTCGTAGACTATTATGAAGAAACCGATACTGATTACCGAGCACTTGATGAACAACTGCGCGAGGTTAAAAAACTAATCAGATTACAGCCGGATAGAGTTCAGTGTGAAATAATCCGCGAGGTGATTCCGGAAACGCCGTTGAATGAATTCTGGGAAACATGGAGACCAAACGATTTGATTGTAGCGAGTAGAAAGATAGTCAGAGACACACTTCAGCGGAAGTTGTTTACGTTGCATAAGGAAAAGTTTCCAACGCGTCCAGTGCCATTATGTTATAGACCCGCGGACACACGGCGGCAGAACATTGAAGTTGAAATTCCAGCCCCGACAGCGTCGGGGACAAAAAAACAAATTCTCGTGCTGAATGATATTGTGCTCGTTGATATCAGCGTCGTCGAGGACGCGCTACGTGCTGATAAATCCCCGTGGACGCTAGGATACGCAACAACAATACATTCCTCGCAGGGACTAACCATCACGGACACAATTGTTTGGATAGTTGATAATCGCATCGAATGGTCGAATCTAGTCAATCTTGCAGTGTCCAGAGTACGAAGGATAAATCAGCTTCGAAGAATTGTTATTGACGAAGCCACCGACGAAGCCGGCGACAAAGTCACCATCAATGCAAGCGTCATTGATAGAAAACTCTCGGGTTACCGCCAACAGGATAAAAAAAAACAGCGGCGTTTTGATATTGATGCCGAATTAATAATCTCGCTACGACAACAACAGAATAATCACTGCGCGAGTTGCAATTGTATAATGAGTTGGCGTTATTCGGATAAAGACACTCGCCAATTTACCGTGGATAGGATCGATAACAGTCTCGGTCATGTCAAAAACAATGTGAGGTTGACCTGTCTTGAGTGCAATAGACGCAACGGCGCTAGTTAAGACCACGTGGGGGCAATTGAGTATCGTTAGGTATCACTTGTAGTTGCTCGCGTGTAAATCCGCGCTGAGGAGCAGTTGAATCCAGTCTATAGATCGGTGGTCTACCAGTTGATCGTGTTATCGTTGATATGTTATGTGTGGTAACACTCCAAATAGGATCAGTAGCTCTTTTTTTATCGCCTTCAAGCTCTCCTGGTTCATACAGATATCTGACAGTGACATCGCCGAGAATCGGCTTGGAAACGCTATCTATTTTTGATCTTCCGGGTATATACTCGTATTTAATCGCGTCGCTGGGCTTCATGTTGATTGCTCGGGTAATCTCGTTATTTAACGCTGCAATTACACCTGGCAACCTTTTAACCCATTCACGAGATCGTTTTTCTTGGATGAATTCCTTCGCGTATTGATATCCAAATAACCGTTCAGCGAGAGTCCGATTGAATCGTTCAACAATTGCCTGATCACGATGTAGCGCAGTATGACCTCGTCGTATCGCGACGCTATGATGTTTCAGCGTTGATAAAACAGCGCCGCGAAATTCACTACCGGGATCAACTTGTAATAGATTTGGCCAGCGCAGAGGGCCTCTTCGATAAATTCTTTCAAACGCAGCGGCTACTTCAGTTGCCGACTTTGTTTTTAACGGCTCCACTTGTTTGTATCGACTCGCAACATCAACTACGGTTAGCGCGTATTTGTAACCGTTGTCATGCGGCAAAAATAGTATATCAGCCTGATGAACTTCATTAGGTACGCTGACATCAAAGCGCGAGAAGTTGATTTGTTTAGGCGGTGGTAGATAGATTTGCCATATAGCCTGTTTGGATAACCAATTAGCCGCAGTGGCCTTTGTTACCTTTGCAGCGCTTGCAAGCTTACCAATTGCGGCCTTCCCCTTCCAGTATCCTCTCGGAGAATAATAGATGGATTTCATGTTGTTATTAATTACCAGCGCCCATCATTAATTTACCTTTCATAGCCGATTTTACCAACCATGAGGCTAATTTTTCTTTGACGGATTTATCAGGAATAGCATTTAATGCGTGAATTAATTTTACATCCGCGATATGACGCTGTTGCAGATCGCTACTTTTGTAAGCAACATCATGAGCATGACACGCCTTATCGATAGCGTTTATTGGATACTCACCGGGTTTGGGCTGATTTTGATCATCGAGTCTAATATCTAATCGTGTTCCGGGGCCACAGTAGTTATATCCTGGGAGATGTTTTTCTCCTGGATACTTTGCCCACGGTGTTCCGGGGAGTTTTGCCAATTTGGCTGCGATGTCACCTCCTCGCTTTTTTTTAAAACATCTCCGGGTCTAATAGAAATAAATCTAAATTTCTTTGTACCGCATTGTACACACTTGCCAGTAAGCGCCGATCTGTTATTTCTTGTTGTAGCGGTTGTCATATCATTTGTGCCAGTACGTACTCTACACTTCACACAATATAGATCCATAATTTATGTATAGAGATATGAATATAATTGATTTTTCGGCGACTAAAACAAGAGAACCAGTTAAGCATGTTGCAGCGTTACCAAACTCGATCCGGATGATTATCATCGGACCATCTGGATCCGGCAAGACGCAATTGTTACTCAATTTAATAATGAGATGGATGAAGTGGGATAAGTTGTATTTGGTTGCTCCTAGCGTGGATGATCAACGATGCTACGAGGTGTTGAAAGATTTCAACGAGAATGCATCAGCGATCGCTAAAAAAAATGTTATTGAGTTTATTACGGATATCAATGATGCACCGGGTATTGATGATATTGATGGCGACGTTAACAATCTAGTCGTGTACGATGATGTTATGTTAAATAATCAAAAAAACCCAGCTAGGATATTTTCCAGAGGCAGGCATAAAAACACTGACGTGATATATGTCACTCAACGATACACTCAGATTCCAAAAGTAATTAGAGACAACTGTAATATTCTTGCTGTGTTCAACGGCGTTGATACACACACGCTACGAAATATTTGGCAGACATGGTGCGGCGGTGACATGGACTTTAATGTTTTTCGAAACTTTTTTAGTCATGCTCAGTCGACCCCACATGGATTCGTAACGATAAATTTACATGATCCTCGCACACGATATCGTATCGGACTTGACCAAATATTCGGTTAGTTGTAAATAATTTTCATTGTAAATAACTTCTTAGCAGCAGAGGGGGGCGATGACATCGACGCGCTCGTCGATGTGCTTACCGGACGCTGACGACGCTGGGGATCGGCGCGCAGAAGGTGTTAATTAAACCAAATGACGTCACCATCGTGTAGGATGGACCGACGTCGTTTTTTTTTTACCAGCGCTGACTACACTAGATCGTTGAGTGCAGAAAGTAATAATTAAGCAAAATGACGATTGGACAAAATGTCGGATTCGCCCCCTCTGCTGCTGACATGGATAATGAATTTAGTCTTGCAGAAAATGTTGAGACTATGCCAAGGCATAGAACACAAAATACTAAACCAAACTGTGATTGCAGATTTGATCAAAATGGTCAGTGTGACGTTCAGCTTCGGTCATGTAGAATGAAGTGGATAATCATTTTCTGATTTATTGGAAGTTGTTGAATTTTTTGTTCATGATGCAGGCATTGATAGATATTGTCATTATATAAAATGCAGTCAAAGTTTTAATAGACTGTTTGCTTAAACAGCAACTAATAATCTGATTGAATTGCTCATATTACAGCACCTACCAATTTTTAGGACCTGACATATTCATCTCGCATGTCGTTCTTGAGACAAACATTTTCCCAAAACAAATGTACGAGCATACCAACATTTTGAGTCATGTACAAATTTGGCAGATACCGTGGTCCCCCTCTTATACGGGACATCCCTTCTGCACAGGGAAAGTGGCCTTATAAGACGGGTGGCCTTTCCAGAGGGGGACTAAATATGTTGTTTTAAGTATCTGTAATGTAGATAGTAAGAAACGTCATTTAAATATTGATACAGACATAATTCTCTTTCCATGTACTCCATTTTGCCACTGCTGCTGAGCAGTCTCTTTATTGGTTGCGACATGGTTTATTCGAGTCTTTTCAGCATACAATTGTTTTATTCATGACTTTTCTACCTCAAATTGTTCGGAATGTCCCCACCCCACCCCATCCCACCCGATATTGAGTAGAATAGCCGGCTTTCTTCTAAAGTAATACGTCTCCGTTTACGTGATGTTTGGTAATGATTTATTCGGCTGTTGCTAACTGTATCCAATTTAATTATGCAGAAGAAACTTTTGTAGAGTGGATGAAATGCCTCCTTCTTAGAGGAAGCAATACATGTATTGTCACGTGATTTTTCGGTCTTGGTCTGGTACCCTATTTTCTTCAAGGTTAATTCCTCTGTGTGTGTTAATGCACAAAATCTATATTTAGCCTATGCTGACCATGTTATGATCTTGACAAATAGGTCCGGTTGTAATCATCAAACAGAAGAACTCAACAGATGCGTAAAGCCCCAAACTCTATCATAACATTGTTGAGCCCATTTCCTGTAAACGTCGGCTTTTATAGATAATGATATAATATTAATCTTAGTCTTACATGTACTTTAGTCAACACTTCTTCCAGTAACGGAAGTCTGACATCTGGAAAAATGTATTGACGGTAGGGATAATCTAATTATATGCCTTACGATATGAATTATTTAGTGGTTCAGGACACATTTTAAATCAAAAGTGGCTGCTTGCAGGGGAACATTTTACATTTTTATACTGATATGATGTCCGCTGGTTGCAATAGAGTGGTGACCATTCTTGAGGGATAATTTTGAATGCAAACTCGTTGGTGACAAGGGATTCTGACCGTAAGAAGCCTGTGACTGCTGGTCAGGGGCAGGGGCCGTTCAAGAGGGGACCACTGTATACTATATACTTCTATGTGTCGTTTAGTCAAAGTGTCTACTTCATAGGTACTTTAAGTGATGCTTCATTGGTTTTACTTGTACAGGCAGACAATTGGACATTCCTACAAGAAATTTTGATTAGCATGGATATTTTAGCATCCACATCGTAAGCATATTGATGCTCCAATACTCTACCTGTACGGGTCACATGCGTCCTTAGGTGTGACCTACTGTATATACTCGCGGTATAGACCCATTCACGTATAAGGCGATCCCCAAAACTAATGGGCATATATGCTATAAAGTGCATGAGCCGTGTACAAGCCGACCCAAAAGTCCGTGAGGTCATCACAAAATGCATGCATTAAGTTTAAAATGCATTTATTGAGGCAAACTGACATTAGAAAAAATTACCAGCATAACTCTCGGGGTTGGCATGTACGATCATTACATAGAAATGTCATACATTTATTTGATGGGTCAAGAAATTTATTTAACTTTCTGTTTTCTTACTGTCTTTGCCTAGTTCAGATTTGTATATAACTTGATCGGACGATGGCAAGAACTGTGCTTTCACGGGTTGCTGTAACACTACCTCTCCCTTTTGACTATATTATTGTTTGTTTATGCGTTGTTGCATTAGATTTTTTATATCAGTGCACTAGTAATATAATTTGTATTTTGTTTTGGAATTGTAAATACCTAACTAATTAAAATATTATCCCAGTATGTCAGCAATAAACGGCAATAGGGTTTGGTTCAACGCTTGCAATTAGGCTAGTGAGTGTATTTACATAAAATAACACCATCACATGTACATTGTAGTTTTGAACACGAGCTGAATGAAGTACAGTATGCGGAATGAAGTATATCCTTTGGTTCAACTCTTGGGTCCCACTGCATTAAACGTTAATGATAAATCTACAATATAATAATGAGCAGTATTTTGCTTTGATCTAAGCTACCTTACACCAATTTACAAACCTATGGTAACGGTGCTATTATTACGGAGTAAAAGGTAACATCAAAGTACTGGTATAGTTGCAGGTCAAAATACCCTCTTAACGTTTTAGGGTTTTAATGATTAAGTGGCTGCACTGATGTTAGAAAACAAACAACCAATCTGGTAATTATAATAAAGTAGATGACAAAACATCCAGCTTTCCATTGTGTGGAAAATTATAATTTTGTTCAGCCAAAGCACAAAAGTAAAATATAAAATAGATTGATGATGATCTTAGTTGATTTATATTCAGTATTTTAGTCTATAGTATTACCATTCTTTCATGAACATGTAACAGCTATTGTAGTTGTGGCTTGCACAAATGAACATGTGTACCTTTTCATAAACATTACCTCAATTTGTAGCATCACTTGTATCGTTGAAAAAGAGGAACATATTAGTGCGTGGATCGATGTAAATCAAACAGCTATTACTGACTAGCTGAAGTGTTATCTGGAAGAATGCAATTTGGTTGAAAAAATGAATAAATCAAAGTTGCACCTATTTGGGAGTACACAATGATTAAAGTGATGCTAGGCACGATTTGCATTGTGTAAGTTCTGTACTTCATAGTACAGCCTGGTTTTCTAGATAAACTCGAGCTGGCCAATTGCGTTATGAAGCCTTTATTTATCTTTATCTAATCTCGTCTTTGGAAATGCTGACACGATTTAGTGATGGAAAAGTATTATGTATATTTAATTTATATCATGCGCCTCACCTGTGTATGTGATTATTGTGATTAATGGTATAGTTTGTCTACCTGATGCTTGTCATCTTTGAGTGTGGAAAGACAGAATTTTACAACCGTTTTAGTTTAAACCCTAATCTTGTATGCAAGTTAGTGGGTTATTCTTTTGAAAATTTTATTATCTTTTGATTCAAGTGAATTATATATAGGACTTGGTAGACAATTATTCATTCCTGTTTTAATATCACTGTTTACGAAACTGACGAGTTTGCAGCTGGGTTCTAACATAATTTCAGTAAGTATTATTTGAAAGGATTTGTTTGAATTGCTAAGTACTCATGGAATTTTTGGACTCAAATATTAATTTCAGATTATTAAAGGAATATTTTGTCAAAGTATATCACATAAAATTTACTATTAGACCTTTTCCACTGGATCTAACATTCATTTATTTTCTTTCACAGATTCTGTCTGGACAAAGGCGATGTATCCAGAACTACATGATCACAGAGATCACATCTTGCTGATAATGGAGCAACTGAACATCATTGCCAGGCCAAAGGTATTCACTGAGATTGGGGAGAAGGTTAGTTGATATGAATGTTCAGGATTTCTTCTTCTGCCATTATATTTGAAAATTGTACCTGCTTCCAGAGCCTTCAATGAATGACTCGAATAAGAACACTGAAGTTGCATACAGAAACAGACTAAAACATTTGTTATTAGCTGAAAGCATGCAAACAAATTTGCAAATTTTCAAATTAGTTACTTGAAAAATATATTTTACAATGTATAACTAGCCTGGCTATTTCTAAATACATCTGCTGTCCTTTTTTGGCGTCTTCCATAAATATAATGGATGCATTTACAGTAATCTCTTTAACAAATTTAAAATCGTATAAATGTGTAGGGGGCATACAGTTCATTTATAAGTGTCATTCTGTCCATGCTTTTGTCTGTCCATCTGTTATTCCGTTTCTCTATACCTCCTTACATATGAAGTATATTATGTTGCTGATATGTCACTATCCAGGTCATACACATTTGTGTGGAATAAACACAATTTATTTGAGAATAGCTCAGTGTGATTTACAAAGTTCTACTTAGCTGACAATTGTGATTGTTTTTAAAAAAATATTTTACTTGATGTACCTTTTAAAGACGTTTAGCATCGCTGCATTTCATCTCTTTCCTTGCAGGGCTTCATGATTCATTTTTTTACAAGGATTTATTTTTCTTAAGTTGTTTGACATTTTTACATTTTAACATTTACATTTCAATAATTTAACTTTTATGTGGCACTGTATATCCATGGTTGTGCTGGTGTGATGTTAAACCCTGTACATACATACATACATACATACATACATACATACATACATACATACAGCTAGAATTGTGTTGATTTGATTTTGAATCATATTAATGGATGCAGATATGCATACATACATACATGAATTATTATAGATGTTGTAAGTACACATGTCTTGGAAAATGCAATATTTTCCTATAATAGCTTGATACATGTATCAGTTTCTTCTGTTTCGTTGACTGTGATGTCTTTAGCTTGAACGAATTTCATGTTAAAGTGTTTGTCATAGTCTTTAGGTCAGTTACTAAGAATATTTTGTTTTCCTAATAATACGACTTTCTATATTTAGCTCCTTCAACCTTTAAAACCTTGAAAGGCCAATTTGGTTTGGTTTTGTGGGTTTTAAGGCCATTTCTCAGCACATGATACATGACAGCCAGTAGGCTTTGTGAATAAAGTACCCCAAAACACCACAGGAAGAACCAACTATCCATGGGAAGCTCTAGCAAGCTTTCAAACATATCCACATACCCATACCCAAGACTCAAAACCAAGCTAACGGGTGAGGCGAGTGATAGTTGTAGAGGTGGGCATCTGAGACAACTCCTCCACCTATGGCCTATGGAAGGCCAGTCATGATTTAACGGGACATATCTCAATCTGATTATGGGAGTAGGTTCTAGAAACTTCATCTCTCTTGATAAAATTCGACTGCTTGTTTGTAGCAAACCAACAATACCTAATCAGTTTGTGGTAGAAGTTACTTATCATAGATTACTAAGTAAATATTTTCTTGAAATATTTAAGAACGTTTATGCTAATGACAAACAATTCAAATGATATAAATACTTTACAAATTATTTTCATCACTTTAAGTGAGTTAAATAACATTTAACAATTGCCATGACCTTTCAGACGATCATTGATCTCAGTAGTTTTGTTTAATTAAAGTTAAAAAATGGCTGGTATAAAAATATGACTGATTCAGAGTTTGCAGAGTTTGTGACTAGTCTGAGTATACTTCATTTCCTGTTGATTTTTTTTGTTATTATTTTAACAATGTCAATAATACAATAGCAGGTTTCAAAATCTCACCATAGAACATGTTGTACAGTTCATAAATAAACATGAATGACACGTACAAAGCAAACACGATTTTGAAATAGAGAAAATGATGCCAGAACAAGAAATTAAGTACAAGAATCACGAGGAATATAAACTAAACTAAACTACAAAAAAGAAATAATACAGATATGATAGATTGACCATGAAGGTGAACTTGGAGTACGTGAAACATAAGGAAACAAGCCGGCAGCTGGAAAGGAATTCTTCAAGATTGTTTGATTTGAAAACATGAATGGAGTTTCCTAGAGAGTGCATACAAATAAGGAACACAAGAGCTGGACATGTTACACATACGAGGGATAAAGTACCGGGAGCATCAGCAGTAATGATTGCAATGAAAGTACTAAATCGGGACTACATAAAACGATTGTACTCAATCAACCCGAATGGATATAAAGGATATATCATAAGACCCAGAGGGGAAAAACTAATATTACCTTATGGAGAAATCTTGGTACGGAGAGAAATTTAATGGTAAAGAACCAACACCCATTTTAAGGAAAGTTAAGAAACAAACTGGAGAGTTACACTTGTCAGACATTTCCCTGGAAATTCTATTAGAGGCGGTGATGTAACAGTTTGAAAACAAATTCAACATAAAAAGTAATATCATCCAGACTGGTAGCGATCCCTTTAACAACGATCTGCAATGGGATATGAATACTGGAAATCTAAAACAGAAAAAAAACTGAAAGAAATGAAAAGAGCATTTTTTCTAGCAAAATCATGGTATATCTACGACTGCAAATGTAACAGATGTGAAAAGACGGGACATACACATTTTAAATATACAACAAATGTAGAGAAACAAGCAGAGACAAGAGAATTCCAAGTAAGGAAGCAACAACAATAACAAAAACAAAAATATTAATGGGAAGAGAAACAGACTCAAACCTCACATATAGAACATGGCCCCAAAGAGAGGTCGGCGGAAACAGCAGGAACAAATACAGCATAAGGTTTAATTAAGAAAACACAAAACCAGGGAGTTCAACAAAATGCAAACCATCAACAAAAGGAAGTGATACAACACCCCAAACAACAACAGGAATAACAACAAAACCAACAGCAGCACGATAAACCATGCCCAAAGCAGCCACAAAGTATACAAAAAGAAACAGCAAGGACAAAAGCAACAACAGCATCAACTACAAGAAAAAAAGAAGTTAGAGACAGAAAAAGCAGGAAGACAAGAAGAAACCAACACAAGTACAAATGAATGGTAATTGCAAGCAACAACATGAATCACAGGAAGCTATATCAACAACATCAACAAAAGAAAAATCAACCACAACAGCATGATCAACCCTGACGGAAGATCATGAGATAAACATAGACAGAGACATAAATAGAAATAGAAGAAAGGACAAAAGGAGGAAACTAAGAGAAGAAAAGCACAAAAGGATGAAAGATTACTTTATGGAGCGTGATGAATGCCTAGAGCAGACACAGATGATTGAATTTTGATATTTCTAAAAAATTAATAATTTAATTTACAATTCCAGGAGAAAAAAATACAATTTAAAAAAATCATACATACAACAACATATACAAAATAGCAAACATTTGCAAGTAGGGCAGGAGTGCCTCCCTAAATGGTCTGAAAAGATCAATGAGGAGAGAGCAACCTCCAAACGAAAAAAATATATTATGCAAATGACATGTTCTCTGTTTCATTCAGTTACTTATTGCATTCAGCATTACACACACTGATACTTTAGTAAAGAAAAAAACATCAAGAAAACGTTTAAAATTAGTAAATTTATAGCCAGAAATAGCAAAGGTAGAGACAAACTGAATGCCAGCAGGCACACGCACTGCACCCTGCTCCAATCCAAAGAAATGAATGTCAGATATTAACACTGATATTAAAGGATATAAATGTCTGATACAATCAGTTATGGGGAAAAATGTAACTGATATTTTCCTAAGCAACACTCCACATAATTTACTGCAGAACAACCATACATGAAGAGTTTTCTCATAGCCTGGCACGAAGACATTTCTGACAGCCAGGCATGAAGACTTCTTACAAGCTGGCAGGAAGTGTTTTCTTACCGCCAGGCATGAAGTGTTTTCTTAAAGCCTTACATGAAGTGTTTCCTTACAGCCTGAAATGAAGCGTTTTCTTACAGCCTGGCATGAAGTGTTTACTGACAGCCTAGCATGACATATTTTCTGACAGCCTGACATATAGTGTTTTCTGACAGCCTCGTATGAATCATTTTCTTACAGCCTGACATGAAGCATTTTGGACAGCCTGGCTTGTAGCGGTTTCTGCAGCCTGGCATGAAGAGTTTTCTTACAGCCTGGAATGAAGCGTTTTCGTACAGCCTGGCATGAAGTGTTTTCTACTTGTATACAAAAATGATGCTAATGTGCTGTAAACATCGGCTGTTAGTGAAGAAAATAAAAACCAATTAAATAATGTCATCTAAAAAAATTGCCGAAATTAGTTGATCAAATTGGACAGAAAATAATCTAGTTTAAATTTTAATTTTGTACAAATATTGCTGATCGATTGTTTTGCTACATAAAATTGAAAATACTTCTCAACAGCTACTTAAATAATTTATCTGAAATCATACAGGCACAAAGGGCTTCCAGATTTATGTCAACCATTTTAACTGACCAATGACTTAGTTTGTCATAACTTCTTGAAGAAAAACCAGATGAAAAAATTAAACCCAGCATACAGGATTTTAAAGTTCGTACACAAGGATGCCAATCGCAATTTAAATCTGACTGCTATTCTTATATATTTAGAAAAAAAAAACTTAACACAATCTAAAACCTTACTGACAGAAGAACAGCTGGCAAGAATTTCATATCTTCGGTTACACTGGTCATAAGGAAACATGTGTCTATAGTATGATTTCCCATCCATTGTGCATTTTTAGTATTAATCAACGATTGATCTTTTCAACTTCTCGAAAATGACTAGATTATTTTTGACCTAATACGATTCATAGCACCCTGGCACAATGGGATTTCAGATTTGTACAAATGATGCCATTTTGATATCAAATATGGCAGCCATTTCTACAGATAAGAAACTTACTTCAAATGACCAGTTTTCAAACATTTAAAAAGAGAATTTGAGGAGATTTAAGTTTTGAATTTATGTGTCAAGGATTCTAGTTTGTCGTAGATATTCCACTATTACCGACAATATAAACGCCAGCATCTAGAAATGGAACATATTTGACCCAATACCCCCTACTCTATAATATATAACCATTTCAGGGTATATGTTGCCTGAAAATTGGAAAACGTATGGCGCAATGGCCCCTACCAGGCTGAAATTGCGATTATTTTAGTTGATATGGAAATTATTGCAAACTGTGGTACAGTCGTATTCAAGAATAACCATTTCAGGGTATATGTTGCCTGAAAAACTGGCATGATTGCAGATATCAATCAGTAATTGACTCAAGTATAGGGTTAAAAGGAGCCACCTATGCCATGTATTGATACGATGCATACTAGACATTCTATGATCTGATATATTATTGATACAAAAAATGAGCTTGATGACTTTCCATCTTTAGAAGGTCTGTCAAATGGTACGTGGTGCCGTTGTATGTGCTGAAATACTGGTTTTATTTCCAGTATGCAGATTATATATATATATATATATATATATATATATATATATAGAGAGAGAGAGAGAGAGAGAGAGAGAGAGAGAGAGAGAGAGAGAGAGAGAGGGAGAGAGAGAGAGAGGGAAAGAGTATGAGAGAGAGAGAGAGAGCATCTATGCATATGTCATTCTTATCAATGACAAGATAACAAAACAACTTTCAACAGAGTACCTTTTAGTTGTCAGTGAATCTTATTCAACTTTTAAAGACATTTAAGGCAGGCTTTGTTTCATTAGATGTAGGACTCTATCCACCATGCCCTTTGTTTTCCACTGCATGTATGCATTACAAATGTCTTATTACCAGTTTCATTTGCCACTTAAATATGGAAGCCATTATGATATTATCTTCAGAAAAGAAGACAGGATGCAAATTTCTCAGGAAAAGAAAATATCTAGAACAAGCCTGGGAGTGGGAGTGAGATCAATCAGACCTTTATCGTGATACACTATGTGCCTATTCCCTGTCCTGAGACTTGGTTGATAAACGTTTGTGTTTTGCATTTAAAATTACAAGGAGTAAAATACCGAATTTATTAATCCTTATCCACAGCTTTAACATATGTTGCTTTTATTCATTTCTTTTTCTTCAAATACAGTTCAAAGTTGTAACTGGTTGACTCATTTTCAGTCTCTCCCTCTCTTTCTTTCTCTCTCTATCGCTCTCTATCTCCCCCCTCTCTTTCTCACTATATATATATATATATATATATATATATATATATATATATATATATATATATATATATATATATATATATATATATACATACATACATGCATGCATGCATATATATATATATATATATATATATATATATATATATATATATATATATTCCTTTTAGGTGGAGAACTACTTCCTTACTCCTTGTATGCTTCGGCAAGAATCTCCAAGACAAATCATCTCCCCTCAACATGATCCACAGATGGTAAGCACGCCTGTCCTGTGCTGGATCTTTACAGAGAAATTTTTGCCACCTCCCGTCTTCCACAGGCTTGTTGCTGCCTGTATAGCACGCTGGCCTGTTGCCAAGAAAAAGGAGACATCAGAGAATCTCATTTTCTGCTGCTGCTGTGTTTTTGACCTGGATCTTTTCCACAGATTAGCCTTGCACTCCAAGAACCATGTTGTGTCTGCAAGAATAACCAAGATGGTGATTGATGAAGTCAAGACCCCCGATGCAAAGTTGTGTAACCGAGTTAGAAAGTTCATTACTCTGAATCTCTCCAAGATTACCTCTTACCTTGGCCAGAATTTACAATACGAGTTGCGTATACAGAACCTACCATCTCAGTGCATCTCAGAGCATGGCATGGCTGCTTTCTCACCTGCGTTTCAGATGTGGTTTGCAGATGAGGTGAGTTTTTGTTAAGCATTACTGAAAGGAAAGGAAATACTATTGTGCTATTGCCTTCTTTTTTCAAATGTTTTACTGTGGTGTTATCTGGTCTTTTACACATGCATTCAAACCATTGGCGAGGTCACTTTACCCACTGGATAATACTATTGGTGAAGCTGTTCCTACTGGATAAGGTATTAATGCATCACACAGTATAATAAATCATGTGACCTTGGTATGTGGCTTAAGCATGTGTAATTACTTGTGCTGGAATAGATGTCATAGTTTAATGTACATATGTAAAATCCAGAAATAAATTCTTATTGTTTGGTAGCCATCGAAACCCTGATAATTTATCATGTGATATATTTCAGGTATATTTTCCTAAAATAAAATCTAGTCTGCAATCTTAGCTTTAAAATGTGATATCATGTGATCGACTGCAAGATAATTCAGTCATCATGTTTGGATGATTAATTACCATCAAAGTTATTATTTATAATGTATCATACATTTGGTTGGATTGGCAGTGAAAATTAAAATGTTTCATTTTGATTAACCATGAAATGCACTTTTTAATAAAATGCTGGTATAAATTTCCATTCACTTATTATATTCATTCAAAATGCACATGAAACTTAGAGCTTATTTTCACGTCAAAAACCGCTCCGGTGGCCTAGTGGTTAGAGCGTCCGCCTCGGATGCGGGAAGTCGTGGGTTCGATCCCCGGCCGAGTCATACCAGAGACTTAAAAAATGGTACTAACAGCTGCCTCGCTTGGCGTTCAGCATTAAGAGGTTAGTGTTAGGACTGGTCGGCCTGGTGTCAGGATAATGTGACTGGGTGGGACATCATGCTACATGTCTGCGGTATGATGCCCCAGTGCTAGACATCACTATAAACTGCCACATTGCAGATAACGATATGACTGAAAAATTGTTAAAGCTACGTTAAAAATCAAAATCACATCACATCAAATCATTTCACGTCAAAAAATGTACTTTGATTGGAATGAGCCAGAAATGTAAAACACCAATTATAACCCAGATTTTAGCATTGAACCTTACCTATGACATGAGGGAAGAAAACTGGCATTTCTCCACAAATGTTGTCAATTGCTGAATAATTTAATCTGACCTGGATTTGTGACTTAATCTTTCTGCAATCTACAGCGGGGAATTGTCTACATTAAATTGTTCTATTACATATTCTAATTTTGTAATTGTCCCTTTTAATACCTCTATATAACTTAAAAATAAATGATATGGTGCCGCTCTGCCATCCAATATGGCCAAATTGACAACCATTTTCAAACTGTTGTTATTCGTACTTGTTGTACTTAGTGGACACTACAATATAGGGTTTCCGATTACAAAAAAAAACTTCTTTCAATGTCACATTGTTGAAAATGTATGTATTGCTTGTCTTCCAGAATAGATCAATATATGAACATGGGTGTTTTCGCTTACGGATTTTTTGTGATGTCTTGTTTATCCTAAATGAGAATAGTGCTGTAGGAAACACAACATGGCTATCATGGTGTCTATCTTGAAAATGTCATTATTGATACATCAAAACTTGTCTAAAATGAATTTTTTAACAACAAGGTGTGTTTTAAGCATTGACTTATTTAAAATAGTGTTCTAAATGAATCATGGAAGGTATGGATGACTGAATCTATATGACCTGTGTCTGTTTGACATTGATCATCAGCAACATACATTAACTCTACAACAAATGGTAAATGTATGTGGGCAAAACTCTGGACAAAAACTAAGACATTCTACTGCAATTGTTTAATTAAGAATTGTAGGTGCTGATTTCAAACCAAAATTAATTGCTATCAAAGCTTGGTTGTAGCTTCTGTTACTGAACTAGACTATATGATTGCCAAGGTCACATAATTTACATTTGAATACAGAAATAGACAAATTTTAGTTCTATAAAGAAACTCTGTATAGGTAAACCATGTCTTCAAAATCATTAAATAGGTTATGCTATAAAGTTTATTGGATCCAACTACTCCTGTCTTTAAAATCACGAAACAGGTTGCACTAAGAAGTCCAACTACTTGGTAATGATTGTGCTCAAATTCCAAGAATGTTTACCTCATTATTTCATGTAAGACATGTGTTAACAATTTTTTTTTTTAAAATCAGATTTTGTATGAAAATGGTTAATAATTGTATTATAGACAATTTAAAGGAATAAAGTCAGATATAAATTTGTTAAGATTCACTCTTTTCAATTACTGTAACATTTATCTACTTATTTTATTGATTTAGTAATGCAGCCAATAATTTCATTGGCACAGAATAGAAAAAGCAATTAATTGCAGGTGTACGCTTGTTTGCTCAACATTCTTGTACAGTGGTGTTTTATTCTTCATTCAATGTTCATTATGATGTCTTCTTGGTCTGAAATGAAAACTGTCCTTCAAATATCAGAGACATTTTGAAAGCATTGTTGATGTAACTTCTGCTGCTAAGTGGATTGTCATCTTGACATGTGAATGTACTAAACCACTTCTAATAGGTCCTAATGAAAATGACGTTGATACAACTATCATAATGGATATACTGAAAATTGTATTGAATCTCCTGAATAAATAGTTGTATATTAAAGAACAACATGTATATGCCCTTGTCATATTAGCCAATATTTCATTGTTTAGTCTGAGCATCCGCCATGGATGCGGGAGGGTGTGAGTTTGAATTCTGAATGAGTCATACAAAAGACTTGAGAAAAAAAAAGGATACTCCGCATAAAGATGATAGTGTTATGACTAGTTGGCCTGTTGTCAGGATAATGTGACTAGGTGGGACATGATGCTACATGTTTGCAGCATGAATCCCTAGTGCTAGACATTACTATAAACTGTCACCCTGTAGACATCATAGCTATATGACTCAACAATTGTTAACGCTATGACAAAAATCCTAATCACACAAACATACTTTATTCTTAATTTATATGATAATTAATGTTCCACTGGTTACTAGAGACTCTCAAATGGTCTGATAGTGAACATGTTTCTCAAAGTTAATGTGGAATTAACTATTTGATGTCAGCAAGATTGGTAAATACAGGTGATGAAGTATGTTGTATAGTGAACAAAATGACCTGTTCTTGTCAACTTAAGTTGTTTTATAGTACATTAAGATAAAAGTGATACAAAGATCTTAAACAGATATCATAGACGAAACCTGGAAATACTTTGGAATGGATTGTTCTTTTGAATACAAATTACTTAGGTTGCAATTCATGCTCATATTTGCTAGTATTTGAGTGCGTATTGTTGACCAAAATCTCTATAATTATTGTACATGCATAGACACAATCACATATACTGGCATATTACTGTAATAAGCAAGTTTAAAACATAGGAGCAATAAAATAATAATGTTGAAAAAGTATGGAAACCGTTCCAGATTTATTATGCAGCAAGATTAACTGAGATGGAGGATGATTTTTTTGAATGTATGATGAAGTTATGAGAAAAGTACCAAAAGTGTTTTTAAAACGTACCTAAATCAATGTTGATTATTTCAGCAATACAATTGCAAGACATGGGAAATCAGCTTGTGTGGATTGCTCTTATCAGTTCAACTAGTGCAGATTGTCGCCATGTGGATTAACATGCAAGTTCATAAAAGCTAGATGATTTATATAATTACTCACGGCATTACATTAAATCCTGCTTGGAAGGATTTATTACTCTTTCATTATTTCTTTATCAATCTGAGTCAGTTTATTTACATTTCGTATTATCAGTTGTGAACATTTTTTAATCTAATGAGTAAAGTGCACTCAAAAATTAACTTTTTAAAATAATGCCCACAGCTAACAGTATTGATTATCCATATAAGAAAAGATAGGTGAAAAAAGTAAGCTTATTTTTGCATAACTCTGCACAAAAAAGGAGAGGAAATATATCAAGTGACAATATCAGTACAGAATCCATCCCCACTATATATATACAGTAGGTTTTTTGTTATTGCTATCAACATATGATCTTTAATCTTTCATGCAAATTTGTAGTTTGTTTGCTTTGGATTTGAACTTAGAAATCCATAAAAAAAAATCTCCATCCTGATTCTATATAATATTATTGAAGAATGGTATGACCCAAAATCTGATTTTCACACATTTTTCATGGACTTGGTGTTTGCCAATTATTTTATGTTCTCTCAATAAAATATAATTTTATTTTCTTATAGACTGTATATTGGCATGACGATCATCAAAATTGCTACTATTATACTGTATGTTTAGTCATTGCTGACATTGATGTTGTAATCATATAGACCTTATTTCTTTAGGGGCATGATCCTGGTGCACCCATAACACCTGAGCACATGAATCATGCTCGTCTCTGTGTTGCTCTCATAACTATATGTGGAAAGGCTCTGAGAGACATTCTCCGTACCTACTTTCCTGTGCCATACACAGACATCTACCAAGCAATCCTTGCCAATAGAGTAAAACTGACAATGAGACCGGGAAGACCACTTCTTAACAATGATCAGATTCTGCTGATTTTCCCAGATCCCCTGAGGAACAAAGTAGGAACATTGGACCAGTTTGATCTTTCTCTGTTATATATTCTAATTAGAAATGTCAGCACAGTTCCTGCTCCAATAACAGGCTGGGACCTTGATCCATATGATCAACCGAGGGATACATCACTAGGAGCTAGTGTGGAGCGAATTCGTTCATTTAGGAATCGTATTTGTGGTCATATCGCAGATGGGATGATTAGTCGACAAGACTTAGAGGACTACTGGAACAATTTTGAAGCTGTTATTCATGACATTGAAGCTGTAATTGGTGGACAGGTTTACAGCAAAGAGCTTGAGAAGCAAAGGAGACAAGTGATCTCCATCTATGAAGCCTGTTAGCTGAAAATGAAAATCATGGGCAAAAGGTACAAAAGTATAAGTACAGTGTTTATGATATGATGGCAGAGTATGCATGCAACTAATTTTGAAGAATGGTGTTGAAAGGTTCGTTTCAATTTGACCATCTTATTTGCTTGTATACGATTTAAAATTTAAAACTTTGCAGATACTTCATGGGAGTATTTGGCAGTGGAATGTCAGTATAGAGTAGAAAAGTCGTGGTATTATTTGTTGACAGGTAGATGATTGCCATTTCTTTAAAAGGTGTGTAATGTGTCATCAAATAATGTGCATATACTATAACATCATAGTTTAAAAACTTGTGTCATATGTCATAAACTGTGATGTAATGATTGTGCTTGTACTATTACATCCCAGTTTTGTACATTATGTCACATCATATTCACATACTATTACGTCCCAGTTTTATACGTTATGTCACATCATATTTACATATATATCCCAGTTGTATACCGTGTGTCATAAACTGTTGTTTTCATAATTTCTTCTCCAGCATGATACAAATAGTAATCATTTATTGTTAGAGAGTGAATTTTAAAACTTACAATAACAATTATGACTCCGTAAAAGCAGGTGATATTCTGGTTACAGTATTGTTTTATTTAAAATGGTTATGCTATTTTTGTATGCATTTGCATACAGTAATTAATGTAAGGTTTGCTTTTTTAAGCAAGATCTAATTTGTATTGTTTGTTAGTTTTCATAATATAAGTAATGGGAAATTGTAGCTAGTAGGTAACCTGCTCCAAAATCCATGACAGTTTTGTAAGCAACATTGTTTACATTTTTTTCAGACTGAAGAAAATGTCAAGGACATATTTGTTTTTTTCACATAACTAGACCTGGTTTACATGATAATTGTCATATAGCTAGACCTTTTATACATGCTAATTGTCACATCGCTAGACCTGGCCTATGTGATAATTGTCACATAGCTAGACCTGGCCTACGTGATAATCGTCACATAGCTAGACCTGGTCTACATGATAACTGACACATAGTTAGACCTGGCCTACATGCTAATTGTCACATAGCCAGACCTGGCTTACATGCTAATCGTCACATAGCTATACCTTGTCTACGTGATAATCATCACATAGCTAGACCTAGTCTACATGATAATCGTCATATAGCTAGACCTGGTGTACGTGATAATCGTCACATAGCTAGACCTGGTTAACGTGATAATTGTCACATATCTAGACCTGGTCTACGTGACAATTGTCACACAGCTAGATCTTGTCTATGTGATAAGTTTGATGCTTTGTTTCGATTTTGGTAACAGACCTTCTAATTATAACTTAGATGTTTTGAGAACGATGCAATGGACTTTTGGCTTTCATTTGGGTTTTCTTTTCTGTCTTCTTTTTTTATATAAATGTCCTGGAAAGTTAGTCATTGCTGAAATAACATCTGACAGAAATCATTGTTTTGCACATTATTTTGATTTGGATACAGTCTTGGTTACAAATGGAATTGTGACAGATGCTAGTGAATTGAATTGATGAGAGTATTTTCTGTTTGAGTGACTAAATTGTTGAATATTTTTCAATGTTTGAATTGACATTTTACATTTTGTATAGATTCTTGGCATGAAAAACTAGATAAGGAACACATTTTTTTCCAGACATTATATAAAGTTATGTTGTTTTAATTACACACTTTTAAATTGCAATGCAGCCAGGTGTTAGTGATTTCATGATATCAAACATGTAGCCTACTGTTATATTGACTAAATTCTTACAGTCCCTGTGACGTTTTAAAATGGAACCAATATCAAGAACTGTTCATTTTTTTCAGGTTTGTCCTGTCAAAAGTTACTATCCTTGTGGAAGAAGAAAGTTTGTTTCCGGTAACCAGCAGAAATGTCCTCAATATTTGGCCCCATGCCAAGAGTGACGAATGCAGGCAGTTATAAATAGAACGTAGCAACATGCACAATCACACCCTGAAAGTCACTGCTGTATGTTACCATAATAAAGACCCATCATTGTCCATAATTCCATGCCTAGGGACTCTATTCATTTACTCATTGTGGCTTTAATTATGCCCAACATCATGCATAGTCCATTGCCAAAAGCGACTACTGGATGTCAAGAGACACTACTGTGTGTGGAAATAATTTGGGTCCAGCAGCATGCATAAACCTATGTCAAAAGTCAACAATGGATGCTGCCATAATTAGGGCCGAGCATCATGCATAATCCCATGCCAAGAGTCACTAAAGTATGGCCATATTTAGCAGTTTAGGCCATAATTATAAGACATCATTGTGCATAATCCCATACAAAAAGGCACTACTGTGTGTTTCCTTAATTATATCCCGGCATTGTGCATAATCCAATACCAAGAGACACTACTCTGTGTGGCCGTAATTAGACTCCAGCATTGTGGATAATCCCATACCAAGAGACACTGCTGTGTGTTTCTATAATTAGGACTGGATATTGTGCGAAATTCCATACCAAGAGACACTAATTGTATTGACTATAATTAGAATCCAAAATTGCAATATGTGAATTTTATTGGAATAATTGAGTAATACATTACATGGTCATGTGACTGGTCGGTTTCCGATGTTGAAGTGGTGAGCAGATACACTAAGCAATTATATCATTGCCTATGGAGATTGTTCTTGCTATGTGTTGTAAATAGTGAATAATAGTGGTGCTTTTACTGAACAAAACCACACTATTTTTTCCGAAAAGAAATATAAATTGAACTGCCTGTTTCATTAGCTGTTAATTTTGTCAGCATTTTTGCATTGCTGGTGTTTTAAAGCACTACTACTCATAGCAATCACCTTTAGTTATATATGACACACAGACACTATTAGTCATATATTAATCACCTTTAGTTGTACATGATACACAGACACTATTATTCATACAGTAATTACCTTTAGTTGTACATGATACACAGACTTGTATGATGCTCACATGACAGACGACACATTGATTATGTTCATGGAGCTGTCCGTCAGAAAACAATTGTGAAGCAGCATCTAGTGACACTTGTATTAAACATTGGCAATATATGCTGCTACTGAACATCAACAGAAGAAAACAATTTGAATTAATTGTATCTGTTATAGTGACTTTACTGTACATATTAATACATCTATAATCCAGTGTCAGCCAACCATTGTATATTGTTGGTTAACTCAAGATTGTTGTTGTTACTCGTTCTAAATTTCTTATGATGTCCAGTTTCAAAATAAATATGGTGCTTATCTGACCTGCAACATAGTCATAAAAAATTGTTATAATTTCTTCAAAATGGATGGCAATAGCTACATGGGTTTTCCACTGAAAGGCTTCATATTATGAGATTTTAACTACAATATATGTATGATATCTGGTTGTTTCTTAATTAACGTGGTGCCACCCATATAGATATATATGTTTTCATTGCTAAGAATAGACATCCATCTACTGGTAACCAAAAACTAATTTTAGAACCCCTGTCAAATATCATTTCTTCGAGAGTGGCAATGTTATATGACATGGTACATACTGTCCGAATGTATCTGAATCACATGAAGTCCATCCAATCCAGATGTCATTGGCCTTTCCTCCCAATAAAACCAGGGAAATAGGAATAACCCCACAAGCATTATCATCCTGGTCAAAAGGAATCACCCAGTCAGTATAATCTGATCTCTCACAGGAACAAATATGTTTTGATGAGGATTTCATCTCGTGATATAAAATCTATTTGTACAAGTTTTTCCTTGAAATGCAATGTCTCATTTAATATGTAATGGAATTGGTCAGTTGTCATGCCAAGTTCATTTTATCCTCATTTTATTTAAGTGACATCGACTCACAAACTTGGAACTGAATCCAGTTGGTGATGTGGTTGATGCCCAAAGAGACAACGGACCATGCGAAACCTTTCGCAATTGCTCTCTTGGGTCGGACCTGTCAAATGTTGCTCTATTCATGCAAGAAAAGCCTTTCCTTGGTAATAACTTAACAAGTGCAGGAGTCCACATGGTAGTTCGTTGCACATCAATATAGTTATATTCAATTGTGTCAGCCATCATTAAGAGAGTTGTACCTTTCAAAGTATATATCTTGTGTCCCTTCAGGTGGTGTTATTTATTTCTTCCTCCATATGTTCCTATCGTTAATATGATTTGATAATGTACTTGATAGAGATAGAATATTATATAGTAAGTTATGTTTCTCCAAGAATGTTTACCTAATTACATTAATATAAATCCGTCCATCTCTCCCCACAATATGAGCGTATTGTCTCAGGCAGTGCACAAGTTTAAAATTAATAATACCTGGTATATAAAGCACACTTAAATGAATAAAGACAGTTAATCTGTAATAGTTACTTCTGTCATTACAAATATAGACGGATACACTTTCTGAGTCTGTGGACTCTCGGGATAGCAGAACTAATTCCCTTATGTTAATGTGATTCGTTACATGATTTTCTATAAACCGTCCAATTGATCCACACCAAAATAATCATATTTATGTAGTATTTGTGGTGTCAGATTTGTATAGCGGACATTAGGTATATTTGAATAATCATATCAACATCATTCAGTCTTCAAAGACTATGGAGTTATGCTCTCAGGTAGTGGGTCAGTTAGCATTATCTGTCCTGGCTGAACTGATTTGATCAGAATGACAATCCCTACTGCATCTGTTGCACTTCAAGCTGATGTCTTCGGTTTCCACCTGTTTCTTGTTCTTTTTTATGTGGACTTTTTCTGATCTGCTGATTGCAACCGTTGTTTCGTACTTCTCTTACGTCTTTGGTTGAGCCTTTAGCTACATCTATCCTGTGCATGTATTCTGAAGCTGTCCACATCAATGTTGAAAGACCTGGGGTGTGTCTTGTACACATCTATCAAGTGCAGATGTGGGTACTGTGACGGTCTTTTGTATCATAAAGGATGTTCTTAGGTATGCCTCCCTCATACATTCAATGTGCATGTACAGTACATCACAGACAAGGCTGTCTTAGTAGAAAGACCCTGCTGGGGATATGAGCTAGCTGTATAGCCTGTGTTGGTAACTATCCTTCCATGTCTGCTTCCATTGTTGATGGATTTCAGATCACACGCAAAACCAAATATGCATTAGCAAAATATATATTGATCTACGATAATCATGGTCATGCATACAAGTCACCGAATATAGGTAAAATGAAAACAAACTTTACAAGGGCGGAATACTATATATACCTTTAAAAATACCTATAAATATGGTACCAAAGAACTATCATGAACAGCTATTGTGAAATATACCTTGCAACATGTATGAGGCAAGGAATGAACAGAAAAGACGTGCTTGTCCTGCCATATTGCGTTTAAACGACTTTGTCAAGTGTCTCTAACCGCTGAAAGGGATTTTGAAGTAACAATAAATAATTTCGATGAAGATTTAATATTGACATTGATAATTTTCAAAGGTAGCAGTAAAACATACCAATATAATAAACGACGGATAAGAGCCATCTATCATACAATGCCTATTTTATCAAAATCCTAAATTTTAGTATCAGCTGAAGTCAAACACTGTCCCGCAATAAATTTGCAGCAGGTGAGATTCATATGTCTTGTAATATATCGATTGATACAAAAGACAAATTAGCTTTACCATAACACTAAATTTAGTTATTTATGTCTTAAGTTTCAGACACAGTGTGTGACTTGTGTGAACTACAATTTCCTTGGATGTATCATATACCTAATAGATGAATATATAGATGATCCTCGTGTTCCAGTCATCTAAATGTTACTGTCCTTAGGAAATAGGGTTACAGAATTGTCCTTACATTTATAACTTTTTTCTGACTTGGTTAACGACCTAACTTAAAAAGGACATATATTTGAAACGTTAAACAAAATTTAGTATAACATCATCATATATTTTATTACACGAGCCCTTTAACGTGTGCCTCATCAGGTAATCAGATCCAATGTGATAAAAATGATACCAACTTAATTTAAACTAATCATAGTGATACACATAGTTTACCAGAATGTTGAAGAGTAAATCTTTAAACCTTTGGTCTCTATATAGACGTATTTGTTGATATATCGGATCAAAACTCACACCATGTTCTTCACGTTTCTGCCTGAGCATATAAAACCTCAAAATAAGCAACGATTTCAAGTGGAAAGAGTGAGAAACTACTCATCTTTACAGTATTTATTCAACGTGCTCTATCTCATAGGTGTTCTTCTCTTTTGAATAGAACTTTATAATTTCTAGAATTTCTGTAATAACCATGATGCAGTGCATACTACACAGTTGCAAGGAATATATTATTAAATGTGCAACTATATTAGAAAAATTCAATATCAATTCGAAGACGTCATCCTTTTGAACATTGTTTGTTTCTAAGCGAAGTGTCTCAAACATATCTGATTTGCTCTGAAAAATTAAATTCACAGGTTTATTTCTATAAAGTTAAAAACAAAAATATATCTTTTCTGTATGTACTTCTATTTGTAAAGATTTATTACGATTGTATTAATCGTCTGAAAGGAAACTTGTTTATTGTAGAACAAGTTGGAATAGATTAAGTAGACTGACAGGCACAAATAAGCAATTGAAATGAAATGCCAACAACTAAAATGTTGTGTTGTTTATTTACTCTGCTACAGTCTTTGAGAAGGAAACATCATTTAGAAATACAAAATATAAATGACTAACATTTATTACCAAGACGCGAACATTTGTATTATATAAATGGTGCCACATTATTATAATACTTCTTCCAGCATCATTGTGGTAACGTAATTGGTTTGACAGTCGCCACGTAATATTGGTGTAGATAAAATAAATTATTTACTTGTCATCCAGGTAGTATGTCTTACTGAGGACTGAATATTGGTGGACAATAGGAAGACTATATTTCTTTTCATTTTTCACTTTACTCTTTAATATTTAGAATAAGTAACTAAACAATTCATGAACTGAATTATATAAATTGTTTTATTGCCTTGAATTAGTATATGTATCTTATTTTTAATTACTTCTCCATTACTTGCTGACATACGTTTCTAACGCATAACTATCAGGACTGTGCTAAACTGATTCATAAACACAATTATATATATATGTATTACAGTTAACATGATGTATTAAGATACTGAATATAAGAAGCGCAATAAATGTGTAAAATAATAGCGATGACGTTTCTAATCATGGAATATCAGCTCTTGATATGGAATCCGGTCACAAGAAATGTTTAATATAACTGTGGAAATAACTAATCAAAGGAATATCAGCCATTGTCATGCCATCAATCGGGTTAAGCAACTTACGTTGGCAATTGTATTGTATAAACTGTTGTATTCCTCATGTCATCATCTAAATATTTTTCTAACATCACCATGGAAATTTAATTTAACTTGCCAATCACCCTATAATTTCAGATTTATTACAGAATTCTACTCGCATCTCATCTAAGAATTTTTAATGTTTGGGGTTGGTAAGAAGAGATTCTTGTTTAATGAAAGACTATTTGTTTGGAAAAGGTTTATTTAATATTTGAACATATTTTGAATGTAAGGAATATTGTGCTACCAAACGATACACACTGTTCGATATGAACTTTAGAGTGTTACTTTATTTGGGAGGGAACACAAGACCAGAGTATATGTACACTGACTTCTTGCTATAAGTTCACGCAACTATATTAAAAGTATCCATTGACTGCCCCAAATACTAATGTAAAAAATAACAGGAATGTTTGAATGAAATATTTAATACTATGTACGGTAGAAAGTCAAATAAGACGGCATTATGGGCGCGTTCATATTATGAGCCATTTCTTTACATTTTAAAACTTGTCTACTACTATGATTAGGTTTGTAATCATTTGAACTTTAAGAAACTACTACAACTAACCAATCTTGATGCGTTCTCTGTCGCTGGAAACGATAACATCAGGCACATGTCTGTCTCACTCTGTCTATATCTCTACCTGCCGCACTTCATCTTTTCTTATTCTCTCTCTCCTTTCCTTTCTCTCTCTCTCTATCCATGTGCTTGTCTGTTAGCAAACTCCCTATGCCTAATTTCACATTGATTCAAAATGAAGACATAAGATTTCATAATTTTTTTAATAAAATGCATGACAGATGTGAAGGAGCAAAACTGGAGCTCAGTAGGACGTTGGAGGTAAAATTGTACGTGCAGTATAAACGAGTGATAATTAGATCTAGATGGAAAGTACGGACTTCAATGACAGAAGAATATTAGCTATTTAAAGAAGTTGGTTGCTATAGTGAAGAAAAATCATGATGAGTATGGGCTTGGAATTTGTTTTAAGGAAGTGGCCGTAATAAAGGCTGAAACTATTACAACACCGATCAAAGAAGGCAAGGAAGTGATCAAAATGATAAAAGTGCTTTCAGTCCAAATACAAAAATCAAATAACAAACTTCACTTACATCGGTAGTGCTGTGGCAGTTATGTGTTCTTTTGATTATGATTGCAGCTTGTCTTTCTGAAAATGTTTTTGTGTGCTACTCAAGGCTTGAGGCATTAAACAGACATCTTTGTATAGATCAGTACAAGCTATACAAGTTGATTATCATTTCCGCCAATTGAATGTACGTGATAATTTATCTGACACAACGTTTCCTCACACACCACTAATTCAGAAAAATAAAATTCAGAGAGAAACTCTAAGAAATGCTAGAAAGACTATTGGTACCTATTCCATCCAGGCATCTGGCAATGACCAAATTGTGAAGCAATATAAATAAATAAATGAATGAATGAATGAATGAATGAATGAATGAATGAATGAATGAATGAATGAATGAATGAATGAATGAATGAATGAATGAATGAATGAATGAATGAATGAATGAATGAATGAATGCATGAATGAATGAATGAATGAATGAATGAATGAATAAATAAATAAATAAATAAATCAAATAAATAAATCAAATAAATAAATAAATAAATAAACAAATAAACAAATAAAACATAACAGAATACCGCGTCGTCTTTGGAGTCTTATATTTCAAAGGTAGTTTTTGGGGTTTACAATAAACAATGTTCTTCAATTTTCTCAAAAGATCAGTATATATATATATATATATATATATATATATATATATATATATATATACCTGTATTTAAATAATGTCGTTCTTCTTGTAAACGTTTTCAGCTTTTAGACATGTAATATTTGATATCTGAAGATATATATGATTGCATGAACTGTCGGAGAATTTCCATAAGCACCATCTTATATTCCGAATTGATACTGCTCAGCTTGTAAGCAAGCCGACACTATTCATTGTTCACTGGTTTCAAGAGTTCAACTATCTCCTCAGCCCATATTTTAACATTCATCTGTAGTTTTGTTTTCCTATAATAGAGTTAATACTGGGATACTATATATCCTTCTCTGGTACAAGCATCGTTTCTAGTCAGTACACAGACGGATGTATTATCTTCTTTTGGCTTAAGAACACATTGAGAACTACAGTTAATTTTACTTGGTTCAATACAATAATTCTCCTTTAAATACTGGTTTCTTTCTTCCCGCACATTTATGCTCGAACTGATTTAGTCTGTACTTATGTATTTCTTAGCTGTAGAATCTACAATCTCAAGGTCGTGAGAGATAGTATTTGTTGATCTTGGAAAACTTAGTAATTACAATGAATATTTAAATAAATAATTCTTCTCGAATTATAACTGAACACAGTTGTAAATTCTGATAACAAATGGATCTTAAAGATAGGAAGGAATATGTTGCTTACTAAATCCCTACATATACAAATATCCAATTGACCTAGGAACGAGTCGTGCTAATAGTAAATTCCATCAAATTGAATACAAATCTGTTAGGACCTCAGAAAGATAAATTAGCATATCATTTACAACTTATTATCATTGTACAAAAGTTAGCTATGTAAACATGTTGTATAGAAATGAACATTACCATAATGTGCAATCTACAGTCAATGGCAAAAGTTAAATATGCAGTACATATATACCTAAAATCGTATACATTAGAACACTTTCGTGTTCACTCTTGTCAAAATTGCAGCTTATGGTTTTCAAATAGATCCTAAAAAGTCGTATAAGTAAACTCTGTCTGTCTGTCTGTCTCTCTCAATAGACAGCGTACCCTGCCAGGTATGATTTGCAAGTACCTGGTGATCTACCTGCTTATTATCTCCATGTTGAGGTATATTTATATCAAGTGTTTACAGTTTCTCAAAAAATGATACATTGTCCAGTTTACACTGAAGATCTGTTTGCAATGATTTAAAATTTAATATATATATATATATATATATATATATATATATATATATATATATATATATATATATATATATATATATATATATATATATATATATATATATATATATCAACAATGGAGGTATCCTACAAGTAATCTTCTGATGAAATAGTGTTGATTCAACAATTAAAAGCATTTTACATTGCAGTTGTCTCAAATTTCTTATATACTGATTTGAGTAGTGACGTGTTTATATTTGCCTGAGTAGTGACGTGTCTATATTAATCTGATTAGTCACGTATTTATATTGATCTGAGTAGTGACGTGTCTATATTGATCTCAATAGGGACGTGTCTACATTGATCTGAACAGTGTCGTGTCTATGTTGATCTGATTAGTGACGTATCTATATTGATCTGAGTAATTATGTGTCTATAATAAGCTGAGTAGTGACGTGTCTAAATTTGTATGAGTAGTGAAGTGTATATATTGATCTGATTAGTGACGTATCTATATTGATCTGAGTAGTGACGTGTCTATATGGACCTGAGTATTGACATGCCTATATTGATCTGAATGGTGACGTGTCTATATTGATCTGATTTGTGATGCATCTATATTGATCTGAACAGTGACGTGTCTATATTGATCTGAATAGTGACTTGCATATATTGATCTGAATATTAAAGTGTCTATATTGATTTGAGTAGTGATGTGTGTTCATTTATATGATTATTGACGTGTCTTTATTGATTTCAATAGTGACGTGTCTATATTAATCTGAATAGTGATGTGCTTATATTAATCTGATTAGTGACGTATCTATATTGATGAGTAATGATACGTCTATATTGATCTGAATAGTGACGTGTCTATATTCATCTGAATAGTGACGTTTCTATTTTGATCTGAGTAGTGACGTGTCTATATTGATCTAAGTAGTTACGTGTCTAAATTGATTTGAATAGTGACGTGTCTATATTGATTTCAATAGTGATATGACTTGTTTTGCAGCTTACTTTCTATTCTTGTATCAGCTCAAACTTATTGTTTGCATTTTGACTTGAATTGCTGAGTTTAGTTGCCTCTTCCTTCGATCATTACAACAATTTAACATAATTATAGACCTGAATAGTCATATTTCTTTATGTCTCATTTTCTCCTCTTCCCTCAGTAAAATGCAGTTGTATATATATTAACCGGAATAGTTCTTACGTGCTACTCTTACATCAACTAATGTCAATCGTTAGATCTTGAACTATATTGTAATATATATGTGTCTAGTACCTTCTAATCGTTTCTCAGCAATAGGCAGTTGTCTAAATATTGACAGGATATTTAATTTCTTTTGTCTTTCTTTCTATCCTTGTAATAGCCAAAGTCAAGTGTTGCAGTTTTGACCGTTATAGTTCTTACTTCTTCCCTTACCTTATAAACATGTAATAACCAAAATTGGATGTCTAAACATTTGCCGGTATGGATACATTTTTCTCCTACTTTCTATCATTGTATTAAACAAATCAAATTATTTAAGTATCGACCTAAATAATTACATTTCTTAAACTCTTTCTTTATCTTACGATGAAACAAATAATGTCATTGTTTTTAAATATTCACGTGAATAATTAAAGTGGGGTTTATTTACCTTATTTATTTGTATTTACTGTTCCATTTATATGCTTTCCATAGTTGACTTATACTTGGCATTTGTTAAATGAATTTAAAACATCGGATTTTAGAAACAAAAACACATTATCATGGTTAACAAAGTCTAAAAAACATTGTCAGGATAAACAAAATACAGCAAGGAGTACATCATGGTTCATGAAATGTGAGTTTCTTTTTGTCAGTGACAAGGCAGACAGTAGGTATTACATTATGATTCATTGAGAACTTAGGATCAAAACATATAGTAGGTAGTATATTATGGTTCATGGCATGTGAGAACATAGGATCAAAACAGACAGTAGGTATTATATATTGGTTCATGACATATGAGAACTTTGGATTAAAACAGACAATTTGTATATAACTGCTGAACCGCTGACATATATGTTGATTAAGAAAGCCATGTTTCGTTGCTCTGAAAAACGTCAGGATGCTTTTGATCAGTTAATGACCATACTTAAGAGTGCACCAATTCTTTCAGCTCAGAATTTCAGTCTGTCATTTAAATTGTCTGTTCATGCAAGTGTCGTTGGTGTTGGTATAGTATTGATTCCAGAAGAGAAAAATAGTATAGAACATCCAATGTGTTATTTTTCTAAGAATTAAACAAGCACCAGAAAAATTATTCCAAAATCGACAAGGAATGCTTGGTTTTGATGTTGTTTTTGCACACTTTGAAGTGTATATTAGTTCAGTTCCTTCTCCGAGTATTGTATTTAGTGATAGCAACCCTCTTACCTTCATTGGCAACAAGAAAAATAAAAATCAGAGATTATTAGTGTGAAGTTTGATGCTGCAGGAATACCTCATTGCCATCTCGCACGTCAATGGAAAATACAAGCTGATGGTAGATGCAGTTTTTCCTGTTTATACATGTTATATTATTCATGTTTAATTTGTGCCATTCATAAGACTGCATCTGATGTAAATTTATGTTACATATACATTTGCATAAATGTTCTTTACTTTACGAGGAGAGGTGGTATGTATATTTAATATGCATTGTTTGTTTTTCATGATAGGCTTTGGGTTATGTAAAGTTGTATCTTGTAACTGACCTTGTCTATAACTAAGTTCATTGTGTATACGACTAAACCCACTGATTTTTTTTTAAATTCTGTAAACAACTAACACAGACAATATTGTATCTAAGGGATTCATATGATAATTATTAATATAAGTAAACATTTATATTGGTCTAATTCAATGACATTGAGTTTGCTTTGTATTTTATACCTTTAGTAACAGACCTTCTACTTATAAATAAGAGTTTATCTATTAAATATTTAGAAACTTCTAGAATGAAATTTACCATTAGGTGATTGTTTTTAGAAAATGTTAATTGAAATCAAGGTCAGGTTGAAGATTATACAATCTTGTTAATGAAACAATTATGTATTCATGCTGTCAGATCTAAACATAATCAGTTGTAGCATTGTTTTGTTAAGTATATCGTTTGGGCTGTAATTTATTTATCAAATTTATTTAAGTTATTATTCTCTGGCAATTTTAGGTACTCAAAATTATTTGTGGAAATATATACTTGGATTTTTAATGAAATACAAGGATATATTAGTGGACTGTGTTATTATGATTCAACAAAATGCTGTTGGCACATCACTAAGACACTGGTCACTACAGACACATCAACACTTCCAGAATTGAATTTTTTTTTCAGAACACCGTTTGTTCAAAACTTTAATCAGTAGGACTAGTGTTCAAAATTCTAGGACTATATGATAATTATCTTGCAACACTGTAAGTTCTTTTTTACATTTTCACTTTGTTTTGTAGGGAAATAAATTATCCTTGAATTTTGCAAAGCTTGTCAGTTCGCATTCTTTTCCATTAATAACTTTAAGACCAAGGATTGTTTTTTAAAAAAAAAAATTGAGCATTTTGTATGAAAATATAGATTAATTTCACGGTGAAGACCTCATTTGACTATATTCTGGTGATAATACCGTTATAGGACTCACGGTACTAATTCCACTCCAATGGTAAACATATGGAAACATTATTATATTCAAAACTCAATAACTTAAAATGTATGGGTGCTGATAATTCTTCATGCACATCTAACCTTGGTGCAAGCTTATGTGTGGAGAACACCATATGACCCGTGGCACTTTGTTTACATACATGTGCATGAAACAAGTGTTATTGATTCTGCACCAAATGAATCAGGTGCTACTTTCAGTATTGAGTACTCCTGAGTCTAGCCTGTAAAAATGCTAAAATTACATCAGTAGAAATTTGTCGATATTTTTTTTTTACATTACATATAGGATAAACTCTCAATCGAAATTTTTCCTAAAATTTTAATTTTCATTATTAACCAATTATGGACCACCAAACCTGTACATACTCTATTATTTCTTCACCCATTTCTAGACTGGTTCACAGTTCATCCGTATAATTAGTACCGTGTGTCCTATAATAGTGCCCCTATATTAATATGATAATATGATTGGAGACAAAACGTTTGGGCTATTTTTACTATCTTCATAAGTACCATTCATGCATGAAAATGACAATTTATGAAGCAACACTATGCCACATACCATAACCATGGATCAGTTTTACTTCCTTTCGCCTCTTATAATTAGTTACCTGATGAATGAAAATACCCATCAAGTTTCATTTCTGTACATTTAGCAGTGTTTGAGGAACTGTATTTGAAGCATATGCTTAACATTGAAGTCTACATCGTCAACAACAAGCTGGGAAAGTAAAAAACATGTCTAACCATTATTTCACAAGCAAAACAAAAGAGAGATAATTAAATATAAAGAATGATATCATATTTGGATTTCCTGCTAAGTATAAGTATGCTAATTGATATATATGAAATTCTATAAAATTTAAATTAAACCTTAAATATAACACTGACATTAGTGACAGCATCATCCGTGTATTATATCTGCTAAAAGTTACAATTTATCTAAAACAAAATAATGTACACTTTGATATTATTACAAGTTTTCGACACAATTCCTGGTAAATATTTAGGTATCTCGCTGCTGCTACTGCTGGTGATGTTGATGATGGTGAAATATCCACTATCATTTGGACAGTAATAAATCTACTCATTGTGGTAAAAATATGCCTCCGGAAAGGTTGTAAATGATTCAATAAACATTGTATGAAAATGCATCCCTAATGGTTGTCACCTGTGAGTCAAATAAGCCTGGTATAAATGCTCCCATAGTGGTTATCACCTGTAAATGAGTCAAATAAACCTGGTATTAAAGATACAGTCATTTAAAGAGTAAGTTTTGAACTAAATATTGCAAGCATGTTTTCAGCAGTACCTAACAATTGATTCATCCCCTAATTCCATCAAATGGTCTAGTTTCGTATTCATCATTCCGAGTTTCATGAAGCATTTGATAAAGCTGCCTGTTTTTCCCTAATTGTAAACTTTCTCTAAGATGTAAGCGTGTGTTGTGGTCAGGAGAGTGTCTAGTTATTACACTGGGTCTACCACTCTATAACATGTAGACCAGGTTTGATACTGAGCACAATTCATCTCACTGCAATACCTACACACCCTTTGAGTTAATTAGGGATTGGTAATGTACCATACAGTATGCATCCGTGTCATCAAGAAAGATATATGTATATTATTTATTAATAGTTTGCTACTGGGAAATATTCCACATCATATAAATAGTATAAATGCCTGGCATCTAAAATCCAAGGTAGAAATTTCCCTTTTCTCTTTTAATCTGATGTAGCTATGTTCAAAATATTTTCAACATAAATCACGTCATACTTGAATCTCAATTTTGTGTGAGGGACTACAGCTTTAGGTTCATATTCCTTTAGGTTTGTTACCTGTAGAAATGCACAGATCTTCTCCTGTCTTCCTCTCATCTGTTCTAATTCTGATTGTGACAGGTTGGCCCAGCCTCACACATGGCAAAGTAACAACGTACATCTAAATACATTTTCAAACAAAAACAAGACAACGACTGATGCATTTAAGAGGGTAATGTCAGCTTCATTTTATAGCAACGCTGATTCTTCTTAAGACGGCTATTGTCTTACATATTTGTCATGGGGGAATTAAGAGAAATGAAGATCACTAAAATTATAAGTATAATGCAAAGTCAAAGGAATGACACATTGACTTTATTTAGACAGTATTTCAGGATACTCCTGTAATGCAATGACATAATATCCAGGTTGAAGGTAGTCTACTAAATAAACCCCAGACATACTCAGAAGATATGATGGTTTCAAAAGATGTACCGGTATACTAATCTCTAACAATGACATTGAATTCAGATTCCTAGCGTCCAAACTCTAAACATGCCATATACAAAAGCCAAAAAAATCATGGCATTAACGCAAGGCTTTTATCAACACTGGTATGGTCCTCTTGCAAGGTTTTGCCATATACTTATTAAACAATAGTTCCAGTTATTTATTTTGTTTGCTTGTTGAATTCGTGACAGTGTTGGCCAAGCATGGATATAATCCGTGCAGTCAAAGTATCAGCAAATGCTTCCATTACTAATCTGAACTGAGGTCACAGCTGTCCTCAGCCACTGCCTGGCTCTCTCAACCATGTGGTAATTATACAACCATTTAAACATATTTATCCATAGCTTTTCAGTTAGTTCTACCAGATAAAAGCAGTTAAGTTACATGATTTCTTTGCATTAATTGGCTTGTTATGCGCTCTAAATTAGCAGCAGTCTATGTGTAAATAATTCCTGGCATCCTTTTGCTATATCTGCCTGCTTGATATAACATTATGATATTTTATCAGGATTTCATTTTAATAGATTATTTTAGTTTGGGTTACACCAACCGAGAAACAACATTTAATTTTTGCCTATAATAAAGCATATTTAAAGCGCTGTTCCAAAGACAAGACAGCTCAAACTTTATATCATCAGTGAGGGTGGCATTTCGGTGACGTATTTGTTTAGAATAGTGTAAGGTGATTTGGTGGTAATACAATGTGTGACATATGTTCAATAATATTTGGAAACGGGGTGCCACTACTAAATCTGTCATATGTTACACTTATTTATTCGCAATTCTACTTGAGAACGTGTTTACAAGATACTTGACCATTAAAGTGTCTGCAAAATTAATATAGAGACAAAGTTAATCTTTAGTTGCAATGCTTAATTTTCGGCACGTTGTTTGCTCTGCGATCTCATCACGGCATATTTATCAGTACCTAATTTCATTCAAAGATTGTTTTAATTTTAAGATGAAATTATAAGAAATAAAAATCGAAGCGTGTAAGTCAGATGGCAACACTCTGTGAAAAGAAAAGGGTTCATAATTGAAACTGAAATATTTCAGTAAGGTTCTCAGCTCTTTACTTTCTATTCATATTGGACCTGAGAAATAAAAATCTGCATGATTTAGTTAGACTTTAAGTGGTTATGCAGATAAAAGTTTGATATATTTACAACTTTATTAAAAATAAGTAAACACCATTAGGCTCATGGCTGTTAAATATCTCAACTTAAGATATTTTACCTTAATCTCTCTCTATCTCTCTTTCTCAACTCTATTGCTATTTCCATAATCCCTAACTGCTGATAACATTTACTTTTCTAGCATTTGCTTTCCTTTTTCATCTACATATATCTATATGTAATATTTATATATCTTTTCAGTTATTTTAATTATTTACATATTGTTTTATGCTGAAAAGAAATATAAGAAGAAAACGAAGGTTGTATAATTGAACAATAAATAGAAAATGATTAGAAACGAAAAATAAATCACTGGATGTACCAATTAATTCAGGCATGCAGTCGAGATTAAATTCCTTCCACTAAAGATACTAATGACATTTACATTTGATTTAGTTGAACAGAAACAACAAGAATTTACTTTTGTCTCTACAGAGTGTATTTACAACAATGTTCTGAAAACATGTATAGCTCCAAATCAGTATCATCATAGAAAGTGGCATATAAGGCTAGAATGGGGTGAAGTCGGGTGTTGTTGTCTCAATAGCATATCCGGCATGATGCTCATATATATTTGTAAACTCTGTGACACTAAATAATCAGTCTCTATGTTATCATTACGTATTTATTCTGGAACAAATAATACACTCTAGCATCTCTTTATAAATTCAAGATAAAATTCGGCCTGGGCAAGCTCATACATGCAAGTAACTTGCCAATGGCCAAGTCTTACAAAACAAATTGAAAGAGAGAGAGAGAGAGTGACATAAATCATTTTCAGTTGGTAGTGCTTTATCGTCTGCCAGTACTATACTATGTGTTCACGCCACAACACATGCAAAAGATTGTTTAGAAGCCTCTTATCAATTTCAAGATGAAAATTTAATTACAGAGATATAGAAACAGTAGACAACACAAAATCTGCATAATATAAATGAGCCTTAAATAGATATGCAGCTAAACAAAGATCTGATATACGTACAACATTATAAAAATTAAGAAAAGAGAGTTGTGTATGGCCGTTGAATGATTCAGTTTAATGTGTTTCCTCAAAACCACTCTCTCTTAAAATTACTAAGAATGTATAAATGTAGTGTTAAGTATATTTTATTTGTATTGTGTGCCTTAATTTTTTCCGTGATTTACGGATGTGAACAAAGATTTTGCCTTCTTGACTCTTGTCATGATTGAATAATTTTATGGAGTTTTTTTTATCTTGTACATGGTAAGTTATAGCTATAAGCAAGATGTTTACTAGAATCCGACTCCAGGGTGTGGCTTAATACACAAGTTAATGTAATTTCTCACTCGAATTCCAGAACTTTCTAGTGCGTAGTAGACCATCTGGGGATGTATATATATAGCCAAGCTGATACAAAAATAATTCATTTCTTATAAGATTAGTCTATGTTGATATATTGATTTTTACAATCAAAAATCAATGAATGAGATGAATTATTTATTTAAATTATTTATAAGATTTACTAACGTGCTCATTGACTTTCCTCGGATTATTTCATAGCTTTGTAGTTTTGTGAATTCATTGAAAGACTTTATGTCCTTCAGTATTGCCATATCAGGATATTTACGACAAGCACTATGTCAGGGCATTCAATAAATATAACTTTCTGGTAACATTTTATATTCTTGCACATTGTTTAAGGAGATATTGATTATTCGGAATTTAATTAACAACAGTTTCTTTCAAAATGTCACTTTGTATTCTGCTGCAATATATTATATGTTGAAATTTCTTTAAAACCGTTCGTTTCACTTCCTTCTTGTTATATAATTTAAGGCCAACAATCGTAGAACAAATTGTGGGTTTATCTTGACCAGAATTGCATTAGAACGTTAAGGAGATACTAAATGTTTGTCTTAAAAAATGATTTTAATTTTATTTTTGGTACAAATTTGTATTTCCAATATATCAGGCAAAACCAGAAAGCATTCACATTGTCATTTAAGTCGAGAACATTGTTTTAAATTATACCCAATAATGACTAGAGTCTATTGAAAACAATGGGCTGCTTGCGCTTATTAGACATGATGATATTTTTGAAGCGAAATCTTGGAAAAAACACGTGATAAAGAATAGCTTAAATCAGTATTTCGTGGAAACCATTATTTGAATTATATTGTTTTGGGTTTATTAAGTAAGTCTGCATGTGTTTTTGATAGGAAATTAAAGGAATTACAGCTGAACAAATATATGGAATTAGAACTAAGAAAGTTTATGCTTTTGAGACTGTAAATTCAAGTCAGCGAAATAGAGAGAGGACGAAAATGCAAAATCAGAGAGAGGAAACGGGGACGCAACTGCAGAGGGAGAGAGGATATAGGGAAGTACAAATGCAGATACAGAGAGAATAAAGGGATATGCAATTGAGTTTGCAATAATTAGAACTTGCACGCGGTGCGCAGTCTCGGGGCAACTTTATACACCTCCTGTTTGTGATGTCACCAGAGATCTGAACTATTAGGTTAGAATTTCTTTTGCTAGACAAAACAGCCCTTTCAAGAGAAAGAAGTTGATTGACACTTTCTTCAGTATGAGAGTATTGCTGAAAATGTGAAATGGACAAGAGAATATAGGACCTTATTATTACAAACTTTACTTATATATACAAAGTATCCATACATCGACACACACACACACACACACACACACACACACACACACACACATATATATATATATATATATATATATATATATATATATATATATATATATATATATATATATATATATATATATATATATTAATCGTTTCACTCCAATATAAATAAGATGTCAAAGCAACCTAGTCACTACTTTGCTACCTAACAGACATTAACATGTCCGTTGAAAATATGCATCTGATACACGTATGTATCTGGAAAACTGTCCATTCAAATAAGGATCTTAATACTTTCTTGCTCGATCGTTTTATTTGAATCCTGTGATGTCCGCCTGCAGACAATCTAAAACGACAGTCATATTACAGTAGCAATATCTAAATACAGAGCTCATACAAGTATATTATTCAATTTTTTTAAAGAAAAGGTCTGGAAGTGTAAAGGGGACACATTTGTCGGAAATTTTTAAAATTATTCATATAATGTCGTTAAGATATCTGCATGCCTAACTTGAAATAAATCCATTAAATGATTATAAGTGTGTTTGTATTAAGTTAATTTACATAACACATAGCAGTTAACTCCAAACCCCGTACAAGTTAATTGTTTTCTCCATATCTAGAAAGCAATTTTTAAGGCATGACAAATTTCACTGATTCTCTATATACTTCTAAGTTAATTACCCAACTGATACGAAACGAACACGTTTGTCAATATACTCTTATTGGGACCCCACATGTTAGACAAGAGCAAACAAACATTACAAGAGCTTAATTCATATCACCATTTCTGCTAGTGTTGTTTCAACTGAATGAAAAGTACAAAAAAGCAATTCGATCTGTATATGCTATGAACGAGATTTGATAACTTTCATAATTTTCATCATATAATAACTTTCATCATCTTTTAAAGCACCGGAATGGATGTCCCAAAGTGTACAAGCATATTCAGCCTATTCTAAAATAAGTCCTGCTAAACCCCTGGAATCTACTGATTATGCATTTTGTAGGCAAGATGGCATGCTGAGTCTTAATAGGCATAACGTATGATGTGCTTTGGTGCATACTAGTTGAATGTGAACGTTTCATTTCAGAGCACCAGTAACTCTGCATCCTATATATTGTATTCGAGTGAATGTTCTGAAGACGTCTCTTCCGATGAATGTGGCATTTTTGTCTTTGTCCTTTTGCATTGTGTTGCATTGTTTTAGGTCGGAATCAGGCTAGAAAAGGGGACAAGTCAGATATTTGTGAAAATGTTTTGTTGATTCACGTGGTATGTTACGCGCTGCCATTACCATGTGCATATTATCTTGTGTTTTAAAGATTTAACGTATTTTGAATATGGAGTGAATGATCCGATATGTTTTGAATGGGGAGTTTGTAATCACCTGTATCGCATGAGGACATGTCTGTAGTACACTTGTCTTGTGTTTGAATGCTCCAACATGTTACGATCGAATAATACATTTTTGGGGACATCAAATAATACTAACTTTAATGAACATATTGTTCACATCTATAAAGAATGAGATGATAGACTTGTATTAGCCTTGTCTTGTGTTTGAATGATCCACGGTGTTTTGAATGGGGAATCAATGACCTAAAGTATTCTGAATGGAGATGGTATACTTGTATTAGTCTTGTCGTGTTTGAATAATCCACCATATTTGAATGGGAAATCAGTGATCGTACGTATTTTGAATGGAGGCGATATACTTGTATTTGTCATGTCTAGTGTTTGAATGATCTAAAGGGTCTTGAATGAAGAGATTGTACTCATCTGCACATATCGAGGAGACAAACCTATATTAGTTTTGTCTTGTATTTAAATAATCTAACATGTTTTGAATGATACGATTGTACACATGTAAATTTTAAGAATGTACAGCGTTTTGTTCAAAATCTTTACTTTATTTTTAAATGGAATGGGAAACGTTGATGTTTATATGTAATACTGAATGTAGCAACAATACTGCTAGCATTACTGAAGACAATGAAATACAATTTAAAAAGCAACGTACGTGCTTCACATTCAGGTATAGTTCCAGAAGCATAAAAAGATAGCCATCGTTGCTTATGTTGGACACATTACACCTTCCAAAGACAGATCTGAAAAAATTTATTCTTTTAAATTACCTTAAAGTAACTATCTGTTTTGTAATTAGTTAAACTATACGAAACTGAACTCTATTTAATTTTTTCAGATGTCATTGTATTGTAATAGGAATACAAACGGGTTCTGTATCTAAGTAGCATTATTTTATCAAAGTTTACGGTTAAAGCACCAGTCAGTTTAGAGTACTAACAGTACGGTACTAGCATTAGAGATATATAAACAAACACTCCACAACATTTAAGCTGATGTAGAACATGTGTGTAGTTAAAACTCTTTCACATAGTATCTGGACATTTTTTTAAATAGATACAACCAACTTTTTCCATGGTAATCTAGACAGGAACTAGTAGCACGTAAGACATAGCCATATTCACTCAATCTTTGAGCTGAAAAATGAAATGAATGACTTAAAAGATCACACAGCACCTTCACATCTCTACAATTGACCTCACCGGATTTTTTGGACATATGGCTATTCCTGACAATTTGAGAAATATTAATACGGGTCTTTATCATAAATCTAATTCTTCGATATATCACAAGCGCCAATTAATAGGAGAGACAAACACTAGTTAGATGCAAAAGCTTTGTTGTATCCTGGTTTATTCTGTCAAATATTTTACAGTTAACGAAAATGTAGGGCAATTAGCAGCATAACCCCTTATTATTTAAGGCATTAGATACGGTTGGTCGGGAAACCAGTGGAGAATTACGCACAGGTCAGAGAAGTGGCATTTACAAAGACAATTTCCAAAGTCAGCACCCATCCAACGATGCTACCACACCCTACTTCTTTTGATATACCGTAGGTAGGATTGTATAAAAATTAAGAATGTTTTGGCATCTTGGCCTCTTCTTTGCTACTAACTTTCACTTCACAGGTACTGTGATTTAAGTGTACTGGTATCTAGTTTCTTTCTAGTACATGAATAGGTGCATACAATTGAATCTACAGAGGTTCGCGAATGGATATATATTTTTTACCCTGGCTTACTATTCCTAGCCAAAATACCGTGAATCCTGCTGTTACAATTATATGGTCTTAAACATAATAACATAACAAAAGCGAAAACAAAGTTTTACAAAATTCAACAAATTGTGTATTTCCTTAAATACGAAATGAACAGAATTCTTCAGACACTTCTTACTGTTAAAACAACAATGATAGAAAACAGACATACTTTAATTAGAACCAATATTTTTACATACGCCCCTGTCATATTCATCGCCTGAGATAAACGTTTTCTTCACTCTTGTACTGCTACACAATTCACAGTAACACAAATGCCCCGAGTGGCCAAGTGGTCTAAATCGCTCACCTTTACGGATCATTGCCATCTCATCTCTGTCTGAGTGGGTCCTAGTCTCGGGTTCGGCCAATGTGGGTATGAGAGAAAGCTTGCCAGCTTCTCGTGGGTCGGTGGTTCTTACCGGGTTTTTTCCGGGTTCTTTCTCCACCATTTATACTGACCGCCATGCATAGCCTATCTTATGCTGAAAATGCCGTTAAACCATACAACACCACAACAACAACAAATTCCCTGTGCAATCATCACCATCTTTCCTTTTAAATCCACCCCATATCCACCCAGCATAGATTCAACGTACTTTGGACTAGGATATGAACGTGCTTAGCATGTCTTTGTTTGTTTCCTTGTTTGTTTGTTGCTTTTTTCAATAAACATTCTTGGCTTGGCATTTATTATATTCATCTTATCCTAGCACAAAATACAAATAACCCGTAGCATGTAAACAACACTAAATGCTCTAAACAATAGATTCACTAATTCGAGCATAACGTAGGTTTAATCCATGCACTGACTGATTCTGTTCAGTGTGATTGTAGACTGAGAAAATATAAAACAACAGGAAAAGAAATGAGAGCAAAGAGAGACTAATTGTTGAAGAATATTTAAGAGCACTGTCTTTTTCACTTTTTATTTATTGTCTAGTCATACTAATCATAGAGCTAATCAGAAAACGGCATGTCTGTGAATGACTACGATGTTGATGATAATTTACAAACGTTTTTGTTAAAGGCATAACATCTTTTAATAGAAAAACACATCTGAGTACATCTGCAATTTACCTTTGAAATGGAAGTGTTTCTTTTGAAGATTTAACATTACATAAATGTAGAATTATTCACTTGTGCTCAATAGTAAGATGTATTTTGAAGGTTGTCGCATTCCCTGTGTATTACAATTTGTGAAACAGGAATGTTTCATCCTGTATTTGTTCATGTGCAATGGCTATACTTTTTTGGTTCATTGAAGCAATATTTGATCAAGTAATTTATACTCAGTATGTCAAATTGCACTGCATTCTCCGAAGTCAATTTTTGGGCCCTACATGCGACCTTTCTGGGGATAAATGATCAATTAAGTTCGATCTTGTTTATCTTCCTCAGATCAACTACGCAAATGATACCTGTTGAAAAATAGACTGTAGTTGTCCTAAATTAATCGATCAACTGACACTCTCTTTATTGCTGCTAGATTACAAATTAAACTTTTCTTGCTAACAAACAAGTACATTGTTTTCTTGGAAAACAGGCCACATACAACAGCCGACAGATATAGGAAACTAACAGATTAATAAGTTTCAATTTAGCCATGTTATCATCATCATCAACAACAACAAGAACTTCAGCTTAAGTGATATCAACATCAATATCAACGGCATCTTCAAATGCAAAGCTGAGAATAGTAGCATGGTCGATGAACTATTTACCGTGTAATTACTAACTGACGTGGATTTCTCTGTTGCCACAAGCCAATAATTTGACGACACAACTAACTGTTGTCCTTCTGCAGTAACAAAAGATTCGTTTCACAATTCACGAAAGCAACTAGCGACAAATATGCATTTTGTCACAAAAGCAATAATCTAATAAAGATGTTACATTTGTATATTTAGTAGAAGAGACAGTAGCGGTAACAAATATTTCATTTTACAATTGACAAGAGTTAGGTACCGATGAAAATGCGACCTTTCTCAAAAGTATGAATCTAATATCCGTGAAAAGAAAATAATTCATATTTAATTCATAAACAACATTAGAAACAAAATAATAAACGAATGCATTACAGCAGCAACATGTCTTTTTATTATAGTCATGCTTGTGCGAATGAAGTACAAACAATAACCAGCGGCGGTTTTAGGTCTGTGCACGCTCAGTGCGAAATGAGGACATTGAACTCCCCAAATCTAATCACAAATCTATATCACTAACAAAATTCTGTGAAATATTCCTATAATATTGCAGATTTGTTTTCAAAACCAAATTATATTTAAATAATCTGCTTTAATTATAATATAATGGTAGTAATAGTGTAGTGCATTGTTATTATGATTAGTATTACTATTATTATAATTATTATTATTATTATTATTATTATCATTATTATTAACAGTAATAACAGTGACAGTTAGCAGCCCCAGAAAAAGAATAAAACTATAAACCAATCTACAAATCAATAACCGGAATTCAAGTGAAATATTCCAATGTAGCTCTTTTCGGAAATGACGTCATCGTTGTACCAGTGAAAATCAAAGCAGGTGCAAATGTGTTATCGAAATATTCTTAAGCCTGCACCGCGAACCACCTTAAAACGTTTTTAAGTGCGTCCTGCTCTCATATTTAGGACTATTGTATTTAACAATAGGTCATGCTGTATGCTAAGGAGTAAATTAAGGAGTAAAGAGCTGTAGAAAAATTAATCCTGAGTGTAGTATAATGATGGACAAGTTTCGTTTATAATGAAATACTGCCACATTATATTTGAGAAATGTCCCGTGTGCTAATTTGTTCACTGAATATACATAACGTGACAGTATTTGCACAATATTTGTCTTATGAGGACATTAATTGCATTTTTAGACTATATTGAATAATGAATTTGAATGAATGATGTCTTTACAAGTACTAGCTGCAATGGTCTGTATGTTGTTACTGCTTTTAATGCTAAAAAGCAGCATGCTTTATGACGTTAGTAAACTGTCCGAAGGGCATGCTATGTAAACGTAAGGATTCAAACGACGTTACAATTTTTCATTATATAACCATTTGCAAAGAAAGCATATGGTCTAGCTGACAGAGTACTTTAACGACTTTTCATAAGGCTGAAGGACATTCTTTGAGGTCGCAGACAACTAATCCGGCAAACGAACATGGTAAGGATTACGAGAAAATAATCTTTTAACGTGATTGTGTTCTTATAAGACGCAATGCGCTTTCGTTAGTGACCAATTGCTTAACTTTTGCAATCAAACAAATTTACATGCTTACAAAACTCTACAAAACAACAAAGATTTCTTATTATAAACTTGCAATTTTATCTTTAACCGTTTCAACGAAGTGTACCTGTAGTAGAAAATTGATTTCGTGACATCCAAATGCATTTGACATTATTACTCATTATACGTTTTCATTCTTTATGATGTATTCTCGCTAAACGACACTATTCAAATTGAATAGAAGGAAATGAAGAAACGACTCTATTCAAATTAAATGGAAGGAAATAAAGAAGACGATAATATTCAAATCGAATGGAAAGAAATAAAGAAAAGGACGAATAAAAAAGAATACGAAACTTTCCAAAGGATACAACATTTGTATTCTTTACTTCAAAACAACACAATGCAATTTAAATATACATAACACATTATTAATGTCTTCATCCTATACTATTTCTACAGCTGTTTATATTATTACTACTAGTAGTATTCCTTTTAAATATTGCTTACGCTGCTAACATTGTCTAGTATTACTATCACTGAGATTACTGTTAGTGGTTTTATTTCTTCTGTTGGTACTGCCGTTTACTCTATCTTCTGCTACTACTGCTGCTGCCGTTACCTTTTGTGTTACGTATTCTATTGCTACTAATTTCTTCTTCTACTTCAACTACTGCTGCTGCTGCTACTACTACTACTAATGCCACTGTTGATGCTATTACTACTAGTAGTAATACATCTATGACTACCTCTACTGACTTATACTTGCACGTCTAGTAAATGGAATCTAAACTGCAGAGGTTCTTGGGGGTGAATGTTTTGGTGCTTGGATGCCTAAGTGTAGTGCTTAAGGTATGTAAGACTACAATGTCCAACTGCCATAGGTCTATTAATCTAGTGGTCTTTATCTCTGAATTTGTTGCTACTGCTCCTGAGTTCGATCTTCATTGGCACTTGTACTTTGTTCTCTTCTTATCTGACGTATTTATGAATCTAATAATTATTCCTGCACAGTAGCCTGCACAAAGAAAATGTAACACTTAAATCAATATACTAGCATGATGCATATCGTATTTAACGGAATTCATTGCTTATAGACTACTTATAACTTTGACCTCTAATGTAAGTCAAAATATCTGAATGTTTGGATAAATCATGTTGTAAAACATATGAAATGTTAACATATCGTCATATGTGGTTATATTTCTATCAATGTGTTGGACTAGTAGCGAAAAGATCACCAGGAACCTAATCCAGAATTTTATACACTTTTTTATTAATTACTTCTTGAAGTGTGAAGTATGAAAGTTACAAAATTAAAATAATTATTAAATTTAATCTGATATTTCTGCTATACAATTTACTAGTTGGTGTTTAGCAGCACATCAGCACATGAAAAGGCTATTCATAGTGACACAACGACGGTCGTCCAGACTTGGTCTGGGCATGAATCCAATTTGCACTTTTCAAGAGTCGTGTATCCTTCTCATGACTGCTATGTTTCAAAATAAAGATGCCCCTTAAATACGCAATTCAGACAATATAAAACAAGGGTCCCGCTCACCATATAAGTTTAGGGTTTAACTGTACCTATTTAATACAAAAGCATTTAAATTTTATTTTATTCACTGACATTATAGAAACTTACACACTTTTGCGCACATGTAATATGAATCATATAGTTATAAACAAAATGACCATTCACTGCAGATAACATACATATCAGCGAACTAAATCATAAAAAATTGACCTAACCGAGGAAGATTTTAGTCTTATCAGCAGAGGGATTTGAATGCAAACGTAAAAGCGTCAACCTGGGAGAGCTGTATCCCGTGCAAGGAGATTAGTCTTGTACATGATGAAGCAAAATGGTAGAAGGTAGTGACAAACATCAATATTACATTACTGTGACGATAAGATGCAATGTTGGCATAAATATCTTTCAAATGTTACATTTGTTGGTTATGTGTCTGCTGTTACTGCTATTACTTTCTTTGTCTTCTATTAACCCTGTCACTACTGCTGCAGATGATGTTAGTACTAATAACATTCCTTTTAATTAGTGCTACCGCTTCTAACTTTGTCTTCTACCAATGTCACTGCTACATCTACTATTAGAAGTACAGTTACTGCTGTGATTATTACTAGTAGTAACAATACGTCTGCTACTAATATTGATACCAACTTCCTTTTTCTACTACCACTGTTTGTAATTGCGAGATACGTGTTGAGGTTCTCGTTTCTGCTTTCAATTGTAAGTTGCCTGCTAATCAGTGTGTAAAATTAAGTCACGATCTTGTAATGGTTTATGGTCATTGACCAAATATTTTCCAGATATATCCATCGTTTGTTGAACAGCACCACGCTTAGCAAAAGTTTACTGTTTCCAAGGCATCTGATGCTATTTATTCAGATTGAGTGATGTATGTCAGAGGCCATTGTTGTTATAAAAAGTGATTAACTAACGTGTTAAATTTTATAAGTAATGCGTTTGAACATACAACGTACGCATTTGAATATCTTTCTTATGCATTTAAACATGCACTGTATGCATGGCAGTTATGTTACAACTTATCTTTCAAGCGTTTTGAACTTTCAATATTTTTGCAGAACGTGATGTAATAAGAGTGTTTTCCAGAAACATGTTTAAATATGTTAGTTACACCACATATAAAGACACTATCTACTATTGTGAGTACACAGAAGGAAATACTTTAGGAGAGAACTGGAGTGGATTGCCCCTAGTGAAGAACCCATTCGAAACACTAAGATGTTTGCCACTTCACGACAGAAACATGTCTTTCTTTTTTTCATAATACAAGGATTTTCTATTTCATTTTCATTTTCCAAAGGCATGAAACGTTTACGTGACAATGCGGTTAACACCATAGATCGAGACAAAATAGTTCTGAAACTTAACAATAATTTACGACAGTGACTTAAAAAAAATTGTGAACAACATACGACATAGTAAATTTTTCTCTACAATTGTACGTTATATATTAAGGTAATTGATACTCGTATTTATCCATGTTTACTTGAATTTGTGTTCAGGACAATGGTTTTTGCCTTCGAGAACGCCTGGTCTACCTTGTATTTGCCATGTTCGTTACTGAATTTAAGTGAAAGACATTAGCTTCTTTACCACATAGAATGTTCTAGGGATGACATTTTTTGACCTGCATCCCTGTCCTTTATAAGTTTTCATTTAATATTTCAGTGGATTTATTTATTTAAATTACTCATTGGAAATATAAAGTTCATTAATACTTAGGCACTAAATATTTTGGGATTAGTGTAAATTCATAAAGATTTATTTTGCGTTATATCACTGTGTTACATCACACCTGTTAGCACATCAACAGTATTCCAGACTATTAGCAAATCAGCACATCAAAGACTGGAATTCATCTATATCACCATTGGACTTAATCTGGAGCACTTTATACGTTTGGAATTGTGACAGAACTTTTAAGACTATTTGGGATTAAATTCACATTACTGTAAGTTCTTTTAAAATTGTCACTTCATATTCTATGGAAATACAGTATCTCTTCATTTTACTAGATTTGTTGGTTTTCGCTATTTCCTTTACTTAGTTTAACTCAATAGAATCGTAACAAATAGTACAAATAGCACATGTAGAAATAATAGCAGTGGTAGTTACAGGAAAAGAGGAAAAAGTTAATAGTATTAGTAATAGTAAAAGTAATTAAAGTAGCAGTAGTGACAGCATAATCGCTAGATGCTAACACACTTGTACTTGTGTCGGTAGATGAAGCTTTTCAAGATTTGGGCGTACAGGCAGAGAATTACAGACATATGAAAAACATTTATGCAAGTATAGTGTTTCGCTGTCACACTAATTTAACAGTTATATTTGTCAAGACTGTTTACCTGTCTGCCGTATAATGCTCACGGCTAATCTCGTTGAATAAGATACACCTCTCCCAGGTTAACACTTTAAGTTTGTACTAAACTTCCTCCACTGATAAGACTAAATTCTGGCCGGGTTAGGTCAATTATGTATAACGTAACCCATACTAAGACAATGCTCTGCAGTGATTGGTAGTTTGTTTATAACAACATGAAAATGTTGTTTGTTAAAATGAGATATGTAAATTAACATAAAAGAGAGACAGAGAGAGCAAAAGTAGTTTCGTAGAATCTTGCTTTTTAAAGGATTTATATAAATATTGTAAGTACCAATTTTCTGTATGATTTTACAATGAAGTGTATGCTTTTGGCAGAGTTTATTTTTAAGACAAATACCATTCATATTACCTGTTACCTGTTACCTGTTACAAATACCATTCATATTACCTGCTACCTGTTCTCACAGACGTGTGAATGTCTATGCGATCAATGCATGGATTGAAATTATAGGAAAATATGGGGACCAGGAAAACTTATGTTACATTATCTGAATTGGTATTAAAAGGGCATATCATTTTTGGAAAATAATAGTCGTGATGATTAAATGTAAGCATGACGAACACTCGACCAGAAGGGTGAGGGTTCGGATACTCCCCGAACCAAGCCGGGACGGCCACCTTTGTGTCTCTCTAATATCCCATCATGTTTTGTTATGCCGGAAAACACCAAATTAATAGATCGTTTTACATACCAATCAACTCAAATTAGTATTGATACTTTGACCTTTAATTACTAAATTGTATTGCATAATAATCAAATGCAATTTATTATGAATTCATTTACATTTAAGTATGCATATTTCTAAAACGAATTATTTTTTTTTAAATACAAAATAACGGACAATTTGGGTGACAGTTCAGTAAGTTATGGTCATTCGTTAAGCAACGAATTCAGTTAATGAACATCTAGTAGCGGAAAACGCACCCCCAAATCTCTCCTACACCTCAAAATTCTCTGACATATCGCTAGTTCCACTTCCAAAACCCAGAAGACAAGTGAGGAAACTCTTGTTTCTTTAACCCACAGTAAGTGTTCCGTAAGTAAGCTCCCACTTAGCTGAATCCCATAAATGTATTTCGTAATTTACATATTTTGAAAAGATCACATAAATTATGAATTTAGTACAACCAAACTGATTGCAGATAACAGTTACTTGATATCTTCAACAATTCAACATTCAGTAAACTTTACAATATAAAGATATAAGGGGAATAGATCTCTCGAAATTGTAAGGCACATGTAAATAATTTCTCTGCAAATAGATCGATATAATATTGAAGAAATATTCTTTCTTCAATAGTATTTTTATTTCTTAAACAATTAGATAATTTATTATTGTTGTTATATTTGATATTGTCCTCCTCATCATCTTCATCCTAAAGACTTTATCGAATAATGGAACATCTGAGTCATTAAATATTAATATACCTGAAGATATTATTATCAACTGTATAATTTACATTCTTGGACTCACCTCACATCATCTATATCTCTATCCGATTAATATATACACACATTCTCCCTGTCTCTATCACTCTCTCATATATACACGCACACATAAAAGTCAGTATATTTTGATTACATCCTTGCAATAATGGCAGCTATGCGTATCATTCCGCTGAGCTCTGACCTATTCATTCAACTAATAGTTCACAAGAAATTCGATGTACGATGTGAACAATAATTACACACTTGCACTGTTTGGTCTTATAAGGTGGCTGAAATAGCAGGTCGGAAAAGGAGTGTTTCACTCACTAAGATGCTCAAACTTCATGACCCCGGGTAATTATGTCCTTGAACACCTTCACTAGAACACCAGATCTGCACACGTGAACACCTGGTTACGTGGAAAAGATGCAGTAATTTTCAAAACAATAAGTAAAATTCTTTTTGCTTTGCTGTGATACGTCCGTACAATAACACTCATGATTGTTTATTTTTAACTCAGCTAGCTACTTGTAATTTTTTTCTACTTTAGCGATTTTGAAAAGCTTGCCATAGAAAAGGATTGTATGATGTAGATAGTGAGCATGATAATAATATCTAAACCCTGCAATTGAGATTGATGCTAATTATCACCTGTAATTAATAATATATAAAACTGCAAGGAGGACTGATGCTAATTATCACCTTTACTTAACAATATCTAAACACTGTAATTAAGACTGATGCTTATTATCACCTGAAGTTAAAAATATCTCAACACTGCAAGTATGACTGATGATAATTATCACCTGTAGTTAACAATATCTAAACACTGCATTTACGATTGATGATAATTATCACCTGTAGTTAACACTATCTAAACACTGCAATTAAGATTGATGCTTATTATCACCTTTAGCTAACAAACTGTAAAACACTGCACTGATGATAATTATCACCTGTAATTAAAGATAATTAAACACTGCAAGTAAGATTGATGCTTGCTAATTATCACCTATAATTTACAATATATAAACACCGTGATTAAGATTGATGCTAATTATCACATGTAGTTAACAATATTCAAACACTGCAAGTAAGAACATTACTAATTATCAACTGCATTTAACAATATCTAAACACTGCAATTAAGGCTAATAATAATTATAACATGTAATTAACAATATCCAAATACTGCAAATAGGACTGATACTAATCATCACCTGTAGTTAACAATATCTAAGCAATGCAATTAAGATTGATGCTAATTATCACCTGTATTTAACAATATATAAACACTGCAATTAAGATTGATGCTAATTATCAGCTGTAATTAACAATATTGAAAATCTGCAATTAAGACTGATGCTAATGAAATATGTAATTAACAATATCTAAACACTGCAATTAAGATTGTTTCTAAGCATCACGTGTATTTAATAATATATAAACACTGCAATAAAGACTGTTGCTAATTATAACCTGAAAACAGCAATATCTAAACACTGCAAGTAATAATGATGCTAATTATAATCTGTAGTTAACAATATCTAAACACTGCAATTAAGAATGAAGCTAATTATCACCTGTAGTTAACTCTATCTAAATATTGCAAGAAAGACAGATGCTAAGTATCTCCTGTAATTAACAATATCTAAACACTGCAATTAAGATTGATGCTAATTAACACCTGTACTTATTAATATATAAAACACTGCAAGTAGGACTGATGATAATTATCACCTGTAGTTAACAATATCTAAACACTGCAAGTAAGACTTATATTAATTATCACCTGTAGTTATTAATATATAAAAACGGCATTTAAGATCGCTGCTAATTATCACCTGCATTTAACAATATTTAACACTGCAAGTAATAATGATGCTAAGTATCAAGGGTAGATAACAATATTTAAACACTGTAAGTAAGAATGATACCAAGTATCAAATGTAGTTAACAATATCTAAACACTGCAATTAAGACTGGTACTAGCTATCACCTATAGTTAATAATATCTAAACACTGCATGCACGACTGATACTAATTATCACCTGTAGTTGACAATATATAAACACTGCAATTAAGATTGATGCTAATTATTACCTGTATTTAACAATATCTAAACACTGTAAATAAGACTGATATTAATTATCACCTGCATTTATCAATATATAAAAACTGCAATTAAGATTGTTGCTAATTATCACCTGCACTTAGCAATATCTAACTGCAATTAAGACTGATACTAATTATCACCTGTATTTAACACTATCTAAACACTGCAATTAACACTGATGCTAATTATAACCTGTAGTTAATAATATCTAAACACTGCAATGAAGATTGACGATAGTTATAACCTGTAGTTAACAATATCTAAACGCTGCAATTAAGACTGATACCAATTATCACCTGTATTTAACAATATCTAAACACTGCAATTAAGACTGATACTAATTATCACCTGTAGTTACAGTATCTAAACACTGCAATTAATACTGATGATAATTATAACCTTTATTTAATAATATCTGAACAATACAATGAAGATTGACGATAATTATAACCTGTAGTTAACAATATCTAAACACTGCAATTAAGAATGATACTATTTATCACCTGTAGTTAACAATATCTAAACAATGCCAGTAAAACTAATTCTCTGCTATAATTAAGAACAATCCAGTACGGCTGACATGATATGATTGTCAAAAATGGCTGGTCACACTATTGTGACAAAATATTAGAAAACGTAAAATGTCTCAATCTGAGTTATATAAATATTTGTCAAATGTGTCGTCCGCTGACTGTGAACATTGAAGAAAGAAAGCACGTTGGAGAGAATAATTACATGTTAGTGTGCTGAATAGTGAGAAATGATGAATTGATTGTCAATGTGGCTAAATAAAATCATCAAAGTCCTCACAATACAATTTAGATTCATGGATGCTTCCTAAAGGATAAGGAGATATGCTGATTTGAAAATTCATTAAGTTTGTGAATGTGTGTGGGACCCGATAGGATACATACAATAAGCCTTTTAGTGTAATCAAAACCAAAATATTATATGTCGAAAGTACTGGAGCAAGGTGAAGGTCGTTACCATTACTTACATTTAAAGGAGCTCTCAAGGGGCAATATTAAGGTAGTTACCACTGCGGATACATAAAGGAGCGCTCTAGAGGAAAAATAAAGGTAATTACAACTACATATACCAAAAAGACCTCTCTAGGGGTAATGTGAAGGGTAATTACCATTACCTATACATAAAGGAAAATCTCTAGGGATATGATGGCAGTAGTCACCATTAAGTTAAAAAAATGGATATTTCTAGGTGCTTTATGACGTTATTTACCATTACGTACACTTAATGGTTCTAACGGGGGAGGGGTACGATGAAGTTAGTTACCATTAAGTGCACATAAATGAACTCTCTAGAGTTAAAAAGAACTTATTTGCTACTGCCTATATATAAAGGAGCTTTCTAGGGACAAGATGAAGTTAGTTACAATAACGTATGCCAAAAATTATGTATCTCGGGACACGATGAAGGTATTTACCATTAAGTATACATAATGATCTCTATAGGGACGAGATGAAATTGGTTATTGTTAAGTATACAGAAAGGTTCTTTCTGTTTATAAGGTGAAAGCAGTTACCTTTACGTATACAAAAAGGATACCTCTAGCTGCGGGATGACGGTAGTTACCATTACCTATACATAAACGATCTATATTGGGACAAGACAAAGATAGTTACCTATGTCTATATATAAAGGATTTCTCTAGTGGCAAGATGAAGGTATGTATTTAAAACAAAATGTTATTTTCTTAAATACACGAACTAGCAGCCCCAGTGAAAGGTTTCATTTGTCATTTACTGCGATTTTGATTGCTTGCTGGATAAACACAATGACGATGTAATGGAAATGAAAAGATGGTTTGTGGCATACCGTAAATTTAGTTTGAAATTCAATTCTCGTAGGTATTATCAATTCTGAAAATCATAGTTCTGATGTGTGTGGTGAAAATTTGAAAGGAAAAGCAAACATACCAAGTGACTAAAGTCTCACCGTAACTACTTATAAAATGTATAGTCCTGACCCAAACTAAAAAGAGGTTCAATCAGTATGTCGAGTAATGAATACTTTATTAGCTGCGTACATATTCCTTATATTAGCAAATGAAAACACTGCAAATCAAAACGTCGAATATGCAAATTATCTTACTTTGACCTACGCTCAAAATTTAAAGGACATCCAGCTTGTAGGAAAATGAATATGATTAACTTGATAATGAATGCAGGGAATTTCAGCTTGTAGAACAATAGATGGGATTATCTCACTAATGAATGTACCAAGTAAGATGATAATACATTAAGGGGTTTATGAAATATAATTATGATGACGATACATTCAAGGATTTATGAAGTACTAGTATGATGATAATACATTAAAGGGTTTATGAAATATATATATATATATATATATATATATATATATATATATATATATATATATATATATATATATATATAAAGATAAAGATAATAAATTAAGGAGTTTATCAAATATAAGTACGATGATGATACATGATGGATCTGATGAAATTTAAGTATGATGTTAATACATTTCAGGGTTATGAAATTTAAGCAAATGGAAAACTTTAAACTAAGCCTTAACAAACTAATGTCATTACCGTCATCTATGGATTAGTGTTTGCTATATCTTTTGACCGATAAAGTGGGAAGGACAGAAAAACACAGAAACATAAGAGAAAGGAAAACCAAAGACATATATAAAACGGATACATCTTTGCATGTTTACTCAATAAGACGACCGATTGAAATCGACCATTAAGAAAAGACGTACAGCAAATCCAAGTGTTCACAATTCGGTATGTCAATTGTCTAGAAATAAGGCAGAAACGAAACACAATTTTTGTAATGACAGAAAAAAAAAGTGAAGACAGCTCAAACTGGTTTAAAACAGATAAGCATAAAATGAAAATTGCAAACTGATACGTTTAAAATGTACCCTTTAAAGCAATGTTATTATTAGCATATGAATGAGACAATCAATGATATTTGTTATTGCATTAAGTTACCTTTACTTAAGACGTAACTTAGGCGTGTCAAATCAACAGGACAGGAAAACCGCAACATTCTCATCAAACACGTCATGACTAGATATCAACGTCCTGCCCGAGACTCGGTGAGGTGGAACTTGCTTTTACACTAAATTTATACTAATGCACCCTTTTTGAACAACACAAACCGCTCCGGTGGCCTAGTGGTTAGAGCGTCCGCCTCGGATGCGGGAGGTCGTGGGTTTGATCCCCTGCCGAGTCATACCAAAGACTTACAAAAATGGTACTAACAGCTGCCTCGCTTGGCGCTCAGCATTAACAGGTTAGTGTTAGGACTGGTCGGCCCGGTGTCAGGATAATGTGAATGGATGGGAGATCATGCTACATGTCTGCGGTATGATGCCCCAGTGCTAGACATCACTATAAACTGCCACACTGCAGACGTCGTAGCGATATGACTGAAAAAGTGTTAAAGCTACGTTACAAAATCAAAGTCACATCACATCAGATCACCTTTTTGAACATATCAAACACTGTAGTACAATAGTTTAATAACAACGTCTTGATGTACTTTGTACATATTTTAATTCCTATCATTTCCTATAAAGTCTTATATTTATCACTAGTCTGCATCTATATGGTACTGGGCATGCTGTGGTATCAAACAAATGGGGAGAAGACATGTACATTTTTGTCATAAAATGAAAGTTCTCTCTCTCTGTCTCTCTCCGGTGCCGTAGTGGGTAGAGCGTCAACCCCGGATGCGGGTGGTCGTGGGTTCGAACCAAGGCCGAGTCATACCAAAGATTTCTAAAAATGGTACTAACAGCTTCCTTGCCAGGCGCTCAGCATTAAGAGGATAGTGTTAGGACTGGTCCGCCTGGTGTCAGGATAATGTGACTGGGTGGGACATTATGCTACATGTCTGCGGCATGATGCCCCAGTGCTAGACATCACTTTAAACTGCCACACTGCAGACATCGTAGCAATATGACTGAAAAATTGTTAAAGTTACGTTAAAAATCTAAATCACACACACAGACACACAAACGCGCACTTTCTATCTCTCTCTCTCTCTCTCTCTCTCACACACTTTTGTTTTGATAGAACGAAACATCATCAGTCTGTAGCAGTTCGTACAACATGATTCATTATTATATCAATGTTATCCATTTTTAGATGATCACGGGCCGACCATAGCGATTCATATAGATTTGTATTAGGAGTGTTGTTTCAGTCTAGGATTTAGCTGCTGAGAAAGTACAAATAATGTAGAAAATTGAAGAACGTAGCGAAACAGAGATTTTAGCCAATTATAACGTCTGAATTTCATATGCTTTCTTTTGTACCAACGTTGAAATTTGTTCAGTTATTTCTCGCGTCAAAGCACACAATTTCCTGAAAATTCAAGAAATTGTAGCCCCTCTCTCTCTCTCTCTCACACACACACACACACACATTAAAGAAGTAGAATTAATATGGTTGCGTTGAATGACGGGTAATCGTAATCTTAATGAAACAGTATCAACAATAATAGTAGTAGTAACATCTGTAATAGCAGAAGAAGATGGAGAATAAAGTGTGGCCAGAAGAAGTATAAGTTTTAGCAGTAGTAGCGGTACTAAGTGCAGTAGCAGGAATAATAGTACTTTTGATGCAGTAGTAGTAGTTGTAGTAGTAGTAGAAGCAGTAGTGTTACTAGTATTAATAATTTTAATTCTAGTATCGGTAAAATAATAATAATGATAATAATAATAATGATGATAATAATAATATAGTTTGTTGTTTTTTGAGAAGCTTTAATAATTTTTCAGTCATATCGGTACTATGTCTGCAGCGTTGCAATTTATAATGATGTATATCACTTAGACATCATGCCGCAGACATGTAGCATCAGGTCCCACCTCGTCACATTATCCTGACACTGGGAGGACGAGTCCTAACTCTAATCCTTTAATGTTGAGGGCCAAGCGAGGCAGATGCTAGTACCTTTTTTCTATAAGTCTTTGGTATGACTAGTCGGGGTCTCGAATCAGAGACCTCCCGATTCGAAGCGGACGCTCTAACCACTTAGGACACCGGAGCGGTCAATAATAATAACAATAATATAATAATAATATCATCATCATCATCATCATCATCATCATCATCATCATCATCATCATCAGTATCATCATCGTGATCATCATCATCAGTAGTAGTAACATAATTTTTCTTACTATAGGTAGGGTGTTAACGCTGAAATTCTTGTTGTGACTCTGCAAACCTTTTACAATAACAACTAATTTATTTTGATAGATAAAGATACTCTATAGTCACAGAGACAGGTGAATACACGCATTGGAGATTAATCATACTCCAAGATAAAACATTCATACCCAGCGAGTTCACGTCTACCTGGACGTAATATTTTAGCTGCAGAGGGGCCTCTGTAGGGGCAATGAGGCAATCAATGTGGAGATTGGACTTATAGATATATGAAAATGTACTGAATTATAATAAAATGCGATTATCTCACCTGGAAACAAAATGTTAGTGCGAAAGGATGAATATTCTGCTTAAATTATATACACGACAACGTAGAACAAACTAATCAAATTTGTTTGAAAATGATGACTTGTGCTTGTATATATGTATTTTATTCTTTAATTGACATCTATATGTGCGTCTGCTTGCTCTTTTTCTGTATATATTAAATTTGGATTTCTTATATATTTCACTTCCAAATGTCACTCCTTAGAAATTTGAGATTTTTGCCAATGATTACCTGTTAAAAATATAACGAAATAAATAAATATGCAAGTAATTGAATATATTTACAATAATCCAGTGATGTACTTTCTATTTAGACTAAATGATTCCTCTCTGCAATTTCAACGAACAATGTATAAATAAGTCTGAATCCTCTAATAACTCTGTGTAAGATTGATGTATAACTGTAGAATGAGACTCTATAACCATTTCATTAGTCACTAACAATTCATTAAACCAACATTTCTGGATCCATGTATTTAAATTAGGGTGTATTTTGAATTACTTTTCACAGTCAACAACTTGTTTTATTAATTTATCCAATCAGCAATTATGGCATTTTGCATGTACATTATATCTCTAGACCACAGATGTTCTCCTAGGATCGCACGATGTTAAATGACCTCCACTCAAATACATCGTGACATAATTTGATCAAATTAGTTGTGAACATGAACTTGACAATATCCTTAATTGATAATACAATGTGTTGTACATGTAAACTTCATACACTGTCTAAGCCAGTCTTAAAATCTTGGAATTAAAATAATATAGCATTAACCCAACTTACTTAAATAAAAACTATATTATAACATAATATATGCAATATAAATATCCGTAACAAGGACACCCATGATCCCCTCCCCAGCCCCCCTCCCTCTCTCTCAAACACAAGAAATATCAATGATTTTAGAAGTAATTTATGAAGGCTGGTTTTTATTCGTGTATAATCCATACAGAAGTATAGCGCTTTTACTTTTATAGGTACAGCCTTAGATATTGCAAATGGTCGCATGTTAAGTTGGTAACACGTTTCTTTTGTGGTCTGGAATATAGTATTACTTTGTCGAGTTCACCCATGAAAACCTTCCATCCCACTCTCTCATACACATTCGCACACATAAACAAACGCAATAGCATATTCACATCTGAGGCTAACATACAAACATACACACCTGGTATTTGAGACGCAGAGGACATACAGCACAGTCGTTTGTTTTTTGTGTGCAAAATTAGCTTTTAAAATTCAAAGTTGTTTGTAAATGAATATAATCCTCATGGAATTTGTAACTAGTACGTCACACCTAAACAAATCAATCGTGTCTTGACCTGTATGGGAAATTTCCCAAGACAAAGATCGGAGGCTAAATTACCATACAACCTGATAATAAATAACTCTATCATGCAACATGAAAAAGTGGTTACAATGTAATGATATTATTACAAGTGGAAAAAACTAAATTGCTAGAAGTGTATATATTTACAAACTGTCAAATAATACTTATTCATCTAAACAGGTACCCATGGCGAGCCGTTAACCATTAATTCATATTTTTGCATATCCAGAAAAAAAAAAACTATTTTACGTCTGTTATACATAATGTCCATATGTGAAAGGAAAGCCTATTTTTATGTGCTTTATTTACAGATTTACATTCTTTACATATTTAAACTGTATATATTTACACAGGGTCAGTTTCATAATAGGACAAAATATGTTCTTATATCTATAAAAAAGTCGTATTTGTTAAAAAATAAAGTAAATCTATACATATAATACATTTTGCATACCTTTCATTGATGCAAAATTCTACTTGAAATATGTAAATTCTTCTAAACAATTTGCATATAAATCATTTATTTCACATATGTAAAAATGAATTTAACTCTTGTGAAATATTTTGTTTTTCTTTTTGGGGGATGTCACATTCTTGATCACATATGTAAATTTCTCAGTTTTTCAGTGTTACAGTTAATGGGAGTATAAATTTGATCTTGTGGTTGTTAATCTTTTGTCGTTGTGTTAGGTAACCAAGCAAGATGAGTTAAGTGTCCTCATTTGTCAAGGTTGTATACTTTTCCTCCACAAATTGCACATCTGTTATACATCTTTGTGTCGTTGTTGTTATTTTCATACAAGCATCATAGGTTGACGTATTAATGAAATACTTACATACGAAAATTATAAATCTAATACATAAGGTAACGTAATGGTATATTATATTAGTATATGAAGTTAGAGCAAGCTTTGCTACTATTTCCATTTCCATTTCGATGTTGATTTGTTTTGTTCTGAAACTAATATGGCTGACACATGCACAGTGTTCTGGGCACATGAGAACATTTATAGCAACAGGGTGACTTCCTTAACTGAGCTCATTCCCAACTTCGCGGTCAACACTGCGAAATGTTTTCTGATACCTGCTATTAGTTGAAATTTAGTCCATCTCGTCTATTTACAAAACAAGGATTACCTGAGAATTTATGGACGTATTGTTATACCTGCAACTTTCCAGTCAATCATTGGATCAATGCAGTGGTACAAATTACCGAGGTGATTCGATTAGAGTGCAGGGGTTTTTGTTCTGGTTTTGCAAAGACATTGACAGAGAAAAAAATTTTTTTTCTGTAAAATTACTATACTAACAAGAAAATCGCATCAACTTGGATGTTACCGGGCCCTCTCCTACCAGACACATTTAGGCATGTCTTTATATAATTAAACTTATATTGATTCTGTTCAACACTCCTTTATGACCGGAAGGAAAGGAGCACATTACTCCGTTTTTAGTGATCGCTCCAGCTTGACGCTAATTAATTGGCGATAAGATCTGGCAGTAGAAAATATTACCTAGCTAGCCATTTGTATCTAAAAATATATATACATTTTTGAGGTATCCGTAGTGTTGTGGACCTAATAGTCAGAGTGTACTTCACTGGAAATATTATGATAATATCATTTGATAAGAATAAATGGCATGAAAAGAGTTCATCAGTTCAAGCTTCGTCGGCAACTGTATCACACTTCCTGTGCTCGAGAGACCGCAGATAACTATCATCCGCCATTTTTAATGAAAGTACGGAATCTCCGTATTTATTGTTTCGTGCATCACGCTGACGTAAAGCTACCAACCTATCACCGAATTTTCCAGACAAGTTTCGCTGGAACTAGGGTCTTTTCTAAGCGAATTACGTCAATGGTAAACTAATCAGAAAAAAACAGATTTGCTAATTGCCGGCCTATGATGCACGCTTGCTAATTTAGGCGGGGTACGTGCTAAAATTAAAGCATGTGCGTGTCTGATATCTCCAGCCTGCACTCGCACAACCTTAGTCAATTTGTAACGCTTCTTCACTCAGATTGGTGGATCGATATGTCATAGTGTGTGCTACTCGTCGGATTAAGGAGTTTTAGTGCCACTTCCCTAGTAATGGACCTATAATGCCTCCAGTTACTACATACTGGTTTTATGAACGCTCACTCCCTATCTACACCAAGACAGTGAGATAGCTTCTTTATGTTATTGTTCACATTCCTTGTCCATGCATTGGCTGTGAAATGCATATACAGGTGTATAATGATAGCATTTGTTTTACAGGCATTGTGGCCCAATATACGTACAGGTGTATACGGTTGACATTATTTGCAATTTTATTGCTCGAAACTTATTCATGAAAACAGTGAAAGCTTTTGCCAAAAGTATCATGTTACTTTTTTCATATTTACCTTTATAGTCACTCTCACACCAACCCCCAAACAAAAGAGGTACTGATTTTCAAAGAGTGCTTCCATTTGAAAGGAATGTTTTTGATACAAAATATATAGGGAAGAGTTCATTTGCAACCCATTACTTTTCACATGTATCAGGTGGATTTTCTAACATGTTCTTTTCGCCCTTAACATGAGAACGGTCACTGATAGACAGGTTTGATTTAAAACCAAAATAAAGCCTAATTTTATGTTGGAGATGCCCCGTGTGCTTATTTATTGTGTTGGTTTTTAGCATATTAGACTATTAATGACACAAATCCTTAAGAAATGATCCAGTTAAAATCAGATTTCCACAGTCCCACGTGAATATCTCACAGACACCGGAAAAGTTCATGTTTTGGTGATTTGTACAATTAAGTCTACTTAATGTTTAGTAGCTTGTTAGATAAAATCCAGTTAAACGATATGTTCCGAACGATATGGGTTACTTTCAAACATTTGAAAGTTATGGCTTGATCCGTAAACCACGAGGTCAACACAATATAACCTCTTACTGGTGTCAATCACATCTCAACGTATGGCCATTGAGATCTGAATTTAATCGGATTTCCTTAAATTAAAACTTTTGTTAAATATACTTATGTTATCCAGTTGCGAAGCTCATTCGCTTTTTCAGGTTTTATTATACTTTTTTTTTGTTTCTTTTTTCTTAAATTTATTTTTTATTTTCGGCCTTCCAAGAAAGTGGTTGGCATCATGCTTACTTTGCATTATATTTCTTTATGATCAAAAACTCAAACTTGAATCAGCCATTGGTAAGTATTTTTTAAAATCATTAAGTCCCACATTAATCAGCAACCGATTTCAGTCAGTGACGCATATACCCACTCGAATCAGTTACCGGTTTGTCAACTAGTGACGCTTATTTCCACCAAACTTCAAGACTAATACTGAATGAGGATCCTAGCCTTTGCAGATCCGACAGCATAACATATTAGAAGCAACTTTTATTGAGTTATAGTTTTTATTTCCATAAGTTCGGAACAAACGCATGAACTATTTGAATCGAAGAAACACGTTCAAAATGAAATTAATTTGTTAAATGTGATTTCTAATACGTTTGGTTATCGCGCTGTAGACACAAACGGTCTTGAATACGACTCATCACACCATTTCTTGTCTTTTTCCACATGTAGCTATTTATAAAGAGACTCCAAACTTGAATTGATACGGATTATGTTTGCAAAGAGACTCCACCGTTGAACTGATACAGAATATTTTTATTATCTAGATTCTACCGTTAAATGATGCAGGATATTTTAGAAAAGAGACTCTTCCGTTTGACTGATGCAGATTATTGTAGTAAAGAGACTCTACCGTTTAACTGATACAGACTGTTTTATTAAAGAGCCTCTGCCATTTAACCAATACCGATTTTTTTTTAGTAAAGAGACTCTACCGATTAACTGATACAGATTATTTTAATAAAGAGACTATCGTTTTACTGATACTGAATATTTTAGCAAAGACACTTCATGGTTTAAATTATACAGAATATTTTAGCGATTATCTTCTCCTATAGATAATCCAATACTTTTGATTTCCGCATATAAATAATATGATAAACTAACATGGTGAAGATTACGTGTGATGCACCTTTGAATTAATCTCTGCGTTCTTGTACAACATAATGCGATTTTGTTACTAATAAGCTGTTTGCACATTGCAGCAAAACAAACTTACATTCAGTACAGTAATGCCTCCATAATGGGAAATGATTCCATGAAACCCAAACGCATTAAAGATTATAATTCATACTCCGTTATGATTCGTGAAATGATTAACACATTGAACCCTACTTAGAGACTTGTACTATACGTCTGCAATTAAAACACTGAAACTGACACGTGCATAGAGGCTGTATTTCTATGCTAAACATATTTCTAACAATTCACACATTGTAAAGTACTTAGAGACTATACTTCTAGAATCTTTATCTATCTTGCAAACATACCTAGAAACTGTACTTCTATGCTATAACGCATTTCTACGTTAAAACATACTTCTACGCTATAATGTATTTTATAAATATATTTATAAGCGTTAGTAAGATTCTAACCCGTTACAAATCATTTCTGACGTGGTAGACGTTTATAAAAAGGAAATAGTAGATTCATATTATATGCAAACACACACCACTCAGTACACGCTTCTAATGCAACGTATTCGCCTTTACGTTATTTATTCCTACTGGGTTAATATATTGCAACAATAGTGTTAAAACTGGTTTCAAAGCATTAGCTATACTTCTAACTCGTACGAAATTTAAATCAAAGCGTTATAAATATGGTATACCACATTAGAAGTCTAGAATCAAAGTGTCAGAGCCATGTTCTCTTGCTCACGATGCATGTTCAAACAGATAAGTTGCAAAGTCAAATGCAGTGGTTACAATTGCCTTAGTTAACTATGTTTTTGTCATCAGTAGCATCTGATATTCTGAAACGCTGTACATGCGTCCTTTGATACGTCTGCCATAATGTACACCAGGCCACTGATGCATCTGCCATGATGTACACCCGACCTCCGATACATCTGTCACACTGTACAAACGGCCTCTAATATGTGAGACGCACTTTAAACAAGGCATATGATGCCTCTATCACACTGTACACAAGGCCTGTTATATAGAAGACACACTTATACAGTCACAAAGCTAAGCATATCAGGATGGACATTCTTGTAAATTTGGTCAATGGCCATAAAACCATTACAAATATGTAAGGCGTTTAACACCTGGATTAAGAAGTAACTTGCACACGTAAGCTAAGCAGAGAACCCATGTAGCTTATCTTGAATTTACTAATAGAATTGATGGAAGATGATATTAGGAGTAGTAGTTATACTATAAATAAGATTGCAAATAGTAATAGAAACAGCAGAGTCGAAACAAATAGCCAGTGACAGTAGTAATTATTATAAGTAATATTACTGATATCAGTAACGGTTACGTTATTTTACAGCAATTTATTATTTATGCCTGTCACTATCTTCAACTGATCTGCCTTATCATGTACGAGAATAATCCCCTTGAAAGATATTATACATCTCCCATGCTGATAATTTAAGATTGCGCTAATGTTCAACTGATAGGACTAAAGTCTGGCTGGGTTAAGTCAACTTCTTATGTCGTAGCTGGTTACTATGCACTTTCAAAATTCTCTGCAATGATTGGTCGTCTTGTTTATTGCAGCAAGGCTTTGTCTGGCATGTGAGACCAGTATCGCTCACTGCATGGAGTAAACACGTTAATACAAGGATTTTATTAAAGGATTTGGAGCAAAAATTAATTCAAGAAGCTTGTTTTGAAGGGATTTATCGACATTTTGTAAGTATCAGTTCTCTGCACTGTATATAATTTTGCAGGAATGTATGTTTCTGGCGTCGTATATTTTCTAAAGACCAATACCATGCAACTTACCTGTGCGCACATATGTGTAAATTTATGCGATACTAGTAGCTATCTTGCTCTGAGAAATGGCGTTAAACCCTAAACAACGGCAACAAAATTGGGCAAAATGTTCTTGTATTATCTGGATTGCATATTAAAAATACAATTTTATTTTGATAAATGGTAGCGATGACTAAGATCAATCATAGTTAACTGGTTAGGGTGAAGGACTGTACCAGAATGGCGTGGGTTCGAATCCTGTCCATACCAACCCGGAATGACAGCCGTTGTTTGCTTCCAAATAGACTGTCATGTGCTTCTATGCTGTTAAACACCAATTAATTATGTGTAATATAAGCAATTTGTAAAGGAAAAATTCTGCCTGACATGATTAAACAATTAACAACATGTTACAAAATTGTAAGTAAGTTCTTTTTGTTGGTCTCGTGATCTGTAATAGTATTATAAACCTTGACTAAACAATCAGGGCTTAAAATAAGATTAAATGTCTCAAGGGCTTTTATTTGTGAAAATAATGATAGATTGTTACGTGTTTACCTTTTCAGTTAACTCCTGGTTCTTTAGACTCAGACAAAGGAAGAAAGTTGGCAAGAAATTGTAGTTTTAAATTACATACATAGAAGGAATAAAGAAATTTATTTTGCTGAAAGTATATTTAAATTTTAACTGCATGAACAGTTATCCAAATACTTGTCTGTCCTGATGGATAAGACGAGAGCACAAATTTGCATTTAAAGATCTGAATGAATATGTCAGGAAACATGTCAATGTTCATCACCGCAAATTCTTTTCTTTTATTTTCTATGCTTATTGGAAGTGAGCTGATCCCATGTTCCTCAAATATGGTCTCTTTAGAGTTTGCTGACAGCAGTAAATTCCTTAATTATCGCAAGATCACAGAGTGAAATATTGAAACCTTCTGAGTAATTTTTATTACTATATACATCATCGTACTTTAAGTATGGTGAGGCGTAAAAGATAACTATCAGTTAATGCACATACATAGAACTGAAAGGGTAAAATGGTCAGAACATTCAGTACAATTTTTAACGAAGATTTCAAGCTTACGATTTATTATTTTAAAATTTATTTACCGTTTATATATTATTAAAATATTTAATATTTCAGTTATTTAAAATTTATCAATAATTATACTTTCAGACTGTTGTTTCGAAAAAACCCACAATAACCTTTGAAACATTATGTTGAACCGGATGCTCTGAAAGACATCTTACAGGTGAGTCATCTACAATTGAATTTTTGCAGGTTGAAGTTGATTCTTCTAAAATGATATTCAATTATATGTCAGAAAATTAGATTTTACACTTCTAGATATTCAAGGACACTTGTATATTTTAAACTGTTATTGTTATCTAGTATGTAACATCTCTCTTGGGAGTTCTTATATACAGTATGGTAGATAAATGAGTATGGAGGGTCAATGTCAGAAACGTCAAAGAGTTCAACGCACTTGTTGCAATGCATTAAGACATTTCTAGCCATTAATCTGATTTACCTAATTAAAGCAATTGTGTGCCCCCCCCCCAAAAAAAAAATAATAAAAAAAATTACAAAAAAAAAAAGAAAACATGATGAAAAAGTTCTTAGAAGTATTTTTAGCTTTAAATTTTTATACAGAGAAATAACTTTTATTGTCCATTCAAATAAGTAAAATGTACTGTATAAAGATCAGCTTTAACAAATTATTATTATTAATACACTAAATTAGAAAACTGTATTGCATAAATTCTCGCTGAAAATTAATTATTAGATTAAAGGTACAAGTAATTGTTTTTACTCAGATGTATTACAGATGAAAGAAGTCCACGTGACAGTTCTGTAAAGTTAGTATTATTCTTATCCTTTAAGCAATGGATTTATTTAACGAAAATCTACAGTGTCTACAGTGTCAAATCTTAGCATCATGATACAATGTCAAATCGTATCATCATGATACAGTGTCAAATCGCAGCATCATGATACAGTGTGAAATCGAAGCATCATGATAATGGTTTCATTTACGTCTGAATTAGAGTTATTATTAGATTCATAAGTACATAATACAGGAAGAGAAGAAAGTACAGGTGCCAAAGAGGATCAAACTCTGGTTCAGGTATATAGATCACTAGACTAAGTCTGGACCAGGTAGGTTTTAAGGATGAACACAATGACCACGACACAGAGGCATGCCAGTATCTTAACATACTCCCAAAATCTCTCACAGCTCCGATATTCTCCTCAAAGTTCTCTCACATATCGCCAGTGCCACCATGCAAGTACTGTATGTTTAAGTGGCTTCCGAAGACCAGCTGACAAGGGAGAGAAATTCAGTTTCTGTAACAGACAGTAAGTGTTCATAAGTAAGTTCGCACTTCATAAAATTCCATAAACAAATTTAGTAATTCACAGATTTTAAAACGATTGCAGAAATTATGATTTTATTACAACGTGAGTGATTGTTAATAATAGTTACTGTATATTTTCAACAGTTTGTACTTCAGTTAATTTATGACAACACAATTAAGATAAATGGGAAGCGCAAATCTTTGACAATATATTATATAACGTTATATACTGGGTGAAACTCATGGGACTTTGGTCTCTCAAAAGTGGCATTACTGGTCTATGCAAAATGACGGATTAAGTACCGACGAAATATTCTTTCTGCATCATTAATTATGGACGTGTATCCCATTTTGTAGATGACAATACTATTGCAATGTCCATCATTTAACACGGGTATGGATGCGTATATAAATGGTGGGATCTTTTATGTCTTCTTTACGTTTATATAATTTAAAAGAAAAGATGTTATACTGTAGTCTTTCCACTAAAGAAAAGTAGTCTAATAATAATGATAATAGTAGTTAACAAAAATATTGATAATAGAAGGCATGACGATGATGATAATATAGCTTATGTTTATGTTCTTATCGCTGGTGATGATGATGACGATGATGATAATGATGATATAAATTGATGTTTTTCTTTCGACTATTCCTCACATAAACGGAAGTGAGATATAGAAACGTCTAACGTTGTTAAAATACTTTTTGTATTGGTACTATTTTCCTTTCTGCAATAATAGATCAAAGAGACTTGATAATATAATCTGATACCTAATCCGCTACAACACGTGTGCAACTTATCGCACCCAGCCACACACACACACACACACACACACACACATCTAAATCTGCATAGTGTACAAGTTTGCAATGTAAATTGGCGGATGAGAAACTTTGTTCAGTATGCAAATTACAACACGTTTACTTAGGAAACTATATACTTATGTGTATGTTGCTGTAGAACTTTCTTTTAGCCCAAAATCTATTTAGTCATATTTTATGTTAAGCATTTTGCATAAGTTTAGTTAAGATGATCCGTCAATTTGTACATTTTTTAAAACAAATTAAAATTATATGACAATTATGTTTTGTATGGCTACGCCTTCCTGTTAGTATTCCCTTTTAAAAATATTGCGCAATTATGTTAGTATTTCTTTTTTAAATGTATAAGCGTATGTCATTGTGCCAAATCAAGGAACGCTTGACCATAAAACTTACTTTATCTATTTTACGTCGATTTATTCTCAAAACATCTATTAAGTATTTTGAACGTCTTAGAATTTAACGTAATGTAGCCTTCAATGGCTTAGGGTTTGACGTGCTTTAGTCTTCAGTGGCTTAGAGTTCGACGTACCGTAGTCTTCAACGGTTTGGATTTTGACATAGTGTAGTCTCCAAAGGCTTATATTTCGATGTTCTTTAGTTTTCCATGGCTTTGATTCTGACGTACCGTCGTCTTCAACGGTTTAGATTTTGACCTAGTGTAGGCTTCAAGAGCTTTGATTTTGACTTTCAATGGCTTTGGTTTTGATGTACTGCATTTTTCAATGGCTTAGATTTTGACGTACTGTAGCATACGATGTCTTAGACTTTGACTTAATGTAGTCACCAATGGCTTAGATATTGACGTAATATAGGCTTCAATGGCTAAGATTTTAACGTACTGTAGTGTTTTTGTGGTGTAGGAAACCGGAAAATCCTGAGAAAACCACCTGACTTGAATAGAAGCCCACTATGTCGTAGACCGCAGAGGCGATAATGAAGTGTGCTACCGCTGGGTTATTCGGGCCATATTTATGTCAAATTTAACTACGTTATCTTGTTCATAAAGTGGTATTCCATTCATGAAACATTAGTGCTTCATGCATTTCATCCAACAGATATATTTCTTTTATTTTCCTACTCTGTAACTTTCTTTGACGGACCTTCTTTTCCTTTTGTCTGTTTGTCTGTCTGTATGTCTCTCTCTCTCTCTGTCTTTCTCTCTCTCTCTCCACATTATTTCTGAGATTAATCACTTGATGAAATTATTATTTTTGTACATATGTGCATTACATAACCTTATCAATAAATTTAATTTTACTGTTACAATAATGGAAGATTTTGGAAATGAATTGTTTGCATACGTTTTAATATTTAAATATGTTGATGTCCGTCAGGCGTACTTCATGTACCTACAGTAGCTCTTCTATTTTTCTGCTGATAACACCTGCTGCAGTCCTTGTCACTGGGGGTAATGTGATTGCGATGAGGAATTCAGGACACGCTGCATTCCTTGTCACTAAGGGAAATGTGATCACGACGGTAAAGGACATGCTTCATGCTAATCAGTGTATTGTGATAAATACAGCTGACCCAGCTTTTGTCAACACACGACTGTTTTCAGACTGCTCAGACAGCTGTATGATGAAAGACACTCTATAAACTAGCATATGATAGACTTTAAAAGTACATTTGTTTTTCTTGTGAGACCCAGTCCCTTCTAAATAAGTCGACTGCATACATATTAGAACCAAACACATTAATAGAGATATGAGAGAACAAACCAAAATAATGAATTAAATAATGGGGTGGGCAAGTACGTTCTTTATTTGCTTTCATCCTTATTATAACGAAAAACGACTTCGTAAAAATGGAATGAATTATAAATTATTTTTATTTGAATGAATGCCACGTTTGTAAAAATCACTATTTGTCTCTGACTATGAACAAATTCAAATTTAACTTATCTATCTATCTATCTATCTATCTATCTATCTATCTATCTATCTATCTATCTATATATATATATATATATATATATATATATATATATATATATATATATATATATATATATATATATATATATATATATATGTATGTATATATTCTTGGACAGTGATCTAATTCAGATGTAAGTAGTATATATAACACTAGGCATTACACATCAGTCTTGGACTATGATTAAATTCAAATTTAAATTCAGAATAATATATCTTACTATGCATTATACATCAGTCTTTGAATGTGATAAGATTCAAATTTAATATTAAAAAGTATAAATGACTAGGTATTATACATCACTCTTGGACTCTGATCAAGTTCAAATGTAATTAAGTAAAATATATATCACTCAGTATCACACATCGGTTAACAAAATTAAATATAATATAAATAATAACACACGACCATTCAAATAAATTAAAAAGCAAACGCACTATAATTGAAAAAAAGTCAATGTCTAATATAAATACTGAATATAAAAATAGCAAAATCAAGAAAATTTTGAGGATAAGTGGAGTAAATATTTCTAAAAGTTACTATCTCAAAACATAATCCAGGTAAATATGAAAATGCTGACAAACAGTAGTAGACTAAAAACACATTATGAAAATTATAAAAATATTTATTTATCAAGTTCTCAATTCCATGTACTTAACTGTAAATTTCAGCATTGCCATTTGTAACTATTGTTTATGAGATTTTCATTAAGCCACATTAGTCAGGCGGTTTTATTAATACCACACTGGTTAGGCGTTTTTTTTTTAAAGCCACACTAATCAGCGGATAAGAAAATGAAGTTAGTAGCACTAAGAGTTTATATATAATAGGTTGGCACTAAACGTTTGACCATAAGGGGCCCAAAAGTAATTATATATATACTAATTTAATTAAACCGAAAAAGAAGACATTTGTCAATTTAAGTGTCTTGTAGTGCTAATATAATATATATTGTAATAAACGGAAAAAATGAAATAAAACATTATTTGTTTTCATTGATACGTGTATTATTGTTGTTTTGACAATTATGTACCGCCCGATTGATCAACAATATATTGTTCTGGTTAACGATAAACTCTGAGGATAATCAAATATCGGGAGCACGTTTTTATGTGGCCCCACCTGTTGGAAAATAACTGGCTAAGATCCCTCATTGGACACACAGTTCTACAATGTAAAATGCCGATCATAATAGATACGATGTTGGGATGGGGTGGGAGAAAATCACGCTACTCGATGTCGATGTCTTGCACTGTTTGTCCATGGGACCCCCATCACTATAACCATTAACCGATAGTCTGAATTTCAGTTGTGCATACCCCATGTACGTAGCCTAAACTGTTAATGAACACGAAAATAGATTGAAAGAAACGAAACTTGGTTATTCAAATGTCTGGTCAATACCAATTCGGCCAAGTCACAATGATGTCCGGAAAGCATCAAATTCACGAGTCATTCAAATATCAAACTAAACAACACATCCTTTGAAAATGTAGATAAAATGTTGAGATCATGCTGTGGAATGTTCGAAACCTTAGATCGCCTACCATTGGTAGAACTGTATGTTTTGATGCTGACATAGCTATTATGTTACAGATAGATGATCCCCTGTTCTTTAATTAGCTACTTAGCAGACACCCTCAACAAGAGTTCATACGCTTCGTGCGTTATCTGCTGTGTTATTTGATAACTGACAGTTTATACCACGATAAGCACGGATACAAACAATCTTAAACTCTTAATAACTGAAAGAAATCATTCAATAACATAAATGAGTTACTAAAACATCCTTCTAATGAGTAACCACGCTCTACATAAAAGAAAATCCTAATGCATAACGATGTTATACATAACAGTAAACTCTTCTAATGCATAACCATGTTATACATAAAAGCATATCATTCTAGTAAATAATCCTCTTAAAAATAAAACTATATCATTTTAGCAAATAATCATAATCAATTCTGATAAATAATCTTTATTAACATAAACACAAATCATTCTAATAAATAATCATGTTAAACAAAACTGGAAATACTTTTCATTATAATCTTAATAAACTCAACAATACAAATTTTGATTAATAATTTTGTCAAAAATAGAAATCATTTTAATAAATAAGTCTTATTACATAGAAGCAAATCATTATAGTAAATAATCATAAACATTACAGCAAATCTAAAAAACAATCCTCTTAAACATAAACTACACCGTTTCAATAAGCAACCGTATTAAACAAAGTCATTTTAAAAATATATAATCCCTAAAAACATGAAAGTAAATCATTAAATAAGAAATGTTAATGAACATAAATATAACACATTCAAATAATCAGTCCAATATAGGACCTAAGTAAATCATTATAATAAAAGTCATGTTCAACATAAAAGTAAACCATCTTTTAAACAATTTATAAAAAGACACGAAAGAAGGCAATCCTGTTTAATACAAATGTTAAACATATGACTACATCAATATAATAAATAAGCTCTTAAAAATAAAAGAAATTTATTTAAGAAAAATCAGATAGAAGATAAAAGTATATCACTCTAATAAATAATTTTGTTCAGGATGAAACAAAATCATTGAAATAAGTAGTCCTGTTCAATATAAAACTAAAAGTAATCCAAGAAACCTAAAAGTAAATCCTAATGAACATCAAAGTTGATCATATTAATAACTGTTCAACAAACACGAAATCATTCATTCCTATAAATGATGTTAATACACTTAAAGGTAAATCATTATAACAAAACAGCCTGGTAATATATAAGTAAATGATTGTAATAGGTAATTCTGCTAAATATGAAAGCACATTCTTCATAAAATTATATGAAAGATAAAAGTAAATCCCATAAGTAATCTTGCAAAACATAAAATTAAATGTTTTTTGAAACAAATGATAACAGTAAACATGAAAATTAGTTTATCCTGTAAATGGTGCTTTTAAAGTAAATTATTTTAAGAATTAACACTGTAAAAGTCATAAATTAAACATTCTAATAAATAATTCTGTTAGACATAAAAATTGAATCCTTCTAAGAAAAATCTTAATGAAAATAAAACTGGATTATCCTCTTAGATATAGTCAAATTTTTCAAATAAATTATCCCGTTCAACATGAAAATAACAAGATAACCGGGTTGGGGTCTGATTATGACAAGGAACACCAATGATGGTAAACAAAATACATTGTTTATTTATGAACGATTAAAAAAGACTATGTCTGATTCGTGCGCCAACAAAATCCAAATATTGGATATTTAACAAAATGTGCACAAACCTGTTAATGTATTGCAATTTAAATAAAATGTGAACTGATATGCATAAAAACCTTAAATACTAAAAAACTACAACGATTAACTAATAAAAGTGATTCCACACAAACAATGGAATAAATGATTCACTTAAACATTGAAAATTTCCACACAAATAGTAATAAATGACATTGTTCACTCAGATAGTAATATATGATATATTTCACTCAACTAATGATATATGACGTGTTTCACTCACTTAATGAAATATGACAAGTTTCAACTCAAATAATGCACTTTGAAGAGTTTTCACTCAAATAGTGAAATATGATATGAAACATTGGGAGATACATCTTGCGTAGTCGAACACAAATCCGATCGGTCTTCTCAGCCCCAACGCTCTGTCAAATGGTTGAGGAGCCATCTCGAGCGGTCTGCCCCTCCAGGTCTGACTAAGATCCGAAAAATCTCTTATTCTCTGCAAATAAGTTGGTCCAGATGATTTGGTTCTTCACCACGTGATGACCTTTTTTCTTCCGCGCAAAGTCACTCCCGACAGCAATACATTGGGTATAACACAACTCAAATTAGCACCACGGCTAAACAACACATACAATATGGTGCAAATTTCGGAGATACATCATGTCTGTCACTTCGTCCCTCCTTCACTCCTTCAGCACTACATACAGCACTCACCAGTTACTATTCACCAGTCACCGACCATCAATCAATCAATCACCAATCATTCAGCTGAAAATATAATATCTGAATCGGTGCACTAGAAATAACACGGTAATGTATAACAGCACATAATGGCGTTAGATACGTTAACTTGAGTTGATTATTTTATACAAATTATTTTAACGGGACTACTGCACAAGGTGGTAATCAGGTTTAAAAGTGAACCGTGTCTGACAAGAATTTTATAATACTTAACGTAACACCTTCTCTTCCTTAACAAATACAACATTATTGCAAATGTAATCGTTCTTCTGTCAAGTTAAATACAGGTAAGCTAGGAAACAGGCTATAAAAATGTATTATATGACATAAGTCGGAATTACCTTAAATACAAGACAAATATGATAGAAAAACAATTGTATCCTATAATACAAATATGAAAATAAAATTTAACTCACATACCTCTACAGCTGGAGATCGCGCGTCATACAGTGGACTGCTCACTGAAAAGACTTTTTGTTTAGCTCTACGATGAGGTAATTAACACACAGGCAATGTAGCCATACACTGATTGTCCACTCACAGTAAATCGGTTTTCCCAGCGTAAGCTTGTGCAGAATTAGGTGAACCGAACTCACCACTTCGAAATAATATATGATATACAAAACCACCCTTAGGTCACGCTGTACACAGAAACGAAACCAGAGTACATGCATTTGATCCAAATAATAAATAAACTATAAATATTTATAATTCCGTGACAATGAAAGTAAATCATTGCATTAATTAATTGTTGAACATAAAAGTAAATCATTTTAATTTATAGACCTGTGAAGCATAAAAACAAATGATAATCAACCATCCTAATACGCACAAAACAAGATCTGTATAATAAATAATCATCTTAAACATAAACATAAATCATGGTAATAAACAATGCTTATGAGCATAAATTACATTCTTTCCAATAAATAAACCAGTTAACATAAAACTAAATCCTCTTAATAAATAATCCTGTTCAACATAAAACCAAAATGATTTTAATACATATTCATAATAAACCATACATTGGCATCACTGAAGTAGGCTATCATATCAAACATAACAATAACCCATTTAATACACAAGCCTGATAAATATATCAGGTAATCACTCTAGAAAATAATCCTGTTAAATATGAAACTAAATCTTTCACAAAAAAAACCAACCAAAATGAATATAAACATACACGATTCTAAAAATAATGCTGAACATGAAAGGCATTGATTTTACTTCTTAACGTAAACATTTGTCAAAAATAACAGCAAAAACGCATTTCAAATATGAAATGAAATCATTTTAAAAAATCTCAATAAAAGTAAGTCATTTCCTTAAATAATCCAACTACGCATACAAGTTGTTGATTAAAATAAATAATCCTGTTGACAATAAATGATTTTCGTAACTAATCCTAATGATTATAAAGGTAAATCAGTGTACTAAATAATCATATTCAACATAAAAGTAACTCATTTTAATGCAAAATTCCAAAGAAACATAACAATAATTAATTTAAGTAATAATTAAGTTTTGCTTGAACGTAAGACATTTGAAAATAAGCTAATAAAAGGGCAGAAAATGATGCTAATAAATAATCATAGCACTTATAACAGTAAATCTTCCTGTTAAAGAGATCTGTTAAACATAGAAGTCAGTCATTGTGTGTAACAAATCCTCATGAACAACTAAATTATTCTCATAAACAAATCTAATAAACATAAAAGTGAATAATTCTAATAAAGATTCATCTTAAGTATATGTAAATCATTTTGACAAAGTAGAAGCAGGTCATTCTAATCCTGCTTAAAATCAAAGTAAATCATACTAATAAATAATGATCTGAAAATTGAAAATAACAGGCTTGTTATTAATGTTCAAAACAAAATGACATTAAATATAAAGTTAACTTATGCAAATAAATCAACCTACTAATCATACAAAATCGAGTACTCTAATAAACCATTCGAATATACTTAAAAGAAAATTAATAAATCAGACTGCTTCACATAAAATATATCTTTAAGAAAAAATCGTGTTTACGTTTATGTTTACATTATTATTTTGTTTGCAAGTCTATGCTCTTAGAATAAGTAATAGAAAAGAGTGAAAACAACAAGCTTTGTAAAATGTAACAAATATTTTTTTTTCTATAATACAAAGTGAAACATGAGATAAAAGATCTTACGGTATTGCAATGAATTTCAAATGAAGAATAATCCAATGATTAAAGACACAAGTCATAGTAATAAAAAGTCCTGAATAAAACTCAGTTCAAGTCGCGAAGAGATCCAAAATTGAAGGCGATGTGGCGTCTGTTATGCTCTAAGAAGTACTGATGTGTCAACGGTCTGTTGTTGAATCACATAAATATTATTCCAGGTTTGAATTCAGTATATATTTGAATGAATGTCTCTATCCAAGAATTTTTTCAGAGAACATTTATCTTTTAAGATAAAATAACCACTTAAATTCAATAATTTAAACAAAATAAAATTCAGCTCAAACTGATCACAATATGATACAACTTAAAGTGCTATATGTTAAAGCGGGACTGGTAAATTCCTCACAGTCACAAGTTAAGAAAGTTATCTGATTGACCGTAGCATTTTCTAAAAATAACCTTCTAGAATGATCTAATGAGACTTGTTTACTTACAACATAATAGCCATAGGAATATCCAAAACCCTGACCCTGATCTACATATTTATCAGTTCTTGTTTCTCTGAACAATAATCCTGATAATAAGCTCATACACATAGAGAATAATGAAGCTATTATTCATTGTTTACATAAATTAAATCAAGAAAAATAAAAAAGCAAATAGGGTCAGACAGAAATCAAATCAATTTTTGACAAGGTCAATTACAGCAAACAAGTTACATTAGAATAACAATTAATGAAATAAAATTTTTAAAACTAACAGACAAGCAATTAAACTAAATATACATAGCAATTTATTGCAGTGGTTTACGTTATGTTTCCTGTGATTAATATGATTTTGTTTAGGAAATAATGGTTCAAATATATAGCAAAAAATGGTTCAATTTTACGTTTAACAGGATTATTTATTACATTCATTTATATGAGTGTTACTTGTCATTGGTTAGTTTGATATTTATTCAATGCTTGATATAAAATTTTATTAATCATTCTGTTATTTGGTTGAACATTTTGAGTGAGGAATAATGCTGTTTTATAATGATGCTATGATTGCACTCCTTATGTTAGCTATGCTGCTATTTGCTGTAATGATTTGCTTGCATGAATTCTTTTTTTATTAACATTTCTTTAGATGGTTTAGTTGATTGAGTAAGTTACTTTTTACTAATATATTGTTAAAATGTATCTTACTAATTTGTTTGAGAAATTAACTTATTTTTTATATGGTTACTTGCTTTAGAGAATGAGTTTGTTTACCGATTGTATCTCTGGGTTTTTTATTAATTTTTTTAATAGCTAATTTTGTTAATACGTTTTATGTTTATTTATGTTACATTATTTGTGTAAAGAATACTTTGCTAATTCTTTTATGTTTAGTTGTATCAATTTATTTTAATGAGCGCCTTTAAATTAATTCATTTTTATTGTTCTTAATTTATTCATGTCCAGCGACGGTTTTTAATTCGCGTTGTCAATTTGTTTGAATGGGAGTATGTTAAGTAATTGCTGTATGATTAGCTTTAAGAGTTTACTTGTGTTGGCGCGTTTTGATTGGTTGTTATATGATTAATTTTAAAATGTTATTTTGTTAACCGTCAAATTTTTCTAATTTCTCGGAGAGACTGACTGTTTATTAATTATTTAATTATTATATTTGATAATGTTGTTATGTACAAAATAATTATTTTAATTGTGTTAGGTTTATGTTTAATAGCTTGAGTGAATAGCCTTGTATTAAATTCCTTTGTGTTTAATTTGAAAAATGTTTTTGGCATGGGCGACCTTTCATTCATTGTTTTAAGATTATGTGTGTTAACTTCTTTGTGTCTAGAAGTTTTTAATAATTGTTTGTTATTCATTGTTGCTAATGGATTTATTTAAACTACATTCTGTTAATGTTAATTGATAATTTGTTTGTACCAGCGTCTCGGCACAAATTCGTGTTTTGCCTTTTTGATAATATATTGTGTTTGACGAATTTTATTCACTGTTTACAATCATTTCTGACAAATTATTTGAATGGTCATCTTTCTGTTAATCATTTCATAGGGGTCATTGTGCTGAAAAAGTTTTGTTAATTGGTTTATGTGTGGGAAACTTTACTGAATTATTGTATGACGTTTTGTTTGATATTTAATTTGGATCAGTTTCATCGTAATTTGTTACATATATTTTGATTGTTTTTTCAGGCAGTGTTATGTATTTGATTGTTTTTTTCAGGCAGTGTTATGTATAGCATTATTTTGTGCAACACCTGGTACATAATTTTAAGCAATTGTTATGATTCATATACTTGACTGCAACGTATACTGAATATCTTTTGTTGAGATTGGTATGCGACACTTCCATAATTATGTTAACAGTACAATATTGCAGAGGATCTTTAAATATATGTTTACGTTTTTGCTGACAGTTAGTAATAATAAGTTATTAATAAGACTTAAAATGGCGTACATGGCGTGATTTCTCAGTGACTGATGGGATTTCGACGTTTCGAGAATAATTATGTATTTCCCATTGATTGGAAGAGGTCACATGAAAAATGAGTAGTGTATGTTTTCACGTGGGGCCTATTGCGAAGTACATTAGCAATCTACGGTGTATATCAGGAGAAAATTAAGCATTTAGTTTTATTCCAATTTTTGGAGTCATTTACAATTAATGTGTTCCTGTTGTAAGCCTGTAGATGTGTTTTATGTTGTACTTAGACATTATTTGAGAGAAAAATATTTAGTTGTACTGTTCAGTGGAAATAGAAAGTGTTCATGTTTTGGACTATAATACTACTCTCTAACTATTACAAACTATTGGAAGGAATTGTGAAAAAATCTTGACAACGTCACGGTTCTTGGAGGACCAGTAGACTTCCGGTTTTGGAATTTCCAAGGAACATTTCATTCATTTAAGACCTTACCATACCTTTATAAGGACTAGGTTGGATTCACTTCGTAATGCTATAAGTTCCTCTCACATTTCCATTCATAACTTTTGATGATTAAATTGCTTGTTAAGTTTATCAAAACTAGGTTTTGCTTCTTTTTCTGTTATTTAAATTTGTGGCCATAAACTCGTAACAGATGTGATATTTCATTTTTTTATTTTATTACCTTTTGATAACTCATTTATGCAAGCAATTGTTTGTTATTATTTGTTATTAGTTATATTTTATTTGAATATGCGATTTTGTGTACATTATTTAATTTTATTTGGATTATTTGTCGAGATAGTGGCTTCTTAATTATATTATCCATTCGGTATAAATTATTTCGATGAGGAAATTTTGTGAACTGTTTTATGTTTGTTTTGATGAATTAATTGTGTAAGCAACTTTTTCGTTATTTACGTTTATTATAAATTTTGATGATTTGTGGTTTGAGGGGTGTTTGGGTAATATTTATCCTGATACTATTTTTAATGAGTGAGTTTTATGTTTATTCTGATAATTTATTTGCGAAATATAATTGTTGTTAATATTTGTCATATTTACCCTGGTAATTTATTGGAACTAATTAGTCTTGAAATTTTAACTGGAAAGAAAATAAACTAACAATTCATAATATTATCGTTTTGCATTAAGTAAACACTTTAAATAAACATTATGTAAACTGTTTTAAAATGTAATAAAAGAAGTACCATTAAATGTGTGCTTTCGATCGCTAATTTCTTAAAGCATGTACTTCGACTCATTTTGAAATAACTATTTAAAAGTGCATTTTATATCACTTTTGTTACTTTTGGAAACAACATTTTGCACGAATTATTTGTGTACAATTTTAAATAGCATCTCTTGTTACCTTTTAATACTTTTATGTACAATTTAAGATCGCATTCTTTGTTACTTTTGCAAACACGTTCGTGTAGAATTTTTAATATCCACTTTTGTGACATTTTTATAACTCTGTAGTTTTAAATTTTCTTTTCGTTACTTTTTAAACACCATTGGGTACAATTGTAATTAGCATCGTTCGTCACTTTTAGGCATATATATGTTCAATTTCAATTAGCCTCTTTTGTTACCTTTTAAACACCTTTGTGTAAAATTTTGCCTAGCTTCGATTGTTATTAGCTTACACTCCTGTGTACAATTTTTAAAAGCATAATTAGTAACATCTTAAACACCTTTGTGTACAATCTTATGTAGTCTCCTTTTTATTTGTCAACTCCTTTGAGCATAATTTTAGATAGCATCCTTTGTTACTTTGTAAGCACCTTTGTGTACAATTTTAAATAGCATAATATGTTGCTTTCTAAACATCTTTAAATACAGTTTTACACAGCCTTCCTTGTAATTTTATAACACGCTTATGTACAATTTTAAATGGCCTCTTTTGATGATTTTTGAATGCATGTGTATACAGTTTAAATAGCAGCCTTTGTGACTTGCTTTGAAATAGCATCCTATATGACTTTTTAATCGTTACTGAGCAAGCAACCTGTATGAATTTATTTAATCGTTACCGATGAAGTGGACTGGATTCCCCATTTTAACATATACTGTTGCATTGAGTAGTATGGTTTAGTTCTGTTTGTAAATCACACTTTATCAATAATTTATCCATAAAGTCTTCGTCCTCACGAAATAATTTAAACAAGCCATGCATGAGATTTAATGCCTTCTTTTCAATGGTCAAAGCCTTCTTTGCAATGGTCAACGCCCTCATACGTTTGGAATAAGCCATGTTTGCTTGTGAATAATTTACCGAAGTGCAAGATCTTAATGAATGGGTTATACATTTCATTCGGATTTGAAAATATTGGTCGACAGTAGATTTTTATTCTCTACATATACACAATCGTAGAAATAACAGAGTAGTATTAATTGTATTATTGCAGGCGTTGTGCGTGAATAATCTTTCTCACTTTATTTGCAAACACGGTATTTCTATTTGTATATACACCTTGCATATATTCTAGACTTATTTTGTTCTTCGTAATAGTACATATTTACTTGATGACAAATACTTTGTTCTTTTACACACAAGCTGCTGATCTGTCTAAATTGTTTCTAAATTGAACAGCAGTTTCGGATATGGAAGTTTGCTCTCTATATTTTGCAGGCCATGTCTAACAGTGTCAGTGTATTAGTCTGACAACTCACTTCACTTAGATTCAGTACCTCTTGGTCGGAATTTCGTTAAAACGACACAATGGCCACAGCAGGATCGCAAGAAGCTAACTGCAGTCTTGTCGAAGACAGGACTCTGATACTAGAAACGGAAGGTATGTAAGAGATGTCATATATAACAACCTAAATGATTTTTAGTAGCACAGCAATACATATATATGGTATTCCAAAACTCAGAAGGTAAAAATTATATACCATCGTCAACATTTCAATAGACCAAAATCTAGATGGCATAGTTATATTTGGTTTGTTACTTAAAGTCTAACACACATAGTAAAATGTCTCAGCGCATTGCCGTTCGCCCTACTATATGATTAAGTCACCGCTGTGAACATAGGGTGAGTGGCTGTAGCGTATCAAATATTGAAAACACTGATTTAAAGTACAAAAAGACGATGATCTGCTTTTACAACGGTATGAAAATTACTGTGCCCTTTTTGAAAGGCTGTGTTGTCTGATATTTCTAAAAATGAGTGAAAATTATTGTGCGCCCTGTTTAAGATATTGTGATGTATGATGTTTCTAAACAATGAGTTAAAATTTCTGCGTGCCCTGCTCAAAAGGCCGTGTAGGCTGATGTTCAAGCGAATATGAGTAAAATAATTTGTTGTATAAGAGCTCTGCTTAGAACATTATGCTATATTTGTCTTACTAAATATGTCATTTAAAATAATTGTGTGTAGATTACTAAAATGCAAACTCCTAAATTCTTTATCACACTCTCCAAGTTTGTTTATTTGAGTAAATGAAAAATCTAAACCTAATTTAAAAAATCATGAATTTCAAAATCCTTCATTCGACCGTTTGAATTTGTTGGGTCGAAATCAACTAGTGAGGGGACTAAACTTAAGAACATTATTCTATCCTACACATTGCAAAGATACATACAAACTATGACTAATATATTTATGTTCAGCTAGTACACTTTACAAATATGCATTGCTGTGCTTACAGAGTTCGCGAGAATGGCTTTGGAACTTTGCGTACAGTGTCCGTGACATGGGCGTTAGAACTATGTATACAGTGGTAATCACATGGGATTTAGAACTGGGTATACAGTGTCCATGACATGGGCTTTAAAACTGAAGGCAATTGACAGCCACATACTTATCTTTGACGCAGCCGTTAGCTTTGTATCTACCATTGCATTTCCTGTATGAATCAATACTGATATACATGCTTTGTAAAATATTCATGTATATTTATCATCAGTATTTTCCCATCCCATTATAAACACTAGTTATATTTCTTTGAAGACATTGTAACATGTTTGTAATGACAGCATTCGTAATATTGATTTCACAATGACAGTTATTAACTTGGTGGTGAACAAGAATGACTAATTTATTCTGATTAGAAATCCACCCCTCCAAACCTGAGTATCGATGGTACTAGTGCAAGAGGATCCGTACTTTTTAAACACACACACACACATACACACACACAGTGCTACAATATTTTAACCCTAAGATGAGAAGAAAGCTTTTTGACATATTCTAGGTTTCGTGAACTTATTTAGAAACGACCCAGTTTAAGAATTACATGGTGGTCATGTCAAAATGATGCAATCGGTAATAACAACAAAAACACCAACAAAAACCAAGAAGGATTGGAAAACGTTAACAACGTTGGTGGTTTTCCAAATGCAACCTTCGAGCGATAAAGAAATGAGCGACATAATAAAACCGACCGTGCATAGCGTACGATACAAAAATATAAATGATGATGATTATGATGGTGGTGGTGATGTTGATAACGGTGTTTCTGTCGGGAGTTAAAATTTTCATTTTATTTTTAGTATTATGATCATTATTATTATTATTATTATTATTATTATTTATAGGTATTGATAGATAGTTACCATCCTAGCTACCATATTAGTGTACATAATTGAATATACTATAATTTCAGTGACAAGGATCTCAGATAAAAGCGGCTTTAATGTCTTGTTTGCTAGACAATAAAAATATTGTGTTAACATTCATAGCTAACATTTTTAACAACAACGTGTTACGGAAATATATGCATTTTCCAACTCAGTTTAGTAACAGTGTGGATTAGGGTACTGATAGTTACAGTAGAGGTTTCTATACACATATTTATGGTAGCTGCAAATACACAAACATTAATCAACCTTCAAAGAAACTTCTACAATAAATATATTTACATGACCAATCACTCTACCACCACTACCACCACCACTACTACTACCAATAATAATAATAGTAATAAGAATGATGACTTAATATAACGTTTAATTTCTGAGAAAGCTCTAAGCGCTTTACAACATGAATTTAACGCATAAGGACATTACAACTGGTTGCTTACATACTATATAAAAATATGAAAATATCTCACAAACATGATAAAAGAAAAATGAATTATTTCCCTAAACAGCAAGAAACATATAAATGGGTTGACACAAATAACCTAACAGATGACAAATGAGTTTACAATACAGTTTCAATCAAATAATAATGACCAATGGCTAAAGCCAAATGTGTTCTTGCTGGTGGAAAACATGTGTATTGAGATCACTCTTGAATGCTATCGTGGTCTCTTTGTGCCTGAGATCAAAAGAAAGTTCACTCCAAGCAGCTGAGCCCGGATATGCAAATGAAATGGAATTACCTTTTACCTTAGAAATGTTAAGAATACTAGCGACAAATGACGACGTCAAGCCTGTAGCAGGAGTATACACATATGTGGGATCAGACAGGTATTTTGGACCAGAGACAGTCAACGAAATGTATCATGGAGAAGACATGTTGTGTTTCATTCTACTGCGAACATGTAGTCACAAGGAAATTGATCCATTCAAGTTCCAGATAATCTGACATATAATATATTTATTATGTCGTGAATTCAATTTCATCATACCACAAAGAGTGTACAATTTATGTATTATACATTACATTTTTCCAATACTAACTTTAAGCTCCTCCTTCAAAAGTGCCACGGCGAAAGTTGTGAGAATTTATTTCTTCCTAATATCAAATATTCTTAACACACTGAATTGATGATGATTATGCATGAGAAACTTCATCATGCCATTATGAGATCATGCCTTACTTTTTTCAAATTCCAACTCTAAGATCCTCCTTCAGAAACCACGAGGAAAATGGTGATAAGTTGCTGGGGGTAGGTAAATCAGAATCCAAAGTTTTTGAACAGGCGCTGTTTCATTATATGAATAAATAAACAGTGTACCCAGTGCAAGTATATACAACTATAATTGAATTTAAAATTTTCTAAAATATTTTTTCTAGAGTGTAAATGGCGGTTGTACTGCCTATCCATTACATAATATACAGCGATGAAAGGGGTTTAGCTTTGTTCAGGAAGCAAACTATTAAATGCGTAGTTAATATCGTTGTTCATCTATACTTTAGGATATATTGCTCTAATCCATAGTGGATGTTTGGCCAAATCATATTTTAGTCGACTACCTACAACATTTTCGAGGTTCCAGAATTTCAACGCCGTTTTAAATCGCGAATTTAACATTCTGAACCCGAAACTGTTGCCAAATTTTATCAAATTTCGTCTATTCGCTTGTTTAACTGGACCTCATTACTAGATTATGCTCCGTGAGCAGGTAACATTTGAGAATACGAAACGTCTTGTTACAATATTGGAAATTAAACAAATGGATGCGTTAACGATTTAAAATGTTATGCCTCTGATATACTACCCAATAAATGCTGGACACTTTCCTTGAACTAGTGATCTGGTTCTCTTGTGTATACAGCATCACTTGCTTTAAAACTTGAATCTAAATATTCCTTTGTTTTTTGTGGGAGATTTCTTTGTTTATTTTTTCATCTGAGGCCGGGGTGGGGGGAAAAGGGTATATAAAGTTTTATGTGCGATATATACCTCTTTAGCTCTACTGGTCATAGATGACTAGAGCTTATGGGATGGTCCAATACACATTGGCCTTCATTTTTTTAAACACAATTTTTTGTCGCCAGTATCTAGTGATCTAAGATAATTGGTCTTAAAGATAAATCACCCATATATTACCTCTCTTGTCGCACATAGGCCAATAGGGGTAAGTTAAAAGGCTTGCGACTAGCTTCCCTTGGGTCGGTTGCTCTTCCCGGGACTTCTTGGGTTCTTGCTCCAACAAATATACCGGCCGCCATATATAGCCTATCATGTGCAGAGAAACAAACACGTAAAATACAAAACCACAAACCACTCTTTAACAGCTGGTCGTAACCACATCAGGGGTTTTTACCAAGCGACTTCGTATGATGTCTATTTGGTATTTAATATAAATGGTGCCGATCCGACTTTCATTAAGACTGTTACAATTACCGACTTGAAAATTGTTGCATTGTCATTCCTCCAGAATGGACGGGCATATTAACATTTTTCACTAAAATGATTCTTATAATATCTAGTCAGACCTGAAGGAAAATGATGACAATATGTCATGGTTACTCCTTCAAAACTAAAAATCATATCAACGTGGTATTTCTACTAGAATACATGTTATGGTATCTGGTTGGTCCTAAATGAACAGGGTGCCAATTTAATATCCAGTATGTCTACCACTGTAGCTAATTGAAAATCGTGTTATCTTTGAAGAATATCAGAATTTTTCATAACACACAGCAGCTAAAAGAAAAGAAATTATGTCGTATTTAATTTCTGGAAGTTATGTTAAGATAAAAGAGCGTCTGCAGTTCCTGTATTCTGCAAACTGGTTTCTAAAATCTAAAATGGTATTATGCATTACATTTCTTTCCAATTCCAACTCTAAGCTCCTCTTTCATAAACGGTGAGAGTTTGTTGGGGGTAAGTGCATCAGAATTTAGTCAAAGGTTTTGAACAGGCGAAGTTTCACGACATGAAAAACAGAGCTGTAGCCGGAGCAAGTTCATGCAACTACAATTTAATTGAACATTTTCTAAAACGTTTTTAAAAAAATGTAAATGACGGTTCTACTGTCTATCCACTACATAATATCCCACGAGGATTGGATCAGAGCAAATAGATTCATGGATTAGTCAGAGTTTCCTCTGTCTTCAAAATCCTTTTATTATTTGCATATTGATTGCCTAGTCAAATAAAACGCGATATGCATAAATCACGTTTCGAAGAAACACTAGACATTTTCAGCGCTTTTTAACATTTCCTTTACAGTCGTTTTATAGGGCTTAGCGTCGTTCAGGAAGGACACTACTAGATACTGAGTTACCATCCTCGTTCATCTACACTTTCACAACAATATTGTTCTAATCCATATTGAAATTTTGGCCAAATCGCAATTTTAAGTCAACTACCTACACTGTTTTCGAGGTTTCAGAATTCCAACTCCGTTTCAATTGGCGAATTTAACATTGTGAAGCCCAAAAATTGTCCCCAATGTGGCAAATTTCGTCTCTCCCCTCAATCCATACATGTTACTTCTGTATTCAGTTGTTTAACGGGACCTAGATTCGAGATTATGCTGCCTGAGTAGGTTACATTAAAAAATGTGCGGGACACATCAGATATGATGTACTACCTACTAAATGCTGGACACTTTCCTTTGACTAGTGATCTCGTTCTCTCATGTATACTGTCAACTTGCTCGAATGCTTGAACATAAATATCTTTTTAGTTTTCTTTAATTGTTGTTGTTCCCATCTGAAGCAGGGGTTTAAATAACGCTTTGCGTGCTATAGATAACTTTTGTTTTAACTCTACTTGACATTGACAAGGACAGCTGATGGTGTGGTCCATTACCCATCCACCGTCGGCTAACCGTTCCTTTACACATTTTGTTTTGTCGCAGGTATCAAGTGGTCTAGGACGATCGCCTTTATAGATCACCTATATCTCATATTTCTATACGTAGATTCAAGTCTCTGATAGGTCAACGTGGGTACGTTATAAGGCTTGCCAACGGGTCAGTTGATTTTCTCGGTGTCTTCTTGGGTTCGTCCTCCAACAAATATACGGGCTACCATATATAGCCTATCATGTGCTGTGAAACAAATGAGCAAACTTCATAATACCACAAACTCCTCTTTAACAGCTGGTCGTTTCCACAGTTTGATTTTCACCATGCGACTTCTTATTATGTCTATTTGGTATTTAATAAAAATGGTGCGGATCTGATTTGTTGTGATTGTCATCCCTCCCGAATGGACGGTATATTAACGTGGTATTTTCACCACAATAATTCTTATAATATCTACTCCAAACTGAATGAAAATGGTTACACTCTGTAATGTTTACTCCTTCAGAACGGAAATTATTTCCACCAGAAGACATTGTATGGCATCTGGTTGGTCCTAAATGCGCACGGTGCCAATTTAATATCCAGTATGTCAACCACCGTAGCTAACTAAAAATCTTGTTATGGCTGAAGAATATCAGACTTGTTCTTAACCCACATCAGTTAAAAGGAAGAAATGGTGTCGTCTTTAATTTCTGGAAGTTATTTTAATCTTCATGAGCGTCTGCAGTTCTTCTTGTCTGCAAAGTGCTTTATAAAAACCTTGAACGTTCAAAGAATACTGTCGATTAAGTGTCCAATAACTTGCATTTCTCAACATTGGTTTTAAATGTTTATTTCGTTAAATTGTGACGCAATAGCATGGTACACTCAGTAAATCATTCATCTGGGATACGATAGCATGCTACACTGTATAATTCAACTGCGATGCATTAGCATGGTACACCGTGCCATTCAACTGAGATGCAATAGCATGACACACCAAAGCATTCAACTGAGCTGCAATAGCATGGTACACTGTAGCATTTAAATGGGATACAATGGCATGGCACACCATAGCATCCAAATGAGATGCAATAGCATGGAGCACTGTAACATTCAACTGAGATTCAATAGCATGGTCAACTGTAACATTCAAATGAGACACAATAGCACGGTACACTGTAGCACCGAAATGAGATGCAATAGTGTGATAAACTGTAGCATTCACCTGAGATGCAGGACCATTACACTAGAACTGTCAAATTATTTGTTAGCTTTGCAAATTACTATAATAACCCTTTAAAAATCAAAGAATACAATCGTTAAACTTCAGATTTCAAATGCAGCACCCCAACCATCCCACCCCAACCAGTATGTTAGAATTTGCGTTTCGATATAGTAATGTCTATCTCGTTGAAATGTAAGACACTATAACTTTAAAAAGAGATGTCGAGTCAGAGGTAGGGGGATGCACTGCTTAGTTATTTTCTAAACGTGTACTCGATTTTTCAAACCCTACTAAATAAGTGTTTTGCATTGCTCGCCTCTACTTCGTATGTGAACGTAACATTATATTTGCAAACACATAGATCTTCCATGCATAGTTGACTACTGTTGGTACATAACTTTGTTATATCTTCAAGATTACTATTTTGCTTTGTAACTGGGATGTTATTACCATACTGGAACATTGCTGACATAGTAGTAATCTTATCACGTGATTTCCTGTATACCGTTTTTCTTTTTCTTCTATTTAACTGTCATGGTCTGTTTTAATGTGCTTTTTCCAGATGTGATGTTATTGGATTTACAGTTTTGTTCTATCTAGTTTTGTGACCAATACAAGTTTGCCGATGTGCATGTTTTCGCATCATTTTGTTTTAACATATGTTATAGTTAAGAAACGTGTTATCTTCTAAAGGTAAGCTCCATTCTACTGACATCTATATATTTTGATTCCGCAATTTACTTTAACGGAATAATGTATTCTTTGGCTGGCGATTTGTTTCTAACTTGATCTTGTAAAGTTATAAGATCTTAACATAGTACTATAAATTTAGCCGAACACATGTATGGCTATTAATCTGCATTAACAAGTAATTTATTCCTTCATCATATCACGTGATTTATTAATCTTGCTATCAGGTTTGACACTGCTTAATTTATTATTAACAGTCTTGCGAACAGTGTGGACGATGCTTAATTCAGTGTTAACACTCGTGCTACCAGAGTTGGCACCGAGTATATATGATGGCATGTAATTAATATCTGTCCCGGCTAAACATAACGACAGAAATATAAATTTCGTACGAAACATATTGAACTACTTATAACATTAGATACATGTTTGATAGGAAGAGACTGTAACTTTATAAACTCAGAACTGGATAGAGAAACGGTCTTTAAAAAAAGGGACAAAGCTATAGCCTCTACAGTAGAAGAACTGATTAAACGAAATAATTTGGTTGATACATATCGATTGATAAATAAAAATAAGAACATACCTACCAATATCTACAAAAGAAAAAAAGTAGCATTGACAAGGTCTACAATGCTAAGGAAGTGATACGATATATCCGAAGCAGTAAAATACAATACATGGAAATATCGTATATCATGGACGTAAAATTTTGCGATAGGCAAAATAACGAAATGGGGGGGGGGAGGGGTACTAGATCCTTAATTACTCACTGCTAGAAGGTCAGGAATATGCAACAAAAATAATTGAAATGATAAATTTTCTCACAGTTGATATTATAGAGAAATGATTTAAATTTACAAAAGATAAAAGACGAATAAGCAAAAGATATGGGAAAAATTAAAGCCTTCAAATGAGTCCTGCAGAACAAAAATACCAATATAAATCGAATGATATCAACAAGAGCATTGAAGAAAAAGAATATACTAAAAGAGCAATTAAAACAAATACGTATACGAGAAACAAAGGGAGTAATAAGGGCAAGAAAATTCTCGCAATTATACACAACGGCCAAAGCGATTATAGAAGATTAGAAATAAAAAGGGGACATAAATCAGTTTGCAAACCTACATAAAAATGATAACATAATCATGGATATAGGTTCGATAATGAGATGAATCCATCTGTATTATCAAAACTTATATGCACTGAACAAAACGAGATTGACGAATGTTGTAATATTATCAATAAACAAATATCGAATGATTCTAAAATATAGTGATTCCCTAATGGGGGGGGGGAGAAATTAAGGATGCAATAGAACAACTCAATATAGGAAAGTCACCTGTGAGTGACGACAAATTTTTATATACAATTTTGTGAGCAACTCAACACTGGTTTTAGAATATGTGTACAATACTATATCGTTTACAAAGAGAAAGAGAAAACTAAGAATAAAGGAATAATAACCTCAATATTTAAAGGTAAAGAGGATAAAACTGCATTAAGACATTTGGAGTTCCGTAACATTATTAAACACGGATTACAAAATTCTGAGCAAGATATTATCCAACAAAATTAAACGTTGCATTGGGAATATTATTGACATTAGTCAAAGCTGTGGGGCAAGTAGGACGAATATAAAATACAACTTGCCAATCAAACATGTGATAGATTATTAAGAACATAAGGAAGAAAAAGGCTTGCCATTCCTAGTCGATCAGGAAAAGCTTTCGGTAGAATCTAACATGGATTCTTTGACAAAATTATGTTTAAATATGATTTGAGGGTATAGTTTCAAACACGGATTAACATTAAACATAAAAATGTCTCTTCGAAAGTAATAGTTAAAGGGACCAAAAAAAAAAAAAAAAAAATATCGGAAAGGCAGGGTAGTCCACTCTCGACGCTGCATTAAGTATTAGCCTTTTTAATTTCTAAGCAATAAAATAAATAGTAACAAGAATATTCAACGCATTATGATACCAGATTTGACGTATTAACTCAAACTGCTACAACACGCAAATAACTGAACGAATTTCATTAAAGATGGATACTAATCTAGAGAAAGAATTTGATAACTTTGGTAAAACATCAGGATCTAGACTGAATCATGCAAAGACAGAAACACTACTGATTGGGAATTGGAGGGGCAATCACCCGGGTATACCAACATAACTAATTAAGGTAAAAGTTGTAGCATTGGGTGTAATATATGGGAAGAACGCGTCTAGGAACAACTTTAAACAACTACTGGATAAAATTAGGAAACAAGCTGAAATTTGGAAATATTCGAGAATAGACCTAATGTAGAAAGTCCAAGTGGCAAAGACTTATCTATACAGCCAAATATGCTATAGAAATAGAACATATGAATTAACAAAGACCATGATATGTAGCCTAGAACAAAGTTATGAACTATATATAGGGAGGAGAGATGCCTCAAAAATACCTTTACAAACCTAAATAACAGGAGAAATTCCAAATATAAATTTATGTACAAATAGCTAATATTATGAACAGAATTGAAAACATCGAACAGACAATGAAATAGACATGGGGAACTTTATACATTTATTTGTTTGGGTATTTGATGAGGAAAAGACCATAAATTTATCCGAATAACACTCTAATAAAAATTATAAAACTACCAAAGATGATGAATGTTATAAAAAAATATTATGTTAAAATACAGAAATTATATGTTGATAGGGAAAACAACACAAGACAAGCTGTTAACAAATTGCAAAATGAAAATATTAAAGAATCGAATTGAAAATCAGCTATAACAAGGGAATTAAATATGGCAGATGTGGAACAAATTTCCCTGGGCCAGTATAAAAAGTGATATGTTTAAATACATATATCACACATGGCCGGTGGACGAAATAATCCTACAAAGAAATATCACAAATCAAATAATGAAATGTTTATTCTGGAAAAGACAAAGCTTTACTTAATACCATTTTATAATATAATGTAGGAATACAGAGAAAGAAAGAAAGGAAATTAAAGAGATAACACAAAACAAATATTGTTTATTTACAGAAAACAATCTACTATATACCAACGATATCACACATACCGCAGCAGGGAAGGCGAACAGACCACTTGGTTGAAATACAATCTGCCCAAAACATCTTATTGATTATTTTGTTTTGTTTTTCTTCTTGTGTGTACTTCGTTTTATTTATTGAGGTCCCGCCCTCCCTGCTGCTATTTATTTTTTCATCTTCTGTTTGATATTCATCTGTTTGAGATTTCAGTTCCTTGTTTTTCAAATAGTATTCTATTTCTGTTGGAGGGATTTCTTTTGTAGGATTAAGAACTTTTTTAGATCTGCGTTGATAATATGCCATTAACGTTCTGTATTTATCTCCACCGCATTTCTTGCAAATCGGATATAGTCCTCGAACACCATGATTACATCCAACACATCGTTCAGGACCAGCAGATGGATTCTTCGATAATATATTATTATGTTTCTTGCAATATTCTCCGAGACATCTTTTATTACATTTATCAGATGACGATTGACGCAGCCATGAACAAATGTTCATAATATCAGATGATATCTGTTAGATTAAATCAAGTGCAGAAACAAAATACTGAGCGAGAATGTTTGTGAAGCAACCTCACAATATATATTAATCCAGAATAAATTTAATTATTGGGATGGACTGGCAAAAAAATATTTATCATGACAATGTATTGGTTCAGAATAAATTTAATTGTCTCGAGGATAATGATTGGCGAAAGTGAAACATAAAATATCATTTCCTATAATAATGTGTCACTTTCGCCAATATCAATCTGATATTTTTTCTGCTTCTCAAGAAATTCTTCTGCAGATGGTGGTTTATCTCGCTGTACAAAATGTTTAGGATGTCTATTAGCGTAATAAAATAATAATACCCAGTAATTCGATCCGCCACATCTTTTACAGATCTCGGAATTACCTCGTAAACCTCTTTTACATCATAAACATGGTTTTGGTCCAGTATATATCAACAGTATTCACCACGACATGTTCGATAGCTCCCTCTGGAAGCCATTCACACATTTATGACAGAAAAAAGAAATACTAGCACAATCGCACGTGATTATATTGATGCAGACAAATATTTTATTGTCTCGAGGATAATCTTGATATGGAAAGTTGCATATAAAATATAATTTCCTATATAATACAATAATTTATATGCAACTTTCCACATCAATCTGATTCTGTATTCTGCATCTCAAGAAATTCTTTTGCAGAGGGAGGTTTATCTCGTTGTACAAAGTGTTTAGGATGTTCTTTTGTGTAATTCGATATGCCGCATGTTCTGCAGATTTCTGTGTTTCCTCGTGATCCTCTTCCACATTCTAGACACGGTTTTGGTCCAGTATATCCTCGTCTTATATACTGATTATGATATCCACAGTATTCACCACGACATGATTTTCCACAAAATTCGAGTGATCCTTTAGAAAGCCATTTACATTTGTTTGTACCGATCGTCATTATAATAATTATATAATAAAATATCTTCAAATTAAATATATATCTATCTGTATAATAATGGTGATGGTGGAAAAAAATACTACCAACACAAATAAGCATGATTATATTAATACAGACAAATTTTCAAATGATTTTTTATGTCTCGAAAACGATCCGGGGTTTAATCCGGATTATCTATTCGAGTTGAATTATAAGGAGGAATTAAAAATAATTGCCAAGTATAATTAATTCGTCCTTAGAGAGACTTATTCGGTATTCGATATAACATCGTTGGACAAATCTGTGTCTCAACGAAGAAAGATGCATTACGAGCATTACAAAGCTATAATGATAATTATTATCTTCAAGGAATAATTATACAAAAATTTGATAAAATTTATATATTTGCGTCTGATGATGATTTCGAAAGACTCGCTGACAAATGTGTCGGTAAATCATCTGTTATTGAAATAATTCCGAAATTTCGATTAACATAACCAGTATTCGATATTGATTCACTTTACAAGCATCAGATCATTCACGAGAATAAATTCGATAAACAAGGGACTTATCCACGTACCGATGAAAAAAAATCACCCACGATGAGATTATTGTTTATTTTGCTCAAATATGCAACTGTGAACGTGACAAAGTTTATTTAAACAAATAAATCCTGGATTATTTATCTCGAAAACATCTAACTACGTGTACATATCAAAACCAATCCATGAAGGTGGTTCTGGTTGTAAAATCATCTACGACGATTACATCGATGGATAAGCATGTGGTATGGATAAATCTATCTCAGCCTGGAAATCAACAAAACCACATCAATCAGTTTATTGTATTTCGCATCGAAAAGCACTAATTATAAAAATAAAATCAGATTATAATCTATACTCATATTCTGATATCATCGGAGAAATAATCTTCAAACCAGGCGATCGAAGACGTGTTATCGTGCAAGTAGAATCGCTCCATCGGGTAACTGGTATTCCTGAAGTATTAATCATCGAGGAATGGCATGGAATTCGAAGGCAGATTTTCAAGAACATTTCATCGTATAACAAATAGTGGGGTGAATTATCATCGTTGATAAACATTTCAGGGCGTGTTATCGTACTTGATGCGGATGCGAATGATGATGATTAGAAAATATTTAAATTATTCAGAAACGAAATGAAGTTTGTCATCAACGATTACAAACCAGATCATGATAAGAAATTTATAGTTGAAAACTCACACAAGGACAATCTAACGCTGCTGCTGGATCGAATAAAATCGGAAAGAATAGTAATATGTAGTCACTACAAATCCAACACAGATTATTCTGTAGAAGGTCTTGCAAAGATCTTACAATCGCGTGGATACCGAACAAGATATTATAATGCTGATACCGATCCTGAACAGAAATTTAAAGATTTCTCCGATACCAATGACGCGTATGATAACATTTATGTGGTGATTTTTAATCATACGGTTGAAGCAGGTATCAGCGTGACTGATGAGCGATTCAAATCCATGTTCGTATTCTCGTACGAGATTGGGCCAGTTGAAGCAGCTAAACAAGCTTTACACAGATTTAGATGCGTTAATGCGATTCATTATTCGTTCGTGTCAAGATCCTGTCGTGGAAATCTTCCTCTAACCGTGGCTGATTTACGAAAATTAATAATCGATTGAGAAAAATCTCTTTCTGATGAAATAATCTTACATAGAGCCCCGAACACAGGCGAATTAGCTGATAAATGCGGAATGGTATTCATGAGTGATATTGTCGAGGAGAATAATTCGAGGAAATATTTTACTACAAGATTAACGACACTAATGAAAGATTATGGATATGAAATAATCCAACAACCACCCAATGATTATAACACATGGTTGTTGAAGAGAAAAAATATCTCGCGACAACAACGTAGATGATTTTCTTAAAACAACTATCGGAGAACCAGTCAAATATTCTGAATCTACTGAAGATAATCCTGAGGATAAGTATCTGGTAGATCCTGAAGATGAGATTATATTTAATACGATTAAAAATGCTGATAAAGACGGTCCAACCAAACCGTCCGGGAGATATTCTAAATACGATCATAACGAAAATCTTCTTCTTTATGTGATGAAGAAAAATTATCTTAATTATCTTTTCCAGACTAGCGTCGAGAAATTGTCCGCGGAAGATATCGAATCATTATACAAAAAATAAAAAAATGTATTACTAGCTCAGCAAGTAATCGCTGATAAATTCAACAACGGCACTGCGATAAATAGCAGAAGATTTAGATCAGATAAAATATCCCCTCGAGAAAATATTAATTTAATCAGGGATTTCCTGACAATGTTAAATCTACCCGATATCGTTAATGATAATCTTTGCTGAATCGTCCGTAAACGTCTCGCGAGAGGATCTTAAAATGCGTATCGAAGTCATGTTAGTGGATCAAGATCAACTCAACAAATATAATAATCTCCTCAAACATTGGAACAGTATATTTCCTGACATAAGAATCAACTCAGGTAAATTAACGACAAGAAGTATCGTATAAAGAATAAAATTGATTTACAAGGAATTCAGTGCAACATTATCATCAAACGATGAAAGGAATCCCAATCGAAGTGATTACACATTAAAATATCCCGTCTGGATCGAATCAGACTTTATAAACGATTCAACATGGAGAAGTTTGACCGTCAATTATCCCGAATGTGAAGGTGGTATTGATGTTCAGATAACCAATAAACATACTGAAATATTTAAATTTCATGTATGGAGTATCAACAAATGGTTTAAGACATTCGATACAGAATAATGAAATGATGTGGAAAGTTGCATATAAATTATTTTATTATATAGGAAATTATATTTTATATGCAACTTTCCACATCAACAATAAACACTCGGTGGAACAGTTATTTTGTTGATCTAATATTTTCATATTATTCTGTGGAGCAGTTATTTTGTCAAAATATGCATTTGCTTGAATAATGAAATGATGGGGGAAGTCCAACATAAAATACTATTTCTTATATAATATAATATTTTATGTTAGACTTCCCCCAATCATCGATATGTCAATCCGGTGCTTGTTGGACTTCCCCCAATCATCGATATGTCAATCCGGATCTTGTTAGATATCCCCGCGGAACATTTATTTTGTTCATCCGGCCTTAACAATTGCCTTGTGTTTATTTTGTTAATCCAACATTTGTAACCCGGGCCCGCGGATTACTTATTTTATCAATCAGACCCTTGTTGCATTTTGTTATTCTGACATTTGTAATCAGGACCCGCGGAACATTTATTTTGTTATTCTGACATTGTTAGATATTTCTCATCATTGATGTGTTATTTTTTCAATCCGGCACTCGTTAGATATCCCCGCGGAACATTTATTTTGTCTGTTGGATATTTTATCTTTTGAACTTTCCTCATTGTTCGGTGGAACATTTTTCTGCATGTAAACAAAAAATATTATATATAATGACTGAATATATCAGTACGTTGATTGTAGAAAAGTATCCTGTTGCAAGAAGCCAAATTTCCCGCGAAAAGATATCTGATGATCTAATATTCATGCGTATCGTTGATGTGCGTTCTAACAGATTTTCTCAAAAACAATCAGTGAGGCATTTATCCCGTGATGAGATTGCACGGCGTCGATTGCAGGATAAATATCATCGACGAAGAAATAAATAACGAGTATAATTATATTTTTTCTGCATCATTATTGATTGTGCTGTTACAAATTATTGTTTATTGATCATTGATTCTAATGATCATCGATCATTGATTCTGATCATCAATAAATATGAATTAATAATGATAATCTGCATCAATAACAACTCGAAGAAGGTGATAAAATCTAATAGTTATTTCGGTATTTCAACTGTCCATGGATGGTATCTGCAGGGGTTATTTCATATCGTCTGGATCGTCGATGATAAAACGTTCTGGTTATCTGAGGCACCTGTGGATTCCTCAAACGGCGATACACAATCTGAAAATAAATAATCTGCACAAACAACAGTTTGTTATAATCTGAATAATCTGCACAATCACAATCACCTACACAAACTACTGTAATTGCCCATCTGAAGTTGTTTTACGGCCTTATCAACTTCTTTTTTTAAATTTCTTCATTTTCTTCTCATCCCACTTATCCCGTCTGTGTTGTTTTTCTTCACATAATCGCTCGTATTGATACTCCTTCATCCTGATTTTGGATACTTTATCGCTAATTTCTTTATCCACCGTATCATGATATATATGTGCTGGAGTATTTCTCTTTAGTTCATTTATCCGATCTGTCAAATTCTTTATTCGTGTCAGGAGATATTGTTTTTCTGCTTTAACACACTGTGTTGATTTTAATAGCTCGTTTTCAAATCTTAATTCAGCGTTCTCAGATTTTAATTTATCAATAGTAAGTTCGTATTTTGACTTTTTATATTCGGATTTATATAGCTGATCCTGAAATAATTTAAACTGTCATTGTATCTTTATTGATTCAGGTGATTCAACATTCATGACTGGTTTAACAACATCTGCAATATATGGCTTGACCAGTATCGTATTAACTTCATTTACTGGAATGAATTTATCCTCGGTCATGATGTCATTATTATTATCATTATTGTTATCATGAATTTGAGGCTTCTTCCAAATCTCGTATATTTTAGTATACCCAATTTTGTATTTATCCGATATTTCTTTTGCAGTCTTTTTACCACGGAGTGATTTAATTTCATTTATCTGCGCTGTGGTTAGATATACTGTCTTATGCATTTTGTTTATAAAATTCTGCATTATTTATCTCATCAAAATTCATTATCACCTTCGCGGTGGATTAATATTTGGCGAAACTTACATATATATGATTTTGCAAGATTCGCAAAACATTCAAGCAAATGTCAATTTCTGATTCTGATTGTAATGATCATTTATCATTTCAGATTATTTCTGATTCTGATTATTTCTGATTCTGATCATTTCTGATTCTGATCATTTCTGATTCTGACCATTTCTGATTATTTCTGATTCGATTATTTTACAGAAATTAATTGATCTGCACGATCTTGACTGCCAATTACCCTATCAGAAATACAAAATTGTTCGTCATGCACAATCTTGACTAGTAAATACCCTATCAGAAGGATAAAACGTAAGATTGCAATGGAGTACGAGGTAGCTACATTATTTTAAGAAACGTAAGCCTGAATCTATGGCAGCAAAGTGTCCAATATAGCATAACTGAAAGACAGAAATTTTCGGTCCCATTGTTTTTATTGCTATCCCTAACATGAATTTATTGACTTAGATGGAACGATGTTTTGCAGTTATTGTAAACAATATCCCAAAGTGGTACAGGTTGGAAATTCAATCAGTGTATTTGTCATTGGCTACATCAACTTTCATCATGAGAAAAAAACACTACAAAATATCGTTTTTCTTTCAAACTGACAAGTCAACATGTTCATTCTCCTGAATGTTATTTTGCGACACAGCTAGAATTGACCAAACTGATCCCATCAAATCATATAACACAGCTAGCCTTGACCAGTCTCTTTTCTCATCCAAACATGTAAGCAAATACACAGTTATCGCTTAATACTTGCTGTTATGTTACACTCGTGAAATATTAGCATACCCTCTCCAAAACTTTGACTTTATCACAATATAGTTTCTAGTTATTATAATGATGTGCATTATTTTTCACGCTATTTTTCTACCTAATACAAAATGAAGATTATTATTTGCGTCTGGGAACAAGAGTGTCTTTTTGAAACAATATGAGTCGTCAGTAGCTGAATTGTCGTTATGGTCAAGGGGCATGGCGTGGATTTATGGGTTTGCTTTTGCTTTGTTTTGAAAAATGTGACTCAGAAATGCCACTGAAGGGAATGGAGTTCCACAACGTTTAAAAGTTTTTAAGTTCTCTAGGAATTCGAGTCTTTTCTTGAAAAAAAGAAGTGGTCCAGGATTTGAGAATATTTTAAGTAGATGATTTCTAGACAATGCTCGATGCATTATAAATTTACCTATGGATTAAAAATAACCAGTATTATTGACAATGTTTAAAGGGACTATTAAATGCGTACACATTCTTTTCCACTCCATGTTTAATATCCTGCAGAGCCCCGTGTGCGGCAAAAGAGTTAGATGAATATATTTTGGGAACTGCAATATTCACAGAGGTTTCAGGTACCATCCGTTCACTATCAAAATGAAAATGAGTGCGTATAAACTAGCACCTTTAAAAGCAAAGGATAGACAGATAGACATATATATATATATATATATATATATATATATATATATATATATATATATATATATATATATATATATATATATATATATATATCAGTGGGAACGTCCGTGGATACGTCCGTGGAGTTATTTACCCTTTCAAAATAAACAGAGAAGCAACCTAAATCTTCTGCCGGTTATTCTGCTAGGAATAGATCATTACTCTCCTCTCGTTATGTCAGATATTTTTCTATCGGAATTTAACATATACCAGAGGCTATCCGGTCAAGCTAAACATGGCAGGCCATAAACAAACGTAGTTTCATATGATTAGTGTACTTCCTACTGGCTATTCGATCCTGACTCATATTAAGAGCACACGAGACAAAACAGTTCCATTGTTGTCTCAATTACACAAACGAATGTACGAAATTTATTAAATGTATTTAACTACATTAATTTTAGGGAATACACACATTCAAGTCTTTATCATACGCGAAATCATCTAAGATCGGTGAATTCAAACGGATTCTCGTAACTCATATTAACCAAAGTAATGCATGAAATCTTAGAATACCCAATTCCTATACAAACAAGACGACAAATTCAAACAATTCGTCAAACATATATAAAGAAGATTATGTACGAATTCAGAAGAACTTAAACACAGTTATACTCATATCAAGAAAATTGATCTACGAATTTAACCAAATAAATTCATGCAAACATAAGCAAAAAATTCAAGAAAATCATTATATTGGTATCAAAAAATTACATGAAATTGACGCCGAATTGTGTCCGTTCACTTTCCAGATATCCGGCCCCATTGGTAAATGTTTTACGAGAGGTTTTCTTCCAAATTTACTCTCGGTGTCTCTTAAAGTTTCACTCTTACAGGTACAATACAGACTAATTCGATTTTTCGGTGGGGGAATATTTACATATAGGAAATTTCGTGTAGGAAACACGCCCCTTATTTAGCGTAACGAATGAGGATTAAATATATTTACCGCCATTTATGACTAGGCACCAAAATATTGGACAGCTTGACTTCTACTTTCCGAACTAACTGTTCTGGAAAATTTCAATTCTGACAGCTCTGATATAAAATCGAAGTCAACGCTTTCAGAACAGTCTGTCTCATGGTTAAATAAACGAAGGTTTAATTAAGAATGACAAGCAATTAAAACTTTCTATTATATGTGACGACTGGTAAAATAAAGTAAAATGGCACGGACTCTGTAACTAGCGTATGGACATGACAAAGACTGTTCAAATTAGTATCGACGTCAACATATATATTAATAATTAGGGGACAGTTCTAATATTTTGTTTCTGAAATAAACCAATAAGGAAACAAAGAATGAAAAATTGCAATTATGTTGAACCAGAAGCAAAATGAGAAGAAACAAATCTACTTGACAGCAAAATTATCAATTATGGATTGTTGGATCTAGTGTTGAGTATCCATGTGTAGTACGATAGGATGTAACGAGTTCATTAGCCCATGTTTCTCCATTTCACAAATCATAGCAATTTACACACCAAATGTTCATAAGCTTAAAGCGTAAGACATCCTTTTGCGTTTCAGCATCACTTTCGAAAATTGTGTACGTCTAAGAAAATGATTTGTTTAAGTTATTCTTTTCTTTTGGAGGCTATGGAAACGAGTTTACGCATGGAACATTTTTTCTCTGTAACTCAGATTACCCCACCACATTCAATCACAATATATTTGATAGCTCGTGGGGAAGACACGTTAACCAAGTTGTCTGAAGATTAAATAACCACCATCGGTAGGTGTAAATGGAATTTAGATTATATACCCGCACTCCCAGCCCCATCCTGTCTTAACTATTTTATGAATTTAGGTTACAATAATAAGCGACTGACGTAGAGACGAAGATCAATCACAATACATCCGTTGGTTTGTTTTACTGGTATTTGATGTGCCTTATAACTGTATAACACCAAATCAAATCAAGTATTTAACACAATGTGCAGATTGTTATGTAAACAGAAAGTGTGCTGACCTTTAATTCGCTATACAATATCATTTTCTAGAGATTAACAAATATGCTTAATATAATAAAGAGGAATGAGAGGAAAATTGCTTTTCGTGCACATTTTGACATTCAAAACATGGAAAGCATGAATCATGACCTCTGCTCACATGATATACCTGAAAACACTTTCCAAATGCATAAAACATACAGTTTCAGTTAAAAGAAAGAGCATTCTCCCCTTCCCGGAACATAAAAGAAAAGACAGGAAGGATAAGACTAACTGTAACGACAAAAAAACAAACAACATCTTCAAGAGAAACAACTGAAACTATCGTCCACATCACATTCCCGTTTTGACTGAACACCTGAAAGTTGAATCTAATTTGGGTAGGTCCCGGTCCTGTCGATAAGGACTATCTTAGCGGCAAAAATCAGTTGTTATATGTGCATTTATCTTTTTTATTCTCACCTAGAAAGTATGTCAGTAGCACGTGGTATAGGGAGCGGACGTCGACTATGAACTTAATCCATTTGGACTAAAAATGAACCTCAGGGGCTATTTCGGTTGCATATACTAATTTGTCTTTTCGTGCACAGTAGGAGTATATATGGTTATATGGCTGCAATCTCAATAATTTCCGAGTTATCAAGTAGTGTTCAAACGTCCATTGGAGTAATGGTGGCTCCTGTCGTCAGAATAAGTTGCATACATTAATTAATTTGTCCTTTCATGCCCGCAATTATTTATATAGTTATAGGGTGATAATCTCAAAAGTTTCAAAATTGTGATACAGGGGTAGGTGCAAGTTATATAAGTTGCTTGTAAGTGCAAGTTATATATGTAAATTTGTCTTTGCATGTCCAGAATGTGTGTGGTATGGCTGTTAGTTGGTGATCTCAATAATTTCTATGATATGACACAGGGGGTAAGTTTTTTGAGGGAGGGATAGACATTGGGCTATTACCTCACGTGGTTTGTATTTTATTTGGTCCGTATATCAAATATGACATTTCTCTTAAGTTACTTAAAATTTATGTAAAATCACCGCTACCCTTTAGCCCTACTTTACTTTGTGTAATTTGGTTGTATTATTATTTTTTAAACGTATTAGCTAGCAATGGCAGTAATAGTTGCAAAACAGTACACAATAGCAACTATACTATACAAGAAAATGATATTATTTTAATACTATTTATACTATTCGAATGAGTAGTAGTTACAAAACGTTATGAAATAGCAACTATAATAATAATAATAATAATAATCATAATAATAATAATAATAATAATAATAATAATAACAATACAAATAATATGAACATTACTACCATGGTGGCGGTGGCATAATTACGACAGTGTGCTATTGTTTTAGGTCGGAAAATTCTGCACTGTTTACTAAAGTATATGTCTGTATTTTGTGTATACCGTATCCTGATGTATGTCACGCTTTCTCCACAGCTGGCTGTACACCCAACTACACAGGTCTTTTGGTTCAAGAAGACACTTTGCTGGTCATTGACGGCAATGCGCGGAATCTCCAGCTTTACAGTCGTAGTGATGGCAAACTTCTGTCTACACCGTACAAACTGAAGTCACGTCCCTTGGGTGTCTGTCTTATTAGAAAGACGGAAGTCGCTGTGTGTCTGGCAAACAGTACGATTGTAATCCTGTCATTTAAATCTATAGATGACGTAAAACTAGTCAAAACGTTAAATGTAAGGACGGGATTTCGTAGTTGTCATTCAGTGACAAATTTGAATTCAAGCGATAGACTCGTTGTCAGCGGTTTGAAATACGACGACAGTTGGATGTTGTGTTGGGGCGTTGTATCGATTACAGATGGATCTGTAAACTCAATTCACAAGATCTGTAAAGGGGAAAGTTGGAGTCGTAGTCATTTGGCCATAAAAAACAACACTGTTTACATCTCGTCTTGTACTCCAGACTCCACTGTTAATGGTGTGTATGCATATGATATTTTTAATCCACACACACAAACGTTTCTGTATCAACATCAGGAATGGACACCAAACTCAATAATGATTGAAAGGAATTGTATTTTCGTGTTTGACATGGATTCTAACAGAATTCATCAGCTGACAGACAGCGGTCAACTAGTGTCCATACACACAGTGTCATCAAGGCCCCATGAAATATTCTATGATGACAAGCACGGAGTTCTGTATTCCACAAGCTACAAGAGTAATGTGATGACTATGTACAGACTAGAGTATTTACATCAATCAGGTATTTTGTTTATTTTATTTTACACCAACTTCTGTATTACACAAAAACAAAAACTACATACTTCATTTATTTACATTTCCTAAATCACCTTTATGTTCCAAAATAAGATTTATGAATATTACAGTATTAACTTTATTGTAAGACAAACATGTAGAATAGATGTAAATCAAAATAAAAGTGGAATAAATACAATTTTATTATCCTGTGAGTCGGTAAATGTCGCCATTGTCGTCCTGCATGGACATATTTATCACTTTATAGTATAAATAAAATATTCATGTCGTTTAAAATTCTAATACAAATAATCTTATAGCCAAGTATATTCATTACTGATTGATAAATCATCTGCACGTCGGTTCTCACTATACAATTTTCATATAAAAATAATAAATATCTACGGACAATCACCATGTATGCTTATTAGTAAACTAGCATCATCACCAGTTCAGGGCAATTAAAATAAATGGCCCCCCCCCCCAATAAATGATCAGCTTTTATTTCCTATGGGAGGAAATTTATGGACAATTAAATGAAGATAAAGATGTGTCACATTTTTTAATTGATCTGCAGAGGACATTCTTAGAGTTCCTGTTCCAAATATGAGACGGAGTGATTATGTAGGTTTGCTTGCCAGAATTATTTTAACCTATTAAGGACAGCATGTTACAGGTGTAGGGATATGCATGCTTGCGACTGTGTTTGCAACAAATATTTTATATATTATAAATTTGTATGTATTATTTATTTGTCTCACATACTTAAGAAAGAAATTTAAAGACTGTAATCTTTTCAAACTGAGTAATAATTTACTTGGTCACTGTAGCTCAGTGTTGCATCTACCGTTTTATGCATCTGACATTGATATGAGGCTATGTTCTGTTTTTAATTATCAAACAGCACCTTCAAATCTATGGGACTGAAAAAGTTCATTTGGAATGGTAACATAACTTTCTTTTGTATAGAATGCATTGCTTATTCTGAAAGTTTACTATGAACTGATGGGAGAGACCTGTATATCCTAAATGTTGGCAGGCCAGGAACGTTTATTGGTGCCTGTCTGGCCTATATGTTACTAAAACCACAATGGACCAAGAATTCCAAACTTGGGCAAAAACAGGAATCTTCAGGTTTGACTCTTCATTTTTGTAATGTGTATATAGTTTGGTTGTTAAAGAAAATGTAATCCTAGCTATTACAAAAGACATTGTATAGTCTAGGAATTATTTAATTAAAATTTAAATTATTTAAATAAATTGTAATTTCCTTTATTTTGATCTGTGAGTCATGGGTGTAATTTATGATGGACAAGATACAGATTGGCTGTGCTTGTTCTGCTTTGTCATGTTCACTTCCAAGACAGCAAAGTTAATTTTGACATTAATATAAAAACAACATGAATTTGTTTTAAAAATAGTATATATATATATATATATATATATATATATATATATATATATATATATATTCTAATTTATTACACTTTCAGATGCATGTACTGTATAGTCTACTTTGACAAAATTCACTGTCCCTATTCTAAAACTAGTCAAGTGAAGTGCACTTTGCTCTAATTGTACATTTTTTGATTAACTGTTGCCTTAGATGGTGCATGATTTTCAGTATTGCCACGTGTAAATAAAATATAGCCACAGGAAAGTACAACAAAGGTATGCCAACATTTCTCACCATTATGCATGTTGCAGATGCAAATAATTTCACTTTAATACCTGCCCCTTTTTCAGTAGCACAGAGTAACTGTAGAGTAGAAATCTTATTAGTGCCTGTCGAGTCTACTACAGTGCACATATCAGTGGATCTCTATTTTATTGAGATTGTAGATTTAACATTTGTAGTTTATTTTCAGTTTTATTTGTGCACAATTGAACACTAATAAAATGCATATGGTGAGTTTTATTGGCAAAGGATTTATAAATGTTGAGCCATCTAATGACATGAATAAAAATGATATAGATTGAAAATTCAGATTAAGTTCTCTAAACTTATATGCACAGGTGTTCCAATAGAAATTCTGAAAATGGATGACAGATCCATCCAACTTTTTGAAGAGGCTCTAAAGGATGGAAAGGAAACTATGCACAGCATACGTGTCATGGTTGTCGGACACATGGGTGTAGGCAAAACAACCCTGGTCAAGCGTCTTCTTGGAGAGGAGGTAAACATTTCCCAGAGACGTAGTACGGAAGGCATAGATGTCTGTGTCAATTGCTGTGATGTTTCTTTGTCAACCCATGAATGGACAAGGCGAACAAAAGGTATGTAGGCATAAATAATAATAATCATTCAAGATTTACCTCTCATATATATATAATATTGTATTATATATGTATATATATATATATATATATATATATATATATATATATATATATATAATATTGTAAGAATGACAGAGGCTCGTATCATTACTTAAAATTGAATTATCTGTTATAAACGTACATATAATAATATTTAGTATAATAGTACATGCATGACATGTATACTGAAAGCAACAATATGAGCCCCTGTGTATGAATAACATATAGTATTGCCAGATGGCAATGGTCAGCATGCCAGCACAGGGGCTCATATCGTTGTTTACAATTTAACTATCAATTATACATATAGTATAAAATAATGCAAAGGAGGATACTTCTCTCCATTCTCATATGACCTGTTTAGAAATCAATGCTTGTATTTCAAGCTACATTTTGCATATCGTAATTTGGTACTGATGCTTAGCTCAGGCGCTTGACTTTGTATGCCATCCAAAATTTGGCTCACTAACATATCTTTAGGGGCTGCCAGACCGTTTTTGCACACAACTGCTTGAAATGGCCATGAGTATGCCCGCTTAATATGCAAGTGAAATGCTGCTGAACGGAATACTGCCCTCTTATTGGTTGAAAGAAAATTATATCCTGCATTTGTTGTTGGGTTTAATGCCATTTGTCAGCACACGATAGGCTATACAGGGCGGCCGTTATTAATGTTGGAAGAGGAACCTAGGAAATCCGAGACTCGAACCAATATAGACAGAGGTGTGATGGCAGTGATCCTTAACAGAGAGTGCTTTCGACCACTCGGCCACTCGGGGCTCCCTATCTTGCACTTACTTATAACTAATTTTCAATTGGTCAATGAGAAGACACATAACAGGCATTTGTTAATTCTGCAAGTTCATCATAAGGTGAAAGTTTATGAATTTGAGATGTTGTTTTCTTTTTAAATACTTGGAGAGATCTTGTCTTTCGGCATTTTGATATGAATAGAGGCATTTATCAAATACCCTTAATTATTACTCTATAAGCAATACAATGTGAGCAATGTAATAACAATTGAACAATAGAAAAATTTAAAGGAACCCTATTTTTATTAAAAGACTTTAAAGCCATCGTCGACTGCCACTGATCCCTCTATTACTTATAACACCTCATAAAACATCCCACATTTGGCCTTGAAATGTCCAGGTTACAACATCAAGGTAATCAGTTTGGCAACTTGCTGCATATAACTATGCATTTGTACCCTGATTAAAACTGGTTACATAAAGCTGGGCATAATGCTCACATATATACAATTGTTTTTGCTTAAAAAAAAAACAACAAAAAACTATTTGTATTTTTGAAAAGCCATACATTTCAACCATAAAATCATATTTGTAGTAGACTGCCTTTGAATTGAAATTTCGTCCTACCATATAATCGAAGAAACTCCAATATTTTGATTTAAAAGTTAATCCACTCAAGTCATAATTGATTCCCTCTTCCTCTGTCTTAAACACCAAAATAAAAATCTGAAAACCTGATGGATGTGGCAGATAGTAGAAACACCACATAGATCTGGTAAGGTCTTGAATTTGAGTCCTTGTATAAAAAAATACATTTATAATATAATATCCTTGGGTTGTGTGTGTATATGTGACTGTCAACATTGTGGATGTATGTAGTTATCTGTAATTTTATTGCAAACAAATAAATGCATGTGTGCATATGTAATATATCTTAAAATTAATTTATGAATAATCAAACTCTGAGTTTAGATTTCTCAGTTTATTGCAAAAATAGTTTCATCAAACTCAACTTTATGCTTATAATGTTAAATAATTTTTTTATGTGCAATGATTTTACTTATTACTTCCATCTCCCTTGTCTGAAATAGACCATAATCAAATCAGATTTATTTAGTACAAGTTGAAATACTAATACATTTAGTATGTTTAACTATAATGTTGATTTCTAACCTAAAATGAGATGGATCCCTAAGATAAACGTTTGACCATTCCTGTCGATCCGCCAGTCTTCTTTATTAAATGCTATACGAAAACTGGTAAGGTATATGGAATTCTAGGGAAAACACAGCAGAAAATCTGACCCCCACTATATTAAAGAAAATTAGAATAGTCAATGAAAAACAATGTAATTTTATAGTAACTTGATAGATATTCATTATATAATAATTACCTTGTGAAGAAATATAAAATTAAAATTTTCGACAAAACTAGTGATGTTCCGGAAGTGAGCCCTATGTAAAGGGGTCCCACTGCAAAGGGGACTCACTCGTCGTTGACTATCTTAGGTTGTGGTCTGGGTACTCCCAGTATTCTCTTTAATTATTACAGAAGACCCACTCTGTCTCGTTTTTGTTAGAAATTGAAGTAGTGATAGAGAAGCAAAGTTCCTAGCCCCCAGTCCGCGATGCCGACAGTTAAATTACAGAATACATAAAAGGTGAAATTGAAATAAACAACAAATTTAATGCCATTCAGTTACAGATACTCCTTCCTCAATTGAAATTCAATTTTCAAACCTTATCACTAGTCTTTCACTCAAGTGACGGCCTATTTCATTATCTGACTTAGTGTGATATATTTTCCTCCTGTCCTTTGTGTTTACTCATCACTTGATCTGTAGCATTTCTTGACTGGCATCCAGTACACCTTCAATCCAGCAACCACGTCCTTCACCCTTCACTTCCTCCACTTCCGTTCTCTCCTTTTCTTGTCTCCCAGAGATTCGGGACCAACTGCACCAGGGTATTTCCCTTCTCTGTCTCCTACAGTTCCTCCGGTCCCTAAAGGCTTCCTGTTCGAACACACACAAAGTCATTTGTATTTTCCCCTAGCTATCTAGCCTCACATAAAGCAACAATCTATCGTCAGATAAGCCATTACCTTCTGTGGTCACGCATTTGTGCACATCGAAATACCTATACTTTCTGGTATGGTATACACGGTATCAACGGCTTATCATGCATATCTCATTAAATTTCATCACATCGGTATATATAGATTCTCAATCTTATTATACAGAAAAATATCACATAATCAGACGCATTTCTCATCATTACACTTCTACAAAGTGTACACAGATACCCACATATACATGCGCTGATATATCCTTGCATATTATACTCCTACAAAGTATACACAAATTGTCAAATACTCCTATTAACTAATGTTGCACACTACAACTATTATACAAAGTTATAATTCAACATTTGCAAATCTAGAATATCACCTGAAATGCACGAGGTTACTACGAATTAACCAAACAGCGAATTACCATATTAATTCTTCATATAAACATTGCTCAAATTTCAAAATGTGCATGTAAATCAAACACTGCAAATGATTCAAATCCTACAAATGGTAATTCTACGTACTAACCATTCTAGTAATGAAGTATACATACTGTACATAATTAAAGTACAATTACCTTGCCGTAATAGATTGCGACAATCGAGCAAATAAGTCACTGTCTATCTGTAGTAATATTGCTATGTTAATTTAATGTTTATGATATCAGCTTTCATTTCTCATTTTCTTTGAATCTCTCTCATCTTCGCTTTCTCCTCTCATCCTCTCTTCTTTGCTTCTTGGTCTCTTCCCCACCAGGTACTTCCTGTCTACCAGTCAATCACTCTCACGGTTTCCCCTTGATGATTTGTAACACCTCTTGTATGGCTTGCCTTATTTCATTGAACATTTTTGTTTTCTCCCTTTGAATTTCTCCCACTTACAATGTCTTGGCCGAGTTTTGTAGCTCATCTCTTAATACGTACAAACTATATGCAAACTATAACTGACTTGCTTGTCAGACCTACATCAAGCACCCTATCTGTCCGCCTTATTTCAGCTCCCTAAGATGCTGATTCAGCAGTGGGAAAGTCCATATTACCATATAGCACTACTTTTAGAACACTAAATCTAGGTTCTTCCATGTGTAACAGTTCTGGGAGGGTGTCTTCATTAGGTTTTTCTAATAGTCCGGTTGCATCAATGGCCTCCTCCGCACATCATCTGGATAATTGATTTTAATGGGTTTGCTTTTGAGTATTCACTCTTTCTTGCCTATGAATGGAATAAACTGTCTCTCCACTTTGATCAGCCTCGACATATCTCTATTTAGTGTTACATATGGGTGTGGGCATTGGAGAAGGATGGCCATTTCGTTTATAATCTCAACCTGGCTTCATAATTCTTGTACCTTTGCTTGATGCTTTGGATAGTGCTGAACATGCTGTTCCAGGTCATTTTGTTTTTAACAGGTAAACATGAAAACAAATTAAGCAATAAAATGGTACTGAATCCAGAGCAAATGTATTTACTAAAATTGTGGTCAATAAACTGTCTCTCCACTTGGATCAGCCTCGACATATCTCTGTCTAGTGTTACATATGGGTGTGGGTTTTGGAGAAGGATGGCCATTTCATTTACAATCTCAACCTGGCTTCATACTTCTTGTACCTTTGCTTGATGCTTTGGATAGTGCTGAACATGCTGTTCCAGGTCATTTTGTTTTTAACAGGTAAACATAAAAACAAATTAAGCAATGAAATGGTACTGAATCCAGAGCAAATGTATTTACTAAAATTGTGGTCAATAAACTGTCTCTCCACTTGGATCAGCCTCGACATATCTCTGTCTAGTGTTACATATGGGTGTGGGTTTTGGAGAAGGATGGCCATTTCATTTACAATCTCAACCTGGCTTCATACTTCTTGTACCTTTGCTTGATGCTTTGGATAGTGCTGAACATGCTGTTCCAGGTCATTTTGTTTTGAACAGGTAAACATGAAAACAAAATAAGCAATAAAATGGTACTGAATCCAGAGCAAATGTATTTACTAAAATTGTGTTCAATAACTCTGTTGAGCTCTCCCATGTAATTTTGACATCTCAGGCACTGATGCTATTAATGACATTTCACACATCAGTCTCTTTGACAGCCATACTATAACTGTATTAAAAGAAAAATTTAAAGCATTTTGTTAACAATGGATATTTTGCATTACTCTTGCACACCTGTACCAGTCAGTAGGACACTTGACAGCTACAATAGAGTGAACTGTTTACTGAAAATCTAACACAGCTTTAACCCATTCAGGAAAGTAGTTTCCCCTATATGGTTTCATTTTTTTCATGATGAATGACCTTCTCTTTGCCATGAACATCAAACTGGATCAGGTAATCTTCACCACTCATGTTCTTATTGACCACATATGGTCCATCATCTGATTTCTATGACCTTGGACAAACTGCTTCATCTCTTGTGGTGCAAAGATACAACACCAAATCATCAGGCTGGTAAACTTGGAGTGCTTAGTTTACATCATAATTGTCCTTCTGTCACTTCGCCGCAACCTGAAGATGTTTACGAGCTAGGCTGTGACCTCTCTGCATCATCTCCTTCAGCAATTCCACATAGACTTCATAGGAAGATGCAGTTTCATTGAAGTGGTGTGCGCAACTCCCAAACACGACTTCTGCAGGTAATCTTACTTCGTAGCCCAACATCAGCAAATTAGGAGTCAACCCAGTACTCCCTTGTGGTGATGCTCTGTGTGCACAAAAAGGCAACATAGGTTAAAATCCCTTTCATGTTCGTCATTGGATAGTTTGTCCTTTTAATTTGGACTAGAGTCTTGTTAAATTGTTCCCCTTGACCATTGACATTGGGATGTTTTGGTGATGTCTTGGTCATGCCTAGAAAAGCTCACAAAGTTCTGCAAAAGCCTTACTTTCCTAATTGGAACCCTGGTCACTGGGCAGATCAGCAGGACAGCTATAATGAAAGTTAAATTGCAGTGTTGGTTCAATCAAAACATCACATACACGTTCCTGAACATCAGCAAAATGGCGATCAACATATATATCTACAATCTGTTCACTTAAACCAGGTATGATGTTATTATCAGCTAAACAAATTATTCGGATTTGAAGTAACAATTAATCTGTTGACACTTATCTCTTTGCCATCATGGATGATTTTATTCTTAATCGAAATAATATCTGCTAGCATCCTATCACATCCTTTCAATGGAAAGCTATCAAACAAAACTTCATCTTCGATTTCAGCAACAATGACTTCTTCATCCATCTTGACAATGTATAGTTCTAAAGTGACTTTAATTTTCCCATAATCTAGAAGTAGTTCTCCTCTTGCATGCACAAAACATCATCTGCTCCTTAATTCTGGTCTTTCAGCTTCCTCTATGTTCTGGTATATATGTTCAGCTAGAACATTTTTCTCGCCACCAGTATCTACTATAAAGGTAACTGGGACTCCCTGTTCAAAACCCTTTACATATATGCCCTTTGACTTTGGTACACCTCTACGAACAGGTAGTATGATAGTATGTTCATTGGACAATTATTGAATTTGATCACTAATGAGACCATCTTCCTTTAAAGCCTGGATTGTCTCCAATGGCCAGTGGAGTCAGTCCCCATTAGTTTAAACATTTTCCTGTGCTGAATACCCTTAATTCGGAGCTGTTTTCTGAGGTTTTCTCGGTTGTGGGCTTTCTATCATATCTGCTCTGGTTCCTTGAACATACACATCTGAAATGAAAAGGATCACCACAAATAGAACAAACCTATTTGAATGACTGGTAGCTCTGCCTTTCACCATGTGACCCATCTTGGTAACTTAGATTACTTTTGTGGACATTATCAAACCTGCTGTAAGTTGGTTTCCATGAGTTTGGTTGAAAACATTGAAAAATTAGTGGTCTGTTTCTATATCTCTTCTTGTAGAACCTCTCAGCTAATCCAAATCAATTGAATCTGTCTTTGAATCTTTCTTCTACTGTTGCCTTTGTCAACTCTTGCAGATTCCTGCACTTATTTATTAAAGACTTTACTCTTATTCTTTCCTGGCTCTGCCCTTGCTATCAATTCTCAGTAGACTGATTTTCATGTTCAGTCACTAGGCCATCATCTTCATCAGTGTCTGAACAAATATATTTTTTGACTGCTTGTGTTTCACTCTTCTTTATTCTTACATGTTTCTTGGAAGGTCACTACTTGAAAGACGGCATCGTCTATTTATTTCGGTTCTTTAACACTCAACCTAAAAGTGAGCTTTATCATCTATCAACCCATCAAGGAACCTCCTCAGTAAACCTTCTTGTCTTGTCCCTTCATCACACTTGCATACACCTTGTACTATAACCTCTTTAATTTAGCTGCATACTCTTCAACAGTCTCACCATATTTCTGGTCTCTGTGACTAAACTGAGTGCCTTATGTTTTTGCAGTTTCAATAATCCTAAATCGACTGGCCAATTCATAATTTGCATGTACTCTATGAGACAATTGTCCATACACAAATTCACCTGCAGCACCTTGTAACCACTAACCTAATTTCTCATCCAGTGTCCACCTCTGATGACTTGTTCAAGTCTACTGAACCACATCTTCCAGCTCTCTTTTCCAATAAAGGGTGGAAACTTGGGGCTTGCTGCTTTGATAAATCGCACTAGCTGTGTAGACTGATTCACTATTGCTCTCTGATGACAGACTTCCCATTTGCATATTTCTTTGGACAGATCCTGACATTTTAATCCTTTTCTATGAGGATTGAATTGCATCCCTTGTTTCAGAGAGATTACTGTCATCACCTTTTCCAATATTCTCAACAGTTCTATTATATGTAATGTTCTGATCTCTTTAAATTTTACTTCCATCAGCATTAATTGTCTGCAAGCTGCTTGCAGCTTATCTGCAATACCCATTGGTGTTTTCTAATTTCTGTATCTTTTCCATTGCTTTCGTAGTTTTGGCTAGGTCCACATCCTGTGTAGGTTGGTTCCATATACTATCAGGAATGGCCTTAGCAAATGCATGACCCAATTTGGATCATTTAGCGCGGCCCTCTGGATTTATGCATGGTGCCCTCTGTGAGCACGGCATTTGGAAATAAACTTTTAAACAAGCTTTATATGATATTGAACTTAATATTTTCTTCCATTGCTTTAAATTACTTTCTCTCTATAGATATATGATAGATATTTTTAAATTACTGATGCACAGAGCCCCTTATTTCCTTATTTAAAACCTATTGTTATGAGTCTATGCTCTTAAATTAAGTTACAGAAAAAGAGTGAAAGACAACTTGCTTTGTAAAATTTAACAAATATGTTTATTTCCCTAGAATACAAAGTGAAAATGAAAAGAAAACAAAAAAAAAAAACATGGTAATGCGAATTAAATCCCAAAATAATCCAAGAATTACTAACAAAAGTCCTAGTAACTTAAAGTCCTGAATAAAACTCAGTAAAAGTCCAGAAAAAGAATCCCAAAACTGAAGTTGATGACATGTCTGTGATAGCTATTGAAGTGTTGATGTGTCAACAGTATTTTGTTGAATCACAGAAATATAATTCCAGGTTTGAATATACTTTAAATTCCAGTGAATATCACTATCCAAGAATTTTATAAAATCACTTTTGTATTTGCAGAGAAAAAAAAATCACTTGAATTCAATAATTTGAACAAAAAAGATTCCAGCCCAAAATAAATAAAAATACTGCTCACAACATATAATACAACTTGAAAGTGCTAGATGTTAAAGCACGAACGACCAAGTCCTCCTAATCACAAGTTTTATAGTTCTCTACTTGACCTCAGGTCACAATTAGCATTTGCAAAAAAAACAATTAGCTAATGGAAAATAATTTCTTAAATGATCCTGATGTATACAAAATCAAAACCGTAACCCGTAAAATTCGCTTAGGAAATTCCAAAACCCTGACCCAAATAAACATATTTACTTCTTCTATTAATAATCATCCTGATATTAAGCCCATACGCATAGATAATACATTAGCTATATATTCGTTGTTTACATTAAATTAAATTTTAAAAAAGTTATTCAGGTCAAGCAGAAATGAACTCAGTTTAGGACAAGGTCAGGTCCAGCATACATTACAATAGCATGCGATGAAAGAAAACCTAACTGACAAGTAAGTTAAATATACAGTGTACATAACACTTTATATGTTTTATCCTATCCTACCATGTACACTTTTGTTCTAATGCTAAATCTTGGAGACATAAATCATATCACTGGATTTGAATCAAAGTGTCAAATCCTGCAGGTGCCACCAAAACAAAGTCACGTCCTGCAGTAATGTGTGTATAAGTGACTGTCAACATTGTGATTGCATGTAGTTAACTGTAATTGTATTGCAAACAAATTACTTGCATGTGTGTATATGTATCTTAAATTTAATGAATAACCAAACTCTGAGTTTAGGCTCCTCAGTTTATTGCAAAAATAATTTAATCAAACTCAACAATAACAGATGCAAATATTTAGCTAAAGAATAAACATAAGAATTAAAATAATGTTAAGCTATTGTCCTATTTAATGATACTGGCACAGTCGTGAATATCACAGTATAATACACAAAATAAAACTTGGGTTGATGACTAAAATCTCAATTACAACAGTTGAAGTGAATAATAACATGTAGTTATAATGAAAATTTCAGATCACTAAACCTTATAAAAATTAAAGCTTTATGCTTATAATGTCAAAGAAATAATTTATGTGCAATGATTTTACTTATTACTCCTCCCCTCCCTTATATGAAATAGACCACAATCAAATCAACTTTAATTAGTACAAGATGACACGCTAGTAAATTTAATATGTGTATCTATAAATTTTATGTCTGACCTAAAATTGGATGGATCCCTAAGATAAACGTTTGACCATTTCTTCCTATTCCGCCAGGCTTCTGGATTTTATACCCTACGAAATCCCTTAAGCCATACGGAATTCGGCGGGAAACCGCCGCAGAAAATCTTATCCCAACTACGAAATATATTCAAGAAAATAAGACTAGTCACTGAAAAACAACGTAATTTTACAGGAACTTGACAAATATTCATTAAATAATCATTACCTCAGACGGAACACAATTTCTTTGTGGACAAATATAAAAGAAAGTTTTCTACAAAACTTCTGGAATGTTTCAAGCTCGTTATCAAAACTAGCGATGACCCGGAAGTGAACCCTGGTGAGGTCACCGCCATGAGGTCAAACACTGGATTTGACTGAGAAGTAATAGCGACGAAAACAATTGACAGCCGCAGGCTCAAAACAATAAACAGTAAGAAAATTGTATAACATATACAGTTATGTATAACATTAAGATTGGTTGCATTCACTGCCAACCAATTTCAGTGCTGATTGTCCTTAAAAAACATGCTTATCACACATCGACGTGACCCCCCCATGGAACACTGCTGTAAACACGCTAAATCCATACAAAACTTCAAGAGCTGGCATGGCACCCCTGTCCTGCATTTGTATCAAAACCCATATGGAAATCTACACGGACCTTCTTAAGAGTGTTTTCATGATTTTTTAAAATCACTTTATGTTTTCTTTTTTTATTTTGACTTTTTATACAGGATCACCTATATTCCATTTGCCTACCAGACTTCACCTTGGCTAAATCCAAGAAAGGTCTTACCTGATTAGTATAATTTTGTTAAGGTCTTTGTAACCACTTCAGAAAGAGGTGCTGGTGAGTCAGTATATCTATGAGACAGTAAACCTTGTTGCAATGACCAATAAGAAATACATGTGGTTTCAGTAACCCATTCTACCCAATTTGGATTGTACTGACCCTGTAAACACTTTCCATCTATAACACAAAACAATCAGCACTGGTCATGACATGTATTTCACATACAGACGGGTAACTTTATATTGGAAACTGTGATGTGAAGTATAATCTGGATAAATGAGTAATAAAGACCTTACTGTACTCTTGTTTTCATGCCATTACCATAACCACGTAGTTTTGTAATTTAGCATATTTAAATTTTCATTGAAAGTTTGATTAGTGAATACAAATCAGAATTCATTTGTATGTCCTGCTTCATGTGTTTTAAGATTCAGAACAGGATTATCGACTGCAGCGTATTGCCAAAGTCCTGAATGAGCAACAATCAGTCAAGGGCAAGGTTGCTGATAAACAGGTTATAATCCCTCCTGAAGGAGACAGAACTGAGAGTCTTGAAGAGAGTCTTGTTGTTGTTGAAGACCAGGATGCAGAAGTACTACACCAACATTCTTCTAAGCAGAACATTGGCCACGATCTTTCATCCACCACTAGTCAGCAAGAAGAATCACCTGCTCCTCAACAAGACAAATCCTCTTCACCTTTAGTACATAAGAAGCCCACTGCATCTGAAACAAACACGATAGTCATGTTAAAATTGTTGAAAGAAAATGTTACAAAATTAGAAGGTACTGGCGAAAACTCACTTCTGACAATTTGGGACTTTGCAGGCCAGTATGCATTCTACACTACACACCAGACATTCCTGACAAGACGAGCCATATATCTCTTGGTTTCTGATGTCAGTGGACAGGTTACTGATCTTGTGGCTGATGAGTGTTATTTTGATAGTGAAGGGATAATGAAGTGCAAAGTTCATGGTGAGTTCTGTTCTACTACTACTTCACTGCCAAAATGAAACACATTTAGTCAACATTGTTCATAGTTACTATTTACACTAATGCATTTTGTAGTTACTTTCTACAACAATGCAGTCAGAACAGATTTATTCCACACTGGAAGGATTAGATGATAGAAATAAAACATTGCATTAAGAAACACTTTATATTGCCTGAAAATTGAGTGAACATTGACATTACAGTTACATGTACCTTGCAATCCAGGTGCATGCAGGTATGCCTTTCCACATCCAAGATTAAACTTAGTATTATTTTTTTCTTTTAATTCAGTATGATTTTATCCTAGCTCCTTTGAATTTGGAATATGGCTTAATTTTACATCCATCTTTATGTATCTAATAATGGACCACATTATCAAAACTAAGATGTGCAGGTCATGGCCAAGAAAGAAATATTATTGTATGTCTGAACACTGACATCAGTTCCATGCTGCATACCTCAATCAAACTTTGTTTATGGCTCACATTTAGGATAAGGAACATTGCTGTTGATTTTGGAATCAAAAGGTCAAAGGATGCAGTCATTGTGAAAAGGAAGGAAAAAATAGTTTCTGATCAACATTCATTCTGCAATGCAGACTTGGACCAAACTTTTGGGATTGCTTGCAATTAGGATAAGAAGAAACGCTAACAATATTAGGATTAAAAAAACATCAACGGTAAAGGTGGCTGTTAGTGAAAGAGGAGAACGGTTTGTACAAACATTTCAATTACATACATAAACAGCTATATGCTATGGGGCTTGCATATAATGTGACATTCACACTACCCTTCTATATGATTTATTTTCAGAGCTAAATGAGGTTTGGCTAAACTCGATACATTCATGTGCATCATCTCCTGAATCCGGCAGCCCCCCTGTGATTTTGGTGGGAACGCATGTGGATAAAATTTCACAGGTACAAATTAAGGCCAGTAATGTCACTCTTACAAGTTTTTCTTTTAGGCCTCTTTAGCTATACTGGTTGTAGACCAGAAGAGATTGTGGGATGGCCTGTTGTCCATTGTACATCTGTTAGTAAGTTTGTTATCATTACTGTTCCTGAACTACTTGGAAGAGTCCTGTGAAACACTATATACACATTCATCCCATGGACTAGTTTTGCTTAAATTCTGCTGCTCAGACGTCCAGTATGGTTGCCACATTGGCCATCCTGAAAACCTTATTATTGCTATTTTTCCTGATTGGATGTTCATATCAACATGATGTTCCAAATAAACGATTTCTTATGTTCAGTATCGCTAAAACTGTAACTATCTTTATAAATTTTTTATCAAATATATTCTCAATGGAAAGTCACATAAACATAATTTTTACATAATTATTTTTAATGAGGTCTAGTTTGTCCTAAATGAAATGGTACTGTTCTGACATCCATTATAGCAGCCATTTTGAACATCTCTTTGTTTCATCAAGCATTACCTGGATATAGGAGTTAGATCATGTGGTGCTAGATGGTGTTGGTTATCAAATTATTAGAAGAGATTATCATTCACATGGGGAATCCAACTTCCATTCTGTGGAATGATACCTGAGGTAGATATCAGATGCTCAGCATTTCCTCCTTTTATTGCCCTTTCTCCTAACCTTAATGTTATCAGAGAGCATATTTGAATTAGAAACCAAATGTTTAAGTTAATTATGTTTCTCCAAGAATACTTACCTAGTACATTATTTAAACATCTTAAATATTTTCCCAATCACTGAGCTACATAATCATCCTGATTAGTAAATCACTCAGCTTAAAAACTAGTGACACATGGAGGTGGCAAGTGGAGGTAATTACTAATAGTCATTGCCCTTTTTCTATGAGACAGAAAAAAAAACAAAGTTTCATCTTTTTTGTCGGACTGGATTTGGGAAGTAGCAGGCTTATATTGCTAGCAATCATGTAACAGGGTAAGTGTTCTTTGAAAAGCAGAATTTATTTAAATATGTATTTTCTTCTCCTAATGAACGGTGTTCTCTGCAGGGGAGTTTTTTTATTCTAAATCACTTATGATGTCTAGTTGGTCCTAAATAAAATTGTGCTGCATTGACATCCAATATGGCTGCCACAATGACCATCTTGAAAATCTTGGTATCATGATGATCCATATCTTCCAGAGGTTTGTCCATCAGACAAGATCTGCCCTGCTGCTGGTCCATTGTGACCTAGCTGAGACCTTCTCCTAAGCTAGAGAAATTGTAGTTATTTCTTTACAGGATTTTGTGCAGGTGTGGATGACATAATAGATGGAATTATAGCCTTTTAGGAAGTTCTGAAATCCAACAGTTTATTGCTGGCTCACCTCTGTACATGTGTTCTTGGACTCTGAAGACTATGGCAGACTTGTTCTTCTGGAAAATTTGTACTTTGACATCTCCAATTTCTCCTTTTGGATAAATGAAAACTGCATAAGCATTACTTGCAAGCTCAAATTTCTCTAGGATCAGTTACTACAGTGGCCATCTTGAAAATCCCATTATCAATATACCTCCTAATGGGCTTATCAATGTTTTTTTTTTTTTTTTGTTGTTGCTTGAAGGCATCTTATGATGTCTAGTTAGTGTTAGATGAAAATAATACAGATTGGACAGTAAGTCTTGTTATGCCTTCCCTTGCATGGATCATCATATTTACAATTGTTTTTCACAAAAAGATATCGTATGGACTTAAGTGATAATTGGCCAATCTAACATTCCATGTAGCTGCCACACAGTGGTCTTCTGGAAAATTTTGTTATCACTTCACCTCCTTAATGGATGGTCACATCAACATGAGGTTTTCACTAAATTACTTCCTTGAACATTGTGCTGACACGTCTTCTGATGAATACTCTCATAAGCGTGGATTTTCAATAAAAGATCATATGATGTGTAGTTGCTCTTAAACGAAAATAGTGCCGATTCAACATTCAGTATGGCCACCATATCAGCCGTCATACAAACCTTGTTAATCATGCTCCATTTGATGCAAGGTCATATCAGCATAAAGTTTTCACCAAAAGACTTCTGATGTCAAATTGGTGGTAAATGAAAATGATAACAATCTTACATCCAGAATCTTGTTATCACTCCTCCTCCTGCATGGATGGTCATATCAGCATGGGTTTTCAATAAAATACATCCTTAGATGTATTCCTGCTTCCGATAAAAATGGTGCCTATCTGACCAGTATGAACACCATGATGGCCAGCTGGAAAACATTGGTATTACTACTACTCCTGCATGGATGGTCATATCAGCATGGTTTTTCAATAAAATACATCCTTAGATGTCTTCATGCTTCCAAAAAAAGTGGTGTCAATCAGTATGAACACCATGTCAGCCAGCTTGAAAACCTTGTTATCACAATTCCACCTAAACCGAAGGTCATATTGAAATGGGGTTTTCACCGTAAGACTTATTTTGATGCTCAGTTGATAGTAAATGAAAATGTTACCAGTCTGATTCCCAATATGGCAGACCACTCTGGTGGCCTAGTGGTTAGAACCTCTGTCTCGGATGCGGGATGTTGTGAGTTTAATCCCAGGCCGAGTCATACCAATGACTGAAAAAAATGGTACTAACAGCTGCCTTGCATGGCATGGGGTTTTCACTAAAAGATAATTGATAATGTTTCATTGATCATTAATTAGAATGGTACTGATCTGGTGTGAAATATGTGGATATCTGGAAAATCTTGTATTTGCTACTGTCAAATTTAAAGTCATTTGACATAGGGATTTCATCAGAAAAATTCTTCTGGTGTCTAGCTGGCCCTCTTTGAAAATGACTGACCCTCAATATCATTACCATTGTGGCTATATTAAAACTATGTTTATTTATTAAAAGGGATGACTATATCAAAGGTGGGGGGTTTCTCCAGTAGACCGTGTACGATACTTTCTTGGTTCTAAATCAAAATGGTACCAGCCGTACAACCAATATGATTGCCATGATGGCTCTCTCACCAATCTTTTCACTATAATCCCCCTGTATGGATGACCATTGTGACATGAGGTTTTCACCAAAAGACTTCTATTAATGTATACTTTGTCCTGAATAGAAATGGTGCCAAGCAGAAATCCAATATGTGCACCACACTAGATAATTTGAAATTATTATCACTGATAGAGATAGTTTCAACACTCAATGTTTTAAAGAAAGAAATGGTCTTATCTTGAATTCTTGGAAATTATTTTCACCCATTAGAGTATCAGTCAGTGGAAATGACGGTTTTTGTCTCTGTTACATTTGTAACACTTCACATCTTTTACACTGTTTTGTTTCTCACAGTGAAGCCTTTGTACCATCATTTATGTTGTGTAATATGTTTCAAATTATTTTGATGTTGTTTTCATACTTAGTCTAATTGGTCCTCCAGGCAGTCGAGTGACTTTAATTTTCATATAAAAACACTTGCCGATTATATAGTTTTATTTTCTTGCAGATATTAATAGCACTGTACGATTACAAAGGCAATGATCCAGGATATTTGAGTTTCTCAGAGGGAGATAAACTCAGTTTGATTGCAAAATCATATCCAGGATGGTGGCAGGCCAAAAACAGTCTGGGTGAAGTGGGATTAGTTCCCTCTAATTACATGCAGGTGCAGGTGAGTTTGAAAATATTAGAAACTGTTATTCCAGCCCACATTCAGAAACCACACATGGTTTATCCCATATGTCAAATTTAATTATTATATATTATGGTTTGTATGCAAAACATTTTTATTTCGGTGTATTCAGGTTTGATAAATTCACCTTATATGTTGACTTTGTGATGGTAAGTTAACCAGTATCATGATTGTTAGCTGTTTAAATCTTTAATCCACTTATTTATGATAAAGTTTTTGCTGTTACTTATGTTTAACAAGATCTATGGAATTTGTTTTTCTTGTGCAAATTCAATAATCCTCCATTTTACTGATTTTACACATTGGCATGTAATTCTCTGTGGATTTTATTTCCTGCATTGTAATAACAGATTAATCTGGTTTCTGTTATGCAATATTTTCATCTGTTTGATCTAATGTATAATACCGTTATAGGTTGAATTATGAAACTTGGTCAGATGAGTACTACACTCTTATCTTAAGAGTAGGTTACTGTGAACCACATTTCATATATGCTGTTTCAGTTTTACATTTTATTGTTCATGCTTTAAGTCATTACCCTAGATGAATCTTTATATCTGTATTAGTACTACAGTCACCATGACCTATATTTCACATTGTACCACATGACTGCAGAAATTTCTGACAAGTTACAAGTATACTAACACATAGAGTATCATGGAACATAAGTTTTCATCTGGATGAATACTGCTCCTTCATTTCAGTTGGAGACCATTATGACCCTTATTTTATACTTCATTATATTTTGCTTCACTGGGTTGGGTTAAATTGTATGTTTAACATGCATTTTTCTGGCACTGTTCATGATAGGATTGTGCAACTGAGATTGGTTTGTATCTCTGTGAATACTGCACTCCTTCAACACGAGTCCCATCATGACCTATATTGCATTCTTAACTGGTGTTCGTTCCATTTTTGCATTCAGCTCATGACCAGGTGCAGTTTGTGGCATGTTGTATGAATACTGTCTCTCCACGAATCATTAAACTTGATATATGTACTGTTTTGCCAAAGGAGATCTCTGTAACCTCCTTTTATACTTCTGTGACTTTTACAAATTTTGTTTTAAAATTTCATTCCTTGGGTGCTCGTAATATTCTGCTGGCATAACTGGATATTTAACTGCAGTATTCCATCACCTGTTATTATTATATTTGGCTACTCATTTGGTACACTTATTCCATTGCGACATCAAAGCTGACAATTCCTTCATTCCATTAGCACAGAAAAAGCTAGAACACCCAGAGAAATATCTCTTAGTGTCAGTGTTGAAGAAGTAGGTTTGTTTGTTGATTGTGGCTAGTTGATTGTGGCTAGTATATACACAATTGTTATAATTAACAATGGTTATGTAATAGTGTTTCTGTTTGGAGCAATCATTGTTGAATCTAATCCTCTGAGTAGTACCAGGAAACAAGCATGGCTCTTTTAAGCAAAATATTTGGCATGAGCCTATCTAAAATAGCTGAATCTCGGATGGAATTGGATAGGAGGATTATCATGCATGATTCATCTCTCACAGAAAAAATATTAATTGTAATAACAAGATAGAAGCAGTTTCTGGTATAATTATATATGTAGTAGCTTCAGTCAGCGAGGAATAACATAGCCAGCTCATTGTATTGCTTTTGACTTCAAACTAAGCAAAATGTGTATTACCTTGACAAATAGAGTTGGTGGGTGAGGAATATTTTTTGAATGAATTTGTTCATCAATCAGTATATATTCTGCTAAGAGGCAGTATCCATAGCAGTGTGATTACTATTGCTATGTCTAGATAGGGCTTTAGTCTGTCAGTTTTCATAAGGGCCAGCATCCATAGCAGTGTGTTTGCTATTGCTATGTCTAAATAGGGCTTTTGTTGTCAGTTTTATCTAGGGCCAGCTTCCATAGCAATGTGTTTGCTATTGCTACATCTAGATGGGGCTTTTGTCTGTCAGTTTTCTTAAGGGCCAACATCCATAGCAGTGTTAGCTATTGTTATGTCTAGATATGGCTTAAGTCTGTCAGTTTTTATAAGGGCCAGAGTCCATAGCAGTGTGTTTGCTATTGCTATGTCTAGATAGGGCATTAGTCTGCAAGTTTTCATAAAGGCAAGCATCCATAGCAGTGTGTTTGCTATTGCTATGTCTAGATACGCTTTACTCTGTCAGTTTTCAGCCTCCATAACAGTGTGTTTACTGTTGCTATGTCTAAATAGGGCTTTAGTCTGTCAGTTTTCATAAGGACCAGCATCCATAGCAGTGTGTTTGCTATTGCTATGTCTAAATAGGGCTTTAGTCTGTCAGTTTTCATAGGACCAGCATCCATAGGCGTGTTTGCTATTGCCATCTGAACCATTAGGAGGAATTTTCGTTTATGAGGTTTTGTTGATCCAAAGTTAAGATTATCCCTCTTGACTATTCAATATGTCCACCATGACTGCCTCCTTGAAAATCATGTGTCTTAAATAATACTTTTAATTTGGGAAATTGTCATGAAATATGACAGGAGCATTCATTTTGAGGTTCTAAAGTATAAGTCAACACAGTCATGTAGGAATATTTTCTCATCTTTAATTAAGTATTGATAGTTGTTCTAACATGGTCATATCGGCACATTTACTCGTTTCAATTAAATATTAATCGTCGATTTAACACGGTCATGTAGACACATTTACTCATCTTTAATTAAATATTAATTCTTGATCTAACATGGTCATGTTGGCACATTTACTCATCTGGAATTAAATATTGTTGATCTAACATGGTCATGTTGGCATATTTACTCATTTTTAATTAAATATTAATTGTTGATCTAACATGGTCATGTTGGCATATTTACTCATCTTGAATTAAATGTTAATTGTTGAACTAACATGGTCATGTTGGTACATTTATTCATCTTTAATTAAATATTAATTGTTGATCTAACATGGTCATGTTTGCACAATTATTCATCTTGAATTAAATATTAATTGTGGATCTAACATGGTCATGTTGGCATATTTATTCATTTTTAATTAAATATTAATTGTTGATCTAAAATGGTCATGTTGGCATATTTACTCATCTTGAATTAAATGATAATTGTTGATCTAACATGGTCATGTTGGTACATTTATCAATCTTTAATTAAATAGTAAGTGTTGTTCTGCGCTATAAAATTGCGATGTTGGCTCATTTCCACATCTTTAATTAAATATTACCTGTTGCTCTAATCAATTAAATCCTGAATTTGAATGATTCTTGAATGCTCTGCATCTTAACAGTCATCAAACTTTCCAGACGTAAAATTTTGATCATTGTACATTTTTACAGTGGTGGCCAATTGCAAAACTAGGTCAAGCAAAGAAGATGTTGGTTCTAATTAATAAACAGAAGAGGGTGGTATGAATTTTTCCAGCTCTCACTGTGACATCACATCATATGACATTCAGTCCGGTCTATACTGGATCACACCTTAGGGTGAATGTCCCAAGATATTCACAGCCTTTAAAATTGACTTTGATGTATTTCTTTAGGATTATATATAAGGACCTTCCATGACATGTTGACACTTGAGAATTGAAAAAAGTGAATAATTGACATTCATATATATATGTTTCAAATTCTAAAGCATGACACTCATTTCTAGAATTGTTGGTAACAAACCCCTACATGACCTGTATTATAATCCAGTGTTTAAAGTTTATTTTAGATGAAAATTATGCCACTTGGGTTGTTATTTTGACTGCTTTTAAATAACTCCATTTGATGATACTAATAATAATACAGTAACAATAATAATAATAATCTTCTTAATCCTAAGAACAACATTAATAATAATAATAATAGTTTTTTTTTTTATTTTCGGAGGTTAGTTCAGTTAGTACTTAATCTTTCTTAAGACCCGCAAAACATAAATGTACAAAAGCAATCTACAGGAAGCAAATAACATTAAAGATCAAATACAAATTATAATTATCATTTTCCTACATCATGTTATTGTCACACTTTGTTGATGAATAAATGACTTGAAGAAACTAGTGTCAGTTTAGTATAATGGTATTATTAGGTGCATACAAATGGCATGAAGAAGCTAGTGTCAATTTCAATGGGTATTATTAGGTACATACAAATGGCATGAATAAACTAGTGTCAATTTAGTATAAGGGTATAATTAGGTGCATACAAATGGCATGAAGAAACTAGTATCAATTTCATAGCGTGTTATTAGTTACATACAAATGGCATGAAGAAACTAGTGTCAATTTAGTATGGTATTATTAGGTGCAAACAAATGGCACATGATTAAATGAGGAGCTGCTGGGAGAAGTTACAGTTGTTGCTATGGTTATATTATTATCATGAAAATTGCTTCTTACATTACATAAAAATATGCAGTTATTTTGTTTTTGAAGTTCATTTTATTTCTAGATTTATAGAAAATGCAGTCCTGTCAATTATAAACTTGTATAAATAGGGATAGATTTTCAGTATTATATCTGACAATTATTTATCTCACGATAATACCCCACTATCCATCCACAATACCGGACACAGCAACAATAATTTGCATCAAGAGTATCCCTCACTATCCCTCCACAACAGCGGAAACAGTGAGAAGAGGCTAATAGTAGATCATATCCAGTATAATGCCAGGTGCCTGCTTGCTTGCAAATAAATATTAACTGCATTACATCACCATCAGTGTCAATAAAAATAAATAAAAACCAACCAATCAGCATAAGATGAATGGCTATACAAGGTAGCAAGACCCAACCAAATGTACACGAACCAATGGTTATACTGTGTATGAGCAAGACCCAACCAAATGGACACAGACTAAGTGGCTATACTGGGTATGAGTGAGACCCAACCAAATGGACACGAACCAAGTGGCTATACTGGGAACGAGTAAGACCCAACCAAATGGACACGAACTAAGTGGCTATACTGGGTACGAGTAAGACCAAACCAAATGGACACGAACCAAGTGGATATACTGGGTATGAGTAAGACCCAAAAAATGGACACAAGCCAATTGGCTATACTGGGTATGAGTGAGACCGAACCAAATGGACACAAACCAAGTGGCCATAATGGGTAAGAGTAAGACCCAACCAAATGGCTTTACAGGGTCTGAGTTAGACCCAACCAAATGACACAAGCCAAATAGCAATAATGTACCACCTTCCTTAAGATCACATATAGTTAATTATAACTTCCTTTGACACTTGTTTTGATTCTGAAACTGCATTTCCTGAAATAAAATATATTTCTAAATATATGTAGCTTTTGCTGACTAAACATTTAGACTTCTACAACATTATTATTATATATAATAATAAATTCCTATATTTTATATCTAATAATACATTTATGTTGTTTTATGTAATAATAAATTCTTATAGTTTGCTGATTGAAAACATTTATTTATTCTCATTCTCTTACATATACTTATGTCACCAGCTCTGACCCTAGTATTATAACACCAACCATGTGTCCCCAATATTTTAATAAGGTCAAGTTAGCTTCGAATGACTGTCCATTGGTTATCCATCAATAAGGTCAAGTTAGCCTCTGGAATGACTGTCCATTGGTCATCTATCAATAAGGTCAAGTTAGTCTATGTCTTGGTTCTGCATTTGTCATCCATCAGGCTATCAGCAGTTGCTTGTGACAGCTAAAATCTGATTTTGATAAAACTTTGAATGTGGGGTTATATCAGTGAGATCTCAGACTTGATTTGATAACCATTGAAAAGTGTGCATATTAATATAGTTATCTTCCATAATATTACTGGAGGTTGATAAACTATGAAGACCATATTTCTCATCGGATTTTGAGTATGATAATGAATGAGTTCAATGAGTATTAATGAGGTGATATTGCATCTGATTGGTTCAGCGCATACAGTTTCAGTTAAAATCCACACATGATCAAACTGTTTTCCTGCATCCAATCAGCTGACCTTGTCAGTTACTTAGTGACTCTGTTTATGATTAAGATTTTACACCAATTTTATTTTGATACTGATGGATATTGATGAGGTCTTCCTGCACCTGATTAGAAGCTTTTTTAAATCACTTTAAAGAAGATATGTTAAATAGGATTTGATCAATCTTGATAAGTAGATATATATTATAAAAACCTTAAAATGCCCGTTATCATGAGTGAAATTATGATTGCTGATCTATGAAGTCCTGGTGAACATCATTATGCCTTCTTTGGTCTCTTGCATCTCTGCAAGTAAAGGTGATTAATTAATTTATTTTGCTCTTTGCACATTAATATGGATGATTTCTGTTAAAATTTATTTCTTTATATCTGCAATAAGAATTATGCCAATGATTGGTTTACAAAACAAATAATTATGGCAAGGAGGAAAACAGTTCAGATTGGTTTTTAAAGTTTAAAGTAAAACCAGTGCAAGCTCCTAAAGTGAAAATATATGTTTGGAACCTCTCAAAACACAACACTGACATTGTGGCTATTTTACTTCATTGATAGGTATGCTGGTCTGATTATTATTAAAATGGTCTTTATATAACCTAAACATATAGCTAGCTGACATGTAAGACTGGTTATTAATACTGAAATGGCCATCATATAACCAAAACATATAACTAGTCTGTATGTAGACTGGTTATTATTATTAAAATGGCCTTTATATAACCTAAACATATAGCTAGTCTGCATGTAGACTGGATTTTATTATTAAAGCGGCCTTCACATAACCAAAACGTATAGCTGGCTGGCATGTAGATTGGTTATTATTATTAAAATGGCCTTCATATAACCAGAATATGTAGCTAATTGACATGGAGACTGGTTATCATTATTGAAATGGCCATCATATAACCAAAACCAATATCTTACTTGGCATGTAGACTGGTTATTATTATTAAAATGGCCTTCATATAACCAAAACATATAGGTAGTTGGCATGTATAGTGGTTATTATTATTGAAATGGCCATCATATAACCAAAACCAATAGCTTACTTGGCATGTAGACTGGTCATTATTATTAAAATGACCTTCATATAACCAAAACATATGCATGTAGCTAGCTGGCATGAAGACTGGCTATTATTATTAAAATGACTTCATATAACCAAAATGTTTATTTAGTCTGCATGTAGACTGGTTATTATTATTAAAATGGCCTTCATTTAACCAAACCATATAGCTAGTTGGAATGTAAACAGGTTTAGAGAGAAATCAGTCCAGGGGGTTGCATTGTATACAAATGTTGAATTGGGGAATGTTTTGAAATTTAAATAGCTCACAATTAAATTTAGATGCACAAGATGAGTGAATGACGAAATGAAAAGTATAATAAGATTTACAAGACAATAACTTAAAAGAGATAGTTTGCATGATTATGTTTCCTGTCTTCTAGATAAATCAAAGACAGTTAATATTGTCTGGCTGAAAACAAAACTTCTGAGGAATACTGATGTAAATTCTATAAATACTGCAGTCGATGAAAAATAGGTGCATTTGTTTTTTATTCATCTTTTGGCATCTTCCATTTTCTTTTTAGGGCAAAAATATTGAGTACTTTAGACAGATCCGCTTCTTACTAAAAGACAAACCTACCAGGTTTCACTTGATAGATGAGGACTTTGCCATTGACAACACTGTTGTAGACAGTAAATTGGAGGATTTGAAGAGAAAAATTGTAGAGGTGGCATCACAGCAGCCATACTGGGGCGAGGTGATACCAGCACGGTGGCTCCTCCTGGAACAGGAGCTGATGAGGCGTAAGGCTGCTGGAGTGAAGGTACACACACAGTTTAAAACATTTTGACACATATTGGATTTGTGGATTTGAATTTCAAGAAATATTATCACGACTGGTGCCCAGTAATTACAGTGGATTCATAGATCAAGTTTAATATGATGTATTTAAATAATTTTCTTTCCTACATATATTTTATAGGATTTTAATACAAGTTCTTCTTGTTCTTCTTGGCATCCGTCCGTCTACGGGAGACGATGGCATAGCTCCAAAGTACGCTTTTGCTTATCCTTCTTTTGAGCTCTCTTTTCAGCTTGTTTTATTCTTCTCTTTTCCTATGCGTTTTGAACTCCCTGCCTGACAGCTAGACGCCAACTGGAACGATTGTTTGCACAGCTCTCCCAGTCGTTGACATTGATGTTTGCTGTCTTCATATCCTTCTTGCAAACTTCTTTGTAGCGCAGATGTGGTCGTCCAGTTGGTCGTGCACCTTCTGCTAACTCCCCATATAACAGGTCCTTGGGAATGCGACCTGGGTCCATTCTCTTGACATGGCCGAGCCAGCGAAGGCGCCTCTCGCTGAGTATGGAGAACATGCTGTTCATGTTGGCGCGTTCTAGAACCTCTGTGTTGAGTACTTTGTCCTGCCACTGGATGTGCAGAATGCGCCGCAGACATCTCAGGTGGAAGCTGTTGAGTTTCCTCTCGTGTTTTGCATAGGTGGTCCATGTTTCGCTGCTGTAGAGAAGTGAGCAGAGCACGCAGGCTTGGTAGACACGCAGTTTGGTCTTCTCTGTGAGGTTGGGGTTGTTCCAGACCCTCTGCTTACGTCTGGCCATCACTGCTGCTGACTTAGCGATCCTGCTGCCCACCTCAGAATCAATGGAGAGTGAGCTGGAGATGTTAGACACGAGGTATGTGAAGTTCTCGATAACTTCCAAATTGTACCCATCGATGGAGACAGAGGGAGGGGAGTCTGTGTCCTGTGCCATGACATTCGTTTTCTTCAAACTGATGGTCAGTCCAAATTCCTTACATGCATGGGAGAGGCATCATACCAGCTGCTGAAGTCCATCTTCCGTGTGTGATGTCAAGGCTGCATCGTCGGCAAAGAGCAATTCACGGATGAGTACCTCTGTGACTTTAGTCTTAGCACGGAGACGGGCGATGTTCAACAGGTTGCCGTCAGCCCTGGTATGGATGTACACTCCCTCGCTGCAGTCCTTGAATGCGTACTGGAGAAGCATGGAGAAGAAGATGGCAAAGAGTGTCGGTGCAAGGACACAGCCTTGTTTGACTCCGCTAATGAGTGGGAATTCTTCAGATGTTGCGCCATTGAAGCACACTGTGTTGTGCATGTTCTCGTGGAACGACATAATGACAGCAAGCAGACGTGGGGGGCAGCCGATCTTCTGCAGGAGTCTGAAGAGTCCACTCCGACTTACCATGTCAAATGCCTTCGTCAGGTCTATGAAGGCAATGTAGAAGGGCATCTGCTGCTCGCGACACTTCTCCTGCAGCTGACGTAGTGAGAAGATCATGTCTACAGTTGACCTGCCGGCTCGAAATCCACACTGGGACTCTGGGTAGACGCGGGATGCTAGGATCTGCAAGCGCGCCAAGGCAACACGGGCGAAAGCCTTTTCGACGATGCTGAGGAGGAAGATGCCCCGATAGTTGTTGCAGTCGCTATGGTCTCCTTTGTTTTTGTACAAAGTGACGATGTTGGTGTCACGCATGTCTTGTGGGATGTATCCCTGTTCCCAGCAAAGGCAGAGGAGTGTGTGTAGGGGCTGGAGCAGTGCTGGTTTTCCGCTCTTGAGGACTTCAGGCGGAATGCAGTCGCTTCCAGGAGCCTTCCCACAGGCAAGGCAATCGATGGCTTTTCCGAGCTCTTCCAGGGTGGGCTGTGTGTCTAGCTCCTCCATGACAGGCAGGTCTGGAATGGCGTCCAGGGCAGTTCCAGTGACATTGTTTTGGGTTGCATATAGCTCGAGATAGTGCTCAACCCATCGCTGCAGTTGTTTCCCCTGGTCTGTGATGACTTCGCCCGTCTTGGACTTTAGGGGGGCGGTCTTGTAGCTGGGGGGGGGGGGGGGTCCTGTCGCCTCTTTGATACCCTCATACATTCCTCTTGTATCCCCGGTGTCAGCAGCTGTCTGTATACTGTTGCAAAGGTTCAGCCAGTAGGTGTTGGCACAGCGGCGGGCGGTCTTCCGGGCATTATTCCTTGCAATCCTGAGGGCTTGTAATGTTCTGGGGCTAGGTGCAGCCTTGTATGCCAGGAGGGCTTTCCTCTTTGCCTCAGTCACGGGCTCCATCTCCTCCCAGTTTGCCTCATACCAGTCGACATTCTTTTGCTCCCTCTTCCCGTAAGCTGTGATGGCTGAATTGTACAAAGAGTCACGGAAATGGGACCACATGGAGTCAATGGTGTCATCAGGTGTCACTTTGGTGAGGGCTTCCTTCAGTTTGCTGATGAACTCCTGTGTTTTCTCTGTGTTTGCACAGCAGGTGTTGATACGTGGATGACCCTTCTTCTTGGCGTGGTGCAGCTTCTTGGGTAATATTCGCACCTTGCTGGCCACGAGGGAATGGTCCGTGTCACATCGGCACTGTGGTAGCTGCGGGTAAGGAGGACACTGGCCAGTTCTGCACGCCTGGTGATGACGAGGTCTAGCTGGTGCCAGTGGCGTGAACGTGGGTGTCTCCACGACACCTTGTGGATCTCCTTGCATTTGAAGAAAGTGTTGGTCACACATAGACTGTGGGAGCAGCACATCTCCAGCAGTCGCTGACCATTCTTGTTGATCTTGCCCCTTCCGTAAAAGCCGAGACAGGTGGACCAGGCCTCATGGTCAGCTCCCACTCTAGCATTGAAGTCTCCTAGTAAGTAAACGCTTTCATTGTTGGGGATACTGGATATTGCCTGATCCAGAGCCTCATAAAACTTGTCTTTCTCCTCGTAGGTGGAGTAGAGGGTTGGGGCATACACACTGAAGATGTTGACCGGGCCTAAGGATGTTGACAGCCGGAGGGCAAGGATTCTCTCAGTACCTGATGATGGAGGTTCAATGAAGGCGATTAGCGTGTTCTTGACGGAAAAGCCTACACCATGCTGCCTAGGTTCATCCATGGGCTTCCCCTGCCAAAAGAATGTGTAATTGGCTTCCCTGATGGTGCCGCTGTCAGCTAGTCGGGTCTCCTGGAGGCAGGCAATGTCGATGTTCAGTCGAGAGAGTTCTCTGTCAATGACGGCAGTCTTCCGTGCATCGTCGATCTGATTTAGGTCAGTGCTCAATCCAGGACACATGGTCCTGATGTTCCAGGTTTTAAAACGAAGAGTTGGAGTCTTTTTATTTCTTCTTTTAGTCTTTCCTGGTGCAGAGTTTTGTGGCCCACTTGTCGAGATGGTTCTCTAAGCTCCACGCACCCAGTGAAGCAGGCAGGCCAAGGCAAGCAGCACCTTACTGACTGGGGACCGCCCAGCTTGAGGCGGATGTTAGCTGTCCAGTGAGATCTGATGATCTCTCCCACCGTCAGAAGTAACCCCTGGCGCCAAGCTCTACGCCAATCGAGCTTTGACTTAGAACCGGTAAACTGCTACTTCTCGTGTTGTGCCGACGCCGTACGACGACGCTGGAGTGTCCTCTCCAGTGGAGCTATGAAGCCTGGGCAGGGTGGTATGGAGAATCAGCTGTTGCCCATGCAGCAGATCCCCCCTCTCGACGCAGCTGGTGTACCCATGCCGATACAGCTTGGCACCAACGGCGTCGCAGGAGTTGCCGGAATGACGTTGAAGTCAATGTCATACCGCCTTAGGGACTCCATCTCCGGATTTTCTGTCGGGGTTTACTCCCTTAGCCTTTCCCATGAGTGGGTATAGCCACAACGCAGCAGAGGTTTGGAATCGGAGTTTTCCTTCTCCTAGATGAGCTACCATCCAAGGTTTACGAGTCCCATCTACCCGAAGCAACTGGTTTTAAGGCGCCAGTGGGCCGCCTTCACCCCTTCACCTGTTAGTAGAAAACATGGTCTGCCGGGCTTCAAATCTAAGCCACTCGCGAAGGCCAGGAGCTGGATTTTAGTTGACAGAGGCAGTAAGAGACGCAGGCCATATGGGGCATTTTGGAGGATTGGGGCGCTTGTCTCCCACTCCCACCCCGGACAATGTCAACCTTAGACCACAATACAAGTTATGGTACCTTAATATGTGTTGACTTCATGCACAGACTTTAGATTTCTGTGATCTACTTGTTGCAGGCTATTGAACCTGACCATGGTCATTGTCCGCCAAAATCTTGCTTGTAATCTTACATGCAGTTATGACCAAAGGGATTTTAGTGTATGAAAAATATTTTGGAAGTGTAAGGTTGAATAGACAGGAAATGAAAGAATTAACAATTACCATTACCAGGTTACAAATTAAGAACAAAAAGGGAGAAGGAATTTGAAAAGCATATCAGCATCAGGGGCAGTCAAAAAGATAAGGTTGTGGGATTCAGGAAATCAGTGCCAAACCTGTGTAACTGACCCAGCATTTAAAAAGAATATGACCTAGTAAAGATCATCGTATTCCAAGCTACACTTGCAATCTTTATCATCCTTTTTAATGATCAGCTGATCAGGTTGAAGAAATCTAGAAGCACGCCATAAACAGACCTGTGAAGTCAACCCTTACGATTTTGCAATATGTCTTACGAAAATTACCTGTAAAATATGATCTTATGGCATAAGGCAAAACCTATGGCAAAATGATCATTGTTGAAAATCCAGATAATTTATTCATCCGCGTTTGATTTGGATCCTGGTTTCATATTAGAATTAATGAAATTTGTCAGGGAAGGAGACTAACTTTACAGCAGCAACTCAAATGCTTTAAACGGCACCTATTTGTTCATGCGAAGCGTGTGCATGATCTAACTGTTGATTATATAAAAAAAAAAAAAATTAAATGGTGTTCAGCAAGTGATGCATCTTTTGGACAAAAGGGACCATAAGCCTCCTGAAAAGTGTTAATAATCAACACAGAAGAATAAAAAGGAATATTCAGATTCTAATGAATAAAAGCTGGAAGGGCACAATTACGTTTATTGGACATCACGTGCCAATTTAAGTATGTCTCGTGGCGGGAGATATGATTGCTGTTGTCATGTGAAATGGAAAAAGAATTTCCAAAATTATGTCAAGTTGAGAAATAGAATCAAGCCTTGAGCTGCATAGGGTTTGGAACTAAAGTTGGTGCAACTAGTGGTAAATAAAGTCTATGCGTACTTTACAAACTTTTCGGTTGAACATACTGTTTATTGTCACTGCATGTTTTGCATACCGAACTGTTAATTACGTTTTCCAGCTTTTCAGTAGCAGTTTATAATTTTTTGTTACACCTTCTGAAAACTGGTCAAAGTTACGGAAAAAATGCACTGCCTTACTGAGACGGACTTGCCAGGGTTGGCAGGTCTGCACCAAGAAATCTAATTCTCCTCCTTGCACTCTTAGCTACTAAGGAGGGATTTGCAAAGTAATCAGTAAAAAAGATCGTAGTGACTTCCCTGGAAAACAGGACTCTTAGGAGCAGTCCTACAGAATTTACAATGTCAAAAACAACTGTTCTCAGGAATAAAAATGGATAAGGGGAAGAGAGGATGATTGCTTTTACCAGCGTTTCTATCTATGAAATCCTCTCTATCTCAAAATGACATCTTCAAGCCACCTGTATCACAGATCCTGCTAGAGGAAAGGCTCCAATTTCTGATCGGGAAAAAGATGCCATGGCCACCTATTGACCCGCCAAATTGTTCCCGAGGGAATTTCAGTGCTACTCTTTCTTCCAGGATTCCTTCAGCTGCAAATGCTCAGCTATAAATGTGGCGTTCCTCACCCAGACATTGACCTATGCAAACATCATCAACTCATTTGTGTCCCCTGGTTCACATTGAAATGCCGCAATGGGTTTTAAATGATATATGTTAGGGAGAATATGCAATCAGTGTAGACTTGCAATATCTTCCAGAAGGTTACTGTGCTTCACCTACAAAGACTGTATTCTGCAAACACAGCAGTTGAGTTATATCCTGGACAAAGACATTGTGTCCATGTTAGTCTCCTTCTTAACCTCCCTTCCCTTGTCAGTAAGGACATCTCTGACCTCGTACCATCTCAGGATTTTCTAGAGTTCAGCATGTAAGTAAACATAGTATGCTCAGTCGGGAACAAACATTGAATTAGTACAATGGTGGGTTTCTTGCTTATGCCAGACAATCCACTCATCAGAGAATTCCATAACTGGGTTTTGTTCAGTGCACCAGGGATGTCTTAATTCTAGGTCACCATCATATGCACCCATTACAGATGGTTCTGTTGTTCAAATGGTGGCTGAGTCATTGCCCAGTTGATCAACTTAATACAATATAAGCATCTGTCTCAAAGATGGTGAAGCCACACTTTAAATAATTTGATGTACCGGCAAGTCGGCAGATTATACCTCCAGAAATAATCTTTATGGATGAAAGCATATAGGACTGTGGAGGGTGGGGTATGCTTCCATCCATCATTCCGGGAAGGCAGTTGAGTATGTCTCTCAGAAACATTTACATATTCTCAAGATGAAAGCCAATTTTTAAAGCTTTATATTGGTGGCCAGACAATCTTCATGGGAATGGAATTATTACTTTGTCTGACAAATCCACTGTGGTAACGTACCTCAAATGGTAATTTGGAACCAAATCCTCATACTTTTATATTATTATTTTGAGTCTCATAGAGTCTGCAATATCAGATTCACATTTAAGTTCATCATAATCCAGGCTGGCTAAATATATTAGTGCACTGGTCTAGGAATAATCAACTGATATGAACTGAACGATATTTTCATCCCTTCATGTTTGTTCGATATTTGCCCTATTGAATTGAACAATGGTGGACCTATTTGACCTATTAGCATCAAAGTGGAATGCTAAACTCCCAACCTTTCGTCTCACCAGTCCTGGATCCAAAGGCCTGGTATTCAGTGCTCTTTCCATATAGTGGAATAGCCTGGATTTATATGCATGCTCATCAATACATCTGGTACCTACCGCTCCTTTGGCCTAGTGGTTAGAGTGTCCACCTCAGATGCAGAAGGTCAGAGTTCAATCCCTGACTGAGTCATACCAAAGACGTGGTGTGCACCAGAAAACTTTAAAACACTGCTGGCATCTATACATCAGTAGCTAACTTCTTTTATTTCTCTTGACAATAAACAGTTTGCACCAATCACAGTCAAATAAAGGGTACCATTCAACAGTCACTGACATTGTGTATCATCATGGATAAGAGGATATCAGATAAAAAAAACTTTTCAATATTTTGTCCAAGTTTGATTAGACACATCAAATGACTGTTTGCTCAAAAGGGAATTTATCCTGGGTAATCAGGCTGAACAAGACACAATTTGAACCATTCTCAAGCATTTTATTGGTTCATCTCCCATGTACGACCTGCTTTACTTTATCGCTGCAATAGTGATCAGCAGTAGAGTCAGTGCAATACATGCTTTCTCAGTGGATCCGTTCATGGGGATGCAGACATTTTAATGAATTCCTGTCTACTCTGGACTCTTCCTCTCAAGGTGAACTAAAGCGTAGGCCTTGAAATGGTATGCAAGTCTTATATGATAAGAATGACTAAGCTGTTGTGCCGAGGGAGATATGCCTTTTCTTAATCCTCATATCATATCAGCAATTAACCTTTTTACCTTGATAAAGTTCGTTATTCATTTTGCATATCAGAATACAACCCCACATCAAAATGAATTTGTTTCACATCTTGCCTCACAAGGTTATGTCAGTCACCACAAACAATGCATTTGAGTAAAACTCTTTGCTGTTATTAAGACATGTTAAAGATGGAGATCAAGTCCATTTCTGCAGCTTTTCTGTGAGAGGTTTTTCATCCTAAAGGCTCAACTTGATTTGGTGGGAGATTTATCCTTGGCACACCATTTTGTCTGACTGGGACATTTGACAGATTCTTAAGGCCACTCTTTACAACTTCAACTAGATTTGGTAGTTGAAACATTTTCTCTTTCGAATCCATCCGACATATAGAATATATTCATCAAGAAGTTGTCTCATACCACTTATGGTACTGGAGATGGTCTCTACAGTATAAGGGGCTGTATCTCCCTCCACCTCTTAACTATACTCCCAAGGTATTATGATTGGATTTTGTATTTGAAGATGAAACTATTTTATTCTATTAAGAATATGTTTATTCTGTAGCATTTGCCTGATCATAATACATATATACCATCCTTGCCTCACCATGGCTACAACCATATAGAAAGCATGCCTTCTGCTCCAGTAGTAACTGAAGAATGTATGGGGTTGTAATTTGCCACCTTGGTGGAAGGCAACTTTTGCATTTTTCGCTTAAACATTTTAGCCTTGAAAGGCTGGATTTTCTAAATGGAAATTGTACCAATATCACATCAAAGATGGCCACCACATGCGCTAATTAAAAATCTTGTTATCACTGAAGAATATGAGAGATGATGTCAACGCTATCACTTTAAAGGAAAAATATTGTCTTATATTGTATATGCATGTTAAGTGTAAAGCAGCATAACATTTGTGTGTAAATAAAACATTCAAAAGGAGGGCAGTCTTTAAAGTCAAATGATGTCATTATTATGGACTTTGCTTTTATCAAGCTCACTTATGATCACACTGTAATATTGTCCAGTATAGCAAGTTTATATTCTCATGAGTGTAGCCTGTAAAAGTACACATTAAGTTGTTGTTGGATGACGGATGTAAATGTGACTGAGGTTGTGGAGCCAAGCCATAATCTTTCTTGGATATTGGCAGAATTATCAATATATCCTATAACATACACATCCAGTTGTTGACTGATGCAGGCTGTGTGACACATGACTGGTGTTTAAACAAAGTAATACGGTCTTGTGAATATGTACAGAGTGATCAGTGCTGCCTGTGGTGTATATTGTTGATGGATGCAGTATTAATATCTGAAGTGATAAAGCAAAGCCATAAGCTCATATTCATAATTCGCAAGCTCATTAACATAGCCTGTACCTTATACATCCAGTTTGTAGATATAAACAGAATGCATGACATATTAGATAAAGTGTTCAAGCCAAATTGTAAGCTTACAATGATATTTGCAGGGTCAAATAAGCAGCCTTTAGCATACACATCCATGACGCATGACATATGAATTAAGGTGATCACACCAGACTGTAAGCTTACAAGCATATTTGCAGGGTCATTTAAGCAGCCCTTAGCATACAAATCCATCATGCATGACACATGAATTAAGGTGATCAAGCCAAATTGTAAGCTTACAATGACATTTGCAGGGTCTATACACCAGCCTTTAGCATACACAGTTAACATGCATGACACATGCACTAAAGTGATCAAGCCAAATTGTAAGCTTACACTGATATTTGCAGGGTCAAATAAGCAGCCTTTAGCATACAAATCCATCATGCATGACACATGAATTAAGTTGATCAAGCCAAATTATAAGCTTACAATGACATTTGCAGGGTCTATACACCAGCCTTTAGCATACACATCCATGATGCATGACATATGAATTAAGGTGATCAAGCCAAACTGTAAGCTTGCAAGCATATTTGCAGGGTCATTTAAGCAGCCTTTAGCATACACATCCAAGATGCATGACACATGAATTAAGGTGATCAAGCCAAATTGTAAGCTTACAATGACATTTGCAGGGTCTATACACCAGCCTTTAGCATACAAATCCATCATGCATGACACATGAATTAAGGTGATCAAGCCAAATTGTAAGCTTACAATGACATTTGCAGGATCTATACACCAGCCTTCAGCATACACATCCAAGATGCATGACACATGAATTAAGGTGATCAAGCCAAATTGTAAGCTTACAATGACATTTGCAGGGTCTATACACCAGCCTTTAGCATACACAGCTAACATGCATGACACATGCACTAAAGTGATCAAGCCAAATTGTAAGCTTACACTGATATTTGCAGGGTCAAATAAGCAGCCTTTAGCATACAAATCCATCATGCATGACACATGAATTAAGTTGATCAAGCCAAATTGTAAGCTTACAATGGCATTTGCAGGATCTATACACCAGCCTTTAGCATACACATCCATGATGCATGACATATGAATTAAGGTGATCAAGCCAAACTGTAAGCTTGCAAGCATATGTGCAGGGTCATTTAAGCAGCCTTTAGCATACACATCCAAGATGCATGTCACATGAACTAAGGTGATCAAGCCACGCTGTAAGCTTACAATGACATTTGCAGGGTATATAAAGCAGCCTTTAGCATACGCATCCGTGAATTAAGGTCGTCAAGCCAAATTGTAAGCTCACCTGGATATTGGCGGTGCTAACTTAGAATACCTATATCTGCTTGAATATTGCATATGTGTGTGTTTGGATTTTTAACGTAGCGTTAATAATTTGAGTCAATTTGCTATGAGATCTACAGTGTGGCAGGCTATAGTGATTGGATATTGTCAACGTCAAAACAATATAATATAAGGTTATCAATGTTCTATTGCAGGTGATTTCTCTTGGAGATGTGGAGAAAATAAACAAAGAAGGAACTGTCAAAATAGAAAGTAGTGAAGAACTGGATCTGTTTCTTAGATTTCTGCATGAAACAGGAACAATTATCTACTTCAGGTAAAACAGATTGGTAAAAGTCTTGCATTGTAGTTTGTATCCACTTTCCCAAGAGTGGAAATTATACCAGAAGAAAAATATATACAAATGTTATAGTGTTTAGTGGGACATAGCACCTTTCTGACTGTGCAGTGCTGAGGAAATTTACTTTGAAAAAGATGTACTAAACAAAATTGGCAAAAAGGGTCAGATCCTGAAAATATAATATCAGATTTGGTATAGACCACACTTCTTAAACGTCCATGCCAATCTCATTTCCAACATTGCATCATCACAGGATGCAATCCGAAACATAAAGGTTGACTCCAGTAAGGGGGAGGGGGGCAAGGGCACTGAGAGGGTATGGAAATTCACACATATTTCAGCATCTCACATTGTACAAATTATTTAATGTATATATTTACGATATATTTAGGCTTGTCAAGGCAAGTAAATTGGACAATTTTATTTTTATATTTCTATAACATGGTCTATGCAAAAGTATATTTAAAGAAATTATACTGGACTAGTTTAATCTAATCTTATTATACATATGTAGCTTGGTCTTGCAGAGAGAGAGAGAGTGAGAGAGAGAAGGGTGGGCTTTGGAAATGTTCATATCTAAATAATAATATTAATTGATTTTTAGAACATTGTAATAGGTTTAAGAAGCAACAACATGAACAACAAAGCGTTACATACATTACAGTACGTGTGCCTCGTAACCAAGAAATGTCCCATTTAGTGTCGACAAGTTATTGCAACTTTGTATTATTGATTTTATAAACACTGTACATACATCACAAGGAAAGTGTACACATACCTTCATATTCTTATCGGCTACATGGTGCAAATTAACTTTGAAGGTTTTCATCCAGCCTAAATTAATTTTCTCTCCCTCTCCAGATTGCTGCTTATTTTGTCCCTTATGCATAAGAGGGAAGGGGAAACAGAAAGCAGAAAGGATTGCAATAGAATTGTGTACCATATAAAATTAATTTGGAAAATGGAGATTATTAATAACTTTTATTGTTACTTCAATATGTCACTAATGAATGGATACTCTATAGTCCTAGAATGAAAAGCACACAGTTGCAAGAATGTTTATATACGTGCATTATTGCACAATGGGCTGACGACAATGTGATATAACAATATTATTGGTATACCAGATTGCTTTATATCAACACTTTAAAAGTTTACTGTATTTATTACATAAAATATGGAGCATATTATGCAGTAATGTCTGTCTGTTATCAATTTTGATTTCACATAACAAGTCAAGCTGTCTAGCATTCCTCAGTTGCCATTCTCGGTTGATTACTTGTTGTTGGGCTAATAAACAAGGTAGTAATTCATATTGATTTCAGAGACAAAGGTTAGAATGTAAAAGGTTAGAGTCCCTGAATGAACATATTGTTTCCAAACAATAGTTTGAGTTTTCCACCATCTGTACGTTTACAGACTTTGTCAATGGCTTTTACAGGTGATAGGAAAGATGGCAAAAAATTTTGAGGTTTTTGCACAAAAAGGTTTAATTCTCCACCTTTACAGCTACCAGACTTTGTGGATGACTTGTACTTGGGATCAGGAAGATTTTTGGTTCTAAAAGATCAAATGTCAAATTCACTGTCACTGAAATAAAGAGCATAGTTACAAGATAACAACTTCTGTTCTAGATTTCTGGTTTAAAAGGTTGAAAGATAAAGGTTACTGTGATTTCAAGAATAAAAATGGTTTATGCACAATAATATTTGTTCAACATCATATCACCTGGACTAAATTTATTTGATGGATTTATTTTGATGTAAGGGACAAGTCAATTTTAGGGCCAAAAGTCAGAAGTCAAGATCAGTGACGAATAGGAGAACTGGTTTTGGTACATAAATCTCAGTTATGTACACAGAAGACTATTAAACACGGTGCAGGGGTATAATGTTCCAGTCTTTGTGCTTTTGTTTTTGCTTTTCATTCAGTTTAACACTTTTGAAATAAATGTTTGGTTGTATTTATCAACTAAAACTCTCTAGCTCAAATGATAATGTTGTAAGAAGAATGTTAACAGTTTTATTTTTGCATTTCCTTCAGTTCAGCACTCTGTGGAATTAAATGTTTGGTTGTATTTATCAACTGAAACTTTAATTCAAATTATAATGTTGCAAAAAGGATGTAACTGTTTTATTCTGATTTAACAAAATATATTTATTTAATTGATCCAAACTTTAAATAAAAAGTAAGGTTGATATATATTATGTTTTGTTTTGCTTTTGAAAAATGCAGTGTAGAAATAAAGGCCAAAAAAATTAAGACCAGCACAGATGACTTAAGCATTAAGTACGAATCTTAGATTGTATCACATAAAATAATCATTACTTAATTCCAAATCATGTGACATACTGCTTCTTTTCAGCATTGAGCTAATGAGACAGAACATTGTGTTAGACCCAATATGGTTGATTGATGCCCTGAAGTCCCTGATCAATGCTCATTCGGACCTACCAGAATGTTCTGCTGACAATGGCACTCAGTCAACCAGTCCTACTGGCGCTCAATCGCACATCTCTGGCAGTGATGCCGACAGCGCTGTCAGACAAAAATGGTCTGACTTCAAGAAGAAAGGAATCCTTACTTTAGAACTTGTTGGTATGTACATATCTTATATTCTTCCTTGAAATGGTCCTTCACTGCCTCTAGATCCTATAATTAAACTAAAATGATTTAGTATTGTGTTGTTCTAACTATCCATAATCCATATAGTATAAATATTTTGAACCGTATTTCACCAACACTACTGACAGCGATGCTTAGACATTCAGGCCCAATGACAGTAGACACACACAGGAATGATCTGACTCCAAGGAGAAGGAAATTTTTATTTTCTGTTGCTAAAATAAGTTTTCAAAATAAGGGTCTCCTTTTTACCATCTCACCAACAAAGTTCGGAGGGCAAGTAATTTGTATTTTCATTTCTTCATTCATCCTTTAATTATACACTCAATATCCACATCCTATTTTACTTGCTCTTTTAATCATTGGTATGTGGATGGTATCTCAGCCATTCCAAAACTAACGCAGTGACCTAATTGAACTCTGGAGAGATTTTGTTTTGTTTTCTACACCCTCAATATAATTTTTCCATTTCACATTGACAGACGAAAATGGATATTTGGATGCATCTGATAAGCGAAGATAGCCATACAAATACTAGGTTAATGTGACCCATATGTCATGATTACATATCCTTTTCCTGCTCAACTATGTCTTCGATTTTATTATATATGTTGGACCTAATTTCACATACACATTACAAAATCAGTATGCAGGTGGAAAGTAACCCAGTCATACCATAACTGGGTCAGTGTTGCTTATGCTTTATGCATGAATCTTATTTCTATTTTGAACTGTCTGTTATATATTCATTATATTTTACCATATTGCATACACACTTATGATAACTGTAATGTGGTTAGATTTTAAGAAGAGTGTCATAAACCATATCAAATACATGTCGTTGTAACAAGATTTTTGTGGTTGTTGTTTTTTGATATTAACCATGAACTGAGAAAACGAGGTACCAATTGTTCTTTGAAAATAGGCATTCCTTAAATTCCAAGTATGTATGTACCAGCAGAAATGTTTTTCTTAGCATCATGAAAATTGAGATATACAGCAGGTCATGCAAATTGCACACAAGTTGTGAATTTGGACACTTGAAGAACAGTGATGTGTGAGAAGTCCCACAAATTTAAAGTCACACACATTAAAATGTACCATATATAGGATACAACTGTTATACAACCATTCACCCTGAAATCCCTTGTTGCAACACAAGCCACAGCAGTCAAGATATTGTAGTGCTCATCATGACATTCATCTTTATCATGCAGGTTACTTTATGCATCTGAATTCTTTAGCTTCGTATGACTGGTCATTAAGCTAAATTTGATTGGCACATTGTGCCCTGGAACAAGCATTCTGTCATAGTTTAAACCTTGCATTAAGGAAGCTATACCAGTATGCGAGTAAAATATGGGCTATCTAAAAAAAAAACTAAAATGACTGATTTCCAGCTTGTGCATCTTAAGATGACAATTTCATTCGGCAATTACAGGTTGATTATAGTGATGATGGCAATGGTTTTAAAGTCAGGCCACAAAATAAGTTTTTCCAGTCAGCTGATGGCCCTCTTTTGCATGTCCAACCCTAGCAATGTTTCCACTAAGGTAAAAATGTTAAAGAAATGAAAATATAAAAAATATCATGATAATGCTTTGTGAATCAAATTGCACCAATTTTGCTCACTACTTTGAGGCGCTAAGTGTTAAAGAAAACTGATTTTAAAAGATTCAAAGTCTGTACATGCACACCACAATGCAAACTGTCTACAGGAGGACTTATTGTCAGTACATGCACACTATAATGAAAACTCTCTACTGGAGGACTAATTATCAGTATTTACACAACATGATAGCGTAAACTGTCTACATCAATGTAAGTCAGCACGTGCACACCATTATGACACCTGTCTGCAGTAGGATATATTATTAATACTTGCAGCACTTCTTGAAGTGGAAGATAAAAGTGGTGCCGACAAAAACATCTAAAGTCGCCCAGCAGAAGGTACATAAAGGCTGTAACTGTAAATAAGGCATAGTGGTTATTTTGATGGTCATTAAATGGGCTTGTCTAATGATGGATGTAATTAGGACCTTGCTTTAAAGGTTCAATCATAACTGTTTCCCTTTCTGTATATGTTATGGTCTCAATCCAATGTATTTTTATAAGCACTTTTGCTTGAAAAATATTACTGCAACTGAATGCTTGGAGTGATAGGGTACACAAGTTAGATTTGTGAGAAAATGTTAACAAAACATCAAGGCATAGAACAGAAAATGCTAAATAATCTTGTGATTGTAGATCTATCTGAAGAAATATTTTTAGCAAAATGACAGTTCTGATTGGTAGCGTGGGTCTGGCATTGTGGCCTAGTATCCATTTGACCGCTTTTTAATACTGGAAATGAAATATTTGTCTTTTGGGTCACAGAAACTTGACTATAGGTGCATGAGCCAAATCACAGATAGGTACTTTTATAAAGGTGAGTACGATGTTGTAATCAATATATAATCGGAGGAGGAAATAGTACCGGAGCATATCCAATCTTTCACAAAAAGTGCAATAAATGATTAGGCAATGAGATTATAGGAACTAGAGTTGTACCTACTCTTGCACAAATTTTGGAATAAATGAATTGGTAATGAGAATGTTTTTCTTTGAAGATGTAACCAAAGCAGTATATTTTATGATCCTAACTATGTCATCAAGGGATGCTGCCCTGGAACTGCATCCATGGGTTAATTTGTAAAGAAGCATAAGGGAGGGATAAGATATAATAACCTCCTGGCTAGAGTGGCAGTTCTGTGGGGCAAAGTTAAAGAAAAAAAAAAGAGTAGAAAACATTTAATCATGTAAATTAGGTATTAGATAGGCATGTTTTTTTTTCCTGAAATATTTCTATAATATCTGAACCCGCTGTTTTTTCTCACATACCAATTTTAAAAATGGAAAGCCACAGTGATATTAAAATGGACTAAACGTAATCATTTTATTCATTATTGTATCCGTCCTAATCTGATTATCACCAGGGTGTTCCAAACACTGTCATGTCACTTGCACTTGAAAAAGAAGTAAAGTTGTTCTACTAACATAGCATCCCCATTTGCATGGGTAAGTCTCTTTGTTCAGACCACAGGAGTGATGCAGCACATCATCCTTAGTAAGTTCTGAAGTTGAGAGTTACACCAATTTGAACCCACGAGTTAAACTGACTGACATTTGTTTTTGTTCAGTTTTGGTTTGAATGATATTAAAACAAGACAGATTGAAACAGGAAAAAGACAGTGGACAGACCCATTATTTAGTTTGTATACAGAGAAAACTCCCATTTATATGAAAACAAACAAGATGACAATGTTAGGTAATTCATGATGCTAGTTGGGCTAGACATTTTTTTGTTTTTATTATGTCTTTGATGCTTTTACTTTTCAAAATTGTAAGGGGGATCAGTGTATGTGAATACTGTAGTAACATTCTGAACTGCAAAAGCCAGGAGCCCAAGGTGGCAGAGTGGTCTAAAATGCTCACCATTATGAATCATTGCCACCTCACCTCTGACTTTGGGGGGGGGTTAGAGTCTCGAGCTCATCCAATGTGGATATGTGTGTGCGTTCGAGTCTCAGGCTTGGCCAATGTGGGTAAGTGAGTAAGCTTGCCAGTAGCTTCCCATGGGATGGTTGCTCTTTGTGGGATTTTCCTGGGTTCTTCCTCTACCAGTTATACTGGCTACCATGTATAGTCTATCATGTACTGCAAAATGGCATTAAACCCCACAACAACAACACCAACAACAACTGTTTTAACAACAAATGTTTTAAGCATTGTGTTATAGTTCTATTTTGAGAGGTACTTTCATTAATGACTGTACAGTTGAGGTATTATCTGAAATCAACAAATATACAGACTTCACCATTAATAGCACCATGTCTGGACAGTTTACACTATTGCTTAAATGTCTTGTTTATTTAATTATAAGTTAGAGAGAATTGTTATTCCTGTGACCTCTAGTACCCTCTTTATATACCCATGGGATTAGGGCATGAAGAAGTAATAAAGACTTGCCATTAAAGATTGACAAAGCATTCAGGAAACAATTTATATTTTTCTTGATTCATAATGGTTTTATGTTAACCATAACTTTATTATTGCTGTGACAGAAAAGATTCAGATGAGGAATATTCACCATAAACTTCACAACCGGTCTGGCTATTTAAGTTCTACAAACCAAAGAATGCAGTTATTGCTTGTTTTGTTTAGCACTTTTTCAATGTACAGTTCAAAGGAACATTAGAACCAGGGTTGGATCTGACACTGTTTCCTAGATGATTAAGATACCGAGAAACCTCAAAAGTTGCTATATAGTGTTAGTTGTTTTAATAAATTTTCAGTTTTATTTTTTAAAGAGTCATCAATAGAGACAGAAATATTTAATCCTTTCCTAGCAGATATGCATCTGACAGTCTGAAAAATTACATCGCTAATTTTGACCCGAAGCAAAGCTTGCAATCTGTAGGAGGTTTTACTCAGAAAAGTCTGTTTGAAACTTGTTTGACTAAGCTCACTGATTCGGACTGACTTGTATATTGATTTTAAACCAACTTTTGTCAATAACAGCCCTAGATCATATCTGACAGCATCATCAATATAATGAAATCTTTCTTGATGTCACTGTTGCACATAATCATTTACAGATTTAATTGAGGTTAATTTCATTAAAGAATTAGGTGAGCCTCTCTGTTGTGCTTATAAATCATTCCTGCAAGACGGTAAGCTGTGTGCATACATCTGGTTTGCAGTTGTAATTGTTCAGTTTCATGCAATATCAGTTTTGTATTATGTTGGTAAAAGTCACTACTGGTGGAAGCTGTGGGGATGATTATCACAAGGTCTTTATGATTTGGGGGTTCTCAAAGAGACCACAATATCCTAATTTCCAAATTGTTAGATTCAAGCCTGTAATCCAGGTATACTTGAGTTCAAACATTGCCGGAAGCAGATGTAAAGATGAAATGGCAAATGGTCTGGGAACATTTTTCTGGTAACTTGCTCACTCCTATCTATGCTGCATGGTCCACTTTAGTGCTTTTATTGTGGTAGAAAATGATTTTTTTAGAAATGATTCTTCTTACAGAGTGTTGTACACCCATTGTTTGGGGTATACCTGATTACAATTGATTTTCCATTTTAGCACTAAGCAGAAATTTTAGCCAAAGTAAAATGTTTTAGATATGAGAGATATCAGTGCTCCAGTGTTATTTCAAGCTATGGAAAGGGCAGTTGTCATCTAAAATGACAGGTTGATGCACTATGATAGTTTTGCTAAATGTCCACTGAGAAATGTAAATAGAGTCAAACGTTTCACATCGCAGGGTCAGATCTGTACACAGGCTGCCCGTTATTATCAGTGAACATGATAAAGGCCCTAGCGTGTGTACTTAACTCATTATTAAAATCAGCAAAGAGATAGAAAACAGATTGAAAGGATTGAAGGGGTATTAAGTAAACCTGAGCATCATTTTATGACTACACCCTAGGGGTAGGTTAGTATTAATTATGTCACATTTACTTGGGTCACCTCCTTTAATGATCAGACTTACTTGACACTTTCTCCTGGTCCTGGGCGTTATTGGGTGCTGAGGTTCTGACATTCACTTGAATATTACAAAGCAGGATAATTCATGACCTTGCAGCAACATCCTAAGATTTGTATCCAATTGTATTCTGGGATTTTTACAATGGATTTCTTAATCCCCACCACCATGACAAACCTAGATGATATTGAAATTTGTCAGCCCTGATAAAACAAGACTAGATTAGGTCATTTCGGTGATGCTTTAGGATTTACTTGGGTGTCCTTGTAAGTAATGTGATATACCAGCATGTCCTAGGATATTCTTGTATGTAGTCTGTTATATGTATAACCTGGGTTCGTGAACATCTTGTAGACAATATTCTACTCCTCTATGACAGTATGACTCTTTAGTTAATGACTGTTCATCTGCAGATTTTATTTGGCTCCAATCATAAAACTATCCATGACCTGTAAATATAAACATTGTGAAGAGGTTATTATATAACATGAAGAGTTGTTGAAACCTCTCAGTATTGCTTTGGATATATGGGTCACTTGTTCGTTAGACCACTGAAGATGATTTTTGTATTTCTTTAGCATTGAACACTTGGCAGTATAAATTAAATCAGAAAAGTTTCTGAGCTACATCTGGACCAGTCTCAGCAAATAGGATAACCTCATTTGGATCATTGCCAGCATCCCTTTGCATGATCAACCACATGAAATCATATTATATACTTGTGCCTTGATGATGGGTTTGGGAGCCCTTCTCCTGCCCTCAGTTCAGAAATGAGCATAATTTGTTCTATTAAATAGTGCTCCATCCAAATTAACCTATTCAAGATAAAAGCCATATATGATGATGTTCAAATATGGCACGGAATAGAATATAGAAAGGATATTCTGATTCTTTTCAACAACTTAACTCTTGTCAGTTATATCAGATAACAAATAACCAAATCTATACATTCTTCTTTGGGATATTCTCAAATGTTGCTATCATCAAAACATTCACATTGAAGTCAGCCGCGTCCTACATACCGCTATCCAGACTATATCAACCAATTACCACATAATGCTCCATTTACTACTTGCTGTTCAGTCACATCTGCAATTGCTGTGGTTGAACTTTCATGGAACTATTTGCATAAAGGCTTACTGAGTCTGATTGCTTTACTTAAGTACAAGTGTTACAGATCAGCGATCTCCTAAATCGGGATCAAGATATTCCAATGAAGTTCAGCGTTCTCATCAGCTAACAAGTTAAACCACCAATTAATGAAATGCCTGCATGACCTGCTCAAATAAGTCAAGCAGTCTGAAAGAAATTTCTTTCCCAGGGAAGTGTTGAACATAAATGTTTGGACAGGAAGGTTAAAAACTTTAACAGTCCAAGAGTGGAAAATGGAATTTTCTTCCAGTGGTGAGAACAAAATCACATCTGTCCCTTGATAACCTCGGATGTAAAGTATGACCTTATGAGACATTAACCCAAATGACAATAAAGGGCCACTCTTCATGATTTCAGATACCTACCTCCTTCATGGAGAGGAAGATATATGCCAGAAGAATACAATGAACTTCTAGTCAGTGTTAATTTGTCCTGATCGAAGGCATTTATTCCAAAATATACCTTCCATTAGTTTTCATATGTTTTAAAAAAGTACCCACCTGAGTCACTTTTCATGAAAGGTATGCTGTATTTTCAGGCTGATGTAGCTACAGAAGGCTGTGTTACTGAAATGCATGGCTTATTGGTCATTCTAAACTAGTTATCGGGGGCCCCGAGTGGCCGAGTGGTCTAAAGCACTCTTCGTTACGGATCACTGCCATCTCACCTCTGTCTGCGGCGGTTCGAGCCTAAGATTCAGCCAATGTGGGTATGTGAGAAAGCTTGCCAGTAGCTTCTCAAGGGTCGGTGGTTCTTTCCGGGGCTTTCCCGGGTTCTTCCTCCACCATTAATACTGGCCGCCATGTATAGCCTATCGTGTGCTGAAAAATGGTGTCAAACCCCACAACAACAACAACAACTAAACTAGTTATCTACAGTTCCACCATATGACCATGATGTCTAGTATATGTCATGATGGCCCATGCATTCCTTACTAAGAGTAGGTTGTCCCTTGGAACATGCCCTTTTCTTTAAACTGTTGTCCTCTTTTGAACCCTTCACCTGGATTTATTGGTTTATATGTTCAGTCTACAAGGTCTTGATTCTCAATCATATGAATATTCTTATATACATGGCATCATGATGCTTGGTGAGTATTACATCACAAATTCCCCCACACTGACACAGTTAAAAAATGGACAGAAGGTTAGTGCAGCGTAGTATGATGAATATTGATATACAAAAGACCACTTTCCCAGCTCACTCAGCAATTTTGTAATGATATGGGTTACTGAAATGTATCAGTTTAATTTTCTCCATTATCCTATGCTAAGCCTAGCCCATGTCTCACTTGAAACTTAAAGCTGCTTTACACTGCTTAGGAGGTTAGAAGCATGGTCAGCTATTGCATCTGGGGATGTAAATCCCACCAGCACGTATCTGTTCTTCTAACATACTATGATCAGGTAAATTCAATGTACACTGTATTTAAGAAGAAGCCAAGTTAAATTTGTTTCATTGATAATATTTAGGCCACGCCAAACCAACCCATCTTCACCATTACATTTCTACAAAGAACTCCATGTTTTATTCATTAAAGTATGTTGTGTATTGCTGGTTTCACTACATTTATTGTCATCAATACTCAAGTTAACTATTGTTAATATTTGACAGTATTCGACCACACCATTTATAATTGTTATTGCTAACATACGAGGTATGTAAGTTATTGCTGCTATTACATTATGTTTGTCTTCAAGTCCTGTGCGTTTCCTAAATAATTTATTTATCATTAAGGATTATTGTTCCTTGCCTGCAGAGATTTTTTTGTGGATTAATAAGTGTATGTGAATGTGGGTATATAAAGTTTGGTGGGATACACCCATCTATATTGCTGCTTATTCTTGGTTGAGGTCTGGGACTTTGACATGATCAGACACTTATAAAAAGAGGAGAAAATAGACTACTTCTTCCTCCTCTTGGAAGATTAGCTCCTCAATCCCAGGAACATATTGGAAGTCACATTGGATACATAGACCCTGGTTCCTACTCAGTCGATGATTGTTAGTGTTAGGTTTAGGATCCTTCCCAAGGGACTAAATACAAGGGCATATATCAAGTTTCAGGCTCCCCGCCACCTTGAAGTATGAGCAGCATCCTTTTCAGTGAGGGTAGAGAGCACGATATGCCCTCCCTAATACCTCTTGAAGCCCATTGTTCAGCTATGGCAACGTGTGGATTGATTCATCTTGGAAAAGGTGAGCTATGATTTAGCTGTATATGATCTGATAATAGATGCTTGTGCAAATCACTCACCTGATGAATCAATGGCATCTCATCAAACACAGGTCACAAGTGTACGAGTATTGGTCACTGCTCATTATATCCTGTTTAGCATGGAGACAGGCTTTGGGTTGAGACACTCCTGTTATGAAGGTACTGATAAACCCAGTTGGGTACTGAGAGTTGGTATATAGGTGCTAGATTAATGAAAGATATCAGAGAGTCACTCCCTCCTTTACATATAATCCTTTTGATTCCAGTATAGCTTGTGTACAACTATTTCATGAACGTGAATTTTCCTTGTCATTTATGTCACCACGAATTCAGGGGCTTTGGTTTTACAAAAAGATAGATGATGCTAGTTATGGCCCAACTTCTGCTGATATAGTGGACAAACATTTGCAAAAGCTGGGACAATCTTCTTTACCCAAATCTGGAAACATTTTTGTACTTTTGCCGAGTCTGCCACTAGGGACAGTTTCTTCCCTATGTGTGAAGAGTTATGGGATGAGTACGATTTCTCCAAATGTCTCCAGTGAAGGAGGAAGACAAGTAGTATCAAACAGTTGCCTCATGGGAGTGAAAGAAGGATAAAGACGATTCATTCTGGAGGTCTTGAATGGGTTTGATGCACAACACGCTGAGATGGAATCTCCTTATTTTAGGCCTCCAGCCTTCTTCCACTGGTTGATTCAGGTAGCAGAGGAGGAAGAGATCTGGTCATTTGGTAAGTAGAAGTTTGCCATCTTCTACACCAGGAATTGATTCCCAAGCCCGGAGGCTGATACAACAAAAAAAATCCGCTCCTATTTGGAGAGACCCTCCTGGGTTTCCGTATGCACAGATCTTCTTTTCTGACCACATTTAACTAATGTGATGGAGTTTTTTCAAAGGTGTCCCCAGTGATAGAGGTTCAGCAATTTTATCAGTCAGTTGATAGACCAGCCAGGATACTGCCTCCGAAGATGATCTTCTGATGCAGCACATGATGGTTGTTTCTGAACAACAATTCACAAATTATCCTACTTCATGCTTGACTCATCTCAAATTGTCTATCTAACAAGACAGGCATTGTTCAAAATTTGCGAATATATCGATGATGTTTAGACATGCACCACATCCATGGTCCATGTTGCCAAATGGAGAATATTTTGCAATTGACGGAAACGGATTAATGTTAAATGTACAGTATGAGTACAGTAGCTGATTTTCTGCTAGTCCTGATCGAAGGTAGAGAATATGTGTGTCTATAATTAAGGAATGTAGAAGACAGCCCTCATATTTTTCAGAAAGCATACTGTTGGTATTTTGTTAATAAATTGGATATTCTGAGCTGATAAGAACGGTGTTCCTCACTCACTATTGCCTAGATGTTGGATATTGTTTCCTCTTATCGTGTTTTCTTGCTCTCCTTAGTGTCTGCTTCCTTGAATTGGTTTTTTGGGATTTAATACTATTTTGCAGCATATGCAGTCAGTACATGGTAATCAGTATATTTTGTGGAGGAATAACCTGGTAATTATGTGTGAATGATCTGAAAAGTCATTTGCCTTAGATCAACTGGCCATGTGGGATCCTTTATTCTGCTTGATAGCTTTGACACACTTACATGAATTCATTCACTGTGCTATAGCCTCACCTGAAATATCCCCAGTCCTAGACTGGAATTATATGAAATGTATAGGTTGCCATTAGTGGAGAGTCATGATGTTTAAACATTTCTGGAACTGCTTGTATCACCCAGTTATGGAAAGGTGATTAATATATTGTTTGTATGAAAATATATGACCCTAATTTGTTGATTTTTGTTTTGTTTATGTCAGTTTTAAAGGTTGTTCAACATAAATTCTATCGACAGTGAAATTAAATGTACAATTTACTATTCCAAACGTATGAGTACAATTTCGTTGTTGATACTTTAAAATAAACATGTTTTCAAAAGCATTTTATGACCAGTCTGTATTTGAACTACTATAAACTATCTAAAAATCAGTTTTCTGTTCACAGATGATATCTGGACAATGGAGAAGTATCCAGCACTACATGCCTACAGAGATCACATGTTACTGTTAATGCAACAATTAAACATCATTGCCAAGCCAAGGGCATTCAGTGAGATTGACGAGAAGGTCAGTTGATATAAATGTTACAGTTTCTTCTTTTGTTTTATTTGTAAATTGTACCTGTTGCGAGAGACTTAATTTTTAAATATTAAAATATATGTTTAATTAAGACAACTTCAGTTATATGAAGAAATGCCTAAAAAAAAATTGTCTAAAAAATAAATTGGTTAGCATCTAAACAAATTCATGAAGATATATTTTTATGCTATTATGATTTCATTTACTTTCATGAGTCAAAACTTCCCTGGCCTTGTAAAAAGATAGTACATGTATGTGCTTAAAATCTTGGACATTGCAACCACCTGTAAGAGCTGAAACCAAAACACCTATTAAGATCAGTAACTTACACTAAGTTTTCGACTGAGTGCTCAGCAACAAATGGACGCCAACTCCTCTAGCAATACCAAGCTAGTTGGTTATTAAAGCACATGTGTAGAATATTCTACTTAAATCACTGTCATTAAAGTTATAGCATCATTACTTTCTTATGACAATGACATTAACATATTGACTTATGACTGGAAAAAATTGGCTTTGATTCCCTTTGGTTTAGATAATGTCAACATTTTACACGTGACCATAAATGCTAAGTACAATTAGACAGCAGTGTCAAAACTTGTTGGGGCCTAGAGTGGCCGAGAGGTCTAAAGCGCTCTCCATTACGGATCACTGCCATCTCACCTCTGTCTGTAGCGGTTTGAGTCTCAGATTCAGCCAATGTGGGTATGTGAGAAAGCTTGCTAGTATTTTCTCGTGGGTCGGTGGTTCTTCCCGGGGTTTTCCCGGGTTCTTCCTCCACAATTAATACTGGCCGCCATGTATATCCTATCGTGAGCTGAAAAATGGCGTTAAACCCCACAACAACAACAACATTTGTTATGTTCAGCAGACTCTGGTCAAACTTGTGCAACTGAATTTCAGAATAGTTTATGTTATTTCAGCAGCTCTCATGTGACCATGAACATAAATTACCAGAGCTACTTCAAACAGCACTACTAATCTATTATCATTGCGATATTTAAATATTTCCTGCATTGTTTATGCTACATGGATCACATAATATGCCTCTTGATTTGATATTTCTCAACAGGATATTCAGGAGAGAGAAGAAGCCATGAATACGCGATTAATGTATAATTTTGGTCTTTCTTCAGCATACTTAAATCGATGAGGATAAATATGCTTTTAAGATGAACTTTGAATTTTCATATATATTTTCCCAGGCATTTAAGCATTGGTATTTTCAGTTGTAAATATTCCTACTTGGCCGCATCGATAGCATCTTAAGGTGCACGTGTGATTTTTTGTCGACACTAGTTTGATCACATCACATGTGAACATTATATACAAACCTATTCTACACAATGGCAAATATACTAAGATAACACTTGACATCCTTCTTTGGTAAAGCCTATTATACATTTTCTACAAACCTATTCCACACAATGCCAAACTTGCTAAGATAACTCTGTCTTCCTTCTTTGGTATAGCTATAATATAACATAATTTGTCTACCACTGAAACATCAGTTATAATGCTAGGATGCTTCATGTAGGAAAAGTGTCCTGTATTTATTTGACAGCATAAGATCTGAGGGAGTAATGAAAGTTATATTAAACATGTTAAAGGTCTGGTGCATGCATGAAATGGATTGTGTTTGACTAAGTTCAAAGTCTTTTTAAACATGTTAAAGGTCTGGGTCATGCATGAAATGGATTGTGTTTGACTAAGTTCAAAGTCTTATTAAACATGTTAAAGGTCTGGTGCATACATGAAATGGATTGTGTTTGACTAAGTTCAAAGTCTTTTTAAACATGTTAAAGGTCTGGTACATGCATGAAATGGATTGTGTTTGACTAAGTTCAAAGTCTTTTTAAACATGTTAAGGGTCTGGTGCATACATGAAATGGATTGTGTTTGACTAAGTTCAAAGTCTTTTTAAACATGTTAAAGGTCTGGTACATGCATGAAATGGATTGTGTTTGACTAAGTTCAAAGTCTTTTTAAACATGTTAAAGGTCTGGTACATGCATGAAATGGATTGTATTTGACTAAGTTCAAATTCTTATTAAACATGTTAAAGGTCTGGTGCATGAATGAAATGGATTGTGTTTGACTAAGTTCAAAGTCTTTTTAAACATGTTAAAGGTCATGGTGCATCCATGACATGGATTGTGTTTGACCAAGTTCAAAGTATTATTAAACATGTTAAAGGTCTGGGTCATGCATGACATGCATTGTGTTAGACTAAGTTGGATATTAGTGCTACTGTTTTTAGTATCAAATAGTTTTGGATCTTCTTGCTTATAACAGGATGTTTATTTAGTAATTTACTATCCATACAAAATATTTAAGGTTTATGTGCCTGATTGGTCATTACAGCATATAAAGTTCATGTGCCATTATTGGTCATTACAGCATATTAAGTGTATGTGCATGATTGGTCATTACAGCATATATGGTTAATGTGCCTGATTACAGCGTATAAAGTTAATGTACCTGATTGGTCATCACAGCATATAAAGTGTATGTGCCATTATTGGTCATTACAGCATACAAAGTGTATGTGCCATTATTGGTCATCACAGCATATAAAGTTAATGTGCCTGATTGGTCATTACAGCACATAAAGTGTATGTGACATTATTGGTCATTACAGCATATAAAGTGTAAGTGCCTGATTGGTCATTACAGCATATAAGGTTAACGTGCCTGATTACAGCATATAAAGTTCATGTGCCTGATTGGTCATCACATCATATAAGAGTACATGTGCCTGATGTGTCATTACAGCATATAAAGTTAAAGTTCCTGATTGGTGGTCATCACATCATACAAAGTTAATGTGCCTGATTGGTCATCACAGCATGTAAAGATAATGTGCCTGATTGGTCATCACAGCATATAAGAGTTCATGTGCCTGATGTGTCATTACAGCATATAAAGTTAATGTTCCTGATCGGTCATCACATCATACAAAATTGATATGCCTGATTGGTCATCACATCATATAAAGTTAATGTGCCTGATTGGTCATCAAATCATATAAGAGTTCATGTGCCTGATTGGTCATCACATCATATAAAGTTTGTGTGCCTGATTGGATCATCACATCATATAACGTTAATGTGCCTGATTGGTCATTACAGCATATAAAGTTAATGTGCCTGATTGGTCATCACATCATATAAAGTTAATGTGCCTGATTGGTCATCACAGCATATAAATTTTGTGTACCTGATTGGTCATTACAGCATATAAAGTTAATGTGCCTGATTGGTCATCACATCATATAAAGTTAATGTGCCTGATTGGTCATTACAGCATATGAAGTTAATGTGCCTGATTGGTCATCACATCATATAAAGTTAATGTGCCTGATTGGTCATTACAGCATATAAAGTTAATGTGCCTGATTGGTCATTACAGCATACAAAGTTAATGTGCCTGATTGGTCATCACAGCATACAAAATTGATGTGCCTGGTTGGTCATCACAGCATATAAAGTTAATGTGCCTGATTGGTCATCACAGCATATAAAGTTAATGTGCCTGATTGGTCATCACAGCATATAAAGTTAATGTGCCTGATTGGTCATCACATCATATAAAGTTAATGTGCCTGATTGGTCATCACAACATATAAAGTTAATGTGCCTGATTGGTCATCACAGCATATAAGAGTTCATGTGTCTGATGCGTCATTACAGCATATAAAGTTAATGTTCCTGATTGGTCATTACATCATACAAAGTCAGTGTGCCTGATTGGTCATCAAATCATATAAGGGTTCATGTGCCTGATTGGTCATCACATCATACAAAGTTAATGTGCCTGATGTGTCATTACAGCATATACAGTTAACGTGCCTGATTGGTCATCACAGCATATAAAGATAATGTGCCTGATTGGTCATTACAGCATATAAGAGTTCATGTGCCTGATTGATCATCGCATCATATAATAGTTAATATGCTTGATTGGTCATCACATCATTTAAGAGTTAATGTGCCTAATGGGTCATCACAACATATAAGGTTAATGTGCATGATTGACCATTACAGCATATAAAGTTAATGTGCCTGACTGGTCATCACATCATATAAAGATAATGTGCTTGATTGGTCATCACAGCATATTAAAGGTCGTGTGCCTCATTGGTCGTTACAGCATATAATAGTTCATGTGCCTGATTTGTCATCACAGCCTATAATATTAATGTGCCTGCTTGGTCATCACAGCATAATAATAAAGATGATGTGCCTGATTGGGCATCACATCATTTAAGAGTTAATGTACCTGACTGGTCATCACATCATTTAAAGTTAATGTGCCTGATTGGTCATTACATCATATAAAGTTAATGTGCCTGCTTGGTCATCACAGCATATAAAATTAATGTGACTATTGGTCATCACAGCGTATAAAGTTAATTTGCTTGATTGGTCATCACAGCATATAAAATTCATGTCCCTTTCTGGTTCTTGCAACATGCATTTTGGCCAGAATATGGCTCAGATGAGGACTGCAGCAACAATACATAGGAAGTCAATTGAATCAACTACCGCTTCACAAATTTCATCAAAAATATTCAAAGTTCAAAAGCTCTGTATCCATTTTTTAATTAATCTTTAATTAATCTTAAGGATGCAATTGTAAAGTTGAGGCTCCTCAGCCATATCATTAGTGACTGATGGTTTGATTACTTGACAAATATAGTGTGAAGATGCCCATGCATGGCTCTTTATGCACAATATTATTATAGTTTGTTTCAGTGTAAGTTTGAAATATTTTCGATTAGGTTACTTTTAGTGAAGTTCTACAAACTCCCAAAAATCCTTGTTTAAGTGTAAGCTGATAAAATTGTTTACATTTTTTTTCAAATACAATAATGTAGTCTAGATATTCCTATCCAATAGAATTATTTTCAATGTACAGCTTCTGGTGTGCTTGCTGAAGTCGTGTGACCCAAATACATAGTGTAATGACCAAATGATCACATAAATCTTAAGATGGCAAAACCCTATTGAATAAACTCGTATCTGCTTACAACTGAATTGGAATATTTTAAATAAATTGTTCTGAAAATATTGTAGTATAAAATATTTAGATAAGTCTCAGTCGAATCACCAAACCTTTATATGAGCACATGTTTTTTTACCTCCATTTTCTTCTGTTAACAAATATAACAGAAAATAAATGTAACCAGTAACATATTTTTTTTATCAACAAATTATATATTCCCCTCCCCCCAAAACAAAACAAAGTGAAAATTCAAAAGACAAAGACAGTATTGTGAATTAAATCCCAGATAATCCTAAATGTAATATAAATTATTCCAGAGAATTTCAGCCACTGTGGGTATCTGATAAAGCTGGCATTAACTTCCCATGGGGGGGGGGGGGGGAGGCCCGAGTGGCCGAGTGGTCTAAAGCGCTCACCGTTACGGATCACTGCCATCTCACCTCTGTCCGCGTCGGTTCGAGTCTCGGATTCGGCTGATGTGGTTATGTGAGAAAGCTTGCCAGTAGCTTCTCGTGGGTCGGTGGTTCTTTCCGGGGTTTTTCCGGGTTCTTCCTCCACCATTAATACTGGCCGCCATGTATGGCCTATCTTGTGTTGAAAAGTGGCGTTAAACCCTACAACAACAAGCTTCCCATGGGGGAGGGTCTTCCACCAGTTACACTGGCCTTCGTGCATAGCTTGTCTTCCAATGGGAATTCTAATTTGATTCTAAACAAAACTAGACCTTGAACTGAAATATCAATAAACAACTTATTTACGACATAAAAACATGGCAGAAGTCAGGTGGGCAAAAACGTAATTTACAACTTAACAAGCATTATGAAGTCAGATACACAATATAGACTAATATACATAACACGTGGGGCCCCGACTGGCCGAGTGGACTAAAGTGCTCACCGATCCGGATCAGTGCCATCTCACCTGTGTCTGCGTGGGTTGGAGTCGCAGGCTCGGCTAATGTGAGTACATGAGAAAGCATGCTAATAGCTTCGCGTGGATCGATGGTTCTTCCCATGGTTTTCCAGGGTTCTTCCTCCTCCAGTTATACTGGCCGCCGTGTATGGCCTATCTTGTGCTGAAAAATGGTGTTAAACCCTACAACAACAACAACAACAACATAACACATAGTTCTAATACCATACTTGAAATGCAGCTTTGAAAAGAGATTTTCGGTGAACAATATGAAATGTCAAAAAGTAAAATTTCACTACTCTATTTAAGTACACTAACAATTACTGAGAGATATTTCAAGTAAAAACTGAAGACTGCTTTTACGGGTAGATTTTACAACTTATTCCTCACTTTCATTTTGTATGCACATCTATTTTTCACTATCTGTTTTCTAAATCTCTCATTTTATCCCAAAAGCTTGTTAACACAGTTGCTAAAAATCTACTTTACATAGCAAGTTAACTTTCTTGGGACTTTATCTATTGATATGTAGCCAAGGTGATTTTCAGGCCATTAGGCATTAGTGGAAGATGTTGCTGTAATTAGTTTAAATATCTCAGCTCGTTACTTTACCATGGTATTTTCAAGTTATCTGGTATGTCCTTAGGCAATGTATTTTACTCCAGTTGCCTTTACACCACATAACCTACTTTGTGATGCTGTGCCATAGAACACAGACAAAATCCAAATCTGTAGCAAGTAATTTATTTCTATTTTTTGTTTTGTTCTTATTTAAAATACATTCTAAAGTTTAAAAAAATAAAAACTCTCTTAAGTTTGAATTTTGGTCTGGATTTTAACATTCAGTTTAAAACCTAAGAAAAAGTTTTTACTATTTTTAAATGATATGAAATTAAATAATTTTTATTCAGAAATATTCTAATCTCTGTAAACAGAACCTGCTAAATAAATTATTAGTGAAATGTCACAAAATTAATTCACAATTCTTCTTCAGTAGCATTGAAATTTGTTTTGAAGTTCATACATTCTTCTCTCATTTTGATCTTTTTGTCAAGGCAGGGTTCGATTGGTGTCTAGCCACCACCTCCACCCTGAAGAATTAGATATTGCAATTAGAGATGGTTCACCTACTATGGTGTATCCTTCCACAAGGCACTTCACATATTTCTTTGGATAAAATAACATTAGCAAATTCAAAGTATTATGGGTACAGTGATTCACAGTACAGTAGCTTGTATATAGCAACACATCTTTCCTACAAATACGTCAATATAATACACCAGCTGTAAGCTTAACACTAAAGAGATAGAGAGAGATTGTGGACACTGATCTGGTAGCCTCTGTATAATTTATTACAAAGCAAATAATTTCAAACAAGCAAGCCACACTTAATAGTTTGAGTATTTCTCATTTGTTTGAAAATAAATTTGAAACATTTTGATTGCACATTAATGATCGCCGAGTGGAACAGAGGGATTAGTACTGGATATACGAACTTTTACAAATGTTAATTGTTGGGTCATAATTGAGGCTGTTAAATATGACACTGTAAGTCAGATTTCCCAATGTAATAATAACCACACCTTCCCAAGCCAAAATTGGCATACTTGTTTGATGCTAATTCTTATTGATATTTTACAACGATGATGACAGTTGTTTCTACTCTGATTTCTGTAGAAAAGTCATTAAAATCGTATCTCTTTGGGAATGAGCACATACTTTTCAAAAGGGATTAGGTTAGGATTCCTTTTTTTTGAAAGCTTGCAAATCATTTACTTAGTATGAAGAAATGGTAACCATGTCAGAAAGAAAACTTGAATAGGAACACTTATCCCCCCATAAATGGTTGGTTTCTTAAGACATGATGCAGACCCTATTATGTTAAATAAACTGGCTCAAAGCGGTCTTTATTTAACCTCGGAAACTTGCTGTTGTGACAGGGTTTTCCGCCATCACTGCTTAAGGACTATATATGTAATGCATATTTCATTCTAATTGCAGTGTTTTCTATTTGTAATTTTAAATAGCAGTGGTTATCAATTTGGAATTGAACTGTCCCTATCTTTGAGGACTTATTTATCTTGCTAACAATAGGATACATTTTTCCTGTTCAAGTGAAGCCATAATGATACCTCTCATCAAGTTGGTACATACTTTTGTATAGATTTATTTGAATAAATTAAAAACATAAAATTCATAGAACTTTCACAGTGACCTTCTTTCTATGGATCATGCTGTAAACAGTTTGGGCTACATTGTTTAAAATGAATTGAGAATGTACAAAAATAGTTTAGATCTGCAATAACTGAATGTAGAAACATTCCACTGAAGCCTATCAACCTTTCCTAGATACACATTTGAATAAACTTTTTTGAAATGAACTTTTATTGTCCAAAATTTATAATCAACATAAAGATGACTTCAGTGATTCTTTATATGGCATACTTGAACTGGTATCTGATTGTAAATCACTCTTGATGATCTTTTCATGGGTGGTATTCATTCATTGGCTATTCATATGTCCGTCACTAATGTGGACAAGCCCCCCCCCCAATGTTGTTGTTGTAGGGTTTAACACTATTTGTCAGCACATGATAGGCTATACATGGCAGCCAGTATTAATGGTGGAGGAAGAACCCACGAAATCCCTGGAAAGACCCACTGACCCTCGATAAGCTACTGGCAAGCTTTCTCACATACCCACATTGGCAAAATCCGAGACTCGAACCCATGCAGACAGAGGTGAGATGGCAATGATCTGTAATGGACAGTGCTTTAGACCACTCAGCCACCCGGGGCACCGCCCCCTCCATGATGGAGTTTCCAAAGACATGCCTGTTAAGGCATTGTGAAGGTTTGTAGGTATTTACCCATCCGCCATGTAGTAAGCATGGAGGGGATGAAAGTTACCCACTATGATAAATGAAAACTCATGTGAACTTTACTGTATATGCAATTACATATTTAGTTAGTTTAAATTTGGAGTCATTTTCTTGTTGTTGTGAAATCTTGTTAGCAATAAATAAAATGGTATAGCGCAGACGTCTCAAACACGTCACAAATTTTGTTATTTTTTTACCAGAGTGGATAGAAAACATTCCAGCTTGAAAGGCTTTCAGTTTCATACCTATGATGCTGATCCAGCATTAGGTATAATTGCCAAGACAATAACGAGGAACACTTGTCTCAAACATCACTTAAATAATATAATAGCAAGCACCCTTGCAGAAAGGCTTTCCAGATTATTATTAGGAATACAGACTGACCATAAAATATTGTTGTCATAAATTCTTCTTAAAAACCTTGCGAAAAAATTTCAACTTTCAAAGGAAAGATCACTGGCTTAAGGAACTTTAAAGTGTTTGCAAAATGACACCAACAGCACTACAAATGTTTCCATTCATACCACGATTGTATTCTTACCATTGTAAAATAAAGCCATTAAGCAATATCTTGAAAACAACTCCACATATTATCCCCATGGTGGGCAGTGCACTCATCAACAATTGTTCTTTCAAATTTCTTCTCAAAAACATCTGAACAATATTTACCAAATTTGGCAGGTAGCATATTAACATAAAGGACTTTAAAAGTCTTTAAGCTGTTGCAAATTTGCCTTCAGCTATGTCTGTAGTCACTTAAAAATAGAAAAAAAATTATAACAAAAACTGATGAACAATTTTATCAAATGTGACCTTTCAGACAAAATTCTAATCTGTTCCAATGTTTCTAAAATAGCAAAGACTCTGTTTCTAGATATAAAATAAAAGAACTTAAATGACATTCTAGCATTAAGATTTTTCAGATTTTACAAATAATCCAAATGAAATCTGACATTGTTTTTAAAAATAAATCTTTCAGTGATATGTTTCTCACAAATAATAGCATTTGACCACACTTCACTTGACAGGAGACATCCTAGCAAACAGCTTTCAAGTATGCACATATGTACAAATGATGCTGATAGTAATATTTTAATACTTTTAGGAGGAGAACTACTTCCTTACTCCTTGTATGCTTCGTCAGGAATCTCCAAGAGAAGTTATCTCCCCTGAACAAGATCCGCAGATGGTGAGCACACCACTTCTGCGATGCGTCTTTACAGGAAAGTTTTTGCCTACTCCAATCTTCCATAGGCTTCTTGCTGCTTGTATTGCCCGCTGGCCAGTTGCTAAAAAGAAGGACACATCAGAAAATCTCATTTTCTGTGGCTGCTGTGTTTTCAATCTTGATCTCTTCCATAGATTGACATTGTACTTCAAGAACCATGTTGTGTTTGCAAGAATAACAAGGATGGTGATTGGTGAAGTCAGGACGCCTGATGCAAAGCTGTGCAGCAGAGTTAGAAGGTTCATTACACTGAACCTCACCAAGATTACCTCTTACTTGGGTCAGAACTTACAGTATGAACTGCGTGTGTCTCCGCCATGTCATGTGTGGCTTGCAGACGAAGTGAGTCATTTTCAGCACTTTTAAATAGAGGGGAATTAAGATTGTAGTATTGCCTTCTCCTACGGTTTTGTTCAATTGTAATGTTGTCTAGCTTGGTTTAGAAATGCTTGGGTGGTAGATGAGATACATGTACTCCAGCAGTTTACCCTGTAAGAGACCGGTTTCCATGAGATATGGCAGTAATATACTTAATACATTACATGAAGTTGTGTAACATCACAGGAGTTTGATGTTTTATCAATAAGGTACGGGGAAATCTCTGACATGAAATCACCTTATCGGTATTACCTCGTAGCATCTGTTACATTGTGGTCTTTCAAAGGCATATTTTCTGTAGACATGATTTTGTTTGACCTGTTACCACGTAGCATTTGTTACAGTGTGGACTTTGACTATAATACATGTGTCAAGGACACAGAGTCCAGTTCATTGAAAATTGAACACCTGCTACCTAAATGATTCAATGCAAACACATTTCTTAGAGTTATGAACTCTCTGTATACAGTCAAAGGGAAATTACATTCTTTTCTTCTATCTTAAAAAAAGTTTGAAACATTCTTGTAAACTGTTTAGTACACCGGTGTTGAGATTATCAGAATTGTCATTTTATTGCATCTTTAGATGATGATGACATAGATATTGCAATAATATTGACCTTCCTCTTTTTTAGGGGCATGATCCAGATGCACCCATAGCACCCGAGCACATGAATCATGCTCGCCTTTGTGTTGCTCTCGTAACTGTGTGTGGAAGTGCTTTGAGAGACATTCTCCTTACCAGATTTCCAGTGCCATACACAGACATTTACCAAGCAATCCTAGTAAATAAAGGCAGACTGACCAGCAGACAGGGAAGACCCCTTCTTAATCCTGATCAATGTCAGCTGGTTTTCCCAGATCCTCAGGGGCAGAAAACTGGAACAGTGGACCAGTTCGATCTTTCCTTGCTGTATACTCTGATCAGAAATGTCAGCACAGTTCCTGCTCCAGTGACAGGCTGGGGAAATGATCCACAAGATCAACCAGTGAGGGACATATCTCTTGGAGCTAGTGTGGAGCGAATTCGTTCATATAGGAACCATATTATTGGTCATTCCATGGATGGAAAGATTAGCCGACAAGATTTAGAGCATTGCTGGAGCAAATTTGATGCTGTGCTTCATGATATTGAAACTATACTTGGTGGGCAGGTATACACCCAAGATCTGGTGAAGCAAAAGAGACAGTTGATCTCCATCTATGAAGCCTGTTAACAGAAAATGAAAATCTTGGATCATTTGCAACAGGTACATGGTACAAGTACATTGTGTGTGTGTGATATGATGGTAACAACTGTTACAAAGTACAAGTACAGTTTGTATGATATAATGGCAGCAACATGTACAGAATGTACGTACAGTGTGTGTGATATGATGGCATAATCAGATATAAAAAAGTGAAGTGTGTATGATATGACAGTAACAGGTACAGAGTGTAAGTACAGTGTGTATGATATGAGGCAGTAACAGATATACAAAATAAGTGAAGTGTGTATGATATGAGAGCAACAGGTACAGAGTAAGTACAGTGTGTGAAATATGGCAGAAATAGCTACAGGGTACAAGTACTGTGTGTGTAATATGATGACAGCAACAGGTACAGAGTGTAAGAACAGTGTGTATGATATGAGGCAGTAACATATACAAAATAAGTGAAATGTGTACGATATGATAGTAACAGGCACAGAGTAAGTACAGTGTATGAAATATGGCAGAAATAGATACAGGGTACAAGTACGGTGTGTGTAATATGATGACAGCAAAAGGTACAGAGTGTAAGTACAGTGTGTATGATATGAGGCAGTAACAGATATACAAAATAAGTGAAGTTTGTATGATATGACAGTAACAGGCACAGAGTAAGTACAGTGTGTGAAATATGGCAGAAATAGATACAGGGTAAAAGTACGGTGTGTGTAATATGATGACAGCAACAGGTACAGAGTGTAAGCACAGTGTGTATCTGAAGACAGCATTAGGTACAGAGTGTAAATGCAGTGTATGCGGTATGATGGCAGCAACAGGTCCAAAGTTCAAGTTAAACATGTTTTTTTTCCGTTTTAAAATGGAATTCCACTTTTCTGCTGATGAGAAAAATTCCATTCTCGATGTAGTTCATTGTTTATATCATCTATGATCCGGATTTTTAAAAAGTGTCCATCTGGTCCCATTCCACAACAAGCCTTTTAAAATATATGTTCCTTATACTATTTAACACATCATCATTGCAAAGAGCATTCTGATTGGTCAAAAGTTTCTACTCATCCAATGAATCTTTGTGTAATGGAAACTGATGGAAATAGAAAGAAAGAAGCAGGCTTGCAAACCATTTGAGTTCTGAGATAGGACAGGATGCCAAAGTTTTGCTAAAGGTTTGAAATATTTGTAGAAACATTAATGGCTCAAGCAGAAATTTGATGGAAATGTAATTGGTGAGTTTATAAGAAAAATGAATGCCAGATGACTGGCATTTTGTGGATTTAGCAAGAAATAGATTAATTATGCTAATTGCAGTTGTTAGAATTTGGAGCAACAGCTAGTTACATTACCATAGCCTCAACTTGGATGTTGTTGTTGTCATTGTAGGGTTTAACGCCATTTTTCAACACACGATAGGCTATACATGGCGGCCAGTATTAATGGTGGAGGAAGAACCCGTGAAATCCCCGAAAAGAACCACCAACCTTCGAGAAGCTACTGGCAAGCTTTCTCACATAACCACATTGGCCGAATCCCAGACTTGAACCCCTCAGCTTGGTAGTAATGGGGGTAATAATATTAGTACTAGAACAGCACCTCAAAAAGAAGCTGAATACTGGGAAATTGACTATGACAAGCACAAATCGCTGCCAATACAAGGTGTTTGAAAGGAAAAAAGCCTTATTAACAAGAAAAAGAAAAGATTGAATACTGAGATAAAAACGTATGTGATGACAAAAAGGAAAGCAAAATAAATATTCATCAAGTTTGCAAAACAAGCAAAGCTGGTATATCAATATCAACATGTTGTGTGCAGTGGGGGAAGAGAAAAGTGATGTCAGGATAATAGGACTGGGTGGGACGTCATGTTACATGTCTGCTTTATGATGCCCCAGTGCTAGACATCACTATAAACTGCCACATTGCAGGCGTCGTAGCAATATGACTGAAAAATTGTTAAAGCTACGTTAAAATCAAAAATCACATCACATCACTAACATGCATATGAAATAACTTTGCTAATATTATTGGAGAACAGAGTGATGTAACAATGAATTTTGGGTAATTGTTCAAATAAAGTTGAAAATTTTGATAAGTTTGTTAACTTTGCAAATGATTCATTTGTTACGTATTATGATAGTAAGGTCCAACAGGAGCAGATTCTTATGATTGTAAAATGCATATTAGTGCCAGGAACCTTTGGCTCCCTGATTCCCTGGATCAGGAGTGCTACCCCTCAAGACCCTATTGGAGAAGGACCCAAAAAGCCTTGTTCAAATTTTTTTAAAGCATTTGTAAGAACAATACAATCGTGTCTGATAAGTAGAGTGGCGAGAACAGATACCGCGTTTAAGTACAGTATACATGATGTGATGACAGTACCAGGTGCAGGGTATTAGTACAGTGTGTGTGATATGATGGCAGCAACAGGAACACAGTATAAGTATAGCATACATGATGGTAGTAAGAGGTACAAAGTACAAGTAGAGTGTGTGTGATATGATGGCAGCACTATGTATAAAGTATAAGTACAGTGTGCATGGTATGATGGAAGTGTAGGAATGCATCTTATGAACAATGGTGTTGAGAGGTTGGTTTGAGCTCAACCATCCCTTTCTTGTAGAAGCTTTAAATTTTTGAACCATTCGGATACTACATGGGGGTATTTAGTAATGAAACATCAACATAGACCGTAAAGTTCATGGCAGTATTTGTTGTCAAGGAGATCATCCCCATTTCTATTAAAATGTAAATACTGTGTCATCATATCATGTGCGTGTAATATTACCAGTAGACCACAGTTTATACAGTGTCATCATATTATATGGACATAATTTTACATCACAGTTTAATACAGTTACAAATATGTAGATAATATTGCATCATAGTTTTATACAGTGATGATAAACTGTTTTTGTTTTCATAATTTGTTCTACTACTTGATAAACGTGTTCATCATTTATCATTAAAGAATGCATTTGTTATGTTAAAATTACAAGTTTACATGCATGAAAGTGATATCATTGTTACGATAGTGATATCATTTAAAGTTTCATACAATAATTAATGTAAGGAACATTATTTGTACGGGGACATCACCTTCTCTTCTTTGTACCTTTAGCAAAGTCACATTCTTGGTCATAGGGGCTTTTCTAGTGATGTATTACTTTGATGTTTGTGGAAATGGGTGTTTTGGACAAATGAACGTTTGAAATGTTTAAGTGAATTGAATGTAACTATGATGAGATTTTTTTTCATTTTGAGAGACTAAATTATTGACATTCTCTATTATGATTTACATTTTTAATTTGTATTTGGCATGGACCACTAAACAGAAAACAACTTGTCTTTCCACACATTATATAAAGTTATGGACCTTGTGTTAAGTTTACACGTATAAATTGCACTATAACCAGATTCTAGTGCTTAAATGATAAGGAACATGCATCTTCCCTTTTCCCCTACTAATTATAGCTGCCCATATGATTTTTGACAGTAGCAATTATAGCAATAGCTGTATGTTTATTTTCAGATTTGTTCCATCAGAGGTACTAATCTTGGGAAGAGGAATACATGGCTGGATCCAATACACCAGCAAAACTGTCCTCAAATACTTGGTCCCATGCCAAGAGTCACTACATTATGTGGCAATAATTAGGGCCCAGAAGCATACTTAATCCCATGTAAAAAGACATTAATGTATGTAGCCATGATTTGGAACCAGCATCATGCATAAGGCCATGTCAAGAGACACAATTGTGTGTGGTCATATTTATGACTCAGCTTCGTGCATGATTCCAAGCCAAAATACACTCTATTATGTGGCCAGAATTATGACTTAGCTTTGTTTACAATCCCAAATCTAGAATCTCACCTGTTTGTGGCCATATTTAGACCTAGAATTGTTTGAGCTGTATAGGCACAATTGAGCAATACATTGCATGGTCATGTGACTGGTCATTTCAAGGTATAATTGTTGAGCAGAGAGACGAAACGTTTATCATGATATCTTAGATTGTTCCTGTTAATTGTTGGAATTAGTGAATAATGGTGCTTTCACTGAGGAAATAACATAACATTTGTTACAAAATATTAAGTAATGTAGATTTGAACAATTTCATTAGTTGTCAAATTTCTGTGCATTGTTATTACTCTTGTTTGAATGTCCTAAAGGTGTTTGTGCCAACCACTATAGTGGTACATAGATCCTGCAATGTCACTTATTTGCAAGCACTGTTACTGATGCAGTCATCACCTTTAGTTGTACATGATGCACATTCACTATTATTTATGCAGCAATCACCTTTAGTTGTACATGATACACATTCACTATTATTCATGCAGCAATCACCTTTAGTTGTACATGATACACATTCACTATTATTCATGCAGTCATCACCTTTAGTTGTACATGATACACATTCACTATTATTCATGCAGCAATCACCTTTAGTAGTACATGATACACATTCACCATTATTCATGCAGCAATCACCTTTAGTTGTACATGATACACATTCACCATTATTCATGCAGCAATCACCTTTAGTTGTACATGATACACATTCACCATTATTCATGCAGCAATCACCTTTAGTTGTACATGATACACATTCACTATTATTCATGCAGTCATCACCTTTAGTTGTACATGATACACATTCACTATTATTCATGCAGCAATCACCTTTAGTTGTACATGATACACATTCACCATTATTCATGCAGCAATCACCTTTAGTTGTACATGATACACATTCACCATTATTCATGCAGCAATCACCTTTAGTTGTACATGATACACATTCACCATTATTCATGCAGCAATCACCTTTAGTTGTACATGATACACATTCACCATTATTCATGCAGCGATTACATTTAGTTGCACATGATACACAGAGACGTATGATGTTCATGTGACTAATCACACATTGATTGTTTCCAGGGAGCTATATAGAAAAAAAAATTACGAAGAGGCTCCTAGCGAAACTTGTACCAAACAGTGGAGATTTATGCAAATCCTAAACTACAACAAGGTATGATGCATATCCTGAACTTCAACAGGGTCTCGTGCCAATCCTGAACTTCAACAGGGTATCATGCTGATCTTGGTCTTCAAGAGGAATATCATCAACATTGAAAAGATGTTGAAATAATTTGAACTGTTAACAATTATTTAATGAGCTTATTTGATGGTCATATATTCATAATCCAGTGTCTGGCATTCATTGTATATTATTGGATAGCTCGATATTGTTGTTGCTACTTGTTTTAAATGTCTTAAGATGTATTGTGCACAATCAAAATGGTGCTGATGTGACCTGCAACATGCCCATTAAATGTTTTGTTTTTTATTTCTTCTAAATGGATGTAAATACCTACATGGGCTTTTCACTCAAAGTCTTCATATTATGTTTGATTTTTTCTACATGGATGACTGCTGTCATGATCATCCTGAAACATCTTGTTATAGCTATTTTTGATGAATACATACCATAGTAACAATGCTTTTTAACTACAATACCAATGATATCTAGCTGATCCTAGATGGCAGTGGTGCCAGTCATATTGGTATCTATTTGAAGATATTAACTAAAACAAAAAAAAAGTGATGTTTTCAAAATGTTGTGATCAAACAAAATAAATGTACCTATCTTGGATTATTCTGAATTCTTTTCAGATGGTAGAGCATCAGTCATTTCGAGGCACTTTTGTTTCATGATATGTTATACCTGATTACATTTTGGGTTAATAAATATTGTCTAGTTTGTAATCAAGTACTTTAAATGTTCCATTTGGTTTGAAATATTAGCATGTTTTCTCCATAATATGTGATTTGCCCTGCAACATCCTTATCATTTTATGCCCACATGCCCCACATACTTCTATTTGTGTTACCCAGTGCCCCTAAAATTCTTAATTTTCTGGAACACAATATGGCTGGAAAACTTGCAAATATGTTTGTTGAATTGTGTTTTGATTTTTGGTTAAAACATATTAGATATTTTCAGACTTGGGAAGCAGTTATGCTAAAATATTGTATCATTACAATCATATATACATGTAATAGACTTATGATTCCAATGATACATATGCATACATGGAATTGCAGTTATACTCTACATTGTATCACTTCAATGACAGATTTACTTATACTTGTGCTTGTAGCTATAGTTTATATTGTATCACTACAATGATACATATATTCAACAATTCTATTATTTGTTCTCTTTTGAATTAGAAAATGAAAAAGAAATAATCCTATTAGCCAAAATGTAAACCAAAAGTAATGCTCCTATGTAAAGTTTGCATCGTTTTGTTTCCAATATACCTAATTTAACATTTGTTTTATCTAATTTGCTAATTTCTCCATCCAATACTTCTGCTATCTCCAGAATCCACCCATGTCATTAACTTGAAACCTCTCTATTAGTTCAGTTTTCAAACATCATCATCTGTACCATCAACAAGGATATATTGTGCTGACTTTGTTGTCTGGACTGGCCAAGTCAGACAGTAATCAGACTAACCTTCCAATACAGCTGACCTGACTGCACCTATAATGCTATCTCAATGCAAACCTACTCATCTGTCCGTTGCATCCCAGCCAGCTTAGCCAGACTATCATATTACTATACAAGCAGTCGGGAATGTTCCAAGACCACCTTTATAGCCTTCCAGTGCAGAAGATATTTTGCAATGCATGTTACTGAGTGACATCATCATTGCCATACTATATTTCATTGCCCAGAACATATCTACTGAAGAAAGGGGACCTTCAAGTTGACGACTGATTCAGAAATTCTGATCCTCCCATATAAATGTCTGAATACAGTTTCAAAGCTGCCATATAATAAACTGGATAACCCTATATCAGGAAGGGTACATATACTCCAAGCATTATGGCCCCTCAATCCATCTATCTTCCATCAAGTGTGCAATTACCAGTGGTAAACCTCTATGTGACAAGTTGGAACAATTAGCTGCCCACCTTCGTCTCCCCACTTCTGGATCCGAATACACGGGCTTTGGATGCACTTGCAGGCAACTGAGAGGGAATCTGGGTCCATGCCTTCACCCCAGCAGATCTGATTCTGAAGTTAATCCAGAAAATGAGGGGGACAGACTGGAAAATAATTCTGATTACCCCTCTCAAATGAGACAAGTCATGGGTCGCCAGATGTGCCAAGGAACATCATAGAGACACCATAGCTTCTAAAATAGTTACAGTTACTAATTTTTTAGTCATGTCTGGATAACTTCTATTTCACATATGGCTTCTGCCAGCAGGCCATGTGCAGAGAAAAGCTAACAATCTTAAGCTGTGGAGAGGATCTCGTCCTCTATCCCCAGTTGCCTTCCACCTTTGAAGTATACGAGGGGAATTGCATGATATTGTGACTGGTGTCATGCGAATGATGTCACACCATTGTTAGCCACCATTCCTCAGCTGGTTAACATTTTTCTTCTTCGCATTGAAAGAAACTAGCACATATAACAATTCATACCATTCTATGATTTGTGACACACTCAGACTCCATGGACATTTTTACATGAGTGACAGCAAAGTTCTATCAGACTTTGCTTAACACCTTTAATCTATCTAAACCTCACTCAGAAACATAGTTCCTGAAGTGGAGTCTATTATAGGTCTTAGCATGGTGTGGGTTCAGTTGAAGCCTTTATCCACGATCATGAAAGACCCACTTCCTGATAGCCTTGGCGTCTGCATCAAGAGTAAGAGAGCTTCATGGTCAGTCTGTGGATCCAAACTGCCTTCACCTTCATTCTGACTGTTCAGTAGTTTTAATCACACTATCAGTTTTCATTGATACGAATAGAGTTCTCTACTACTGACATCGATACAATAATTTTAAAGCTCCTCTTGTAGATGGATCATTTGAGAGAGTCTGAAACATATGATGTTCATCCCGGTCAGATGCCAGAGGCTTTTTCTGTCAATTAAACTAGAGAAATTGGAAATAAACCCACAAGCAGCATTGTCCTGGATAAAGGAAGTCATCCAGTCATCATACTCTTAGTCTGATGAGGATTTTATATCATAAAGTAAAGGTATTTTTGTAAGTTTTGCATTTCATCGTATTTATTATATATACATATATATATATATATATATATATATATATATATATATATATATATATATATATATATATAATGAAATTACATGCCTAGTCCACATTTCCTCTTCCAATTTGCATGGCATGGGCTCAAAAACTCAAAGTTGAATCTAGCTGGCCTGTAGCTGCTGCCCAAACAGTCGCCATACCACACCACTATTGACACAACTGCACCTTTGGGTATGACCTCTCAACTTTCGTTGTTTTCGCACAAGGACAGCTTTTCTGTACTTAAATTCATTTGTTTTGGCTATTGGGGAATTTTGCCCTTAAAATAGAGTAGTATTTTACTCTACATGGTTATTTTAGGTAGAGGTTGGATGCTCATCATGTCCTTCTCTTTCTAACTATTTTCCTCACATTAATTTAATTGAGTGCTGTATTTCATGGAGAAATGAAATGTTATAGTAAATTATGTTTCCGTAAAAGTACTTAACCTAGAACATTATGGGAGGTAATCTATAAGAGTTAGATCCCTTTGTCTATGCAACGTACATACATATACAGATTTTTCAGGTCTATGTAAGTAATGGACTCTGAAGGTAGCAGAAATAATTCACTAATGTTACTGTGATTGGGTAAGTTTTTTGAAAGATATTGTACTTTACAATTTCATATTTATCGACACCAAAATAATCCTTGATGTATGGTATTTGTGGTGTCAGATTTATATAATAGACTTGGGTATATTTGTATAATCAAAACAGCATCCTTCAGTCTTGAAAGACAATGGAGTTGTGCTCTGAAGTAGTCAGATGTTTAGTTGATGAGCATGGTGTGTTGTGGCTGAGGAGCCCCAGTTTTGAGTCATGATCTTGGTTGCATCTTTTGCATTTAAAGCTGGTGTCTTGGGTTTCCATGTCTTGTTTCATCTCATGCTTTATGTGGGTTCTTTTCTGCTTTACTAATTGCAACTATTGCTTATCACTTGTCTTAAGTCTTTGATTGAGCTCATGCATCCAGCTACTTAGGTCCTCACCAGAGCTTTCCAACTGTTCACATCAATGTCCAAAGCATTGATGTTTGTTTTGCACACATCTATCAACCACAGGTGTTGACAAACTGGCTGCCTTGCTCCGGAAGCCAGTTCACCGTAGATGATGTATCATAGGTATACACCCATTTTCCCATTCGGTTTACATGTTGAAACTATCATAGGCAATGCTGTCTTAGCAGTGTAACCATGCTTGGATTTGTACATGATCTAGGACCTCTATGTTGGCTACTCCATAAAATGCTGAGGATATATCAGTGGCAGTGTAGATAAAAGCTGTTTTGCCTCTTTTCTTGGTACAAGTATAGTCACCATGACTTGCTCCCATAGAGGAGCATGCTAATCATGCAGGCTTGGTACATGTGGTCAGTTATCTTGTTCAGTGAAGTGTAGACTTCACAAGCTTTTTGCCGAAATGTAGACTTTGTAATAATAAAGTCCAATGCTCTCTTGTTCACTTCAAAGTTTAAGTAATTTTTCCAAAATGGTGAAAATATTAATCAAACGGTTTTCCTTTAAATAGGGGTACTAATCTAATTTTTATAGTAACATCAAAACTTGAACTTGTATGTAAAAGGGAAAAAATGCTTCCCGCCTGCCAGTTTTTTTCCCTTTTAATCTACATTCCATTTCCCTTCTTTTTCTTTTGTCTCTGCATCTGTATTTTTCGCTCTTATTCTGCTCTTTACATATGCATTTGCCCTTTCTTCTTTTCGATTTTGGATTTCTATCACTTCATCCTGAATCTGAAATTTTTTAACTCGATTTTCATCTGTCTATTAAATGGAATTCTTTCAATTTTTATTTTGAACCCGATACAAACCTACAGATCGAATGTCTTGCAAGCTCAAACAACGCGTCCTTTATTAAATATTCTAATCCTTCCTGGGTAGGATTTAAATAAAAGTCACCACTTTAGACGACATTGTGAAACTTGTTGGTTTTACTAAAGATTTCAGAAAGACGTAAGATTAAATTCCAGGGACGAAAACCAGTTCCGAAAAAAAAATGGAGCTAAATTTCTAAAGTAGTTTTAATTTTTCTTAAATATTGTAATGGACAGAACGTTTAGTCTAGTAATAATTTATACAAAATTAAATTAAGTTCGTTAATTGCAAATATCTGGGTGGTAAAGCAGACATCGTAGACGGACCATGACAAAGAAGCTAGGCACGTGGGTTGTTGTCAACATTTACGGTCATTCTTAACCTATTTAGTAGTACCTATAAATATCCTATAACAAACAAAGGCTGGTATATTTTTATTCGCATGTACAATGATCATACATCTTCCTTTTAACTCTTTATATTTATCACATTTTGCCAAGAATCAACATATAACCCTCTTATGTATCGGTCTCGTTTCCAGTTTAGGCACATTTGGAATACGTCTGTTATTAACTGGCTTAATGGTCACATTTTAAGCTAAACATTTTTGTGTATTGTAAGTTTTGTCCATCTAGACGTATTCTTTGTATGAACTCTTAGCTAGTACGCTTAGGAATCTACGTTTCAATCTCAGTTATTAAGGTGTGGTTATGTTGCTATCGGTAGCAACTAACATTTCCCCTTGCATGCGCCCGCTTGCAGAATTTTCGCTGTGGCTGCTATCCAGACAACGTCACAATGTTTTCTGCCAGGGGCACAATCCTGTAGAATTCTGCATGAAGCTAAGGATGGTTTATCAGAGTCTGTCCTAGGAAATGGTCGGGTTTCCAAGGGTCGTGTTTATAGTTCCGTTGGTTGAGACAGTGCGTGAGAAAATCGTTCAACTATTTTACTACGAACTCCATTCAAAGTCACAGCACAAAATTTCTAACTCATTTGTTTATTATTTTTCCTCGAATCAGCAGTTTACGCAATGTCCTGATCAATAGTTGCTGTTCAAAACTAACGCTTTTTCTGAGCAAATTTTAGACATGTCTAACATTCAGTTTTTAAATATCTCTATTATAATATAAACCTTTATTTAAATGTATTCATTCGTTTGTGTATTTTAAATCAGGAACTTTAGCTAACATATTTGCTTGATAATTTCAATCATACTCCAACAGTATTTTTTAATGATCTTGTGAGGTAAAGTGTTTCTTGGAGACCATATCAAAGTACTTATTTCAGTTCAACATAAATAAGAAAACAGAGATTAAGAAAAAAAAAAGAAGAAGAAATCAAAGAAGTAGTAGAAGAAGAACAAGAGATAATAATAATAATAATAATAATAATAATTTGATATTTATCGCCATTTCTCAGAACATCATAGGCTGTACATGACGATCCGTATAACTGATTGAGGAAAAAAAACAGGAAAAACGGGGAAAAACACAGACCAGCTGGAAGCTACTGGCAAGCTTTCTCACTTAACCTCGCTTGCCAGATGTGAATTGGTAAATGTGAGCGCTTCAGAACACTCAGCCACTCGTCGCCAATGATGATGATGATGATGAGTGCAATTATGATAATGAAGCCGCTGGATGTTTCTGAAGGTTCTATTCAGAAGTTATTGCTTATTTTCTGCTCGTATTGTGTGTTTGTCAAGGTTTTGTACAGAAATTGTTGCTTATTATTTTTATAGCCATATAATTATTATTTTATAGCTACTGAGTGTTTCTTAGGATTTCGTTTTTGAAATTAACCCACATGCATTTGAATATTTGTTAGCAAATGTTTCTAAGTCAATCAATAACCATATTTTTAATATCAAATCTCAACAAAAACTATGTTATTTGTAAATGTTAACTTATATCATAATAAACGGTGACTTAAACATGTTTGTCCAAATGCACACTACCACTGTAATGCCAATAAATTCGTTATCATTTAGAAGTGATGCACCTGTTGTTTGTGTCTTGATTTTATCCTGCCATATGAGTTTGTGATTGTTATTAAATTAGATGAAACTTGAATTTGAATCTGCATGTCATATCTAGTCCCCATCTTGCAGTACAAATTGCCCACTTCAGTAGAAAATCATAGAGACCTCTTGGAGTAATGTCAAAGTTTAACTTGGCCTTTATTCTGAAGAGAGTTTATCGGCCACAAAGATCACAGTGAGCCACTGTGTGTGCGTGTGTTTTGGAATTCTTACGTTTTAACAACTGCTCAGATATATCGCTACCATGTGTGCAGTGTGGAAGTTTATAGTGATGTCTAGCACTGGGGCATCAACTGCACCATGTCACGGACATGTAGCATGGTGTCCCACCCAGTCACATTATCCTAACACCAGGCCGACCAGTCCAAACAGTAACCTCTTAATGCAGAGCGCCTATCGAGGCCTCTGGTGGTACCATTTTTATAAGTCTTTGGTATGGCTCAGCCGGGGTTCCAACCCACGACCTCCCACGTCCAAGGTGGACCCTCTTACCACTCGGTCACCGGAGCGGTCGCCTCATGTGCATAACAGTCTTGACGAATCACAATGCAATGATGTAGTTAAATGAGGGCACAATAATCCGTAAATAGTTATCTAATAGAAAAGTACAAGTGACCAATATTGCAATTCCAATGAATAATGAAAATAAATAAATCCTCTCAATTCTTTAGGACCTAAATTCTCTTAATCACTGACCTATATCGACCTATATCTGACCCGCATTACCTTACTATCTAGCTTGTCTCTGACATTCTCTTAATCTACGACATGTCTCCGACACACATTTTATTAATCAACAGTCTATCTCTGACACATTCTTCAAATCTACGGCCTTTCTGTAACACGCGTTTCCTTAATCTACTCCGTATGTCTGACAGCAAGTCTCTTATGCTACTACCGGTCTGTTATACATTCTTTTAATCCACAACTTATCTCTGACATTTTCTCTTAATCTAATGTATATCTCAGACATACACTGTCTTAATTAATGACCTGGACGCAGATACGTTCTCTTAAGAATATGAGGTATGTTTTGCTTCCAATTCAAGAGACGGCAGATCTGGGTATATGGTGATTGGGGCTCATATTATAAACGGAGAAATATGGTAATCATCTAATTCTAACTAAGAGATAATTGAATATGCTATCACACATTTTATAAACATGTATACATGTCAAACATTTCAAATGCAAAATATTCATGAAATTATTCCATTAGGTCGTGATACATTAAACTAAGCACCCTATACATAAACATATATCTTTACCAAAGTTATGCCCTGACTTCAACACACGGCCCTTGTTATATCTATAACGTTTTTCATTCTCAGTAATTTCCGTAGATATTGAAACGAACTTAAAAAAATCTACCTAATTCTCTCCTGGCAGAATGGTGCAATATTCGGTAATAGAGTTGTATCCATTTGTGAATTATGTTCAATAAATTCGACACAATTTATCAGAGCTTAAAAGATACGCCTGTTCGCTTTGAATGACTCATAGGAAATTAGAATGGTCACCTGGAACGTTTCCTTGAGATACGTCGTGACGTTTCATGTTTGTGACGTTAATCATCCCAATCGTAACGTATTGTTTGTTAGTGTTGTTGCTAGAACTTGTACTTGGGATCTCATTTGAAATAATTAACCGTATTATTTTAATCTTGATCAGGTTTAGAGCGACTATTCTTTGTATCACTCTTACTTAACACAGATATGTATGGTTTTCTGTCACTCATATTTAACAGTTATGTGCAGTTTTCTGTCACTCATACTTAACAGAATTATGTGTGATTTCCTGTCACTCATAATTAACACGGTTATGTGTGATTTACTGTTACTGATACTGAACACAATTGTGTGGTTTACATTCTTAATGAATATGATATAAAGAAGGACAAATATTTTTAACTCTGAATGAATATTAATAATACTAAGTGAACCCGGATATATATATATATATATATATATATATATATATATATATATATGTATATATATATATATATATATATATATATATATATATATATATATATATATATATATATATATGTGTGTGTGTGTGTGTGTGTGTGTGTGTGTGTGTGTGTGTCACAATATTGAATCTAATACACCTTATTATGTAGGGGTTGTGCGTATTTCTGGGTCACACCTTCACCCATTTATAATGTCCTCACACCACCGCCAGTAGGTCGACACTTTGTTTGGAAACCCAAGGCGACAATCAGATTAGAAATTGTCAATGAATGAAATGAGTAAGTTGTGTGCATTTTTATATTCTTGATGCTTTTCGTTTTTAAGATCGATCGGAATGGGAAAACAAACTTGAGTGTGTGCAAATACTATTGTACTTTTATCGTCGGAGGTTTGTAATATGTGTACCTTATGCTACTGTACGAACATTGGTATCGATATCTGATTCGAATGCACTTTCGTGTAGTGTCGTGTCTAGTTATCTGACTCGTCTGCACCTTCGTCGTGTAGTATCGTGCTTAGTTATCTGATTTGATTGCACCTTTCTTCGTGTAGTATCTTGTTTAGTTATCTGATATGACTGCACCTTCGTCGTGTAGTATTGTGCACTTTTAGTATTTTATATCTTCGTTCATAATACATGGTGTACTTTCGTGTGACAAACTTGTTGCACCTTCACTCGTGTATGTCGTGTTTGTACCTATCTCCACGGTCATCGCCAGTGTTTAGGCAGGGCACATTTTATATTATTTATGATGCATTTGATAAACTCATATCCCATTCTCCAAAGAAAACGCTTTCTATTGAAGTCATAAGAAATATAAAGTCGCTTGCATTGGACTTAGAGTAGTAAGGTTAAAATTTCTCCTCTTCATAAATTATTCGATTCTTTGTAATTTTCTTTACATTTATGTTGTTATTTTGAATTGTGATTAATATATTCAGTTAGAAAACTGACTGATATATATGCCTATTAGCGACAGAGAGCCGCCATAATAAACTTATTTTTATGTTAACAGTTTATGTTTTAGCTGTCTCTTCTAGTATGACACCTATTTATACAACAACCTCAGACATTACTGTCACTCTGTTAAAATCAGCTTATGCTATAAGCTGGACCAAAATTATGACATAGTGAGACTTTTGTATGCATGCTCTGCACGTTTGTTCCAAATGCAATATATTTTTTTTTTAAAAATGTCATAAATCGAATAATCAGCAATCATCGTTATTCACAGGAATACTTCAGAGTCGTGCAGATGTAAACTTGACATCGGTTCATACATTTTCGGTATTGGTCTTATACGTTTGATTTTTATACTTGCCTGCATTTGCCGATGTTAAAAATATCACCACCTTTTGCATGTGTGAGACTAATACTTGGTTTATCATTCCTTAATATTAATATGTGTTGTTGTTATTTTGGGTTTAACGCTGTTTCTCATCTCAAGAGAGGCTATGCATGGCAGCCAGTATGATTGGTTGAACAAAAGTGTTGGGACGATGACGATTTAAATACTTGAAATTCATGCTGAAAAATATTATGTCAGTAACTAGAATTTTAATAGAATAGGGAGACAACCTTTGCTGCGACTATTTCCAGTATATTCCAGAGTTGTGTCCCTTGAAAGGCTTCCTACACGATTACTACGAGCTCTTGTATATAATTTTGAAACGAGGACATATTGTATGAACTGAAATTAATGCCATTGCCTCTGTCAATTTGAACATCATTATATATATATAAGAGAGAGAGAGAGAGAAAGAGAAAGAGATGTGTGTGTGTGTGTGTGTGTGTGTGTGTGTGTTCGTGTGTTTTTAACACTGATAATCGAAAAATATATCTTTCAATTGCCAGGTAGATACTAGGTTTAATGTGAACCTTTTCTTGGTAACATGTGTAACCTTGTCATTTATTTTGATATATCTTATGTTTTAAATTGTATTCTTGCTGTACTTTAAAATTACCTCCTGGTATTTTTCTCATTTTCCTAATTTACATTTCAACGAGTAACTATTACAATCAAAAATGCTCTCTAATTCATGAAGACACAACGCCCGCCATCACAATCATTGTCCGATTTCCCTTAATTCTATGAATCACTATCCTGATTTAGTTGCTTGCAGGGAGGGAACGGGTATTTCCCATTTTTCTTATTTTTTTATGATCTGATTTGCAGCTGTTGCCTTTCTAATTTAGAAAAAGGAATACGGTGAATCAAGTAAGATCTAATGTTGGATGTTGACAGTATTTATACGTTGTATAATGGGCTCTACACTGTTTACTCTGATATTATGTGCGAGACGCGTCGACCCCGTTCTGCCAGTGCATTATACACATTGACCTTCTTCTCTTCGTCCATTATATAGCTTAAACCCTGATATATCAGTGCAATATACAACACGGATCCTGATCTGGCAGTGCAATTTGCACCAAAGATTTTGGTAGACTATCACAAATGGAAAGTTCACTTGATTTCTAATGGAGATTAATGTTCCTACTTTTATAAAGAAAAAGACAACCCCGTCCCCCAAACAAAACATTAAGATCGAAGGAAAATACATGATATTCATACTGGCAAAGGAAAATACATGATATTCATACTGGCAAAGGAAAATAAACATCGTATATACGAATTGTATGCCCTTAATTTCAATTAGGAACTCTCAGAAAAATAAGTGATGTGATGTGATGTCATGTGATATGATTTTTGATTTTTAACGTAGCTTTAACAATTTTTCAGTCATATAGCTACGATGTCTGCAATGTGGCAGTTTATAGTGATGTCTAGCTACGATGTCGTAGCCTCAACTTGATTTGTTGTGGCAGAGGCTACGAAATGATCCCATATCATGTAATGGAGCAAACAAAATCAACACTAAAGTCAGAAAAAACATACAGTGTACAAATCAACTACATAAATATAATCATGTTGTGAAAGAAGTTTGGCTTATTTTGAATTTATTAAGCCCTTACACGAAGAGGTAAATTGACATGGTTACTCTAACCTTATCCTGTCCGCCATGACAGATAACGCGAGACTCTCGCCGTGACCCCTTTTCTACGTAAGGCTTGCCAGACCATATTTTTGATATTCTACGCTATAATTATTATCAATCAAGTGCGAATAATAGCTTCTTGGTGGAATTTCAAAGTTGCCGATAAACCCTATTTACTTTTAATGCGCAGAATTTCTGACCCAAACGGCGCCAAATTTTTACTACGATTTGTTTACATTTCCAAATAAGGCGTCAATGTCCTTATATGGCACACAAACAAGCGAGGCTGAGAACGGAAGTAATCATTATTTGAAATAACATGGCGGACGATGTAAACGAAAATATCGGCTAGAAAAGGTAAACAAGTTTTTAAAACTATTTCTACAAAGATTTTCGATACTTCCGGTATTAAACAAGAGGACTACTCAATTTATGGGATTATATGCAAGGAGTATGTTTAAAGTGTTATTATTAGGCTAAAAGAGCGCCGGGTGTGAATCACACCCGGCTTGCTCCATTGACACGTATATGCTCATGTTAGTACCCTGTCCACGAGGTACGAGTAATGGTACTAATATTAGTACTAAGTGATGTCTAGCACTGGGGCATCATGCCGCAGACATGTAGCATGATGTCCCACCCAGTCACATTATCCTGACACCAAGCCGACCAGTCCTAACACTAACCTCTTAATGCTGAACGCCAAGCGAGGCAGCTGTTAGTACCATTTTTTAAGTCTCTGGTATGGCTCGGCCGGGGATCGAAATAACGACCTCACGCATCCGAGGCGGACGCTCTAACCACTAGACCATCGGAGCGGTCGTAAGCATTGTAATACATGGGTAATATTTCTCTGAGTATAGATTCAATATTAGGATCATTATCAATGAAGTCAAACATGTATATCTTAATCTGAGTCTAAAACATTGGTATTATCCCATAAACGTTATCTTGTTGACAACTGAGAATATCCTATGTCTAAACCTTTTACCATCATGCTAGTTTATTATTATATCGTCTTTGTTATATAATGTTGCTTGTTTAACAAATTGCTCATTCCTGCCTTATCATTTGCAGCAGAATCGTTGTTGTTGCTTTCTTTAGTTTTTCATTTGGTGAATTTATTGAAATTATTCTTCACAAGATTTACAACTTTCTCAATAATATTGTTGTACTAAATTATTAATCTGAAATTATAGTGAATTCATACAAGGACAGTTTGGATTATAGTATTGTTTATACACTAAAAGCCTTGCCACACACCAGACAACGGGCACATTAACACATTCGAGACTACAATACATTCTATATTGTCACTTATTTGGAATACCAATTAAATTCAATTGGAACTCTTTTATTTCGATTGGTGCTACATTTGTTTCAATTCTTTGGGATTACTTCAGAGTACTGTATGTTCTTTATAAAAATGTATCACTTCATATTCGAGAGAAATAAATTATATGTTATGTTTACAAAACCCATTGGTTGTCGATCTTTTAAGTTACTTACTTTACTTTTAAGAACAGAATTTTGTTGATAGTGGACCCTAAATTCCAAGATGACACGTGCATGTTTTCCCCTTCTGGACAAGCTACTCAAATAAAAAACAGTAATACTTGAATTGTCGGAGAAAGCAAATAGCAAACCAGTATTAGATGGACTGATCATTTCCAGTAAGTGACGAAACGTGAGGACTATTACATAAATAAATGTCATTATCCATATTGTTTTTAAGTATCAAATATCATTTAAATCTACCAGGAAGTGGACACAGAAAGGTTTGAATGAGCACAGAAGATATAATTCTTGAAATCGGTTAAGCACCTCATATTAAGTTATTTCACATACTTATGGTCTCCATAAACGTTCAAGCACAATTTGATTCGTGTTGTTCCATGTTTTAGTATCAAACAGTATGATCTATATCGAACAGTACACATACAAATGATTTGTGTGAGCTCAGAACAAAATAATTTGTGGACATATATAAGCTGTCCAACGTAATCTTTTTCATATATATGACCATCAAACATAATGAGAAACAATTCAGTAATAATTGTTTACTGAGTCTAGAAAGAAAGTGATACATGTGATATAATGCCTACGTTTGGTCTAACATCAACGACCATGGATCGTTTAATGGTATATTTGATTAGTCGGAGTACCTTATATTGAGCTAAATATTTTAGCTACTACACCGTTGCTTAGACTCACAAAACATTCATCAGTTTATTATATAGATCCCATGTCATGCATTGCACTACTTTGGATACGTTCAAAGTTAAACAGACATGCATTATACAAGTAGTTGTTTCACTAGCAATGGCATTTGCGAAGACAATGAAATGCCACAGGAGTTAGAAATAATGCATAATTGTCATTTCAAATAAATATTTGTCTATCTTTACTTTTTCTAATGGAGCATGAACTAGACACTGGAAGATAATGGCAGACACAACATGAACTTTCAGTGCCACTATCTTCCAACTGCTGGTGATGTAGCTTTAACTAATCTTTGTCGCATATGCAGACTTGCTAGAACACTAATACGCATTGAAGCTTTGTCCGCCATTAATAATGTAATTTAACTGGATACTTCTTAAATCTATCAATAAATGAAAGGAAATAAAGTGGTCTTTTGTCATTTATGGAAGGTTGCGGTTGGCCTAGCTGACATTTGTCATGTTTGTAAGGTATAAGCAATATGTTTACTTTTATCTGAGGTCAAGTTCTAGCCTTGTTTGAGAGATGAGAATGTTTCGGAAGCGAACAAGTTTATAATATGATAGGATTTGCCATCAGAAATTTCTAAATTTAATGCATCATTTGTCCAGCAGATAGCTGTATATAGAGAATTATGTTAAACGATTGCATTAATTCCTTTTGCATCAGCAGGCTTTTGGCGTTATATTATTGTTTTGTTCAGATGTAACTTTAAAAGGAATTTTTTTTATCCATTTTAATTAGTGCAATTACAAAGTTCTCATTTAGTTTTTCGACTAAAACACTAACGTGTGATTATAGAGAACGCTTTCTGCATTACAACATGTAATACATCAGAATGTTTGAGACCACAATGATTCATTTGGAAATTTTATTGCGCAGTGGGATATGACATTCAGGATTATTTGAGATTTATTTCAGAATTATATAAGTGTCTTGTGAATTTTCACGTTCTAGTTTAGGAAGATATATATTTTGTTGAATTTGAATTACATTGGTAACTTCTTGATATTGTATTTGTAAGACAAAGAGTCCTAACAATATGCATGCTTCAATATACAAATAAACAGTTTATTCAGTGCAAGCTAATACGTTTAAATTGTATGATTTAGTATGATGTCAATTTGAAGATGAAGGCTTAAGCATTGTACGCCAAAACTCCAATAAAGAAAACAGACAGCAAATCTCAAATTAGGTAAAGACAGTCCAATTGATTACTTTAATTTGTGGATTTATCAGGCTGCAAGCAGGCATTTTACTTATATTGGTGGATCTATCAGGCTGTAAGCAAACATTGGTCTTCATTAATGAAGAGCAGCTAAGACCAACACATAATCAATACTATGCCACATGACATGTCCTGTGAAGAGGGGAGCATATTACAAAGTAATGTCATTCTGTTCAGGAATTACACATTCACAGGACCAAAGGCATATCTTCAAACGTCAGATTTGTAGACTTGGCATATAACCTGTCGACGATACAATTGTTTACACTCGGAAAGGAGAGCAAATTACAATGTATCAGGACCCTGTTAAACCTTCTTGACATAATTTGTCTCTAATGTTCACTAGAAATATTAATATTACCTGACATAATGTATCTCTAATGTTCACTAGAAATATTAATATTACCTGACATAATGTATCTCTAATGTTCACTAGAAATATTATCTTTTTGCACAAGATTATTTCATACAAATGCCCTTACTTGTAAACAAAAATCCTGAAATAGTTGTCTCACTCAACGCATCGAAACTGAGTACTGGCAACGATAAGCTTCGTTTCTCAAATATGTTCAGATACTTGTATGCAGTTGTTTAATTGTCTCGAAACTCTCGGCATTATTAAAATGTTTGTTCAGCTTTACAAATCCAAATAACTATCTACGTTTTTTGAACATCTCAACAACTATAAATTCTCCAAATTTCTATAAGAATATATACATGATTTAATTGTGTGTGTGTGATTTGGATTTTTAACGTAGCTTTAACAATTTTTCAGTCATGATTTAATTGTATCCATTGGTTTATTTACATCTTAAGCACAGTGTGTGCAACTTTTGATACACGTAAAAGAATTGGTGTTGTATTGTATCTCCTGTTTTCATTGCCACATTTTGAATTCATTTATATAACAGTTTTGATCCTTGCTATGTTGTAATGAAAACACCTGAATAAACTGCAATTTTATGCATATTACTATACAAAAAGTATAATTATTATTGGATTATAAAACATCTAGCAATAGGCATCAAGGCAAAATAGCAACATACAAATCGTAATAATTCGAAGTGAGTTAGCTGTTACAATGAGGCATAAGATGCCTCTGTTGATTATATTTCTTCATTGATACACATCTGAACGAACAAGACAATAGAAAGTAGGGCTTTGCGCTTCTTTGTTCATTTCATAAATGGGTTATCCACGCCCTCTTTTGAAGTGAACTATTTATGCATAATATATTGCTCACTTTCAAGAGTAATAAGACCTGTATAATTATGATTTTGTCATTGTTAATGTTAAATAGCTGTTGTTCCTAGTCAACAAATCTCAGTACAAAAACAAATGTTGTTTCCTCATATTTAGCAAGTAAATTCAAATTTGATTTACTCCTCTCCAACGAACATATTGAACATTATTTATTGTTAGGGAGTCTCAGGAGCTCTAGATAGTATTTGGTTGATTTCGTTAAAGGTGACGGGAAAAGAACTTTTACCTGTGAAGTGGCTGAAGCGTCAGGCCTCCGAATAGCCTTGACACATATAAGAAAAACAATAAATCTCGTCTTACATACTAATTCCAAGTTATTCGACTTGCATCACAACTCGAATAAGACACTCCAAATCTAGCACGAGCCATATAACTTACTCACTGCATTCTTCCAGTCGTAACGAGAACTTAGATGTCAATAGCATTCCATGTTTGGAACTACTTTCACTCAAGAGAACCTGAATTCGTTATACCATTCACAATGGTGAAAGCCATTGTTGCTCCAACACCTGTCATAAATGTGTTTGATAATGTTATAATGCTAAGTTATTAAATTCCGAGTAGTGTATGTGTGATTTGTAATTGTCATCTATTGCATTTTTTGACTACTGCTTTCTTGATGAAAAGGGCGGTAATTCGTTTGCTTGTAAAATATTTTTACATCAATTTTCTAAACACAATCTTTTTGCGGTATATATTAATTTTAGAAAACATTTGGTCTTTCTACTGGCACACCTAAGCTTCAGAATCCAATGTTTTCAAATTTATCACTTCCATCATTTAAATCATCCTCTCCTTTTTCCATTGCAGATGCATCATTATATGCAACAACAACCTCGGGATTGAGAGCGGTTAAACAAGGGTCGAACTAATTGTATACTGAGAGCAAGAAACCAACACAATATTAGCCTGCAATATTCTGTGTTGAATTCAGATTGACAGGTGTACAATGTTTTTGTATATAACTGTAGAACATTTTGTGAAAAATATTATAATCGGCCCCTATTTGACAGCTCATTGAAGTACATGTCTACATTATCCAAAACAACTTCGATGAAAGATTGTCCTTCCTGTATGACACAGGAAGCAGTTCCGCATCATGCAAAATATGTAGTTGTCTCATTAAAATTTGGCATCCATCTAGATGTTCCGTATCGTTGGTCAATATATTTTATTTTGTATTATGCATAATCTACATCTATCTCAGGAACGTTTTGTATCTCTCTTGCACGGTCATCAGCCTGGTATTGTTCCTTGCATATAATTTACCTGAAAATGAAAAATGCACAAGGAAATGTTTTGCCAGTGACTATTTGTTATACAGAATCATCCATATCAGTTTATTCCCACAGTTTTGTATCCTGCAGTAACTCTTCCTAAGAGCATCGTGTGTCAGGTAACAATTAACTTTTTTCTTTCGGTTATGGCATCCTGCAGTCGTTTTATATTTACAGGTTTCCAGTTTTCTTTAACAAATTTATTATTATTATTATTATTATTATTATTCACAAGCATGTGCACATTGCAAGAGTAATCGGCTAACATTTTCATATCAAAGAACATTCTTGGAGGTAAGTGAGTTTTCGATTGGACTGCTGAAATCTTTTTTTTTCTAGCCTGATGGGATACCATATATTGTCCTTGCTTACATAACCAAAGGGCCCTCGAAACGTGACAGTATTCTATTCTCTATTTATAACGCAACCATCTGAAAATATTTGGGCCATCAATACTAATTTATGAGCTATGTGTGTCTTTTAGCTTTTAGTGCAAAACAAACACTACATTTCGAATTGGTTGGGTCGGGTGGGGCATTTAAAAATCAATGTATTTAAACTATATGTTATATTTTTTTCCCAGAATGAAACTGCTCCATTCCAGGAATATGCTTGAGAAGCACCTAATTTTAAAATATGTCTGATTTTGGATGCTGTAAGATTGTAGGATATATACCCAATCCCTTCAGTTTATAATGGCATCAGATGGGAAAATATAAACATATTTTCATCAGTGAAGAGATATATTTTAGCAATATTTTAACATAAAGACATATTCATACAAAATATGTATATATTTAATTATTAAGTACATGTAAAAGAATTTAGGATATTCAACACGTTCTTGATGTTTCCACAAGATGATAACGGATAACAAAAGTGAAGCATTGTAAACTTTAACATCAGAAGTATATTTATGATTTCAGATGTTTTTCTTGAAAACAAAATCTGTAACGGTTTTAACCGTATGATACTTTATTTCTCTGACACCTACTTAATGCAACAACTATAGACACTACCGCCACTTTATTTGTAAAAGACACCATAATCAATGAACTGGATCAAACGTATGACAGTCAGACCTTTGTATACGTTGCCCATTTATTAAAGATGCAAAATTACAATTAATAAAATATACAGCAATACTTCAAAATAATCAACAATCATCTAAATTCATAGAAATAGTTCACGGTGGTGGAGATGTGAACTTTGACGTCTAGTCTGACATTTTATACTTGCTTACAGTCAATGATGTGCAGAAAAAATATAAACAACTTTCTGTATCTCTGTGATTTGAATTATACTCAGTTATCATTCCATAATACACGTCTGGATGGGGGGATACTATTGATATACTATTGAGAAGATTCTCCTTATTCGTGTAGTTTGTAATTTTGGGCAGATTGCGAATTTCCCGCTTAAAATTAGTACAGATAATCTTAACTGGAGTTATTTAGACTGCAATGGCTCAGGGAAAATTAATGTCTCGTGAATATTTCCAATACGTTAAAGAGTTATGTCCCTTGAACACCGTCCTAAAAATTGTTACTTGAGTTGGACTTTTGTATCGTATCTGGAGGACAATTATGTTCGCCCGTCGAACGCATACATGTTCATCAGTTTGTGAGTTTCAGTCTCAGAAAGTGTGATATTTAAAGAGAAATATATGCTTTCAATGATCTCACATACATTTATAGAATGGAATATGTTTGAGATAAGGAGAGAGAAATACTCAGGTAATGACCACGCAATTTATATAACTTTGTCTGTTTAAGGTGTAACACCATTTCTCAGAGCAAAATAGTCTATTCATAACGTCGAGTGTGACTTGTAGAGGAAGAACCCGATAAAGCCCAGGTTAGAACCTACAATCTACCGGCAGGCTACCTCAGATACCCACACTGGCTGACCCCAAGGCATGAACCCACGCAGAAAGAGATGAGATGACTATGATAGTTAAAGGTGAGCGCTTTATCCTACTCGCTTGAACAGCTCGACCACCTATTTTTGAATGACCACACGCAATTAATATTGATACAAACTTGGTATGGGAACTATCATTCAATGACCAGAAAGCACATTAATGAGAAAGAAGAGATCTGTGGTAAGAAAACGTCACCAATGATCACCTGTACGACGTATTAAAACCGCAATGTATCCCGACGTCATGGATAACTCCTTTCATTTATACAGCTGGGAGTTACAAACAGATTTTCTCAGAGGAGAGGTACTATGTGTTTAATATGTAATTACTTCAAAGTCATGAAAATGAATCCTAGATGAAATAAAGAAAAACGAATTTGCTAATATAAGAATAACACAACAAATTGAAGTTCTACATTTAAGTACTGAAGTTACAGCTGAAATAAGTATATGTATCTTAAATTTGTTAATTATTTAAATTGTTAATTATTTAAATTGTTAATTATTTAAATTGTTATTGGTATATGCTTTTTTAACAGAATCAGCTCTAAATATAACACAGAAGTACCCGAAATCTAAATTTAAAGTAGACGCCCATGTCTTGCTATATTGACTCTTAAACCTGACTAGTATATGCTGCTGCAGATACCCAAGGGATTTGGGTTTCAGACGCTCTGAGGTCCTGTTGCTTGTGCACCGTCTTGCGGATATCGATTTGAACTTCCCTGGTACTTAAATACTGTATAATAGGGAATTTGTTGGGTGTGTGTGATTAGGATTTTTATCGTAGCTTTAACAATATTTCAGTCATATCGTTAAGATGTCCGCAGTGTGGCAGTGTATAGTGATGTCTAGCACTTGGGCATCAAGCCGCAGACATGTTGCATGATGTCCCACCCTGTCACATTATCCTGACACCAGGCCGACCAGTCCTAACACTAACCTCTTAATGCTGTGCGCCTGGCGAGGCAGCTTTTAGTACCATTTTTGTACCAGTATGACTCGGCCGGGGTTCGAACCCATGACCTCCCGCTTCCTAGGCGGACGCTCTAACCACTAGGCCACCAGAGTGGTAGGGAATTGGTTGGGAAAGAAGTGAAGGTTGGAAGACTGCATGAAAAGCGTTGGATATTGAAGAATTTGGAAAACTGTTGGCTATCCCTAACTCATCTTGAGACTAGAAATCGGTGTTAAAAGGATAATTATTTACAACGAGACATATACATTTGGTGAAATGAATATCAGGGTAATGTACTTTATTGTAAATGTACCCAACATCCGTTGCTGAACCGCATTGTAGAAAATCACACCGCACTCCTTAAGGGTGTATTGATAAGGGTAAATAAAATGAAACAACGGTTTTTTCCCCACTTTCTAACTTTATGGCCTTTCCATCTGTATTCGCCTCTGCCCACCGTGACAATTTAGCCCCTATGTGAGCTTTATCTGTTGTTTACTTTTATTTTGACCGTACAAACAGGTAAACAGACAAGTGACGTGATTGATTTAATCATGGTTGGTAGAGTCTCGTCCGGATGGAAATGTTCTCAAACTGGGCCAGTGGGGCGGAAACCCGACCTGTCATACTACTTACTCTAGTATGCAGTGATTGTATAAACTACAATAAATACTGTAGAGGGATCTACTCAGACAGGCAAGTCTATGGTTTTGATCGACATGCGCAAACTGCATGAAAGTTTCTCTTTTTATCTGAGTTTTTGTGTACGTAAATCTACGTTGTTTCTTATTTATTACTCGTAACTGTCTGTGATTGTCCATTTTCGCCATTATAGTCTCAGACTCGGCCGTAATGATTATCTTATCATCGATTGCTACCGAGTACAATGTATTGATCGTGTTGAGAGTGCTCGTTACAGCTAAAAGCGATTGGTGCACCTACAAAGGTTGATGTTGTGGTGATTCTAGTCATACCATGATCAACAGTTGCTGCCGCAGCAAGACCGCAAATATCATATTCGACCAAGCACGCGTGATTGCATTTTTTTAAAAATGTTTTTTAATGTTTTGCCAGAGCTAATCGGCTCGAACACAACCGAGTACATTGCGTTCTGTTTTGCCATTGCATATTATATTCATACCTCTATGCTGGACCTATCAAACGCAACCTCAGTGAGCTGTTAACAGCAATGACAGCGACTTCTCTGCGCCATATAAGCGACTCACTGGCAATTTCCTGTCTAGTTTTTGATAATATCCATACGCTGACTAACCCGGAAGTCACGTATTTATGTTACGATTAAGAAAATACTTCCAAACACTTGGCTCCATTCCTTTATTTTTTTAATGACTTTCTAATGTCATACCATTATATCTCTTGATTATTATTTAAACAAAGATCAATTCTTTGTAAACAAAATGCATTAATAGATGGTTTTGCATAATTTAAAACTGACAATGTTTATTGGAGCACTTCAGTTGTCAAATCATCAATTTATGAGGTGCCTAGTTTTGCATGTCGTTAATTTCTTTAATTTCTGAGGCAAGTAAATCTTGCATATAGTTCTCAATCCCATAAGGTCTAAACAGAAGTGATCGGTTTTTGAAAAACACCGGAACTTGTGAAGTTTAGGTCTCACTGGATAGTTTCGTATTTTGACACCCCCCTAATTTTTAAGGTAGAAGGCATGAACCTAATTATCACAAGTCTAGCATTTATAAATTCACACAAAAGCTAAATCTGTAATGTGGATGAGATTTACTTTGAGTTAGGCTTGGAAATGGGTTGGCTTGTTGGTGACTGCCTGTCATAGTTAGATGAGCATTGGAGATCAAATGCGTAACTTGGGCTGCAAATGAGCAGCCGACTTGGCTTACATATTAACATGTGTCTGCTACAGAGGTAAATATCTTAAAATCTAGATGGATGAGGGGTGATCAAAAGTATGCTAATTTGTTATAGTACTAGTGAACTTTATTCATGCATAAGGCACATACTGATTCTTTTAGCTGCCTTGTCATATGAAAATATTCAATATAGCTCTTTCCTGTCAAAAATGAATGTAAAAGAGAGGGGTTGGTATCATTGTTGGTTCAGTATAAAAGTCACCATTTGCATTAGGAATTAACCTGATTGACGCAGTCAAAATTTCACACGTATGCTTTCTACAAAAATCATTATTTTGTTTTTATTTGTATCTTCAGTGTAAAATTATTCTCATTTTTCTGCAGTAGGTCATTGTCGGATGAAAATTCACCAGATAAACTGTCCAGTGAGACCTAATGACTTCGACCTATAGAAGCAACACGCAGTCATGAATCAAATTAAGCGCAGTATTTTGTATACCGGAGTGCTATGGTATCGCGGGTCTTAAAGTTAGCGATCGACGAACAAGTTTTGGTATAGGTCTGTTATGTAGACTTGATATACATATAGAGTTTTCTTCTGTTAATCATGGACCTGCCTATTTAACCTTCTGACCCCAGTTTATTTTTTCCTGATGTCTATAATGTAGAACTAGTGCTATTGTGCAGAAAATTCTTTTCAATCAGTGATCCCAAAATCAATAGGCATTTTTCTTTCCCCAAAAGCAAACTATCCACAAAGGAGGCTTTTGATAAGTGAAGGGCCAGACTCCGGAATGCACAAGCCCTTTCAGCTCCAGATTTCAATTAGCGAGTTTAAATGTCCGTAGATGCAAGTGATGTAGAGGATGGTTAAGTATTGATACAGGAAGGTAACAATGGTGTGGATCATACAATTACTATTCTCAAAATTTGAACAGGCACTTGAGAACACATTCCACGACTGAGAAGGAATGTCTGGCTTTAATGTTTGCCTTGCAGACCTTTCAAGGGTCACTTAGTGCCGCTCTGTTTCAGATTGTTGTGTTAATTGATCACAATCCCCTTACGTTCATTCATAAAATTAAAAGCAATAATCAAATATTGTTACTATGTAGATCGATGTTACAGTCATACAACATTAATGTTAGACACATCAAGGGAACAGAACATTTGATTGTAGATGAACCTTCACGTGTATAAAACTACTATATTGCATGATATATATATATATATATATATATATATATATATATATATATATATATACGTACCTTGTATAGTTCACTAACTATATTCCTATGCAATATTAATTATATGTATGGTTAGTGAATATACTAACGAAAGCTTTATGACATAAATCATTTTAATGCTTATGCCCTATCATCGTAGTCTGCACTTTATAGACGAATCATGTATAATGAGAACATTGTGTCATTAACATGTTTCAAGGTTGCGTAGAATTAGTTTAAGCAAATATCACATGATGTGAATCAAGTTTGTGAATATTCTCGAAAATGGTTCCTTACATATTTCCTGCAAAGCCACAGTAAATTGTATGGTTTGTTTTCTGGTATGTGTGGGTTCTGAAGTCACTATTACACATTGCTTGAACTCTTTAATCAGTGAGTTGTTGTTGGAGGTTATCATAATCTTTGTCAGCATTCTTCGCTGTACAGCATCTATTAAACAGTCGTTATTTTGTCCCTTGCAAATTCAACATGACTTTGAGTAATCTCTTTTCTTCAATTTCTAAACTCATCACCTTCAAGATACATTCCTTGACAACATCATGATTGCAATGTTGTTCTAATGTTATATATATGACGAATAGGCAACCTGAGAACCAGAATCCCCTGGTCATAGATGGGAGGAGAAATGGAACATGGCGGCGAGATAAATCAAGTCAGGTTTTCATTTTTCCAGGGGGATATTCTTTAATCTAAACTGGTCATTGACTCTCTCTCTCTCTCTCTCTCTCTCTCTCTCTGTTTCTGTCTGCCTGTCTCTCTGTATGTCTGTCTGTATGTCTCTGTCTCTCTCTCTCTCTCTCTCTCTCTCTCTCGCTGTTGGTGCAGCGCCCTGGCCCTTATCTTGACTGTTGCGATACACAAATAATGGTGCTAAATGGGATCGGTAACATAATGTGTGTGAGTTAAAGTGAAAGTTGTAGATAAATTTGATTTTCCTTCGGACTTGGACTGTCGGTGCACTTGACGCTGCTGACCCATAGTCGTTGTGATATTTCTATTCGGCTCACAAAGGAGTTCATTTGGTTACAGTCTAATTAAAACAATTATTTTATTATCTGTTAACTGCGTGTGATTTGGGATTTTAACTTAGCTTGAAGAATTTCGCAGTCATATTGCTACGATGTCTGCAGTGTGGCAGTTTATAGTGATGTCTTGCACTGGGGTATCGTGTCGCAGACATGTAGCATGATGTTCCACCCAGTCACGTTACCCTGACACCAGGCCGACTAGTCCTAACACTAACCTCTTAATGATAAGCGCCTAGTGAGTCAGCTGTTAGTACCGGTTTTTTTTTCTTTGTCGTTGGCATGACTTGGCCGAGGTTCGAACCCGCGATCTCCCGCATCCAAGGCGGACGCTCTAACCACTTAGGCCACCAGTGTGTTTGCTATCATTTGTTTTAATAATTGTGTTTACACGAAGACTTAAGATTACTTTCGTTACTTTATTGGCATCTTGACATAAACAGAAATCTTGAACAGTAGTGCTTATACAAGTTTCATGCTCCATGAGGCGACATCCTGTTTCGTTATCTCAATAGCCAGCATCCGTTTTACATATCGTCCAGCAATCGTGTTAGATTCAAAATACCGACTCAAACAGGAAACAAAACGGAAACTCTCAAGATTTAGTTCAGTGTGATAAGCTGTTGATCGGTAGACGTCACGTGGTAATAGGAGACAAGTGTCCCAAGAAAATTTGTTTTTCTAAATGCTTAAGGCATGGACTTAAAAAAGCGGAACCTCTGTTGTAAGAATTTTAGTTATTCAAAAGCCGCGCATTCGATGCGCAAATATGTGTCTAAGATTAAAAGATAATACATTACAAGAAAGTTCTATTGCACTAATATACAATAGCATAGCCGAACAAAATAAATAAATAAGTAAATAATTCATTTGAAGTGCAAACTAACAACAAAGTTCGATTACACTAATATACAATAGCACAGCGAAAGAAAGAAAAATAAATAAATAAATAAATAAATAAATAAATAAATAATAATACATTCGAAGTGCAAACTACCGTAATGCGTTGATAGTGTACATTTCTCTCAGTATTTGCGAGATTGCATGCATTTTTCTGTTACTACCGTTGATATGAAATTGCCAACTGCATACCTGTAGCAAAAATAAAAATAAAAATAAGAAACATTAGATGTATTACAATTTTGATTAAAATCAGTTTAGATTAGTAGAAGTTTCGGGATTTTATAATATCTCTATTTTCGCCTGCTAAATTTCGATTACAATGACTTCATAGAAATTGTATACTTGTAATCTATATCATTTAAGATATAAATGCCTTACATTAAATATCCCTTGTAATCTTTCACGTGCAATGGTGTTGGCTTCGAGGAAGAAGTTCCAAGTCAAGCCTAATTACGACTAAACAAGTCTTAGCCTCTATACTGATGTATAGAGTACACAACATTACCGATATCCAACCTCACTCCCATTATATGGTGTTGACGCTATTAAAATATTCTTAATTATGTCTACGAAGCTTTAGAACTTGTCCAGGAAAAACCCCAGTCTTGATCTTTTACATCATGATTACACCTTTGAAGTTATATTCGTTGCAACATGAGGCTCAGTGCATGCTAAATTGTACGTCACCATTGTTTAAATACTACCGAGAGAGAGAGAGAGAGAGAGAGAGAGAGAGAGATGCAGACAGAGAAAATTCACTTAATGTTATGTAATGCAACATATATCGCATCTTTTCCATAAATATAGGAAAGCTGAAATACCAACATTTATTAGAGATACATATTTTATCCAAACAGAATTACATGTATTTATTCGTGCACCTGCCCGTAAACATTATGACTGATATGTCGATGATATAGATTCCCTACTAGATACAGTGGTGTGATGCCAGTAATTGATTAGCATTATAATAAAGATGATACTGTTTTGATGTTGTTGCTGTTAACGGCAGTGTAACATATTACCGGATATATCTTGACGGGAGAATGGGAGCTAAGTATTATTCGAAAGGACACACATAAGCTGCTTTGGGTGGAAATCACGGTATCCATATAGACAAAAATATGCTAAAAGTGCCTTTAAAAACAAGCAAAACAACCAGCAAAAGCAAAAGGAGCTTTGTTACGATTATATAGCACTTGTCACATTCAAAATGTTAGTACAATAAGCAAGCAAAATGTCATTCCGAAATTTGAACATGGTTCTTCGGTGTCGCTGCCGAACGCTTTACCAAAGCTTAGGTTCAACGGATGTATCGGCTTACGCTGTCTAGCTTGACACTGAAATATAGTCTTCTTGAACAATGCCATTTTAAAAGTGACCATTGTAAAATTATCCCCTAAATGTTGCTTTCATTGTTTCTGAGAAAACGAATTAGCGTATACACAAGCAGATACAACGTATAATGTAGAGTACATTGAAAACGATTATTTTACTCTACTGATGTACTGCACGGTGAATTCCCATTATTTTGATGGTTAATGCAGTTATAACTTGTAGAAAGATAGACTAAATTCAATTTTCTTTAAAGTTTTGGCTTTGACCTTATTCTATGGATAATAGCAGACTGTGTTTCGGATGTATGTGTGTGTGGAGACATGTTCTCTAGCAGAGGATATGCTGTGGAAGCAGTCGTCTCTTTACGCACGCGTAGAGAAGACGGAAGTACCAAGTGTGCGATAAGAAGAAAATTATAATGCTACGCAGACAGTACAATTTTATATTTTATGTTAGCGTCACTTTGCCCCACGAAACTATTGAGAAAAGAATTTTGGTAACAGGAAATTCATTCTGCTGAAATTTCTTGTGGAGCAAGGTGCACTCATATACAATTTGGATTATGACCTTGCCAAATGCAACATTTAATCTGCAATTACCAGTACCAGGCCATGTTCGATGGTGGGTTGTCCGCATACACTAGAACTTTATAAATATAATTAATGTAGAAAAGCTTAATTTGTATCTTAAATAACACAACTAGACAAAGATTCAACAAACGTAACATTATATTTTGTTCATACAAATGCAGCCAGGAAACATACTGTATTAAATATAGTCCATTTTAACAAGCAGCTTTGCGAGATAACCCACATTCAAACTGCTTTAAGGCACAATATCTAGTTTCGAGAGAATGTAACTTTTACTTGTCTCTAACGCCGCCATTGGTAGCCCTTGTGAGCATACAGCTACTGTTTTTCCTGCAAAGAGGAAACACTTACAGCCAAAAAGGTGTTCCAACACTGGGGTCTGACATTTTATCAACAACATAAAAAAAAATTGTGTGACAGCTTGAAATAACATTATGCGTAATATTTTGTATATACAATTATATATATATATATATATATATATATATATATATATATATATATATATATATATATATATGTATGTATGTATGTAAAGCTCAGATAGCGTCACCCTGGAAGCAATCAACAACTTTAATTACCTGGGGTCAACCATCAGCAACACTCTCTCGCTCGATGTGGAGCTGCACAGAAGGGTTGGAAAAGCAAACACCATCATGGCTTGACTAAGAAAGAGGGTGTGAGAAAACAACGCGCTGACCGAGCACACCAAGATCCAAGTCAACCAAGCCTGCGTTCTCAGCACACTTCTATATGGAAGTGAGACCTGGAGTACCTACAGGAGTCAAAAGTGCCGGCTCAACCCCTTCCGTATACGGAGCCTAAAACGCATTCTGAAAATCAGCTGGCAAGACCGCGCCACACACAACGAGGTCCTTCAGCGCACAAAATATCATCAGCATGTACTCCCTGCTGAGCAGACACCGCCTTTAATGGCTGGGACACGTCCGACGCATGGACGATTGGAGGCTGCCAAAAGACATCCTGTATGGACAGCTGGCAACTGGCACCAGAACAGTCGGCCACCCTTCTCTCCGTTTCAAGGATGTATGGAAGAGGGACCTGAAGGCGTGCGACATTCACCTGACGGCTGGCAAGTGCAGGCCGAGGACCGAGGCACCAGAAGACTGACGGACCGCAAGGGAATAGCAGTCATTGATGTGAAGAAAGGCCAGCTGGCTGCAGAGAAACGTGACAGAAAGAAGAGTGTGGCAGCAACCTCAGCAACTCAGACTTCCCAGTACGTCTGCATCAACTGCAATAGGAACTGTCACTCGCGCATGGGCCCGCACAGCCACAGCAGACGATGTCTAAACCCCGGAGACAGACTACACTCCAAGGGCCCTACTCGCATGGTCTCCCGAGACCGATAATTTCTATTATTAATTTAAATAGTGACTTCACTTATGTCTAAGGGGATTTTGTTTAGATGGAATATTTATTAGAATTATTCCCTTTTATGTTTATTTTATTTATTAAAGTGATTTATTGTTTTTGTTTAACATAATTATTTACCACATTCATTTGCTTTTGTGTTCATTATCGTTATTTATGAAAACGGTTAAGTACATATTTAAAGGGATTTTTGTTAAGTTTATTTATTTCTATGTTTAACAATGTTATTTTTTTTTGGATGACATACCTCTCAGTTTCAACATGATTGAAATGACTTGGTTCGATGTCAGACATGATTATGTATTGGTACGACAGACTATTATGTTATTGTGTTAATGTTCATGTGATTTAGTTTTATTTTTGACAGGATTCTTGGTTATAATAATCTCGTATTATGTGTATTAGGTTGATTTGCTGATCATGATTTGTCTTTTATCTTTGAAGGGATTATAAATTCAATTGATTTACTTTATGTTACCAATGTTATTCATTTAATTAATCTACTTTGGGTTGACAAATGATATATATTAAATTGATTCATTTATTAATTTAACATACTTTTTTATTAGAGTGATTCATTTGTTTGTTTAATATAATTAATTATTATAATACCTTTCTTATATGCCTATAATAATTATTTATTAGAATGATTACCCTTTATGTTTTTAGACTTATTCAAATAATTTACTTTTGTATCAAGAAATTTAATTGAAAGATTTATTTTTATGTTTAACTAGATTATTTACTAAAATGATTACCTTTCTTAAAATAATTGTTTATCAGAGGGATTTAGTTTTACTTGTATTGGGCTTATATATTCAATGGATTTACTTATTTGTTTAATATGATTACTTTATTCAAAGGATTTACTTTTCCATTTATTATGATCACCTTATATAATAATTTATTTCTATGTTTGTTAGACTTATGTATTAGTATGCTATAGTTTGATTTTGAAAAAGGATTAGTTATTAAATTGATTTTGTTATATTGTCAACGCGACTGTTTCTTACACTGAATTACTTTTATATTAATTAATTCAGAGGAACGATTCCTTTAAAATATTATTTATTAGAATGAATTATTTTTATGATAAGGTGGAGTACATGTTAGAATAAATCAATTTTATGTACATTAAGATTTTTTATTAAAAATATTTTAGTTTTATTATAAATTCACGACATATGAAATGATCTAATTTTTTATTTTTAGCAGATTTATTTATTAGAATCATTTATATTAGGATTATTAATTAAATGACTAACTTTTAAGGAAAATCATAATATGAAACATGAAAGTAATTCTACATAATTAATAATTATAATAAGCATGCAAGTAAATCACTCCAATAAAGAATTCAGCTTAACAACAAGTAACTAAAAATGAATTCTAAAAAGCAGAGATTTCTTTTTCAAGTGCACTTTGTATCATTGCATCTTATGACATTTTTTATAGTTAGTGATAAAACAGCCTCTGCGTCTTTCTGTATGTAAACGTAAAATCGGTACTAAAACAGCATCCTGTAGGACTTTATTTAATGGCTACCGATAAAGTGGTTTGAAACCACCATTTAACATGTACTTTGGATATAATAGCATGATTTAGTTATGTTTGTAAACCGTTCAAGGGCAATCATCTAGTTTGAATATGGCATGCAAACGGAATGATGTATACTGAACATGAGCGACATATGCACAAGGATCAATATCTATGTTTCATGGGTCAAGGCCCCCTCATACTTGGGAAGTAGCGATGTTTACTTGTGAATATATTATCTTATAGATAAATCTTGGTAGTTGAGGTACACCTTTCGTGCCGATTCAAAATGCTAGTCGCGAGTGTATTATGCGCTTCATACAAAGACACAGGATAGGGAGGATTCAGATAATTCGAAGCTGGACCTTATAAACACAGAACTTGACTCAAAAAGGCCGGTGAAAATAAAACGGGCAGAACTGAGCGTGTCGGCTCGAGTGTTAGGGGGACCGTCAAGATTTAGAGAGGTTCTCGGTTGGAGCCCTGATCAAGCTGTGATATGTCCCTGCTATACCTTTATTATTGTAGTCGTGATCGTGGGAATCATTGCTATCATCACCACACTCGCTAACCACCGTTATTAAAGATATAGGTCAACAACGCTGTGATGGCACGTTGACAATTACATGATGGATGTTTGTTGATTTAAGGGGTGTGTGTATGTGTATGCGTGCATGTGTGTGCATGTCCGTGTATGTGTATGTATGTGTCTGACAGAGAGAGATATTTTGAAAAGCAAAATGGAGTGCATAACACACGAACTGAGATCTGTGTTTAACTGCGACAAATTTCAGGTAGTGTTTTGTGTTCAAAACGTTATTACAATAAAGTGGCGACTGCCAGTCTAAAAATAGTGTTATATGCTAAATCACATACAAGAATCCTTTATTAATATGCGCACGTGTTGTTCATAATCAGGCGTTAATTTGTTTTATCATTAGCTGATATTGAACTGAATTAATTAAATACGAGGCTATCAATATTATTATGCTATTAATACTAGCTGAATACAATGTTCAAAATTGATGGCAAAGCAATAACACACTCAAATTATATGTTCAAGAGTTAATTGTATACTGCTTAATGGTACGTAATTACTGTAAGCACACAGTCAAGGTTAATTGTATACTGCTTAATGGTACATAATTACTGTAAGCACACAGTCAAGAGTTAATTTTACATTTCTTTAACTGAGGATGTTTTTATGCATGAGATGCCATTTCTACAATAATTTCTAAATTAAATAATATTTAAGGACATGGATTGTGGCTGAAATTGTACGCTGTCTTTTGCAGCCCATTTCTAACACTGACATTATGTTAGGTTAACAACTCAATTCAACTAGGTCAATACTTCTTGATTCATAACATTAAAACATAACGATGGCAACAACAAGTTCATAACAAATTGAACCTTCCGAAAACAAACAACAAAGAAACAAACCCAAAGCCTTAAAGTTAAAGTAAAGTTCCTTTTTATACAAGTATCTTCTTAAGGAACGTGTGAATAATTTGTGTTGGAGTGTCGGGTTTTGTTTGTTGAACATCAGTTGAGATACAGAGTCAAAAACGGACTTGCAAACATTCTATTTCTGCTCTCAAATACGCGAAATGTATTAATGTTGTTCTTCAGTGATTCAACCGAAATCAGTGGTATAGTTTATAATCCATTCCTGATTCAACCCAATCATGCAAGGATCCAAAATCTTTCGTTGGCGTGACGACATATATTCCATGTCTACTGAGTGCTGTAACCTATTTTCGTCGGCATTGTGTGTACTCTTACATAATTCCATCGTTTTAATGGTACAATTAACTCTACTTACATCTATCATGATGGTTTCCAGCGAATGTTATTGTTGGAAAACAAGCAGAGGTTACAGATTATTATTTTTATTCAGAAAAAAATGAATCTTTATTTTCCTTTTATAAAGCTGCCTGTCTTCGTGAGCAGGCGACTGCAATGCCTTAGAGATTGAATCGCTTGGTGCATCACTAAAGGTTAAAGTCATCCAGCTTGTTATCCAGGGACTCAAATAACACAAAAACATAATTTTCTTATTCTAATAAAGAACTTGTTAAAAATAAAGTGATGAAGCTGCAAGACATAGTGTTCCAGGACGCAAAGCCAGCCACATAATTTAAAGTATAATAATTGAAAATATTAAGATATGATAGCGATAAGAAATTAAGCTATTTATGATTAACCAATCAAATTAGCTTTAAGAAATAGTACAATACGTACATATGAAGTAAACAAAACCTTTGCAACATTAGAAACTGGATTAAACAAAGAAACATGTCATACGTTAGACAAATTAATGATGTAATCTTGGTTCATGCGATATTAATAGTGAATGTAGACGAGAACAAAGAAAAGGCCTCACAAAAAACTTTTCAGGTCAAGAACTAAGTCATATATTTGGACGAATTAAATACACTGGCTAAACAATTGTCATTATTATTTAACTTTGAAATTAAAAATAATAAAATCACTGACCGATTAGGAATGACCAGTACTTACTATGTCTAAAAAACGGCTTCTGAATGTTCAATAAACCTAAGACAGATAGCATCCTGGCTTATAAAAAAATGGATAGTTACCAAGCAATCATTTCTGCTTATTTTCTTATGTATTGCATAATATCCAAGTTCTGTTTTGAATGGTACATGCTGCCATATACATGATATCAATTATATGATAGATAGATAGATGGATAAATATATAGATAGATAGAGAAGTACATGTAATAGACCAGATAGATAGATAGATAGATAGATAGATAGATAGATAGATAGATATAAACTATTTGCAAAAATGCTCACCTAAGTATCGACAGAGTCTCCATAGGGAGATAAGTCGGTACTTCATAGCTTGCATGGATTATGCCTCCTTTATGTGGAGCCACATTTTTCTTATATATATATATATATATATATATATATATATATATATATATATATATATATATATATATTTCTTATTGTCTTGTTTGTTGCTATCGCTTAACGCTGCCTATTATTTTTAAGACCCACATACAGAACCCTAGAATTTTCATGTTTTCCAAGGCTGCTTTTTTGGTGCTGTTTTATTAGTAGATACGTTTGTGATCTTATCATTTTGACATTGTGCCACGAGGTTTTCATTCATAAAGCAGAAATAATACCAGCTCTTGCCATGGATGTTTAGAACTGTCTAGGTAGTGTAACAAAATACATTAGAAACTTTTGATTTTGTAATTTAGTCCCACATTTTAATATTTCCCTTATGTCCAATTATGTATTTGATTCAAATCAATGACTTCTCGTTTAATGTTTTTCGTGGCCGAACCATGGAATGTGGGGTGGCACTCAATTATACAATAATAACTTTAATGCTAACATTATTAGAGAGCATGAGTCGAATTGGATTTTCGAAATAATAAGCTTTAACATCTCTGTTATTGAGACAGCTTGCGAACAATTCGTCATCGCATGTATACTAACATAATAACAGGTAATCAGTGTTGTGCTATATGCAGACTGCGCCGTTTGATGCATTTCATTTGCACAAATATATAACTAGAATAATATCCGTGCATGTTATAAACTCCTGTTATAGTAGTAAGATAGTAAGGACCATTATATATTAATGAATTAAGAATGTTTATGTTCATTTATCAACGTTATAATTTTGTTTTTATTAATTAATACTTGATAAAAAAATGACGTACAGTTTCAATAAACACGTGTTGGCGCTAGTACTGCCCATTTTTAAATTAATATGATACTATATTTTGTATTTTGCCAAGGAATAATATGTGGCAATATTTGTTTTATGTGACCGATCACATATGTATGCATCAGTTTTGTTTTGTTTTTTTTGTATTCTCTCTGCTCACAGTATATTTAAGAGCAGAGATCTTGCATCTTCTAAGTATATTCCTTTTGATAGGCAAACAGCAGTGCTTTCCGCAGATTACCTTAGCGTCCTAAATAGTAAAGTAGTTATATTTTATTTGCAGTACAGAAATTAATATGTGGTACGTTAACTCGACTGCGTATGCTGTTTAAAATCATATAAAAATTGGTCCATAACTGATCATCTCACATCTCTATACGATATGGCTGCACACAAGGACATGAGCTAAACTAGTAACGGTGTGTTATGATTTGGGTTTTTCTTCATTTTTTATGATATCTCATACGGAAGTTTACGATTGGTTTGTAAGTCGTCCAGCGGTCGTTATTTCCTAACTACTTACTACTAACCTAACTACTAATACCGAAATCACCATACATGTTACAACAGCTACATCTAAATCAGTATCATTACCACCACCACAATGATGATAATTTATTTTGTACCTGCGTGAGTAGAAGGGGATACAGATTTACTGATTTATTGTTCATTGAAATTGCATAGCTGAAACCATTTATTTTGAACCGACTGTAGCCTACAGGACCAGTGTGAAACATTCAAGGACATGGATATTTGTTAATTTTGTCGGACTGTCGTGATAAATTCAAAGACATTTGTGACAAATCATATCACTCAATACTGGGAATATACTCGCGTCACATCACCCGACACTAGGAATTTATTATATGCTAATGTTCGTCTCAGTTACCTTTACATTGTTAGAATCGTGCAGTATTTTACGACACTGAACACCTTGATATTGCATGCCCGTGCATGACACGTGTGCCTAAAAATAGTATAGTGTATTATGAACTACATTGTAAATAAACCATGTGCACTCATGTAGAAGACGCTCTGGGTTTCGGATGAAAGTGTAGATGATAACGATGACGGTGTGGACGAGCTTACTGAGTCACACGAACGAACGTGGTATTAGCAATGTCAACAATAAAGTGAGCAACGCAGTAATTGAAAATACCTTTCTGGCCATTGACACTGTTATTTGAAAGAAATATTCGTATCTTTTCTCACATATAATGGTCCAGACAATGATAAGTGATCTCTACGGTATATGCAAATATAGCATAGAAAACCATACTGAGGCCATGGGCTATCGTATATCTGAAATTTGCAACTGTACGTGACAATATATATTTTGTGGTAATGACGTTTACGTCTGGAGAGTGCAACCTTGAAAAGATGATATACATCACGTTAAAACTTAGAACTAAACAAAATAAATAAGCAAAATCATAATAGGTAAAATACACATTCGTTAAAATCTTTAGTTTCAGGATATTACAATCTGAAAACTGTAGGATCAGACTATTCTCTATTAGTGCTATCCCAGCTTAAGAAGGCTGACTGTATCAATCCGCGCAAGAAATATATTAACAAAAATATAGTTGTTCTTCTTGTTTATACGAAAATAGCCAATAATTAGACAGATACATTTTAAAGCAGCATGTGTAGAAGATAAATTATAACACAATCTCTCAACTAAATTATTGTTAAGAGCTATCTTTTATCGATATCCTAACACAGATTATTCTGCTATAATACTAACCGAATTAGCACAGAAAGGAGACACAGTCCGTGTAAGTCAATGTCTTGTGCAGAAATAGTAGAAGCACAGTAGTAGTAGTAGTAGAAGCACATAACACAAAAAGTTAGCAGTAATTGTATTAGCAGAATTAGTATAGAACTAGAAGCAACAAATTCATTGTAGAATCGCAATAGTAGTAATAATAGGAGTAGAAGCATACTAGTAGCAACATTAATACTACTGAAAGTAAACGTATTAGCAATAGTGTAGGCGGACGAGTCGGTTAGATTGGTTAGTCTTCTTTCAGAGGGGGACAGACATATGAAAAAATGTGGAAGACAGTGATTGTGATTTGCCATCACAATTATGTATCATATATGTATGTCACTACCATCTACATATTTGCCTTATCATATACATGACCCGGAACAAGATAAACTTCACAGGATCCTGTATTAAGAAAGGCTCTTGAAGTTTGCACTAAACGTTCTCCACCTAGAATAATACAATATGGCTGGGCTAGATCAAAATTGTATGACGCAGGTCGTTGCTATGGGCTTGCAAATATCTGTAGTGATTGGTCGTTTTATTTATAACAGCAATACTTTATCTGGGGGAACAGAGACCAGTAACTCACATATAAAGTAGTGCTCAATTTAATTCTAGATACTGAATTTTCAGGGGATTTATGTATAATTTTGTAAGTATTAATTTTTTGCAGATTATATTGCAACAAAGTACGTGTTTTAGGCATGCTATATTTTAAAACCAAGAGTATACACATTATCTATATGCACAGATGTCTGAATTTATTTTGGGTCAATGTATGGATTAAAATTGAAATGATTATGCTCTTAATAGGTACAGCTGATTATTATATGATATTATGGGACCTTTAAGAACATTCGGCTGTCCAATATCACCTCATATCAACGTCGATGTACAATGTTTGAAGGAATCAATTGGGGAAGGAATGTTGGAATGTCGCAGCGAGAAATATACACAATTAACAAATCATCGCTGTGTGCACTCCTTTCCTTCAGCTTCGCCTATTAGAAGAAATATTTTGTATGGTTCGTACGGAGTTACTAATAAACAGAAAATTAAAGCAATAAATTTGACACACTTTGATTTCAGAGATTTATCATTATGGGGACATTCTGTTTTGATCAAAAGATAATATGGTGTCAGTGTTCACCTGAATTTGTTTCAAGCATATAAAGCAGAGAGCTGGACTAAGGTGAATACTCCTTTAGAAATAATCGACTTTTCAAGATGTCATAGCTACAACAAAGAATTTACATCCACACAGACAAACCAAGCTCAGCAAGTCTCTAATGAGCGGTGTTTTCCTGAATGGTCTTGGCATCAGTCGTGTGCGAAACCAAGTAGAAAATTTTATTTTCATATCAAGACGCTCAGGTGAAACTTTTCCGAATGACTGAAGTCGATATCATTCGCGATGATGGGCTTAACAGACACTAGTTTGAAATAGCTTTACCCATGTAAAAAAAAAAACACAAACGACGCTGATCAGTTAATTGATATAATGCTAGATGACTCAAACTGGTTTTTAAGAACATTACGATATATAAATAAATACAAACTTTAATCGATCAGACGTAGTCTGTGTATGGTGGTTAGCTTTATCAATTTGTATTAAGTCTCTCAATATGGAATGACATTGACATATTCTTCTCTCTGTGTAGGTTGATAAAATGAGTCTTTATATGAATCCCATCGTATGATTTGTATATCATCTGTCTTCAAGTAAGAATGTTTCTAAACAGCTAAGTGAACATCCATAAGCTGTTCTTTATCCTTGTTCGCAGTGTGTATAAAGTACGTAATCATGTGTGGAAAGGATGAATAATCAGACATGTGTGAGTAGATTGTATATATATATATATATATATATATATATATATATATATATATATATATATATATATACGTGCGTGCTTTTTACGCACATGATTAAACTATTCAAGAAACAAAAAACTTCTATACCATCACGTAAACAATAAGACTCTTTTGTTCCTGGATTGTATGAACTATACATTTATATTAAATAAAACCAGATATTATAGAAAGGTTACGGTTTGGAACAACTATAACTTCTTATCAAACAATTATGTGAAGTTTTCTCAGTTACGTTTGGTTTTGGCCTAGTTTTGATACTCTTTTTGCCTTTTTTTCTGGAAGTGGGATTTTAACCTTTAAAAAAATCTGCATCTATATTTCTGGTCTACTCCGGAGTCAATGCGACAATTGGGTATTATGTATATAAAACAACGAATACCAACATATATAAACAATTAAGATTAAAATTAAGTTATTTCAATTCAGGATCATTTGGAAATTAGACGGTCGTACCTTTTCTCAACTAATATGTTCAGTTACTGTATTGTAGAGGTCATGACCCTCAAATATTTGCACAAAACCCATTACCTGAGGGAAAATACTGATGTTGTTCAAACTGCATACTTGTTGGGCTAGATCGATATGTAGTGATTGGTACGATATTTGAAAAACACTCACATTGAAATAGTTAATAACTGAAACAATCGCAGTCTAATCGCATTCACTCCGAAGCACACTTTAAGTGAAAATATGGATATTTTGTGAAAGTCTACTGTATTCACGGTGCTAATTCAGTTTGCATAGTAAATTTATGCAAGCACCATGATATTGAAAATTCAAAAACTTTAAATTTATGGGTGTTCATGATAAAATCTATATTTATCAGCACAAGCGCTTCCTGGATGATAGCTTCTACTTAGAGAAAAAGATATGAGCCGCGGCATTTTCTGGACACACATGTGCTTGAAATTTGTGCTTTCAATTCCGCACCAAAGCGTCAGATGATAATTTCAGTAATATAAATGTTACAGACTCAAGATTTAAAAAGACTAAAATTCCATCAATAAATAATGACACTTTTTTAGTTACAAATATCATAGACTCTTAAACGACTCTTTTTACTAAAATCTGTCATTCGCTATTAAACAATCCTGGCCAGCCACACCCATTTATATTCTATTTATCTTCACCCACTTCCAGACTGGTTCCCATTTTTTCACGCAGGTAGTACCGTGTGTCCTAAAAGACACGAGCAACGGAGAATCTGTTCGTAAAATTAGCCATTAAAAAGCAGTACTGTACTTAAATCGTCCATGGGGGAAAGGTGTGATATATAGTCTCTACTGCGGTGTAAGTTATGAATGAATAAATGAGCACATAACATGAAAACGTAAGAACGGATTCATTGAGGTGTCGGGTTTCGACCTGTGAGATTTAGCTACCTTGTATTAATTGGGGAATATGTTATCTTTAATTTCCTCGCTAATAAAATGCCTGCGATATGTAACTCCTTGGAAGCTTTTGAAGAATGTGAATATACTATATGCAAGCTGTAGTTGTATGAACAGGAATCTATAGAACGAAAATTGTTCTTGTATTTTAAAAGTCAGTGTTACATCATACGATTAAATGCTTGACCCACATATCCATGTCGGATCGTATATACTTCCATTTATGTGATGTGATATGATGTGATTTGGATTTTTAACGTAGATTAAACAATTGTTTCAGTCATATCGCTACGATGTCTGCAGTGTGGCAGTTTATAGTGATGCCTAGCACTGGGGCATCATGCCGCAGACATGTAGCATGATGTCCCACCCAGTGACATTATCCTGACACCAGGCCGACCAGTCCTAACACTAATCTCTTAATGCTGAACGCCAAGCGAGGCAGCTGTTAGTAACATTTTTGTAAGTCTTTAGTATGACTCGGCCTGGGATCGAATCCACGACCTCCCGTATCCGAGGCGGACGCTCTAAACACTAGGCCACCGGAGCGGTCTTACGTTTATATATTACTGGTATATAAATTTCAATGGAACAATGATAGTACTTTGTTCGTGCGTTGGATGAATTATGGAATGATATGAAAAAAGCAACATATTATAGAAATATTAGGATTAAATAAACAAAAGCTGCATATGATTTAAAGCCTTATATTAAAGAACAGTTTGTATTTGAATTAACTATAACTTCATGTGAAATAATATTAGGGGTTAAATTGTTATTTCTCGCTTTGGTAAATATATTTTAGTTTCTAATTACAATAGCATGCATACCATCGAATAATCCGCTTTTTCTGAGTGGACTTTTTGAACCTGAGTTGTGTTTAGTGCGAAAAATGTATTCGGGTATCTGGTCTATAAACTGAAATGGCGACAAAGAAGAATTTCAACTTTGCTTTTATTTATTTTTCACCATTCGCCGTTAATGTAGATTAAAACAGAGTCCAGAAATTGTTGACTTTATCTTTTTATTTTAAGAGAAGGTATGCAATGCCATTTTCAAAGATTTCGAAACCGGTCAAAGTTTATTGACATCAAGTTGGCTACTTATTCCTTATTCCTTATTCCCGATTGAGTAAGGAATAAGTAACAAGTTACCGATTGAATAAGGAAAAAGTAACCAGTAACTATTTCTACACGAATTTCGTTACTTATTCCTTATTCACATCCAGCTGGGTATTCATTCTTTATTCACAGTTCCATAAGTAGTTGATTATAACTTACTTATTGAAGATTAAAAGCCATTCATGGCATGCATTAGTGTTATTCTAACCCAGTTAGAGAAAGAATTTGATGCCAGCTATATAATGCTAACTGATGACTCAAGTAAACGTAAAACCACAATAAAACCATTACAAGTTTGAAATTGGAAATGTCTCTTATGTTGTCGTAATGTGCATAGAGAAGAATTATTTCAAGTATCTACCTGTTTAGGAAGCCTTTAGTTGACATCGAATGTTGTCTTGAAGTCCTTGGAAATGGGTAAACAAGCATACGGGTAGGTGTATGAAACACGCTCAGTGTGAGTCAAATCTAATAATACTTAGTGCGAATTAAACCCCTAACTAGACGATTTTGATTGCAACTTTTGATGGACAGTTTATATTCAAGAATCTTTCCAACATATGCCAAAGTCATTACAATACTTTTTTAACCGATTTCCAGAAATTGGGCTACATAAAGGGTGGATGGGTGGCGGTGGAAATGCAGCATATGTGGCAAGAAAATAATATCTTACTTATACAGGTGGGCTAATACTTCTCCTCTTGAAAGAGTTTTGACATGGACTTTTCACTAACATTTTATCTCTATGTGGTAGTGTCGAGGAACGAAAGAAGTCCTGATGAATCTCATTGAGAGGAATCAGCGAAAAAAAGGGGAAACCTATGGGCATCGGGTATGAAAAAGACGCACACCATATATATTATGGTGGATGGAAATTAAATGTGTGATTTCCTATCAGAAATTATTACCGGTTCATTTATGAATTCTTCTTTCTTTCTATAGACTGTATTTACTTAGGCGCTGAATACGTCGGACGATTTTTTTATCGGTCAGCGCACGAGGCCATTCTCTGTTCATGTAGGATAGTACGGTCATGGCGCCTTTATGCATTTATTCTATATACGTTTCTACCTGTCCAGAGTTTGTTTGGCTGAATCGCTGTTTGCGTTTATTGATGCTGCTTAGCAATATCGCGTCGCGTTATATCTGACTTGTTCGTTTGAAAGTTCCTTGAAAAGAGACGATATTATCGTCTGTGTAGTGTCCAACATGGTACGAAATCCAGCTCGGTCGACTTTGCTACATCATATATAAATTTATATCATAGGTTCCTAATATTTTGTTTTAAAGAGCCCCTTGCTTGTAAATGCGTATTTAATGAATTATTAATTTTAAGTAAACCTTTGCCTCTTATTTTCAATAAGCAAATGAATTCACTTTAAGGAAATGAGCTTTCTCTCTTTTCCTTCTCTCTGTAGTTCTAGTTTTATACATTGTTATTTTTCCTCCTATTTCTCCAATATCTAAATTATATCACCGAATTCACTTTATAACAGAAACGAACATTGGTTAGAATAATTGACATACGTAGGGATTATCCATCTATTTTAGCACTAACTTCGCTGATGTGTTTAAGCACGGACCACCTTTTATCAGTACAGTCAAATACTTATGGACATATACACAGCAGAGAAAGGCCTAATTAAGTTTCGTAAAGGTTTGCCTCCGTTACATAAATAAGCTGACACAGATGATGTTTGTTATGTTCATAGTTGAGTGCTTATCAAAATTATATATCAAGTTGACCCATCTGCTTCTATGTTTTCCTTCTTCCTATATCAATCTTTTAATATTATATATAACAACCCATTTAGTCTGGTGGCTAATCCAACCTGCACAATCTTCATATATAATTGCATCGTAATATGTTTTAATATCGAAACAGGTTTAGGTGGAACGATATATGTTTCTACAGAATTAACATTTTAGTGGACCACTATGGTACTGAAGTAGCAAGATGATTATGATGATGAGTATAACATGAGAGGCAGTATTATGGTCATACTTCATGTTCCTATATAATATGTATTAATTTCTTGAATATATATAACAACCGTTTGCACTATATATTTTATAATTTCACACAATAAGTACACATTCAATTTTAATGATTGATAATTTCGAAAATATAACCTCAAAACAAGCATTACAATGTTTACAGAGGATTTTAGTTACTATGCTGGCAAAATCTATAAAGAAAGAATTTAAATTCAACAAAGAATAAAGTAGCGAATTCTAGAATTTAACACATTAATATAATTTCATAACTGAAATGAAAAGAAAACGTTCGGGATTGCAGACACAACTATGCTTGTATCAGCCTCCTGAGACCCATTTAGACAGATTTGACTGTCCGGGATATGCCAAAAGATGACCTTATCTCGGGACAAAATTCGTACTTCTTGTTACTTGACTGACATAAGGAAACACGAAGGATTTACGTCGCACCACTAGATATTATATTTCCCTAAATGAGAAATCGAGAGAGAGAGATAGAGACAGAGAGAGAGAGAGAGAGAGAGCGAGAAAGAGAGAGAGTCGGCTGATTATTTTAATGCTATCGTGTGTTATTTGTCCCTAACGGATACCTAGAAACTAGAACATTGGTTCACTGTCTTTGATGTATTTCAAACGGGGGAAAATTATTGATATCTAGTGACTTCTAACCCTCACACTTGATGGAGATGCCTTGTCCGTTTATGTGGGCACGGAGGTATATGTAAACGTTTATGACCTCGTATATTCTAGTAGAGAGGTCTCTGCATGGGAAGCTTTTCATCGTTTAGTTATCAGTAAATGGATTTAATCTTTATAAACCATGTATTTCACGAGTCCTGGATATGGGTTTATTTCGTTGCTAGCTGAATAAATCTTGATAAAAAATATATATTTCTGTGTATCATATTAGCTTGTGAGATGGTACTTTATTTTTCCTTTCATAACCTTTACAGTGCAAATAAAATCACGGTCATTACTGCATTATTGCGTCTTTAAGCAGTGATGTAGTATTATCTGCAGTGACTGATGGGAATGTATCTAGCAACAGGAAGTTGCCCGGGCACAAGTCGATAAGAATAGACAAGTTAAAGCAGGAGAGCTACATATTTAGAGAGGTATAGAGATTTCGTAAGTAGTAGTCTTCTTTATATGATATAGAACTTCAAATCTGTATAACCTATGTTCATATTTAGTTTAAATAATATCTAGTAAATGTATGTTGCAACCATCAGCCTAACCACGCAAATGCTATACCACCTAGTTGTTCAACAATATTTTTTCTGACATCACTGGTGGCAAATGTCAGTGAAAAAGAGGTTTTGGGGAAGAATAATGTGTTTGTCATGATTGAGTTCAAACTTGGCACAGATCTTTAAGCTGCTAATCATTTTAGTAGTAACTTAAAAGTCCATTTCTTATAAACGACTGAGAGATTACGGGAGCCATTTCACACCATAAGTACGCAAACATCATTTGCATCATACGGTTTGCTGTTTTATTTTTAAACTGTTAAATTTATATTTAATATATATTGATAATTTGGTTTGACTAGCCAATAATTAAACCTATATTTCGAGTTTAAAAATGACAATTATATGCAAACAAAACATCGTTTGACATATTTAATTACAAGAATGTGGACGCAAATGGCGGAATATAAACAGTTTCCGTAGTCTGGTCCCCTGTTTCGTAAGAACCCTGCGTTGCACTCCGTCATGACAAGTCAGGTGAATGCCGACGCCATATTGTATATGTGATCCAAACAAAATGGCCGCATGGATAAGGCTTGGTAATCACATAGTGACAAATATTTTCCTTTAATTTTATGTCTATTAACAGTCGAGATTTTGTATTGACGCTAAACTAGCAATTCGGTCATATAATTATGTTTTACAAAACTTCTACTAATTGGCGAAAATGACAGAATGGAGTGCAGACAAAGACACTTGTTAATACTGTACATTTCCCGCTACCTCTTAGGTTATCTGGCATTTTTATTGAGAGGCTGGACTGTTAGCAAAAATCCGTGCAATGGATCACATATTTTAATTTCGAATTAGTATCGATGCCTCATTACTCAATGTGAACTTTCGCCCAAATACATAAAGACATCAAAATATAATGCTAGAATTCTAAAGAACATACAATTACCTTTAAATCAATACCAAACATGTCTAAATATAGGTCTTGTCTCAGCACCAAAATGAGAAAGACTAAAAGCTCTAAAACAGGCTTGGACTGCATCACCGGCGCCAGCAAGTAGGGGCGAGGAGAGGTACCTCCCCCAGATTTCACCTCGGATGTCTCGCCCCCACGCCCACCCCAAAATAATTTTGCGGGCGTCCTTGGACTAAACCGGAAGTAATAATTTTGACTCGATTCCACTTGACCTCGTATAGAGGAGTGCAACATAGGGAGCATACAAAACAGGAGCCATGCTATTGATAGTCCAAAAAAATTAGTGTTTTTAACCATGACCAGAGTATAGCAGACAATGCAGTAATATATTAATGACTTTGTTTTGTTTATTTTCTTGTGCGCCAAATATCAATTATGTGTGTAAAGAAAGGACCTAGCAAAGACAAATGTTCGAGAATGATAGGGAATGCATGAAAAGCAAGCAATTCTGCATTATCATGAGTTGTGATGTACTTGTAGGAATATCTCTTTGCGTAACACTCTATTCACGGAGACAAATATTAGCAAGTACTTAAAGCCATACTTGTGTGGGACTACACATGGAATCAACTTGCATACACTGACCATATATTGTCCTTGATAGTACTAAATGTGGTATTTGTTTAACAGACACACACATACACGAACGCACAAATACACGAATATGTGACCATCATCAGGGCGACATCTGTCAACGTGCAACATTAGGGTGGCATAATGGCATCATGTTTTGTTATGCGACTATAGCACATATTTGTACGTGAATTCATCAAAATGAGTTAAAATTCTTCTTATCATTCTGAGATATTCAAGTTTTATACAAGAAAACACTTTTTTAAACGAAAACATATATATGTCACCATAATTCTACGTGGCCATAGTGCCTACAAACAGCTATTACGCTCAGAACATCTTTATTGTGACAGAATCTTCACACATAATTAGTCTAATCCGGCATTAAGGTGACAGTGTTTATAAGGCTCCTATTGCCAAATCAATCAAAACAGGAAAATAAATAAATGTTACTATGACCAGAATCATAAATTATGAATTTCTAAAACTGTATTACACCATCTGCATGTAGATTTGCAAACGTTTTTATGTTGAATCGTTTTAAAGTGTCATAAGGAATCATGCAGATGAATGACGGAAGCGGCACTATTATTTTTAAGCGAAGGCGTGTAATCATTTTATGTTTAGGCCCCATGACTAGATAAGTTAAATGTTTCTCTCCACTCTCCCATTCCCCCAAACTGAAGTGACCTAGCAGTGATATTTGCTGGAAACAAGTTAATAACTGGCAGACGAACACAAGTGAAATACCTTCTTCATTATTCACTCTGCTCTAACAAATTTTCATTTTATTTTATGCTCAAAAGAATTGCGCGCAATATGTATGATAGGCTGAAGTTGCAGATTTCTTACGGTATATGACATATACTTACCCTTTAAGTCCTGCACAAAAGATATAAGCAGTTATATAATTCTCCTTCTTACTGCAAAATACAACAGTACATACAAAAAATTAAACAAAACAGCATTCTAAAAAAATGATTGTATTCATTACTGAATTTGAACACGGGTCATCAATAGAGTTGTAGCTATATTTACCTCCAGACCACCAAAGCGTCTTGAATCAGTTCTTCCATTTCTTGGTCAAAATGTTATAAAGATCTTTTTACCGGTAGTGAACATTTATTTATCGTGTTTCATTCCATTTTATTATTAAGGTAATCTGTTTTCAGGAAATCCAGTAATCCACAGCCTATAGTAAAAAGAAGATAGGATGTTTGCTTGATCCAAGCGACATAACGGATATTTTTGATTACGTGCAAGGAAAACCCAAACCTTTCAGGACTGGCGACGCTACGATTGAAAATATTTAAGTTTTACACCCGCGAGATGAACTATGTCCGTTAATCACTCCAAACAATCTGATTTACGCGTTTATTCTAAAATGTATTAAGTAGGAATATGTATAACAGATTAATAACAGATTTCTTACAATATCCCGCGCGATATTGTCAGAGATGTTCCGTTTATATTCTGCTGTGGTTTGTGTACATTCGTAGAGAAGATATAAATAGGCTTAGTAACATAATTATCCTTCCCAATTCAAGGTAAAACATAAAAATGAAGACATAAGTTGTCCACATTAGTGGGTTTTAACCTGGATAATCTGATTGAAAGACAGCTATGTTTTTAACACTATCATCTTTACATAATTAAACATTTTGGCTCATAATGTTATAAATATGTTGACTGCAATGAAACAATTTTAAAAGTATTTAATCTCGTATGTCCGCAAAATGACGGAGCTATTTCCTGTACTCTTTTTAATACATTTGCAAGCTATGAATTAATCTTATGTCACACCGTCAAAACCTTGTTTGTACTAATATCACATATTAAATAAGTACAGATACATTATTGTTAGGAGCTTTAATTCATGACTATTTATAAAACTCCGGGCATAGGATGTTTTTCTATATACTGGAAGTGATATTTTAATTAAAATTATGGCAATTGTCAACACCAGCTTTTGTGATAATACAATCACAAATATAAATATCATGGAATCCACTTTAAAGATATATGTCGACCCTTATGGAAATTGTAGATTAGGTTATTTTGTTGTACCCTTCTTGTCTTCAATGTAATTTGTCACACGTGAAATCGTCATTAATAGAGACATCAATAACAAAACAAAATAACTTATGACATGGTTAAAGAGTGCTAACAATTTAAGTATCGTCTACTTCCCAACCAATTAGTCCTCGTCGATGTAGGCATCATAGCCATTTATACCAGATGGGACTATGCTCATTGAACGAAGGATTGTTGAGGAAGACGTTTTTATAGAAAATGGCAACATTTTATTTTGGTAGAGTCCATCTGGAGTTGCAACGGCCGAAATTTCTTGTGCTCCATCCTTAAATGGAATATGCCAGAATCCTTTAAACGGTGGGAACTTGGTGACATATTTTACATTTCCAATTTGTCAATATCGCTATCATTTCTAGGTATTGGCTACAAGTCTGTTCTGGTACCACTGTTCACCTTTCTGTAGTCAATGCATATATGGAAGGTATTATCTGATATCGGCACAAGAATAGACGATGAACTCTAGTTACATTTGCTTGGTTCACTAAAATCTTTCTCCAACAAATATTTGGTTTCTTTTTAGAACGTTTTTTGCCAGAGAGTAATCATCCTTTAAGGATGTTGTTTTATAGGTGTAGAATCTACAATTTTAACATCATCGTAGATATTGGTTGTTAGAGTTGCAGCATCCTGAAACAAGTGCTCATATTCACATATTTACTGCTTTAATTCATTATTTCCCTGAGGCTGTAGATGGGAAGGTCCTGATCCTTTAACATTGTTAAATTTAGAAGACTGCTTGAAACAAAGGTCACTAATATCCGGGGCACTTCACCATTTTAATCATTACATTGTGGGACATGTACAACTAAACTAACTGAGTACTTTAAATGACTATATCTTTCAACATACTCATTTATCTTACTTATATGTCATTTGTTTCTTTTTCCGACTAACAGGAATGTTGATTATATAGTTTTAGTCGCTTTCGTTTTCACTTATAAGCACCATGATAATTAACATGAAAACAATTTTGAAGTAATGGTAAGAGAGACAGAATCGTATCATCAGGCTACAAGTTCTTTCCTTTGTAGTTTTGCCTCAATACCATTTCTGAGTGAGTATACTGAATATTATTTCTTGATACTTCACAATCAGAGACATAATATAAAAAAGTAATCTCGGAATCTTCTGTTAATTAAAGGTTATCTTTTAAAAACTCCGACGTCAAAAACTTGCTTCCAAAATAGTAACACATGCCATTTGACAAGTCTATTTTTATTTTCGGCCAAGAAAATGATATTTGATCTTGTGATTAATCTTAGTGACTCCCAAATGAACACCCAATGGAGTTTCATGCACTTAGCAAATAATTTCTTTTATACACGACTTTGGAATAACAATTTGATAGCTCACTGACCACGTGTCACCAGAGGGTACATCAGGTGGTCTCCATTTTCATAACAGGGCGCCATTTATCAGCAAATAGCAACTTGGTACCTCTGAGAAATCATCTTAGCTAATAGCCCTCGGAAACATACCGATGTTTTTCCCTGTGATTGTCGTTTTTCACCATAATCAGAAACGAGACAATGAGGGCTTAAAGAGGATCATTGTGATCAATACCTTTTCATTGATCAGTATCAGGATTGAAGCTGACCTCATCCAAAGCCTGACCAATTAATGTTCAGCCAAAGGAATAATTTTCTGATCAACTTTATTCCCAAAGTGCCATTTTTGTTTATAGCTATAGTAACTGCACAAGCATGACATTAATCAGGGATTTCATTTTCAATGGTATCAACGTTGTGATTCAAACAGGACTTATCAGTTACAAGTGGAATAATCACAACCTTTTCTGCAGCTAAGGCATTGCCTACCACAAAAGTAAACCCACCATCGATGGGCAAAGAAGTCTCCATTCTGATAGTCCCATGTCGTGAAACTAAGTTTGATCAATTTACACAATATCGTCTACACCATGAAATGGGAGTCAGGTTGAATGTCAGTAATATTGTGCATTCTGCACATTAGAACTGAGGTTTAGACCTGGCTGGTAGTAGTAAGGCATCAAATGAACCTTCCTCCTACAAACCCACACTACTTGCAAATGAAATATTATACTTGTATAACTATATGGAAGTTATCTCTCATGTGTTTTAGATTAGTATTTCGGTTATTTAACACAAGATGTGTAATAACTCATGGTACTCGAAATTTAGATAATAAAGGAATCGAGCTATACACTCTTCCAAAATGGACACATATAAATATTTCCAGAAGTTTGACGCAGATCTCGATATGTCATTTAAGTATAAATACAGTATCAGCTAAAAGAGTGAGGTTATATAAAGACATACAGAGACATACAGACAAGCAGGCAGTTATATACAAATAGTCAGGGGCCCCGAGTAGACTAGTGGTCTAAAGAGCTCACCGTTATGGATCACTGTCATCTCACCTATGTCTTCCTGGGTTCGAGTCTCGGGCTCGGCCAATGTGGGTAATTGAGAAAGCTTGCCATTAACTTCTTTCCGGGGTTTTCCCGGGTTCTTCCTCCACCATTTATAATGGCCGCCGTGTGAAGCCTATCTTGTGCTGCAAAATGGCGTTAAATCCTATAACAACAACAACAACAACAAAACAAAGAGTCAAATAGATCATATTGTTATCAAAAATGTTTATTTGTCTTTAGAACTGAATGTTTCGAATGAGAAAGTGCTCATTATTTGGTCTATAATATTATTCTGGAACTGTTACACATTATTCGGAGGAATTCTGGACCACGGCATCTTGACAAGCTTGATTTATATTGAAATGTATTCAGTAAATTACGTGTGCCTGACTCTTTTGCATTTCGACGTCCACAGGTTTGTGGAAATGTGCGTTCAAGTTTCATATTTGTAAGACTGTGGATTATGCCATTGGCATATTATGGTATTTTAAAGAGTTTTGATCATCGAAGTTCTTACAACCTTACGACTTTCAAACGGTGTAGGCTCTAAGAATTATCTGTCAAGCTCCTTATTAAAATGGTTGAAAATCACTTTGAGATTAGCACGCTGTTTTAAGTAATTGGTCATGATATACGTATAACGGGCTTATACATAAAATACTCAGAAAGCACCGTTTTTATTATAAAAATACAATACCATGAAGAATTATTTTATGATGTCCGATCAGTGCAATTATCCGACAATTTTGTAGCATATTATACAAAGATATAACCGTCATCCACTTAAAATATTAAGTACGATTTTCGACACATTTTGCCGACTTACTGCCGGTAAGCTATTTAGTACACGCATATGACAATGTACGTTACGGGAGTGTATGCTGTTAAGCAAACGGATGCTGGCTATTTGAAACAACGCAATAGTATGTCGCCTTGCACCGCATGTCAAGAGCAATTCGTTAATGTCAACGATCTCATGAGTAAAACATACAACAAACATCGATCTGAATTGCGTATACAATATTATCTTATGTGTAAACATCAACACCGACATTTGTATTTCGTTCTGTGTGTCACTTCTCTCTTGCCAAATAAGAGATCACGAGTTCGAAACTCGCGGCATCCCATTTTTTTATATTTATTTTCACTTCAGTTTTATTTTTTATCTTCAAACTTACTTTTAAGCTGGCGCATCCCATGCTTTCTTTTATTCATTGTTTGTTTTTATGTTTAAACTTTATTTTATGACCCCCGTCCAAAGACGGGCAATTAAGCTAGTAAAGATACGGAGCGATACCTACCATAATACATAGCCAGCATTCTCTCAATTTCTTTCATTCATTATTTTTAGGTTATAGTTGTAACCTGATACTACATTATATAAATACAGAATAAAATAAAACAAATATATTATGTGTGCCAAAGTTTAATCAAATGTATCGTACATTAACACATAGATAAAATATTTGTACACACTTCTTTTCATGTTTTATAATATTAAGTGTTATTACGTTTGTTTACTTTAAGAATTCTTTAGAAAACCTAACTTTAAGAGAACACTGTCTATTGTTTATTACAGGTCGGTTTGTTCTATTCCATTTCGGAAAGGTGCGCTTGTTCTGTTTTGACAATGAATTTGATCTGAGAGAAAAGTAATAAAAAGTATGTATTTTGTATTACAAATCAAATAAATATATCACTTCGAAACAGTGTTTCCCAAACTGATAACATTCGCGTACCCTTCTGGGACATCGATCTTATCGGTCTACATCTTCTCCCAGTGCCGAAGTATTTTATTTTTAGGGCGAATTTTAGTGATTATATTCTGCCCTTGAAACCCCCGTTTTGGAAAGTACTGCTTTAAAATATGTATTTTGGAAAAATAGGAATTGCTTTTGGATATGTCGCCTTAATGAATATTCGTTGACAGTGGGAGAAATACAACCTTAACACATAGTTAACTTTTTGCATAACAATATTTAATAAACACGTGCATGAACTGCAATAAGAAGTCGAAAATACTAGTAATTGGTAATAAAACTTGCATGAAATTATGTGCGTGAATCAGTCAGCAAAGTAATGTAGAAAATGATAGCAAATATTAGGGTGACACAAATTTTGTAACCCTAATGCTGATGTCGACATAATCAATCCTGAGTGACAATTAACGATCACCGTAGTGACGGTTCCACTGTAACACACACACACACACACACACACACACGATTAAATACGATATTTTGATTGTGTGTTAATAAGAAAGCTTTCTGACAGATATTCTAGGTTTTGTGAACTTATTCTGACGAGACCCAGTTTAAGAATTACAAAATGATCATATCAACATTAAGCAGACAGCAACAAAACAGAAAAAGGGAGTAGTAGGCCTTGTCATTATTATCATAATTATTGTTATTATTATTATTATTATTATTATTGTCATTATCATTATTATTATTATTATTATTATTATTATTATTATTATTATTATTATTATTATCATCATTATTATTAATATTATTATCATTATCATAATTATTGTTATTATTATTATTATTATTGTCATTATTATTATCATCATTATCATTATTATTATTATTATTATTATTATTATTATTATTGCGAGGTATACAAATTAGTTAAAATTCCAGTTACCACATTAGTTTACATAATAGATTATGTTTTACGCATCAGCAAAAATAAAATGAAATAGACTTTAATGTATTGTTTGCTAGAGGATCGAATTATTGTGCTAAACTTCACAGCTCACATTCTTTAACAACAGCGAGATACAGAAATGTATGCAGACTGTAACCGAATTTCGTAACCGTGGATTAGGGTAAAGATAAATACAATAAGGGTTTGTAATCAAATATTTATGTTGTATGCAAATGCACGAAAACTAATAAACATTCAAAACCTTGAAGAAACCTGTTGTTTACATGACCGATCATTCTCACCATTATATCAAATTCTAGACAATCTAACATATAACATATTTATTATTTTTATTTCAATTTCCTCATACCATACATAGTATCGATTTTATTATCACAGTATATTTTATCTTGAATTCAATTTCATGATATCACAAATTGTACTGTATTGATATCATGCATCAAGTCTAACTTTAACCTTCTCCTTCGTAAGTGCCTCTGCGAAAGTGGTGAGAATGTTTTCTTTATATTTTTCAATGATCTTAACGCCCTGAATGGATAATGAGTATGCATAGGAAACTCCAATGTAAAACCATAAATGTATTCCATTATGATATCATACATTTCATTTTTAACAGTTCCGACATTAAGTTTCTCCTTTGTAAATGTCGCATTGAAAGAGGTGAGAAGTGTAGCACATCAGAATTCAGTCACATTTACTGTAAAAATAAACAATACACAGAATAATTACATGCAACTACAATTTAATTTTTAAAAATCTAAAGTTCTTCTAAAATGCAATTGACTTTTACTGCCTATCCACTACATAATAACCCCATCAGGCGCTAGATTAGAGCAAAGAGCTTATGAATTAGACTGGGTTTCCTCGATTTTCAAAATCGTGTTATTATTTGTATATTGCTTACCGTCCCCCCCACACACACACACGCTCTCTCTCTCACACACACACACACACACACACACACACACACACACATACACACCACGATACACATAAATCACGTGCTGAAAATAAGCTAAACATCTGTGAGCGCTTTTTAACTTATTTAACCTCAATCTTCGTCAACACTTTCCGAAAATATTGTTCTACTCCATCCTGAAGTTTTGGCCAAATCGCGTTTTTAGTCAACTACCGAAACCGTTTTCAAAAATTTAATCATTCCCAAATCGTTCACGTAACATTCTGAAACCCTAAACTAACCACATTTATGCTCCTGTATTAAACTGTTTACCTGGACCTAGTTTTGAGACAGCTTTGGCAGTATGTAACATGTGAGAGTACGAGAACACAAGTGAAAGTTAAAAATCGAACGCACAGCACATTAAGTGAAAGTAATCAGTAACTAATTGAAATGCCAGGATACTGATGCATTACGAACTGTATGCTGGATCAATTTTCTTCAACTAGTGATCTCGTCCTCTCATGTATACTGCCAACTTAAATAAGTATCCCTTGTTTTCTTGTTTTGCTTTCATTTTTCTGGGACGATATGGGTGGGACGGTAGCTACAGTTTTTCTGTGTGATACATGCCTTTTAACTATGCTGGTCATAGACAAGGACATATGATGGGATAGCTGATCGTTCTTTAACACAAGTTTGATATCGCCGGTATAGGTGCCACAGTGGCCAACACTGTTATCGCTACTTGTCCTAAACGGTTGGTACATGAGTATGGGGTTTTTATTAGAACATTTTTTATATTGCCTAGCTGGCCAAAAATGGACATGGTGCCGATCTGACGTAGGAATGGGCGTCACGGCGGCTATCTCAAAAGCTAGTTTACCTGAATGGAGTGCAAAATTGAAATAGTTTTCTTTGAAAGATTTATTATGATGACATGTTGGTGTCAAGTGAAAATATAGCAATCTGATGTCCAATATGACTTCACTAGCTGCCATTTTAAAATTATTGGTATCAGTATTCCTCCTGAATGGATGGTCATATTAACAAAGGTTCTTCACTAGAAGATTTCTAATGTCTAGTCGGTCCTAATAAAGATGATACTGGTTTGATGTTCGATGTCGTTTTATTGCCACTTGGTCTGAGCGAAGGAAACTTTGTACTGTCTTGCTGGTCCTGAGCGCAAACGGTTTCGGTGGCACATTAAAATAAGCACCACAGTAGCTATCTTAATAATATTGATATCACTGCTCCTTCTGCACATGGCCTTTGGTGGCCGAGTGGTCTAAGGAACTCGCATTTATTGATAACTCATATCTTATCTCTGTCCGCGTGGATTCGAGTCTCGGATAGGCCAACATGGGTACGTGAGAAGGCTTGCCAGTATCTTCCCGTGAGTCGTTTGTTCTTCCCTGGGTCTTCCTGGGTTATTCCTCCAACAAATATACCGGCCACCATATATAGCCTATTATGTGCTGAAGAGAAAAAGCGTCGAACCCACAACACCACAAACTCCTCCTTAACAGGTGGTCGTATCCAGAGTGGCAATTTTACAAGCGACTTGTTACGATGTTTGTTTGGTCTTTAATATAATATGGTGCCCATCTGACGTATAATATGACTACAACAATGATCGTCTTGAACATTTTGTGATTGTCATTCCACCAGGAGACATCTTACGTTATATTGTTGGTCCCAAATAAGTATGGTGCCAATTCGACATCCAGTATGTCTGCCATAGCAGCCAATTCAAAAGCTTGTTATGGCTGAGGAATGTCAAAGCTGTTCTTAGTATACAGCCCTTAAAAGGAAGAAATGGTGTCTTTAATATCTGGAGGTTGTTTTAAGCTAGTAGAGCGTCTGCCTTTCATGATTTCTGCAAATTATTCTATAAAAAGAAACTAGAACACGGCACACTGTAGCATCCAACTGAGGTGAAATAACATGGCACACAACAACATTCAAATGAGATGCAATAGCATGGCACACTGTAGCAATCAACTGAGACGCAATAGCATGACAAACTGTAGCAATCAACTGAGATGCAATAGCATGGTACACAGTAGCATCCAAATGAGATTCAACAACATGGCACACTGTAGCAGCCAATTGAGTTGCAATAGCATTGTACACTGTAGCAAACAACTGAGATGCAATAGCATTGCACACAGCAACATGCAAATGAGATGCAATAGCATGGCACACTGTAGCAATCAACTGAGATGCAATAATATGGTACACTGTAGCATCCAACTGAGATTCAACAACATTGTACACTGTAGCATCCAACTAAGATGCAATAGCATGGCACACTATAGCATCCAACTGAGATGCAATAGCAAGACACACTGTAACATCCAACTGAGATACAATAGCATGACACACTGTAGCAATCAACTGAGATGCAATCGCATGGTACACTGTAGCGTCCAAATGAGATTCAACAACATGGCACACTGTAGCAGCCAATTGAGATGCAATAGGATTGCACACTATAGCAAACAACTGAGATGCAATAGCATGGCACACTGTAGCATCCAACTGAGACGCAATATCATGGCACACAACAACATTCAAATAAGATGAAATAGCATGGCACACTGTAGCAATCAACTGAGATGCAATAGCATGACACACTGTAGCATTCAACTGAGATTCAACAGCATGGCATATTGTAGCAGCCAAATGAGATGCAATAGCATTGCACACTATAGCAAACAACTGAGATGCAATAACATGGGACACTGTGGCATCCAACTGAGATGCAATAGCATGGCACACAACAACATTTAAATGAGATGCAATAGCATGGCACACTGTAGCATTCAAATGAGATGCAATAGCATGGCGCATGGCCGCAATCAACTGAGATGCAATAGCATGGCACACTAAAGCATTCAACTAAGATTCAATAGCATGGCACACGGCATCATTCAAATGAGATGCAATAACATGGTGCACTGTAGCTACCAACGGAGCAGCAATATCATGGTTCACTGCAACAATAATTAGACCTTACAAAGTAAAGATTACAAACATTAAGCTTCAATATTCGTTTTCACGTATCCCTACCCACCCCACCCGAGTCAGCACGTACAAATTTGCGCCTCTATATGTTAAATGTTTATCTCGTTGAATAGTGTTGTAGTATAAAAGAACTTTGCAACTTTAAACCAAAATACAGAGCCAAATGTAGGAGTATGCACTGGTTAGTTATTTTTTAAAAAGTTTAGTCCATTGTTAAATCAAGAAATCTTGGGTTTTACATTGTTCACCTATACTTCATATGTGTGTTGACATGGCATTAATTTTGTGAATGCGTTGATTTTTCCATGCATAGATGGCTAGGTGAAAATGACATTACTGTTGTAAATACATTGATTTTTCCATGCATAGATGACTAGGTGACAATGGCGTTATTTTTTTAAATGCATTGATCTTCCATGCATAGATGACTAGGTGAAAATGGCGTTACTTTTGTAAATACATTGATCTTCTATGTATAGATGACTAGGTGAAAATGGCATTACTTGTGTAAATACATTGATCTTCCATGCATATATGCAAAAAATTCTAGGTGACAATGGCGTTACTTTTTTTAAATACATTGATCTTGCATGCATAGATGACTAGGTGAAATGGCGTTACTTTTGTAAATACATTGATCTTCTATGTATAGATGACTAGGTGAAAATGACATTACTTGTGTAAATACATTGATCTTCCATGCATAGATGACTATGTGGAAATGGCGTTACTTTTGAAAATACATTGATCTTCTATGCATAGATGACAAGGTGAAAATGGCATTACTTGTGTAAATACATTGATCTTCCATGCATATATGACTAGGTGACAATGGCGTTACTTTTTTTAAATACATTGATCTTTCATGCATATATGACTAGGTGAAAATGGCGTTACTTTTGTAAATATATTGATCTTCCATGCATAGATGACTAGATGCATATCACTGCTATATCTTCTTAAATGAAGTTTGACTGACATTAAAGTCTCCTCATGCTTGCAGCAACATCTATTTGATTTTCATTGCTTTTTGTTTGCTACAAAATCTGATAAACCTGTTGGTAGTATCTGACATTGTATTTTTTTTATCAGCATCTTTTAATTTTATGTCAGTTACTTTTCATGTCACTTATTACCATACAAGGACCTTGCTGACATTATAGCAGCCATATGACGTGTTTTCATGCGTATCATTTTGCTGTGTAACTGTGACGTCATGTATTACTTACTATACATAAACATTGCTTACATTGTAGTAACCTTATCACGTGATTTCGTGTGTACCATTTTGCTGTTTCACTGTCATATTCTTTTTATGTGCTATCATTTTCTATAATTTGATGTTGATAGGTTTACATTCTGTTTTCTATCTAGCTTTGTGATCAATACAAATTTCCTGCCGTCGATCTTTTTACATCATTTTGTTTTACATCTTCACTCTTAAGAAAAGCGTTATCTTTCAAAATCTAGGTCCTTATTACTGCTACCCACATATTTTATTGCCGCAATTTATTTTAAAGGAATAATGTTTTCTTCTCGGTGGCTAGTCGGTTCTAACTCGATCTTGTAAAATGTATCATGTCCCACTCAGTTACATTATCCTGAAACCAAGCCGACCAATCCTAACACTAACCTCTTGATGCTGAATATCCTGACACCAAACCGACCAGTCCTAACAATAACCTCTTAATGCTGAATGCCAAACAAGCAAGCTGCTAGCACCATTTTTGTAAGTCTTTGGTATGACTCGGCCGCGGTTCGAATCCACGACCTTCTGCATCCGAGGTGGATGTTTGTTTTATTTAGAAAAAGAATTTTGATCAAAATTTTAATTTAAAAGAACTTAATTTTGATGTGGGTATTTTTGTCTCCTAGTGTTTTCTAAAGGGTTGTTCGTCCGATAATGCGCCTCTGATGCGGGAGGTCGTGGTTTCGATCCCCGGCCGAGTCATACCAGAGACTTACAAAAATGGTACTAGCAGCTGCCTCGCTTGGCGTTCAGCATTAAGAGGTTAGTGTTAGGACTGGTCGGCCTGGTGTCAGGATAATGTGACCTGGTGGGATTCATGCTACATGTCTGCGGCATGATGCCCCAGTGCTAGACATCACTATAAACTGGCAGACATCGTAGCGATATGACTGAAAAATTGTTAATACTACGTTAAAAAGCAAAATCACATCACATCGTCCAATAATGGGTTTGATCCCCTATATCAGAGTTCTTTCCCTTGTTTATTAGGTGATGTTTGCCATAGATCCCCTATGTCCCTTGTATGCTATGTGTATCATTGTTATATTGTATGTATGCTATATAGTCTGTTTGTAGGGACGGCAGAACTTCATCAAAATATCTCCCAGTTGTCTTAGAATAGATATTTCGATTTTATTAGTCTAAGATCTTATTCTTATTGGTTTTGGTTGTTTATTGTCAATTTCGAATTTGGACGAGAGAACGGTGTATTAAATTATTAAAAAATAAAACCTAGTGTTTTATACGTGTGATCAAGTATGTGTCGTTCCTCGTTAAATAAAAAATAAACTACATAGATTATAAATGAGATAGGCTGTGCCCGAGTGAGGGTTCACATTTTCTTTTTTTATGTTTCTCCAATCTCGGGTTAAGCATTCTCTTTTTCTTATTTACCTTAATCAGTTAGAAAAAAATCCGAAATGGTTTATATTTTGTATTAGACATTTAGTTAGAATGGATAACATTTTGTTAGTATCCGTGTTTGTGTTTTGATTGTCTACATGCTTTATGTTGGTTTTTTCTGACACTCTTTCGCAAGCCTGTTCACGTCGGTGGCGCCTTGTGACGTAACACTGCGACGTCTGTGCATCTTACTTCACCCACATGAACGTCCCCTGTTCCCTCTCCAAGTTAAAAAAAGAAGAAAAAATCCATGTTATGTCATTTAAGGATAATTATTGTTATATTAGTATTTGCTAATCTAAAAGGTTACCTGTTAGCCTTATGAACATTGATTAGAAGGAGAAGGAAAAAAAATGTTTGTATTGTTAATTAATGTAATTAATTTCATTTTAGGCACCGGAGGAGATTACTTATAATTTTTTTATAACTGAATCCCTTGAGGTGAAAAGTGAAATCAGGGACGCAGCCCGCGCCTTGGGCGGTACCCTCCCCTATGCGGGAGGTAAACCGAGCCTCCGCCCCCACTTCTGACACTTTCCTATCTCCTAATCTGTTAATTTTTTTTTCTCCCATGAGTTGCATATATTTTCTCTATTTCTCATGCTGAAACCCGGCCATTATGCATACATACATACACACAAAGACACACACATACACACACACACACACACATATATATATATATATATATATATATATATATATATATATATATATATATATATATATATATATATAAAGATATTCCTTCCCATGGTATTTTGGTTCTGAATTAATTATTTTTATTATATTTAAATTATTAGCGGACTTTTATAATATTGGACTGGGCAGAGCTAATCCTCCCTTTATTTGTGTCCTATACAGTTTCCTTTTTTATATAATGCATTATGTAGCCCCATATATAATTCATTATATCATTGTCTATCTTACATAATATATTATTGTCTATATATATTGACTTCAGAATATAATTTATATTTGAATACATATGTTTTGGCCACTTGGGCCCGCTCCATTATGCATAATGGCATAAGTGCCCAGATATTGATGTTTTTATCTATTTGTTTTTTCATTGCTTTGTAGTTTTTCTCTTCTTCTCCCCTACCAAAATATATACCCAGATCATTAACCCGATCGTTTCAAAGATGTGGGGATATTCAGGGTGGTTCCCCCACCAGTTTCCTATCTTTTAAGAGCTCCGTTTTATCGTGATTTATTTTTTACCCTGATGTTTTTCCAAATGACTCGTATTCCTTTTCTACGTGTTTAAAGGAATTTGGGTCCCTTATGAAGTTTGTGCAATCGTCTGCATGTTGGATCATTTTGCATTCTTCTCTTAAGTTTGGAATTTTTATTCCTTTTATTTCTTTATTGTCTTATTTTGATGCCTACGATTTCGATTGCTATTACGTATAATAGTCATTGATAGTGGACATTCTTGCCGCACTGATCTTTGTATATCAAAGTTACCCGTTACAGCGCCATTCACTTGTACTCTTGCAGTTACATTGTTGTACAGGATTTTGGTCCACTTTTGGAAATTTTCTCCAAACCCAAATTGTTTACAGTACCTTCTGAATATAGTTATGTTCCAATCTATCAAAGGCTTTTTCCTGGTCAAAGAGTACCATAGCACCTTTTTGACCACGTTCCTGTATATAGCTTATTACTGTTTTTATACTTAAAATATTATTTTGAATGTCTCGCCCTTTTGCACCACATGGCTGATTTAAATTTATCATTGTATCCATACACTTTTTAACTCTTTCAGCTAATATTTTACTTAAAAAATTTTAATCAATGTTTAGGAGGGAGATGGGCCTCCAAGTTTTTAAATCTTCCCTATCTCCCTTCCCTTTATATATTATTGTGATTACCCCTTCCCTCATTGTTTTTGTCATTGTATCATTTTTCAGTAAAATATTATTATATAACCACTCAAGAATAGGCGACAACACACCTTGGAAATTTTTGTAGAATTCAGCGGTGAGTCCATCTCTGCCTGAGGATTTCCCTTTTGCTAGTTTGTTAATTATATTCTTAATTTCATCCATTCCATTGAGATAAAATCATCACACAAGTCTTCCTGTTCAGATGAAATTATCTCTCAATTTCATTCCTGATAATAATCATTTATAATGTTAGGGTCAATTTTCTGTGTTTGATACAAATTTATATAATATTATTTGATGTATTCCATGATTTCCGGTTTTCCTGATATTTCTTTGTTTTCATTGTCTCTTAGTTTGTCCATGTTTCCCCCACCCTCAAGCCTTAGCTTTTTCCTTGTAGATAGTCCTTCTGCATCTTTGTATATTTTCGAGAACTTTCCCGCCCTTAACTCTCTCCCTTTGTTTTCCTCCTCCATAATTGTGTCTAGTCTTTCTTTTAAGAATGTTTCCCTTTCATTTGTATTTGTTCGCTCCAGTTGTTTTTTATCGCGTCTTTCTCCATCTTCTGCATTTCTCTTCTTCTTGTCAAAAATTGTATTGCTATCATTTTAAATTTGTTTTTTGAAGAATCCCATTCGCTAATTATATGTTTATTTTTAAAATATCAAATTGCTTTGTTAATTAAGTCAGTAAATTCGTTCTCTTCAAGACTCGTATTGTTCAATATCCATGTGCCTTTCCCCCACTTGTGTTGACTTTTTATATTAAGTTCAATATTTATCAGATTATGATTGGATATTTTAACCTTCGTGATTTCCGCGTTTATATCTATCTATCTATCTATCTATCTATCTATCTATCTATCTATCTATATATATATATATATATATATATATATATATATATATATATATATATATATATATTATTTTCATATTTTGTACAGTAAAGTGTATCTAATCTACTTCCTTGTTTATTTTTATATTCATATGTATATTCCCTTCTTACTATATTAATTCTTCTGTAAATATCTATCATAATGTGATTTTTTTTTATAAAATATTCCTGTATTTCTTTAAATCATTTATCGTTTGTTGTTGGTTCCCCTACCAGTCTATTTCATCCCCCACCCAGTTAAAATCCCCTCCTATAATAGGGTTATCCATTGAGTATTTGTTCAAGTATTTGTGCAGATTTTCGATAAATTGTTGTTTTTTATATTTATTTGCGGGGATATATACACTTATTATATGATTTTTTTCTGTCATGATGTGCAGCATTCTACCTGCAAAGAAATCCCCTTCATTTATCATTTCCCAGTTACGGTTCCCTCTGGGTTTTTAAAATTATATAATAGTAGCTACCCCTCCCATTATATCCTCATGTCTAAAGTTATTTCAAACTGCAATGCATTTAGTTTTTCTTCAATCATATCTAGTAGTCCTTTGGAGCAGTTATTATGAGTTTCTTTGATATGAATTGCATCATAATCTATCTCTTTTGATAAATCAATTACTTTTTCCTTGTCTATGCCGTTTATATTAATAGAGGCTATCCGAAAGTTCTTTTCTTCCATTTTCATTTTCCCACCAGGTTGTAGCATTCGTGATGAATCATCTGTTAAAAGTTTATTTATTATAGTTAGTGTTGTTTAGATAAGTTTATTAAGTTATTTATGAAATGTTGCGGGGGGGGGGGGGCAGTGTTAACAATCTTGTTATCAGGGTTGAAGCTGCTTATTTCGATGTTATCATCACTGAATGTATTATGTCAGGGCAAATCAAATCGCATACAGGTTGTCATTGTTAACTAGTTTATGTAACTAGTTTATGTGCGCACGTTCTATGACCACTTGACTGCATTTCTGGGCTAAGCCACCAAATCAAATCAAATCCGATATGACTAATTAGTAGTGTTTCAAACGGCCTTGTTCTACTGTGTTTATTTCAGACCAGTTCCTCAGATACAGCTCACTGTGATTTTAATCCAGCGATAAGTGTAATTAAATTAATAAAAGAATCTTTGCCGACATTACGTTGGTTTCCTTATTGAACCGATCAAACGACAGCAATGAGTCTTTACTTTTAACTGATCATACAGAAAAGTAATGTTCACTTGCGACATTGCGTTTAATGGGAAACAAGTACGCTTATTATTGCGGTGTCTCTGTCAGTTTAAACGAAAAAATTAGGTACTTATTTACATGGATTTTGTCTAGAAGTTTGATCTGTCTTTTCCAGCACTGGTCTAATATCATCACTGTATAAGGCTGACAGCCCAAGTCCTAACATCGACATTGTATTAGGCTGACAGCCCAAGTCCTAACATCGACACTGTACTAGGCCGACAGCCCAAGTCCTAACATCGACACTGTATTAGGTTGACAATTCAATTCACCTAGAGTCAACCCGTTTTTATTAACAACCTATTGAAAAGACACGATGGCCACTGCAAGATCACAGCAAACTACCTGTAAACTGGTCTACGATGGGACTCTTGAATTAAAAGGCCTAGAAATGGAAGGTATGTGATAGATAAATCGTATGGTGCTTTTTAGTAACTATCAATAACCATATATGGTATTCCTAAATGTACTAAACTCAGTAGGTTGAAATCATATACCATAGTCAACATTTTAATAAGCCTAAATATAGATGACATAGATTTGTTACTTAAGATCTGATATATGGAATGAAATGTTTCAGCGAATTTCCAGCTAGCCCCATTGGATAAAGTTAAGACATAGTATAACATACTGCTTTTGCATGTACTTAGTCTGACTGACATCATCAGTATTACTTTTAGTTTTTCTTTCTACTGCTGATAAAGTTACGGTATAAGTGTGCCTTTTAATATACTGCATTAGTTTTAAAAAATATGATACGTTTTAAGTGGTGGTACTCTTTAGAAGAAAGTTATGACATGTTTCTACATTATCAATCAAGTCCAAGGCAGAGTTCCATTCGTACCAGTAAAATATGCAGGAAAATGATAATATTTGCGAGGGAAATTTGCTTTTCTTTGTTTAACTTCACCAGAATTACAAGGACAAACCCAAACTGGTATGCATTGTTTTTCAACTCTCAAAATCTCAAAAAAAACGAAATGTCTATTATTGATCAGTCACTCAACCGAATACAGTGGCGTAGTCCTGTCCTGATATTTCCATCCAATCATGCAACGCGACATTGGGGCTATGTTGGCGTGAGGTCATATGCCACAGGTCTATTGACTGCTGCGTCACGTTTCCATGTGGAATGTGTGTACAACTGTATATTGCCACTTATTATGCATAGCTTCTCTAGGATAACATGATCTACTCTAAAGGTTAGATTCAGGTAACATGATGCCCCAGTAGTTAGGCACAACATGATTCATCCTAATGTTTAGACATATATAACATGATCCACCTTAATGGTTAGACAGAGATAACATGATCCGCTGTGATTGTTCGGCACATAGGAGTATCTTTTACAAGCAACGTTTTACATTTTTATTTCTTATTTCACCTCGATAACATCACAAACTAAAACAAAACTGTTTTAAAAGGAATGAAGCAAACGAAATTGTTTGCATAATAATAAAGACAATTATGCACGTGTCTTAAAAATCCACTAAAGACGATACAACATGAAGAAAAGTAAATTTTAAAATTAAGTAAAAGTTTTAAAACTACCAAGGAAAATAATACATCAGGTACATTTTACTATTTACCTTGTCAAAACCATGACATGTACAAAATATAAACATTTTGTATATACAGTGGTAAGTAATTATAGACAACAATATAATAATACTTTTATAATTGTATATGAAGTACATTATAAAAGACTTGTCCAAACAGTATAAAAGACTTGTCCAATACTCTCTAAGTGTGGTAAGATAATATTTGTGCGCTTGTCCGTGTGTGTGTTTTAGATTTTTAATATGGCTTTGACAATATGAGTCATCTCGATACAATGTCTGCAGTGTGGGAGTTTTTAGTGTTGTTGTTGTTGTTGCTGTTATAGGTTTTAACGCCATTTTTCATCACATTATATGCTATACATGGCGGCCGGTATGATAGGTGGAGGAAGAACCCGGGAAAACCCCTGAAAGAACCGCTGACTTACGAGAAGCTACTGGCAAGCTTTCTCACATACCCACTTTGGCCAAGCCTGAGACTCGAACCCACGCAGACAGTGTGCGTGACATGGGCATTAGAACTGTGCTTACAGTGTCCGTGACAAGGGGTTTAGAACTGCTTATATAGTGACCGTAATATCGGGTTTAGACCTGTGCATACAGTGTGCTTGACATGCGATGTAACGCTGTACATACAGTGTCCATGATATCGACATTAGAACTGTGCATACAGTGTGCGTGACAAGAGCATTATGACCGTGCTTACGGTGTCTGTGACATGGGTTTAGAACTGCGTATACAGTAACCGTAACATCGGTTTTCGAGTTGTGCATACAGTGTCCTTGACATGGGATGTAAACTGTGCATACAATGTCCGTGCAATGGGCATTATAACTGCTTACTGTGTATGTGACATGGGTAGATAACTGCGTATATAGTGACCGTGAATTCGGGTTTAGAATTGTGCATACAGTTTCCTTGACATGGGATGTAAATCTGCATACAGTGTCGTGATATCGACATTGGAATGTGCATACATTGTCTGTGACATGGGCATTAGAACTGCACATACCTTGTTCATCAAATGGGGTTTAGAACGGTGCAAAAAGTATCCGTGTCATGTGCAGTTGTCCAGTGTCCATGACATGGGAGTTAAAATTGTACGTACAGTGCATGCATGGGAATTAGAACTGTGAATAAAGTGTCCTTGACATGTGCATTAAAACTGCGCATACAGTGTCAGGGACATAGTGTTTAGAACTATGCATACAGTGTATACATGAGCATTAGAACTGTGAATAGTGTCCGTGACGTGGGCATTGGGACTGTCTATACAGTGTCCATGGCATTGGTTTTAGAACTATGCATACAATGTCCGTGATATGGGCTTTAGATCCGTGCATACAGTGTCCGTGATATAGGCATTGGAACTGTCCATAAAGTGTCCGTGGCATTGCTTTTAGAACTGTGCATACATTGTCCGTGATATTGACTTGAGAACCGTGCATAGTGTCCGTGACATGGGCATTGGAACTGTCATTACGGTGCCCGTAAAATTGGTTTTAGAACTGTGCATACAGTTTCCGTGATATGGGCTTTAGAACAGTGCATACAGTGTCCGTGACATGGGCATTGGAACCTCCCATACAGTGCCCGTGGCATTTGCCTTAGAAATGTGAATACAGTGTCAGTGTCATGTGCATTAGAACCGTGCATACGGTGTCCGTGACATGGACTTGAGAACTGAAGACTCGTCAGCCACATAGCTAAATCTGTCAAACATACCTAAATCTGTAACGCATCCCTCAACCTTTCGCTTTATATCTCTAGATCCAGCGCGTGCAGAAATAAGTGCTTATATTCATGCCTGGTAAAATAGTCATGGATATTTTAAGTTGATTTTGTATCATTAGTATTTCTCCATCCCATAATACACACTAGTTAATATTGTTTGTAGAACATTATTACAGGATTGTCCTAACAGCTATTGTTATATTGATCTGACAATGACGGTTATTAACTCTTTAATGCATAAGAATGATTAATTTACTGTGATTAGAAATTAACCCCTTGAATCCCTTGTACTGATGGTACTAGTACACGTGTATCCGGATTTTACACACACACACACACACACACACACACACACACGTGCACATAGTAAATACGATATTTTAACTCTGATAGGAAAATAAAGCTTTCTCACAGATTTTAGGTTTTGTCAACTTATTGAAGAGCGACCTTGTTGAATAATTACATACTGTTCATGTCAGAATTAAGCAATCAGTAACGAAAAAAGGACAAAGAAAAAAGAAACCTCGACGACTTGTACAATTGCTCAAATGCAAGCTTCATGTGATATAAAAAATGAGCACCGTAGTAAAACCAAACGTGCTTGGTGTAAGATATAAAAAATGATAGTGTTGTTGATGTTTAAAGTTACAACTGTCATTATTATTATTATTATTATTATTATTATACAAATAGTAACATTCTATTTACCATATTAATTTTATATAATAGAATATACTATAGTGAAACTCCTCAAACACGAAAGCTCAGGATATCCGAACCCCGTCAAGACCAAATTTATTTTTAGTCCTGAACGTTTTCTTCTTTAATACAATAGAGGTGTTTTCACCTCTGCAAAATCATCAGTAAACCGGAAACTTCTCAAACCAAAACAGTAGGTTTTGAGGAGATTCGCTTTATACACATCCGTAACGATGATCACAAAGAAAACGGGATTTAATGTCTTGTTTGCTAATCGATAAAATTGTTGTGTTAAAATTCATAGATCACATTTTATAACAACAATGATACACGGAGTTGCATGCAGTTCTCTATTGCAATGTTAACGATCTCACTATTGATGTTGACGCTGCTTACTTCAATGCTAGAAATCTTTATATCAGGGTTGAATCTGGTTATATCAATTATAACAATCTTACTATTGGGATTGACGCTTCTTATTTCAATGTTAATAATCTTGATATCAGGGTTGACGCTGCTAACTTTAATGTTAGCAATGTTACTCTAAGGGTTGACGCTGCTTATTTCAATGTCAACCAATCTTGTTATCAGGATTTACGCTGCTTAATTTAATGCTAACATTTTTGCTATCAGGATTTACTCTGCTAAATGTAATGCTAACAACCTTGCTACCAGGATTGACGCTGCTTATTTCAATGTTAACAATCTTACTATCAGGGTTGATGCTGCTTATTTTGATGTCCACATTCCTGCTATTAGGATGCATGGTATATATGTCAAGGTTAACAATTTTGCTATCAGGATTTACGATGCATATTGTAATGTTAGCAAACTTGCTATTCATGATTGAGCTACTTATTTCAGTGATATAATCACAGAATGTAATGTGTCAGGGGTGATCGTATCCCATAGCCCGATGACCCGGACAATTCACTTTCGAGACCGGGCAAGTAAAAGTTTCAATGTAGTTGGTCCTATTTTTGAGAACATCTCCAAAAGTCCCCTCCAAAGCATGTATCGCTTGGTTAGCACTTTAGAAGTGTCCCCTCAAAACTGTTTTGAATACCAGAAGGTTTAATTATTTAATATCAATTTAGATTTTTTTTCTCTAATTTTTCTCTCATGGTCTTGAACTTATGAGTTTCCGGTTCCGTACTCATCTCTTTCCAAGCACATTACCTGCTGGGCAGCTTTCCTTCTCCTTCCACCCTTTCCTAGTCCTAATTAGTGGTGTCTCTTGGCAGGAGTCATTTTTGTAGATTCACTAAGCGGCTAATCTTTATATCTTATTGTTTCCAGTATTACTTTGGAAGACAGGCCTTTAGATGTTATAAGGTTGAACGCTTACAACTCACTATATACCGATGACGTCACAATACAGCCACAACATTGAACGGTCCCCTGTCGTACATTTACCTCATGTTACGAACGCAACGAAATCGTGACCTTTCCTAGTTCAAAATGGTCATTGATACTGTAACTAATGTAAACAAAATGGCCGATGTGCGCAATGCTATCAGATTTTCTATGTACATACCGATTTAAATCATTTTTTTTGACAAATAATATAAGAGACTTTAAATGTAATATTGCACACTTCAATGGTATAAATCTTTTACTTAGTGAATGTGTTTAAAAAGGCATGCAGCTTTGGAACACTTGATAAAAGAAATGACGTTCGGAGTGGAAATAAAACGGTTATGTGATAATTATCTAATGACAATAGCTTGTCAACACATTGGAAGTGCCACGTTTATAATGTTATGTATTGTAGCACACAAAATGTTTTGCCTAATAAATTCCTTTTGTTTCGTCCAACCACCCACCCCAAAATCTGCAAGAAATGAACATACGAAGAGACACGTATAATTATAAAAAATCGCTTGGAGTCAAAAGATCAAGGGAAAAAGAATGAATGCATTACATATTTTGTTGATGTTGTGTACAGTAGATACTATTGAAAAGTTCCCCTGACAAAGTGTTCATTTACAAAATGATATTTAAGTTTAGAATTCCATATTGCCTTTGCTATGTTTAGCTGTGAAAACAGACATTGATAATAATTTGCATGAATTATTCTGATATGTATCTTAAGGTGAAGGCTTAATCACTTTATTTCTTAAACCATTTGCAAAATTTGACTAATAAATAAATGGAAGCTTTAAATAATCACAAATTACGAAAAGTAGCTCCAAGTGTTTAACTTGTTTTTGTTGACTGTAAGCAGACATCGAACGACCTTAACGAGATACAGCTGACGCCAAAAGATAGTCAAACATGGAAAATGAAATGTAGACTCTAGTGATGGTGCAGTTATATTACCTGTGAAGGGGGAAGCATACCACAATATAAAAGTGCTCTATTTAAACATAGGTGCATTCTCTGTGAAGGGTTAGGGGGTGCATACTAGAGTGTAACAGGTCTCTATTCACACATAGTCATAGGTATATTCCCTGTGAAGCGGGGTGGAGGAGGGCAAACTATAGTGAAGTACATGTTTAGGCTCGAATAAACAGTAACACAGAAAGAGTGAGTGATAACAACAAGCTTTCTAAAATTTAACAGATAATATATTTTCTTGGAGAATTCTGTAACAGTGAAAAAAGAAGAAGAACTTACGGTTTCTAGAAACAAATCCAAAAATAATCTAAGAATAATCCATGAATTAAATTACAGAGGTCCTAGTAATAAATGTTTCAATAATTTCAAATTTGAATCCTGATGTAAAATCCAAGATGGATGACGATCACGTATGCTGTAGTCAGTACTGTGCTTATCTATAGTTCCTTGTAGAAATACAAATAATGGCACTCTGGTGTTGGAAATCCAAATTAAATTTGTAAGCAAGGTCTTTCGAAAATCCCTGTGTCAGCACTCCTCAAACTATTTCCAGAGAATACAGAATTAATCCTTTTGAAATCCAACTGATCTGAATAATTATTATAGCGCAAATCTGACTACAACAAATTAACCTGACATCAGTATGAAAAGCTCAAAACTGAGAAATCTCTCTCAAAACAAAGATTATATTGTATCATAAGTTTTGAAACTCCCCCAAGTTGTAAAATCAAAGGGTGGTCACATGATCAGGTTTATATCACATACACAGAATATGGCCTTGATTAGATCAATGATTTCATTCCCAGATTAAAAATAAATAAGTGTTTACTTCTTAACCCACATAGTCCCATCATGACCTTGACAACAACCATTCATTTTAAAATAAAATAGAACGTTGTTTACTAATTTTTGATCCAGATCAGAATTTAGGTCAACACCTGGTGTTTATAAACTAACAGTCAAAGTCAAAATTGTTTTGAAAAGGTATCATCTCTAGTGAAAACATTTACATTATAATATAATAAAAATAATTAAAACTGACAAACAATTAAGTTAAAACTAAACATGATTAAATCAGATATACATTAAAAGCATAACATTGCCTTATTCAAAAAGTCACATTTATGTTATCTGTCAAGGGGGTGGGGTGCATACTACAGTGTAACATGACTCTATTCAAACATAGTCACTGAGTTATATTCCCTGTCAAGGGGAACGTATACTACAGTGGAACAGCACTCGGTTCAAGCACAGTCACAGAGACATGAGAAGTCAATCCATGTTTCATTTTAAGAAACATAGACCATGGTGATGGTACAGTCATATTCCCTGGGAAGGTGGAGCACATTACAACAAATCAACACTCTATACAAACCTTAGAAAATCACATGGGCATTAAAAATCAATGTAAGGTTAATTTAATATAAACAGGGTTTTGGTCAAAATATTCAAGTTATGTTTTGAAAAATGGAAGACAATACTATAATGGCCTGATTTATAATCTGATAGTCTATAAATTAAAAATATGTCTACTGAATTTTGATTGTCTACTTCAAGTGATTTTAGCTTAATCTTCATTACAATGTTTATGTCAAATGATTCAAGATCCCAAATGTTTACAAATGTGACAACAATGAAAACTTACCAAATGGGCATACAAGTCTAATCAGGTTATGTCTATATAAGAATAACATGCCTATACAATTCCATTGTCAGTCTGAAGTGATTTTGTTCATGGTGTTTGCAAGGGTTTAGCAAAAATGAGACACAAAATTAAAAATCATGTTCAAATAAGTCAACTATGCGGTCAGTATCCTGAACTAAATATAATCTTTGAAATTAAGTGTTCATTTTACGGGAGAATAAAAGCAACAACCAGCATTGTTAAAAAGTGTATTTGTTCCTCGATGTCAATGTTTCAAAATAGGAACACATGTTGTCCCCCTTCAATTATAATTAATTGTAACAATCATGTTACATATTTCCTGGAATGGGATGGTGATGATTGTAATTATTGTATGTTAAACAGATTCCTTTGTGTTGGACAAAGGGAAGTGGGAAAAACATTATACTGACTAGTCTAAGAATAAAATAAGAAAGTAGCATATACCTGTATTTAAATTAAAGTTATCAATACAACTGTAATTAGCACATGTTATATGGACTTGAGCTGTGGGTCTTTAGAATCTGCCTTTCATTGCTAAAACATGTGGAAATTTAGTCCAATACAGTAGACAAATTAGTGGACACATCCATAAATTCCTTCATTGAGATGTTGTTGTTGTGGATTTAACATCAGGAATATTATAATACTTTAAGTGCTTTCATTCTAACAAGACTGGATAGCTCCTCTGGAACGCAATCTAACAAATTCACAGTATAATATTGGCAAGGGTGGTTAGAAAGCACCATTTAACACAGGGTGTGTGTGATTTGGATTTTTAACGTAGCTTTAGCAATTTTGTTAGTTATATCGCTACGATGTCTGCAGTGTGACTGATTATAGTGATGTCTAATCTCTTAATGATGAACACCAAACGAGGCAGCTGTTAGTACCATTTTTATAAGTCTTTGGTATGACTCGATGGGGGATCGAACCCATGACTTTCAGCATCCAAGGCGGACGCTGTAATCACTAGGTCATCGGAGCGGTCATATTTAACACAGGGGCTTGTACAATTATCAAAAGTTACACAGAGCTTAAAGATATTGCCACATTTGTACTCGCCCTAGTCAATAAAGGAATTTAACGCATGCAAACATGTCTAATGGTTATACAAATATAAACCCATATATACAGTAAACAAATCCAAAATTACTGACAAATTGAACAATGTTATCACACCAGATGCTGCCAACTTTACAATATTCATCCGATAAAAGCATTCTATACTAAATTTATGTAGGAAGTATGGTTTACTTCTACTATATCTCTACTACAAAATATATTGTATGGTTTCCTTCTACTAAATCAATGTCTACCATAAAATAGAGTGTATGGTTTACTTCTACTCAATTTATGTCTACATAAATGTAGTGCTTGGCCTACTTATATGCATATTAGTTTGCCATTTTGACTAATTCCATATGAAGAAACATGCGAGAAAAGAATAATCTTTTCTCTTGATGGTAAGTTTCAAGTCTCAAGAGTCATACTTTTGTTCAAAGAACCCTTTGGATGGGTTTCTTAACATATAACTCCATTATTAAGGATCCAGAACAACAAAGGAAACACAAATGCATACAATGCAGTAACAGTTACTTATTTTTGCTACAGTGGTGCAAGATGACAGTACTGAAACGGAGAAGACATATGGGATTACATAAGTGACAATGTTTCATCACAGGCTCCTCTTCTTCTTTGCTGTTTTAGGAAATAAGCACAAGCTTAGAATATATAGACCAAATGCAAAAATACGCAACAATTATTAATGATAATTGTGACACTGATGTTGATTCCAACAGTATTAAAAAAGATATCTTTTCTTATAAATCATCTAACAGTGTATCAACCTAGGAAAGGTAAAACGTCTTAATAAAAAATGAACTCAAGACCAGGTGAAAATCACACTCAAGATGAACTCTCTTTTCATATAAATATTTCAATATTTTTAAAATGAATTTTATTCCCTTAAGACTGGATTTGCCTCAACATAAAAAATGCAAACAGAAGGTAAAAGTAACAATGAAATTGTACCCCAAAAAAACCTTCCTTAAACATCAACAAAACCATCATATTCCTTACCTATAGGCAAAGAAAGGTTACAAACATGTAAATAAAAAATATGAACCTGCACCTTTTGAATCACTATGAAACAAACTGAAATAAATGTAAGTTCACATTGAACTGAATTGTGTCTCATCATCAAAAATTCCAATAAAAAGTTAAAGTAACAATAAACTGTAAAAGAAAACTCTTAAAACACGAACAAAACTGTATCAAATTATTTACCGAAAGACAAAAGAAGGCTTATAAATGTGCAAAAAAGAAAAAGGTATGAACCTGCACCTTCTGGATCACTATGAAACAAACTGAAATAAATTCAAGTTTACATACAATTGACATCATTATGAAAGTGAAGTTAACAGTATACCAAAACAAAGTAGCAAAAACAGATGCATATATATCAATTAAGAAACAGCAGAGACCCAGATATGCTGGTACTTAATGCAACACATCTGAGTCGACACTGCCACATTTGGGTGCACATCAATTTATGGTTATTACTTTCATTTTTTTAATGCTGTGGATTTTAATTTTACCTCATTTAATGAATATGTTGCAAAAGGTGGTATATACAAATATGACACATTATGTAAAGTTATTCATGGAGTGAAGAACCAAGAACCAGCAAAAGACTTAAAACATATCACTTAAGTTGTCACTTGACTAATCCAATATATGATGGAGTTAGGTAAATCCCCATTGGTTCATGTATTATATATAAATTATTAGTGCTACTATTATATGGATATGCACTGATAATATTACTATTTGTATAATCACTTATAATGTATTGCCACTATCATATTGTGATACATACAACATTGCAAAATATTATTTTTTACTAATATTTTAAAGATGACACTGAAGTGAATAAAGTTGTTTGACTTGTACACTAACTCATTTAAGTTTTTAAATCATGTAACGCATTGGCAATGGCTTGCCTTCAGAAATTTCCATGAACTGCACATTATACTTCAAGACAACTACTGACACCCATGCTCATCACTCAACAGTACCCAGGGATCATATGTTTTATCTGTCACACATATGATGGTCTTCCTACTGTGAGCACATTTATGAAGTTTATTTAGAAAATATATGAAAATGTATCATTGTAATTTCTTATATTTGACCTCTGACCTGCTCCCACGCATCCCGCAAAAAACAAACTGGAACACGGACCCTTGGAACAGGAATGAAGAAAGACAACCCTCATATTAAAGACAAACGGCTGCACAATATCCGCATAACACTTTTTAAAGATGAATGGGAATAATAAAGCGTCAATTATTTGTTCACATTATGTCATACAATTACTAGTGTTGGCATTAAATTAGATTACATATTTATTTCAATGGAAAACGAGATCACGTATTAAGATACTAAGAAATTGGAATGACAAAGTCACGTCCATCATAAGCTGATTTGTGTTGATCAAGACATTCACAGTACCATACAAGGACATGTGCATCATTGTGTGTGTGTGTGTATGTGTGTGTGTGTGTGTTTTAACATTAGCAGTGATATAAAAATAATATCATTAAATGCGATATCTTCCTCTAGATTCATCAGTTGAAGTAAGCAAATCTTTTGAACAGTTCACTGAAACATTTCAAGAACAAAACCAATGTATAATTGAAATCTAATATCGTAAAATACATTCTCCCTATTCTTCTGACTGTAACAAGGTCCAGTCATTTTCCAGGACAAAGCATTATTTATGTTTCATACCAATGAGTTTCCAGTTCAAACTGAGTGCAAGTATCCCTGTCTTTTCCCATATGTTAGACCGCTTTACCTTGTACGATTAACTTATATATAATAGTTCCATACCAGCTGAGGCCCCCATCTAGCATGAATGAGGAGAAAAAAAAAACACTAGTATGAGAAAAAGCAAAACAAATAAATAGCTAATGAAGATAACTTATCACAAACATAAAATATGTGTCCTGAACTGCTGAAATGAACACTTTGTTCATAATACAACTTATCAAATATTATATAAAATAACCAACACAGCTAAGACATCAAACAATTAAAAGTTTGATATTTTTTAAGAATCGTAAAGTCCATCCTTGCACTTATTGGGTCCTACACATAAAATCAAAGGAAATTAAAAAAAAATATAAAACACAACTTGTACAAAAACGTGTTGCATATGATAAATACAGTGGACTCCTGACAAATAATAGTGACACAAGTGTCAGCTAATAAGATATGTAAACTCTTTTTTTATCTCTATATACTAATTTTCACATCCAATCTGTATCCCCTCAACAATTACTTAAGCCGCTTAGTCCATACTTCACTGTCAAATGAAACCATTATTTTCTTTTCTGAAAATAAAGATGAGACAAACCTTGTTTATTGTGGTTTACAGATTATGTTTTAACCAGTCAAGAAATAAATCTATCTATCATTCATTTTCATCTGAATAATGTCCATTCTCAACATCTTGCTGTTTAAAATATTACCAAAGTGCTCACGAAGAAGAAGAAAGTTCTCATAGCTAGTGGGTAGCTCTAGTACACAACCACATGCATGGGCAATTGGTCTCAGGCTGAATGCAGACATTGATGGTGCAAATTTAACTTGAATTTGTTTGCCAACGATCAGATCACTTCCAGTACAAAATCGCAAAAATGCTGTTAGTTTGTCTTTAATACAGTTTTTGATGTATTGCCTCAAAGCATCAAGTGTAGGCTTTTCTGCTTTAGAAATATCATCTGGTAATTGAAGCAAATTCAAAACCTTTTTGTTTACCACATGGGAATCTCTGTACACTTCCTCAAGTCCTGGTGTTGGGTAGCATTGATCTCAAATAACACTGCAGTAATGGTGACCAGCACTTGGTTACAAATGAAAATGTTTCCACTATATGATGTATATCTCTAACTAGCTTTCTGATGTTGCCTTTTTCAGGCATAATGCGAGCTTCATAACTTGAAAATACATCACAATGATCCTCTTCATCCACGCTATCATAATCGTTCAGTGCCATTTCAAAGATTTCCCTATACATAGTGGGCGGATAAGACAGAAAAGTATTCAACAGTTTCTCATATTGGACATCCTTTCCATCTCTGAAGAAAATATTGCGACAGCTGAATAGGCACGTACCATTCCTGTTTATATCCACATACGAGAACTTTGGCCACTGCCTAACAATGTTCTCTCCTCATGAAATACACAGTTGTCGGGATTTTGATGTCAGATCCAACGGTATGTTTACTATAGAAGGTCTCCCAGAATTCTGATACAATATCTCTGAAAACTCCCCCCGCATCCTAACCTCTTTCAGATACAAATACTACCTGTACTTGATTTAATCTAGGATCAAAGTTGGCATCAGAAAATAATTCATCATGTCATCAAACACATGACCACTCGTAACTATTTATTTATAAACACTCTCATTCAAAGGAACTGTGTCATCTAGTTCAGATCTGGTATTAAAATGATAATCCCCTGGGTGAAACAATATTTCATTGTCATAACTGTGCAGGTCTAACATAGCATCTAATGCAACAGAAGGCATGATGGTATTTTGTGTACAATTTTCATACATGCTGGCGTAACTTGCATGTCGAAGTGCATGAGTGGGGGTGATAAGGGTCTCAACAGATTCAAATATTTATTCAGCAACTGGTTGTGACTGAGTGTGACATTCAGCAATGACTCAAATGAAAACTCTTCTTTTGACTGAAGATGTATTGGTACTGCTATATCCAAAGGACATGTAATCAGAATGCTTTCAGCTTGTTTACAATTTGATTCTTTAGGATTTCTATTCAGAAGAGTTACAGGTTGCTTATGATAGGATACGAAGCCATGATGTAATGTTTCTGGTATGATTATAGTGTTCTCTTCAGCTTGCGGCTCAGAAAGTATCGTTATTTAATCATGAAGGCTGAATTTCTGTATTGAGTGAATCTTTTTCTCTGTGACAATATAAAGTTTCAGAAAAACTTACCTTTGAGGATTCATATAATTCTTCAATTGTTTCATTTTGGATTTCTCTCTTGGAAAATCTGTTAATTTAAATACAAAATCCACAATACTACCAAGTGAGGCATGATTGGTTGGGAAAAAAGTGTTTTAGCTTATCCAAGACTTCTTCTTTCCTGCTATTTCTTGGCATTTTAATTTTGATAGTTCCTCCTCTTTTTGCTGTCCTTACATGCTTTCCATTATGTATCCATCCCAATTATACGTTCCTGTTTTCTTAAAAAGCATTTATGTTACAATGTTTCGCCATAGTTCTTTTTCTCCACTTCAAAGAAGACTCTGAAAAACATTTATCCTGGAATTGTGCTGGAACTTATCATGACAATGCCTAGTTTTCACAATGCCCAACTTGGTACGTGAAGTTTGAATTAGCTTGGTCTATCTTTCTTTCCCTTGATATCGTGATTCCTGGTTTTTCTAAATTTCTTCATCTCCAAATAATTGCAGTGATATTCTATCACCAAAGTATGGCAATATCTGCACCAAGTCATCCACACTCATATAGCTGATAACTGTAAGATCAAACTGGAACAAGAAAAAAAGGGAATGGCAATATGAAGAAAATTAGTAAGAACAGGACATTTTATGGCACAGAGAATTAATAAGAATAGGACATTTTATGGTACAGAAAATTAGTAAGAACAGGACATTTTATGGCACAGAAAATTAATAAGAACAGGACATTTTATGGTACAGAAAATTAGAAAGAACAGGACATTTTATGGTAAAGAAAATCAGGATCAAACAGGCAAATGAGGGAATATAAATTTGTAGACATACTCTGACACAGAACAATTTTCCTTCTTCTACACTCCTTTTCCATTGAATTATGCAAATATAAATCTCTGGCAGAATGCAAGCGTATATATATATATATATATATATATATATATATATATATATATATATATATATATATATATATATATAGTTAGTTAGTTAGTTAGTTTGTTAGATAGTTAGTTAGAGAAAATGAGAGCGAGGGGAGGGGGCTGACAGACAAAAACTGTTATCCCTGTTCAAAAGAAGTATTCAAACAGGCTAAATTTAGGCTTGATTCCAATCACCTGTCAGTAAATAAATTGTAACTTTTTCTATATATCTTTCCTCTAATATAAAGATGATTACTCTTGCATCTTTGATTTTAAAAACCAACTTATGTCAACAAAGATCAACATTAAAGTACAGTTTCAAGAAGAACCTGTGTTTGATAAGAAGAGAAGTTGTGTGTATTGCGTAGGTGATTTTCTTCAATCAGCAATAAGCTACGATGAACACAGCAATATTTTCCCCATGATCCTGCTGCCAAATGGCTGAATGTGAACTTTGTGTCAAATCCCAATGTTTAAGTTAACAAAGTTAATCATTGTGAATAATGATATAAAACCTTGTCAATTTTGCTATTACAATCACATCCAACAGCTTCCAAGCTCTAGCTAATATGAAGCTTCATGTTAAATGTACATTTTAATTATATAAAATAAACATGGTCTCCATTACACAGACAGAATCTCACTGCCTGGCCTAAACAGCATGACGAAATTGAATGCTTTGATCCTTTTTTTGTATGTAATGGCATTGTTGTATAATGGTGCTTATTTGAACATGAGTAATAATTCAATGTAAATCTTTTAAAGAGTCTGCATGTATACATATGTATACACTGCTAGGGTTTAATGATACATCAACATAATCCTAGTCATGCAGCACTGGGCAAAATTATTGCCAATAGAAAACCTTTCTGAATAAATGCAAACATATGTTCATAAAAGATGCCAGTTACAGACACAAGTTAGGGATGTTAAAGTCTTTAAACTTGGGTGTATGAAACAAACAATAATGTTAAAGCAGGGCAATATCCTGTAAATATGGAGAAATATTTTCAAGTAAAATTTTGTGGTTGTGTCAATATGGGTTCAGATTTCTGCAATACTTGCTATATCATTAGATAGGTACAGAGGATTATACAGCTAATACAGTGCCATAAGCATAATGGATATCCAAGATATCATATCTGATGTGCTAATGAAAATAATAGCACATCTTTGGTGTTTTTTTTAATAGCAAATTAAGTCAGCATTACACGGGAGAGGTATCTGGTTATAATCTCATGATTTATTTATAAATTTACCCATATTAAAGGGAAATTGCCTTGTGGATGTGTTTGAGTTTGGCATTTCATTATAAGATGCTGAAACCTAAGTCAAGTTCAATTCTGGTTGAAGGGCAACCATTGCTACTATATACATTATCTATATCAGTCAACAGAATGGAAAACAAACATATACATTTCACTGGAATATCCATTCAAGATCTTGCAAACAAGAATTATACCTTTTTTAAATTATATTATTATCCCTTAAGTTCCACTTCTTTACTCTGATATATTGCACACTCAAACTTTTATATATGTAACGTTTTGCTCTAGGCTTGTAAGATCTCAGATGTCTTATATGGACACTATGCATTTGTAATCTTTAAAAAAGCTTAGCATTTGTATGATACTAGAGCTCAATACAATGACATTATCTGCTCGAGTATATCTTATCAAATGCATATTTTTTCACGATGCATAAGCGCATGTTGAATAAAGCAGATGACATCTTGTGGTTAGCCTAGCAAAATGTAATAAATTATACTTGCCGATTCTAAATTGTGCTTTGGTTTTCCATATGTAATTCATGCATCACATTTGTATGGCTTTTTGCATGGTCTTTCTAACCGATCATAGTAACCAAATTACCAACAAATTTGTACAAATATTCCACATTTCTAATGTTCATATTGGTTGGCATTATAGAGTTTATAAAGGTGATTTTGCTCAGAAAACGTTTATGCAATTGAAAGCAGAAATGTTTTGATGGACCTAGGCTGATATTGCGTTATATGAATAACATTTTGATGGATCTAGGCTTATACTGGGTTATAGGAATAATGTCGCAATGTCTCTTTTGTTGCAATTTGCACAAAAATACCTTTTCCTGCTCCATTTTTCAATTGCATCATGGCATTATATGCCTCGTAGAAATTAACTTAATTCTAGCTCCATCTTCGGTCGCTTGCTGAAATTAAATAGAACCGGAAGCAAAGTTAAGCTAGGGTACATGTGCACGAATCAGATATAGTAGCAGTACCTGGTATAAGTATGTCAATAGTACACTGTACCGGGAGAACACTAAATATTAATGTGGGCCGAGGTGCTGTATGCAGTTATGCCAAACTATTATTTCAGTTTATTTTCATTTTCAATTGACCTATGTCCACCTACCCACCATCCCGCAGTGGCGGAGTTTGCCCGTCAACAGATTCATTTATTTTCAAAAAGAAGTTGCTAGGCGAAACTTAAATTCATTTGAATACATTAAGAAATAGAGCAATAATCTTGTCATTTTCACTTACGACTGTAAAATAATACGTCCATACTCACCTAAAGATGCAGAGGGATTTGACGACAGAAATAAAAAACTTCTTCAGGTTGAATGTAAGAAAAGGATTGCCTAAATCACAAAAGTATTGCGTTTTTCGCAATATTATTGCGAATATTCGCAATAAGTATTACGATTATTCACAATAAGTATTGCGTTTATTCGCAATAAGTATTGCGAATATTCGCTATAAATGTTGCGTTTATTTGTAATACTATTGCGTTTATTCGCAATCTATTGCGAATATTCGCAATAGTATTGCGTTTATTCGCAATATATTTAATTTTTACAGACACGATTTGGCGCTAATGGACTTCCGTACTTTTCTAACATTTCTACAGAATCCAAATATGTTGGATAATGGAATCGCGCATGAAAATCCTCTACGATCGCTTCTCAACATTGATCGTAGTGATACAAATCCTAATTTATATCCGGATTAACCCGATGAACCACCGGCCAAACATCAGCGTCGGCGTTATCGGCAAAGTTTCGTGGTCGTCTTATATTATACGGTCTATAGTCTGGATGTTCAGAATTATCTTTGGTGAACATTATTGTCGGGCCGGCCGATCTTGTGTAATCATCAGAATATCTTGCTAAACTAATTATCGTCGTGGCAACATCAATGTCTTTTTGAATTGATTCAATATTTCTTCCATAAATCATGTATGTGGCACTGTCAAATAACAGTAGTGAGTGGGGCCACTTTAGCGACAATGGAAAATACATTACAGACCCCCTCCTCCTGGCCTGTTTGGTGACAAGATTTATAGCGACAATGGGAGTTAGCATTACCAGACCGCCTTAGGCCTGTTCAGCGACAGGACTTTGAAATACACTCAGGGCCACTATAGCGACAAGGGAAATGTAACATGGGACTATTGGGATTGTACAGCGCCAAGGGAAAGATAGCGTCTGACGTCACGGTAGGGGAGATTGGTAACACTGTAGCAACTAGAGGGAAGGTGACGTCACCGGACTGAGCAAAGGAGTGGGACTTAGTTGTTTATAACACAGACAAGAGGCAAGCACGGATAACACATATACAAATTTTTGTTCGGGAGGTTAGGCAAGAAAGTCAATTTCTTTTCGAGACCTATGAGTGGCCCTGAAAAGGGCCTTTGGGTTTATGTTAACATTATTCATGTTAACATAGAGGTCTTCTTCCCCTCCTCCAACTTTGTCTGACTTCTGGTCCGTAAATCAAAGCCCTCTTCAAACAGCCTTGTCTCTCCACATTAATTCTTTTTTTTTTTCAAATGCTTTTTTCAGTCATTCTGACAATGATCCACGATGATCTGACATACTTGAGTAAGTCCGTACAGAACAGCATTGAAGATACGAGAGTAGAGGATTCTACGTTTGTCCACATCTTTGTGACGAGAACAGCTGAAGGAATGCAGCGAACTGAGGTTATTTATAGGGGAAGGGAGGATCGAAACGGTTTGAGTTTGTTGACACATCCAAACACGCGTTACGAAATTCAGTCACGACACGGAATTAGGCGTCAGTCGGAAGAGAGCAGACTGTCAAGTCACATTCCCTATATAGAGGCGCTAGCATCTGTGCGAGGCCAATCGATGCGACAGTTTTCAAACATGACGGAAACTAAGAAGACGATGAATTGGGGTGCACCGGCGGTGGAGACGAAAAGCAATGGAATAGCAGGGACTACCCAAGTGAACACAGACCTACTTCCAGAAGAGGTTAATTTTAATTGGGATTTTGTGGATTTTCTTTCACAAGAACTTGTTCCGGAACCAGTACCTTCGCCACCTTAAACTTTATCACAAGTGGAGAATTTTAAACAGAGACAAAAAGAAGAATTGGAAAAATTGATCCAGCAGCAACAGGATGCAGAATAAGCTTTTCTTTTTCAACAACAGCAAGAAAAAGAAGTGGTAAGCAGGAAACAAGAAGAAGAAGCAGCAAAAAAACAAGGGTGTAAAAGTCAAACGGTCACGGTACTGTTAGCCATTTTAGGATAGTTAAGAAGTCTGAAACAAATGTATAAGACTTCTTCATTACGACCGAAGAGAAGAGACCTTCCGGAGCTAAACAACCCAACAACTACGCCTACCATGCCACACTTAGTGATTTCTACCAAATCATCATCGACAGTACGCAGTCCAGAAGTAAGCATTACCGTGGCAAAGGCTTAAGGTAGTTAAAGTTGATTGCTTTCCATTCCTAAGTTTGTTGTTTAAACCAACAAATACCCAAAGGCCCTTTTCAGGGCCACCCATTTATCTCGAAAAGAGATAGTCTTTCAATTGCCAAGATCAATTAAAACTGAACAAAGCCCTTTTTACCCCTATTGTATGTGTGAATGTATGAGTGCATGAGTGTAGCTTCTTTTTTTAAAATTCAAAACCAAGAGACACTTACGTTTTATGCCTGGTGTATTCTGGTACAAAATTTACAATCCAATTCACATCACAACATAACACTTTAAACAGAACTTAGGTTTCGTCTGTGTCTGTCTTCACTCCCTCTGTTTTTTAAATTTCTTCACTTTCACAGCTTTTTTCTCTACTTCTTCCTCACTTTCTCCTCGTCTTCTTCTCTTCTCCTGTTTCTCTTTCTACACTTGACTGGGGTCTTCCTTGGGGGAAGGTACCTCTTATTCCTCTCCATAATCCCTCTCTTCTTCTTGCTCCTGTTGTTTCTTAGAGCATTCTGAAGACCAATGTCCTTTTTCCTGACAATGATAACAGGTATCTTGACTTTTGTCTCTTCTAGCCCCTGTTTTTATGACGATCTGGACACTCTGAAGACCAATGCCGTTTCTTCTTACAGATATAGTAAGTATCTTGACTTTTATCTCGAAATGAGGGTGAGGAGTCCGTCGGCTTCTCTGAACAAATATTTATGATGACCCCTCGCAAATCACTGATCAAAAGTTCGATCTGTGTAGCTCTTCCATCGTTCTGCTCAGTTTGAGAGTGAAATGAATATGGGAAGGCAAGACACACACCCTCTATATATACGCTGGTCTGCCATTGATATAAAGTGACCCATGGTGTTTAAAATGTAGACATTTTACTTCTGGCAGTCAAGATGAAACGATCTAATCAATTCGAGAAGAAAGACGAAGAAAGTAAGAGGCAGAAACGTGATGCATCACCTCTTACAATAGCTGAAGTCTTGGTACAAATTCATGCCAGTGACTTTTAAGATGACATGAGTGAACCAGAATCCAAACCCAGCAATTCTACACCCAGTCCAACTTCACCACCCTTAGTAAACTTTCAAAATTACTATTACATTCGAGAGACGGAAAAGCTATCCTCTAGAAAATTAAGAACCACGGCTTACACTTTCAAGACCGAAGTACCACTGGATAAAGCAGAGGGTGTCATCACCGATGTGTGGAATTCTTTGTTAACCACACTGAAACACCAATGTCAAGCCAAAGAAGACGATCACTTGAGACTTTCCATTCATCACGACGGTTCGATATCCCCTGTTTGGATCGAGTTTATAGCCCAGAAGAATTAACCCTTTCCAAAGTCATGAACAAGATACAGCCTGTGCAAAATCCAATGACCAATTTCACATCACTGACGGAAAAGCGACACTGTTCATGACTCACATCTCTCTCCCCAAGGGGACGGGACAACGCAGAAAAATGTTATTGGTGGACGACCTTCGCAGCACCAAAAGGAGCCTCGTCCAAATTAACAACCCTTAAGACCAGATGTGTTTAGCCCATGCCATCGTGGTGGGACGAATGTATGCCAACATGAACGACACAGTATAATGTAAAAGAGCCTGGAAAACTATTCGAACATCTGACCGAGCCAAACAACGAAGTGAAGCAGAACTCCTGTTACAACAAGCCTGCCTGTCCAAAGACACAACCTGCGGCATTGCTGAAATGCAAAACTTGCAAAATGTCCCAGTCCACGCTACACTTTGAATGTGCACCCTCAAGAAGTGCGCGGGCCTCTGTTGTTTCGAGGCAAAGATTTTAAGGATGGAAAATACATTCACGTCTATTATCACAATGAACATTTCGTTACCATTACCAGTATCACGTCATTCCTGAGATACAATTATTACTGTGAGAACTGTGACTATGGCTATAACAATCGAGAGCAACACAAGCATTGTGGTTCGAAATGCTCAGAATGTTTGGCATCTCAACCCTGTCTGGATGAAGGACACGAACGAGTGCATTGTCCAGCTTGTCTGCGCACTTTTGTCAGCCCTACTTGTTACCAACAACATCTAAAGATGCAAGGTTGACAGCAGAAATGTGCTTGTCAGCTGCTGAGATTGTGCCCTACCTGTGGACAAGGCATACGTACCAACAGTGCCAAAGCACAAGTATGTTCAGGAAAGAAAACATGTCATATTTGTCACCAAATCGTGGACTTGGAACACCAATGCTACATTAAAAGATACCAACCCCAACAGGAGGAAGATGACCAGAAGAATGGGAATTTCATCTTTTTCGATTTCAAACGCATGCAAGAGACCGGCATTCACATTCCTAATTTCTGTGTTGCTCACCGAGTGTGCGAAAAGTGCATCCAAGAACCTATCTTTAGTCACTGCCCTCACTGCAGTAAGATTCATGGAGGACGTGAAAAAAATTTTCGAGGACCGAACACGCTAGCCGAATTCGCGCAATGGATCGTAGACCCCATCGACGAGACGTGGAACCAAGAGGGAATCGAACGTTACGGAGATTGTCCTCGCCATGCCACAGTCATGGCTCACAATTTCTCGGGATACGATGCACAGTTTCTTTTGAGATACTATACGGAGCAAGGCACCGAACGTCCTCAAGTGAATTTGAACGGAGACAGAATTATTTCCAAGGCATCGACGAACACATAGTTTGTGCTATTTGCGAGGCTTTGTATCTTCGCCATCCCTTTAACATGATCATTGCTGGACCAAGCGGTTCAGGTAAAACCGAATTTGTCAACCGTTTGATCGAACATAAACATCATTTGATCGATCGTCCACCTCAATGAATCGTGTGGTGTTACAAAGAGTGGCAATCGGCGTACAGCCTCTTGCGAGGAAGTCAAGTTGATTTCATCGTGTTTGTGGAAGTCATTCCTAACGAAGACGACGGAATCGTGTCTGACTCCCATCAAACCCATCTGGTCAGTTTTGATGACATGTTAGAAGACGCAGAATAAATTAAACTTTGGTTTACGCGCAAAGGGCATTACCGTAATGCCAGTATCATTTACATCACTCAAAATTTGTTTCAACAAAGTAAAGCAAATCGCATCGTCAGTCACAATGATCATTACGTGGTCTTGTTTAAAAGACCTCGAGATAATCGCAACTGCAAGTCTTAGTCAAACAATGAGGAACGCCTTGGATAACTCAGGCGTACGACGATGCCACTCATACTCCACACGCATATTTACTCGTTGATTTGAAACCCACTATCCCCGATTATTTGCGATTTCGTACCCATTTGTTTCACCACAGGTGTCAATACGAAGGGCCTGTCCTGTATATGTCTCCTAACTTGACTTAACACCCCCCCCCAGTCTATAAAAACCTTGCTCACTTGTCGTCTGTCTCACACAGCGTCAACATGACGTCCCTTCAGTTTCATCTTCCGGTCAAATTGATTCGTGCCTTGTTTGGCAACAGTCGCGAAACAAATGCACAAATACGTGCTCGTGTCTTAGAAGCCAGTCTCAAAGAAGTCTTACGATGATTCTCGGTGACAGCACGTGAATGACTGCAAGGCATCATTCAGATTCCTCATAAGTTTTTTTGAGGGAGGGATAGTCATCGGGTTATTAACTCATGTGGGTTGTATTAATATTTGGTCCACGTATCACATAAGACATTTCTCGTGAGTTACTTGAAATGTATGTTAAATGGCCGCTACCCCATTAGCCCTACTTTTACTTTCGCAATTTAGTTTTATTAATTTTTTAAACGTATTAGTTACCAGTAACAGTAATAGTTGCAAAACAATACAAAGTAGCATTTATACTATGCAAGCAAATTATATTATTTTAATACTATTTTATATTATTCTTCTTAGTAGTAGTTACAAAACATTATGAAATAGCAACTGTACTAGTAGTAATAATAATAAAAATAATTACGACCATGGTGTCGGTGGCTACATTTCGACAGTGGACTATTGTTTTGGGTCAGAAACTTATATACCAAAAGCATATATGTCTGTATTTTGTATATTCCGCATCCTGAGGAAAGTCGTTTTTTTATCCATAGCCGGCCGTACACCCGACTACAATGGCGTTGTGCTGATCGAAGATACGTTGCTGGTCATAGACTACAATGCGTGGAATCTCCAGCTTTACAGTCGTCATGATGGCAAACTACTGTTTACATCACACAGACTGGACTCCTTTCCCATGGATATCTGTCTTATTAGCAAGACGGAAGTGGCTGTGTGTCTGTGGAACGGGAAGATTGTAATTATGTCATTGAAATCTGTAGATGATGTAAAACTGGTCAAAACATTAAATGTAAGGACAGGATTTAAACGGTGTTATTCAGTGGCAAAATTGAATTCAGCCAAACTCGTTGTCAGCGGTTGGAAGTACGGCATGTTTTGTTGGGGCGTTGTATCGATTACAGATGGACGTTTAGACTCAACTCACAACATCTGTAAAGGTGACATTGACAGTCGTACACACTTGGCCATAAACGGCAACACAGTTTACATCTCGTGTTGGACTCGTAACTCCACTACTAGAGGTTTGTATTCATATGATATTTTCAATCCAAACACACACAAATATCTGTATCAACACCAGGAATTAGAATTACCGTGGTCAGTAATGGCTGAAAGGGGTTGTGTGTACGTGGTGGACTGGACCTCTGACAGCATTCATCAGCTGACAGACAGTGGTCAGCTAGTGACAATACACAAAGTGTCATCAAGTCCTTATGGAATATTCTATGATGACCAGCATGGAGTACTTTACACCACAGTGGAGTACAGTAAAGTGATTACTGTATACAGACTGGAGTATTTACATCAAACAGGTAATTCTGTTTCATTTTCCACTTTGACATCACACGAGAACAAAAACTACACACTTCATTTATTTACAGTTCCTAATTCATATTTATGCCCCAAAATGATTTATGAATATTACAATCATAACTGTTTGTAAAATATACATGTATAAGATATGCAAAATAAAATAAAGTGGAATACATATTTTTTTTATTATCCTGAATGTACGTGAATTGTGTCGTCATTTTCATCGTGCATGGACATATTTATTAATTTTAAGTTTGAATAAAATTGTTTTCTTGTTTCTAAATTCAATACAAATATCGCTATAACCATTTATATTCATTACTGATTGATAAGTCGTCTGTACGTTGATTGTCACTACACAACTTTCAAATAAAAATATTAAATCTCTATGGACTATCACAATGGAGGCAGGCTACAAAACAAGCATCATTACCAGTTCAGGGCATTACACATTTTTTCCTTAAGGTGGCGCTTTCATTGATAAATATTTGCACACGACATGGTACGCACGCGACCAGAACTCATTCATGTATTAGCAGCGTCTAAAATTTCCACGGTGTTTGTATTGATAACATTCACGTTTATGGAGGGGTTCTTTGTTGATATTGCAGGTTGGAAATATCAAGGAACAAAGATAATAATCAGATAACAAGATATTAACTGTAATTAGCTTTACAAATTAGATTTTTTAAATACCATGTTGGATATTCTACGATATGTTGTTATTCAATGCTCGCCATATTTACTACCGTTACTGTGGTCAGCTTACGTTTCCATTGAAGCGCAGGAGTTTGAGGTTTTATCGATAAAGTACGATGAAATCTCTGACAACACGAAATCATCATATCAGTACTATAATCGTGATTTTGTGTCGTCAGATATTTCATCGTACTTTATTGAAAACACGTGAGACTTCTGTGATTGAAGGATGCAATATCCTTATATGGACATTCGAAAAGACGAGGCTGAAAATGGAGATAGTCCTTAGATGAACGAATAAGGCGGAAGATTATAGAAATAATATTGTAAAGTAATATTGCAAAATAAGGTCAATAATGTTATTCTAATTTTAAAATCAAGAAGTTAGATGTTGAAATGATAGCAGTTACTGATACTGTTTGTCATAAATGTACATGTATATATGGGAATTGTTTAAATTTGCAACGTCGATGTGAAATATATTAATAATTTCTAAATTACATATTCATTGTTAAATTGCTGTCCTGATGTAGGCCATTGAAATATGAGTTAAAAATATTTATGTGGCGAATACACTTCAATACATTATAAAAACGTGTAGGAACATTTCAGTGCCCTGCTCACGAAGTTGGGTTACTGCCACAGTGGTTCATATAGTTGCTTACAATTTGTCCATAAATTATACGTGTACTATGTAATATTATTACAGCATAAAAGTAACATATAGTATATGATTTATAGGTAAATTATAAGCAACAATATGAGCCCCTGTGGTATCTGGATAGAACTCATTTCATAAATTATTAACTGAGATCTGTTTATCAGTTTTGAACACAAGAGTTTAGAACAATTGGAGACCATTCAGGCTTTGTGTAACAATGTACTTCTCCAAACTAAATAAATAATAAAAGTAGATGTTTTATGGTCCAGAAATGTAGAACAGAAAACTTTATGCATACCTGTGACCGTGTTTGCAACATATATTTTATGTAGGATAACTTATTATGTATTATTGTTTTGTCTCACATACTTAAGGAAGAAATTTAAAGGTTGCAATCTCTGCAAACTTAGAGTACTATTTTACTTGGTTACATCAGTTCCGTGTTGCATCTACAGTTTTATGCATATGACACACATTGATATGAGGCCATGTTATATTGCCTTTTTAATTAACAAATCAGCACATTCAAATATGTGGGACTGAAAAAGTTAATTTGGATTGGGAACATAAATTTCTGCTATATAGAATGCATTGCTTATTCTGACAGTTTACTATAAACTGATGGGAGAGACCTGTATATGCTAGATGTTGGCACTTGGCAGGCCAGGAACCTTTATTGATGCCTGTCTGGTCTATAGGTTACTAAAATCACAATGGACCAAGAATTCCAAACTTGGGCAGAAATCTTCAGGTTTGACTCTTCATATTTGTAATGTGTGTAGAGTTTGATTGTTAAAGGAAATGTAATCCTAGGTATTACAAAAGGTATTGTAAATTGTAGGAATTATTTATTTAAACTTTAACTTATTTAAATAAATTTTAATTCCCGTTATTTTGATCTGTGAGTCATGGGTGTAATGTGTGCTGGACAGGATACAGATTGGATGTGCTTGCTCTGCTTTGTCATGTTTACTTTCTAGACAGCAAAGGAAATTTGGAAAGTTAACTGCACTTGGTCTAATTGTACATTTGGTCAGCTGTTGTCCTAGATGGTGCCTGATTTTCGTTATTACCATGTGTAAATAGAATATCGCCACAGGAAAGTATCATAAACGTATGCCAACATTTCTCACCTTTATGCATGTTGCAAATGCAAATACTTTCACTTTAATACCTGCCCCATTTTCAGAAGCACATAGTAACTGTAGAGTAGAAATCTTATTAGTGCCTGTTGAGTCTACTACAGTGTACATGTCAGTAGATCTCTATTTTATCAAGATTGGAGATTTAACATGCGTTTCTTTATTTGTGCACAATTGAACACTAATAAATTGCATATGGGGATTTTTATTGGCAAAGGATTTATAAATGATTGGCAAAGGATTTATAAATGTTGAGACATTTAATAACATGAATAAAAATGATATAGATTGAAAATTCAGATTAAGCTCGCTAAATTTTGCCAAATTGTTAAATATCTGCCTTATTGTTGATTATATATATATATATATATATATATATATATATATATATATATATATATATATATATATATATATATATATATATATATGTATATATATAACTAGTCCATTATATGCACAGGTGTTCCAATAGAAATTCTGAAAATGGATGACAGATCCATCCAACTTTTTGAAGAGGCTCTAAAGGATGGAAAGGAAATTGTACATAACATACGTATCATGGTTGTTGGACACATGGGTGTAGGCAAAACAACCCTGGTCAAGCGTCTTCTTGGAGAGGAGGTAAACATTTCTGAGAGACGTAGTACAGAAGGTATAGATGTCTATGTCAATTGCTGTGATGTTTCTTTGTCAACCCATGAATGGAAAAGGCGAACAAAAGGTATGTGGGCATAAATAATAATGATCATACAAGATTTACCTCTCGGTATTTATACAAATGCCATGAAGTGAAAATTTATCATGTTATACGATTATCTGTTCATCCATCTCTATTTTACTTCACACTGACAAAGTTTTCCACTATCCAATGATGCCCTACTTTGTAAATAATCTGCATTTGAGGCAAGGAACAAACCTAGATATATCAGTTTCTGGCTTGAAAGGTCTATCATCAAAGTCAAGATCACTGTGGCTAATGGAAGGAAATTTCACACACAATTAGCAATAACATATTTTCAAGATGTTGTGTACTTGAAGAAACTGTTCTTTTTCATCTACTGCTTTTAGATATACACAGACAAGGGGGAGTTTTTTAAGTTTAGATATTTACCTTTACACTACAGGTGTTTAGTACTGAATGTTAGCACATTGTCTATGTTTTGTGCATAATTGTTAAACTTTTAACATTTGCATTTTACTTCTACATTATTTGTGTGAATGTATATGCTGCCTGCATCCTGTATGCAACTTTTGGCTTTTAGTCACCCTCTGTTGCATGCTAACCTGCTTTGTAACAAGTTACACGGTGAGTGATATCTGTACTAAAACCATAAAAGCCATTAACCAGGCAGTCTTGGTAGAAGTGCCTGGGGTTCGCGTTAGAAGGATGGTATATTCTTATTTGTGTGCCCACGTTGTATGTGTATATATGTCTGGGTTAGGATTCTTGAACCATAGCTCAAATTAAGTCGACTGGCTCAAGGCTGGTAAATTTTCCGTTTGACTATTAGTTTTCAGAATTGTAATAGTCTAATGGCTAGTTAATCTTGCTATATACGTGCTAAATTGTTTTATTGGAAGGATTGAGCGGGAGAAGTAAATTTCCGAATCTACTAGTAATTCTGTGTACAAAGTAATTGATGTTAAATCCTATTCCTGTGGCTAGCTTAAAGACCAAATCATATTATTTTAATAGCATTATTATTATTATTATTATTATTATTATTATTAAAACAGAATTCAGATACTATATCTGCCATCCAATCTAGACTCTCCTTCCCCAACCAGTTTGGGAGTCCACAGCTTTTATATAACCCTTGTACACTATGAAAAATGGGCCCCTTATCTAAGGAATGCTGTCGATAAGGGGCATTCATTCAGATTACCAAAATATACCTGATCCATCATATTCCAAGTACTATTGCTAATCAAAACTAATTTATGGGTAAATATTTTTTTATGTGTGGTGACAGCAGTATAACTAAATGTGTCCTTCATTATTTAAATTCAAAATGTTTATAAAAAGAAATAAACAGTGCTATCTTTCTTTATTTACAAATCTATAAATTTACTACTCAGAATAAAATGAAAACTAAATAATTTGTTTGTATTGATGTTAATATGGTCATATTTAAATAGCAAAGGTAGCTAATTCAGGTCTCTTCATCTTTTAGCAGGAATTCTCAATTTTGTTTTTGATGATGAAAACTGAGTGTGAGTTAAGAATTTATAGATTAGTAAATAAATAAGATGACTCTTTATTTTTATCATAAAACATTTTGGATTTAAATACTAAAAAACTATTCCGCATCATAGAACTGCAACATATTGACAATGGAAATGGGTGTGTGTTTGACAGTGATGGGTTGATGATTAACACACATTCTTTGGGACACAATATGACTTTTATAAATATTTTGAAAAGCATCAAACAACATATGAATTTGTAATCAGCACTCGTACCCTTATAAATCGTTTTATTCAACCTTACTGCATTTCAATTTTTCTTATATCTATCTATATATCTATCTATCTATCTATATATCTATCTATCTATCTATCTATCTATCTATCTATCTATCTATCTTCTGGTCATGCAAGAAATGCACACTCTATATATAAGATTGTAAGAATCACAGAGGCCCATATCTTTGCTTAAAATTGAATTATATGTTATGCAGGTAGATATAATAATATTTATTATAATTGTACATGTTTGACATTTATACTGTAAGCAAGAATATGAAACTCTTTTGGAATAAAATTTTGTATTATAAAATGGCAATGGTCAGCATGCCATCAGAGGTGCTCATATCGTTGTTTACAATTTAACTCTCAGCCATACATATAGTATACAATAACGCAAAGTAGGACACTTCTCTCCTTTCTCATGCGACCTTTTTAAGAATTAATGCTGATATTTCAAGGTAGATTTTGCATAGCCAGAGGTCTCGCTAGGCGCTCAAAACTAGGAGGTCAGGACTCCTACTTTGGAAAAAACAGGAGTCCCACCAGCAAAGTTTAAGTCCCCTACCAGAAGCATATTGGGCATACTTAAAGTGGCTAAATTTCCAGATGATTAGAACCAGTGGTTGCCAATGCGTTTACTTTTCTAACTTCTTTAGAACACTGATATATAACTCATGTTTGTCCATTAATTTAAAAGTGAGAGTGAATTAAGACAGGCATAGGAAATTTCTTAATCCACGCGCTAAGCTAAGGATCACACTTAGTGTTCCATATGAAATGTGAAACATCAGTTCTAGCACTCTGTTTAATCCCGTTACAATCTTTCCCAATTTGCGCCCAAATACTTATACAAATTTGCAAACAGTCTTTTGTCTAACTCTCAACATTTCTTGATTTCGAGGTCACATGCACTGCTTATTTGGCTACACTTGGAAACGAATACAATAATGAAACATAAAGTGGTTCATTTGATGTACTCTTACACGAAAGTACATCACTGGGTCATTCTGTCTCTGTATTCAGTCATTGTAAATATCAGTACATTTCCCCACCACTCTGCAGCTAGTCAAAACTTTGAACTTGGCGCCAAGCTACTGGGTCATGTTCTGAAGATGCACTCTTACAATGACTACAAGTACATATGGGGGTCTTTCAGCCACTGAATTATCTCATTGTAAATATTAGCAGAGCTCAAATGATCATTTGATCAACACATTTTCCCACTCGCAGATGGTTGAAGCAGAACTTGCAAGCCCTTGAATTTGCTATCCGGCAAATGTGTGCGTACGGAGGACTCCTGTAGAAGTGATTTTCTGCGTCCCAGGTTTAAAGAATTGCGTCCAAATACGCGTGATTAAGCGTTTTCGAGACCTCTGATAGCGTAATTTGGTACTGATATTTAGCTGAAGCATTTGACTTTGTATGCCATCCAAATTTTGGTTGACTATCATATCTTTAAAGGAATGCCAGACCATTTTCGCACTCTACTGCTTGACATAGCCATGACTGCGCATGCATACTGTGCAAGGGAAATGCTGCTCGTTGTATTTTGATATGTACTTTGTCCATAACTCTGTTCCATATTTAATCATTCAGCTCAGTTATTTTCACTCTACAAGTGTTTGCTGCAGATGATATTGGGACACTCTGCATATATTTTACCCTCATCTGACATTTCTTACATTGTCCACATTTAAGATATTCTTTTGTGTCTGCTTCAGAACAATTGCATTCCCTTAGATCATAATAGCGCGATATGTATTCCATTTCTGGAACCTGGTCTACACTCTACTGTAAATTCATACCCAGATAATATTTCTAGCCATCTAGCTATTCAACCCACTGGATTTTTGAGACTAAAAAACCACTTTAGAGCCTAGTGGTCACTCGTTATGTTTAATTTTCTTCCCATCAGGTAATATTTGAAATATACAGTAAAGTACTGCACGGCCAGCAGGTCCTTATCTGTAACAGTAGTATTGTTCACACTTGTTCAGTGACCGACATGCATAACCAATAACCCTTTCTTGATCATTTTGAATCTGGGACAGGACTGCACCTGTTTCATCATCACTTGCACCTTGATATAGGAAAAATACTGCAATTCTTTCAATGCAATCTCTACCGATCATTGAAAAGTTTTGGGATTGTTGGTCAAACCCCGTGGCATTACTGTAAACTCAAATAAACCGTGCTTGGTCACAAATCTTGGAAAAAAGTGAAGAGTTTGGATAATTCTTTCTGTTGCTGAAACTTCTTCCCATTTGATGAATCTCTAAAGGGGGCTTTCAAATGTTCAGTTATATCTTTTTCTATAGTTTTTTGTGTACTTCATTCAGCCTGCTTTTCTTTCATTATTAGTGTTTTCCCTCTTGACAAGTATTTTTTATGTAATCAGGAAGCTTGCTTGGAGTGGTATATGTTGTTTCTCTCCATTATCTTGATACATCTGGTGACAATGTCTTTCCCTTTCTGACTTTTATCGTCCTCTAGAAATAACACCTTTATGACCGATTCAGCAGTACCAATCACAGCTCCTTGTTTCAGTGAGACTGATGATAGGAAAGGATTCATGACCCTCACCTTTATTGTAGTGGTAACATTACTATCAGTAAGACTTGAAGCCATCACAAGGGGATAATGTTCTTTAAATTGCAGTGTTGCATGACTTTCACATTGCTGAACATCAGTATTATAGCAGTCAACAAAAACATCTACAATATGTTCACTCAAACCAGGTGTGATGTAATTATCAGTTAAACAAATTCTTATGATTTGATTGTTAACACACTGTTGACACTTATCACTTTGCCATCAAGGATGATTTTATTCTTACTCAAAATAATGCCTGATAGCTTTCCATCAGATCCTTTCAATACAATGGTACCAAGCAAAACTTCATCTTTGTTTTATTTCAGCAACAATGACTTCTTAATCCATCTTGAGAGTGTCTAGTTCTAAGGTGACTTTAATATTCCCATAACCCAGTAATGGTTATCCGCCTGCATGCACAAGACATCCTTTGCTCTTTAATTCTGGTCTTTCAGCTTTCTTTATTTTCTTGTATACATGTTCAGCTAGAACAGTTTTCTTCGCACCAATATCTACTACAGAAGTAACTGGGGCTCCCTGTACAAAATCCTTAAGATATATGCACTTTGACTTTGGTATACCTCTATGAACAAGTATATTGACAAGTATATTAATGATAGTTTGTTCATTTGTCAACTGCATACTTTGATTGCTAATAAGGCCGTTTTCCCTTAAAACCTGGACTGTCTTTGGCCAATGGAGTCAATCCCCATTAATTTAAAAAATTTCCTGTTTTGGATGCCCTTCATTCAGAACTGTTTTCTGAACTTTTCTCTGTTGTGGGCTTTGTGTCATATCTACTCTGGTTTCTTGGACATTCACGTTAAAATGAGAAGGATCACCAGAAATAAAACGGGCCTTTTTGCATGACTGGTAACTCTGTATTTCACCATGTGAGCCATCTTGGTAACTTTGTTTACCTTTGTGTCCATTATCAAATCTGCTGTAAGTTGGTTTCCATGAGGTTGGATGAGAACTCTGTGTTAAATTACAGCCTGTTTTTTAAAAGCATTCTTGTATAACCTTTCTCAGCTTATCCAAATCAGCTGATGTCTTTGAATCGTTCTTCTACTGTTGCCTTTGTCAACTCTTTCAGATTCTTGCACTTGTTTATTAAAAACTGTATTCTTCTTCTTACCTGGTGTTGCCCTTGCTACATTTTTGTCTGTAGACCAATTTTCATGTTCAGTCACTAGTCCATCATTTCATCTGTGACTTTTGTTTTTATTCTTATATGTTTCTTAGAAATTCACTACTTTAAAGGCTGCATAATCTGTGTTTTTTCAGTTGTTTAACATAATCAACTTGAAATCGGGCTTTGTCATATATCAACCCATCGAAAAACCTTCTCAGTAAATCTTATCTGGTCTCTTCATTATGCTAGCATACGCCTTGAAATACAACCTCTTTACTTCAGCTGCATATTCTTTAACAGCGCGTCACCATATTTCTGGTATATGTGACTAAACTGAGTGCCATATGTTTGTGAAGTTTCAATAATCCTAAACTGACTAGCTAATTTGTTTCATAATGCTTCATAATTTGCATGTACAGTGTACTCTATGAGACAATTGTCCATTCACAAATTCACCTTCAGCACCTTGATATCTCAAAATAAGTTCTTCAAATGTCTCAACTGATGTCCACCTCTGATGATTGGCAACTTCTTCAAATATATTCTACCACATCTTCCAGCTCTTTTTTCCAATAAAAGGTGGTAATTTGGGGCTTGTGGTTTTCCTCATACTTCGTCCTATTCTGCTTTGATAAATTGCACTAGATGTTTAGTCCAATTCACACTTGCTATACGATGACAAACTTCCCATTTTGATATTTGATTGGACATGATCTGACATGTTAGTCCTTCTCTCTGAGGATTGAACTGCCTCCCTTGTTTCAGACTGGTTATCATCATCTTTTCCAACATTCTCATCAGTTCTGTGATATTTAGCCTTCTGATTGCTTTGAGCGTTCCTTCCTCCAGCATTAATTTTCTTCAAGCTGCTTGCAGCTTTTTGGCAATGACCATAGGTGTTGTCCAATTTGGATACCCTCTTTTCCATTACTTTCCATGTTTTGACTAAGTCCACATCCTTTGTAGGTTGGTTCCATATACTATCAGGAATGGCCTTTAATGTTGAGCCTGATTTGGATCATTTTGCGGGACCCTCTGGATTTATGTATTGTACCCCCCCCCCCACCCCATGAGCTGTGTCATTTAGAAATAAACTTTTAAACAAGTTTTATATGATAATAAACTTAACATTTTCTTCCATCGCTGTAAAAGTACTTTCTCTCTATAGATTTTTTCTTTTAAATTACTGACGCACAGGGCCCCTGTTAGTGCTTGGTCCAATTGTGCCAAAACGGTCAAATCTGACTATGGTTGGTTCTGTATAATACTTCTCAAGAAAGCCTCAACATTATTTATTTGTATAACACTAGTATTTTAACACTCACATATAATGATGTCTTCAGATTTTATGAATCGCTCTGATAACAGAACACATCTTTCCCAGCAGGTATCATATTGTCCATTGTAGCTGTTGCTATGGCATTTTATATCATGAAAAAAATTCGAAGTGTATTCAAATGTCTAGGATGTCTGAAACAAAAGGACTTTTACTAAAATGTCAGCTGAGCAAAATGGATGTATATGCAACATCTTGTATCCACCATCACTGAACTCATGCCATTGGTCATCCAGTTCACTCTTTCAGAACTTGTTTCACATGGTCTTTTTTCTTAATGGGTACTAGACCTTCTCTACATTATTTTAATGGAAATCTCTTCCAATGAGTTTCAATTTTTAAAAATTACTTTTAAAATATTTTAATGCTTAAAACCTAAGTTTTTTTCCGATCCTACCATATGTACACTTTTATTCTAATGCTAAATCTTGGTGAGTGATGTAAATCATACAACTGGCTTTGAATCAAAGTGTTAAATCCTGCAGATGCCACCAGAAGAATGTCACATCCTTCGGTAGTGTGTGCATATGTGATTGTCAACATTGTGGATGCATGTAGTTATCTGTAACTGTATTGCAAAAACATGAATGCATGTGTACAAATGTATCTTAAAATTAATTAAATAACAAAAATCTGAGATTAGATTCGTCGGTTTATTGCAAAATTAATTTCATCAAACTCAACAATAACATATGTAAATAAAAAGCTAAACAATAAGTTTAAGCATTAAAATAATTTATGCCGTCATCTTTGTTACGTTCTACTAAATAACACAAAACAAAGGTTTGTTCTAACTACTTTATTGGCTAGATTACAACAGAAAATGCATGCACACTAGTTTCTCAGCACCCTAATGTTATCATAGGGTTGCAATTAAGTGTTGAGCCTGTAGATGACCTTACATGACCTGTAACTGTCAGATCATTTGTAGGAACATAATGTTAACATTGTATATTACCACAACTCCCCCTAAAAATGTGTTTTCTGCTTTTCTTTAAAATTCACATATTCGTTTCTCTTGTCTTTTTCATAAATTTGTAAACATACTCAAACTTGACAAAGTTCTATTTTACTACAGGCAATGATTACATATTTCAAATAGTTTCTGGTGAGTTGTAAAAGTTCTACAAATTGTAGCTAAATTTAAGTTCTATCCCTATGACATTCACAATCATTCATATACTCATGAAAACAAGTACATGGGGATATACTGGCATTGCCACCAAATTCCAAAGTCCTAATATTTGTTTCTTCAATCCAGTTGTTATCACTGGATATAAACTGATGTGATATAACATATATATTATTAAGCCCTTATCCACTTCCAGTTTCAAATATTCACAAGACACAATATAATTCAGAAAAATTGTCTAGTTCACATAACAAAATCTATGTATCATGCAGGCTTTTTTATTAGAGGTCCACTACATGTTTGAATCTCCGCTGTCTGGTTTGGCTCACTGATGAATAATGGCAACTCATCATTCATGTCAGTGACCTCCTTGTTAGCATCTTTGTGTGTATCATATATATCTGGTAATGTCACTTTTGTTTGTAACAGATGTCATTGGTTTATCCTGTATATACCACCATCATGGGTTTTCACATTATATGACCTTGGAGTGCTACTTTTGCGATGGTACAGCTGGTTCCCAAAGATCTTGTATTCGATTCTTATTTTGTCTCCAGAAGTCAGATTTGGAAGCTCTTTAGCTGTTCTGTCATGCTGGTTCGTTTGCTGATTTTTATTTTCACAGTTTCCACATTAAGTTTCTTTATTTTATAACTTGTTGGCTTAGCTGTACATGTATGTTGATTGTAGCTAAAGTCGATTGAAGTGTTCAGCTCATCACCTTTTGTGCTGAGATCCTATATCCTTAATTGGTGTATTTCGATACTCCAATATCGATAAATATGGATCGTTTCCATCTCTCTTTGCCTTATTAAGAATTCCTTTGAGCTAAACCATTTGACTGTGGATACTTGAGACTTGACGTAGTGTGTTTGAATCCCCAGGTTTTTGCAACCTTACCATATCCTTTTGAGGGAAACTGTAGCCCATTATTACTTCTTACTTCTTGTGCATTCCGTGTCTTGCAAAATCTGACGTGCGTGTGATTACAGTGCTTGCTCATGTATTTTCTAACTTGGCAACTTCAAAATATCTGAAGCTATAGTCTACCATTAAGTTATAGCTGTAATTATTCCACGTAAATTATTGTTCCAACCATTCCCATATAGCAGTAAGCTGTGTAGACAACAATGGTACTTTTGGTTTGACCTTCTGTATTCCTGGCCAGTAGAACAATATCTTAATGTGTCAGACTGCAATTTGTGAATTCATGCCAGGCCAATATATAATGTCCCTTGTTGTTTGCTTTGTCTTCTCAACGCCTATATGATTTTTGTGAAACTCTTTTAGCATTTATATCTAAAGAGCATCTGGTATTATAATGTTCTCTCTTTTAAAACTTATCCCTCCATTTCTTAAAGATCATCTCTTGAGTTCCAGAAATGTATGATTTCGAAGGCTAAGAGATGTTTATCATGTGGCCATCCCTTTTAAACGATTTCTCGTTAATTGGTCATTTTATTATCACGCTTAGATCCATTCTTTATTGCTTCTAACTGTGTATCTGCAGTCTGTACATTTCACATGATGATATGCACATAGCACTCAGTTTCACTATCCATGTTCATATCAGATTTGTTCGCTTGTCAGTGTGCTTTCGACAATGTATCTGCTACAATTAACTCTTTTCCTGGACTATACGTTAAGTCAAAACTGTCCTTCTGCGGTCTTAAAAGCATTCTGTGAAGTCTAGGTGGTGTGTCAGATAGAGGTTTCTTGAGGATTGATTCCAGAGGTTTCCGATCCAATTCAACTTGTACTTAATGACCTTATGTATATTGATTAAATCTTTCAAGACCAAATAACACAGGTAGAGTTTTTTGTTTTTATATTTGCATACATTATTTATGCATCTGTTAAAGACCTCGATCCAAATGCTACGGGTGTGCTTGACTGCATTAACACTGCATCACAACTAACAACAACATGCTTCTTGACATCAAAAAATTTCAACACAGGTTCTTTGCTTAGGATCTGTTTGATCTCTTGAAAAGCATCTTTCTGTGCACTTTCCCTAACAAATTTGTTGTCACTTTTCAAAGGTGCTCTAATTGATTCTGTTGCTGTAGACATATTTGGGATAAATTTCGATAGCTAGTTGACTGTACCCAGTAATCTTGCAGTTGCTTTTCTGTCCATTGGAGCGGGCATTTCTGTGAATGCTTTCACTTTTTATGGGTCTGGTTTAATAACTGATGATGTTAATATACGTCCTACATAACATATTTATATTATTCCAGATTAGCATATTTCCAAATTAAATGTCAGATTTATTTCCTGGTATCTCTTTACAACATTGTTTCACTGTTGTATCATGTTCATCCTTTGGATTTCCCCAAATAATTATGTCATCTATATCAGTTTCTACCCTAGACAGATCCCCACAAGACCATGCCATGTGTTTCTGGAACACTTCGTGAGCAGATTTAACATCAAAAAGCATTCTCACTCAGGTAGCAGTATGCACCAACTGGAATGTTAAATTTTGTTAATAACTGGCTTTTCTCATCTATGGGCATTTTCCAGTAACCATGATTGGCATCTATTTTGTAGAAAACCTTAGCCCCAGCCATCCTTACGGCTATATATTAAATTGTAGAAAGTTGAATAAACTCTCATTTGATAGCGTGATTCATGCAAATTGAAATTAACAAATAATATATACTTTGTGATCACCCATTAAAGACGTCCACAAAACATACAGGAATACATGCAGTAGGCCTAAAGCAGCTGTTCAACACAGAATATCATAACAAAAAATACTAGGTTGCAGACGTCCGCAAGGTCCTTTACATCCCCTTCCCCCTTGTCTGCAGTTGTCCACATTTGAGCAACCCCCATCCCCCATCTTTGCAGACGTCATTAATGGACAACCCCTTTGAGTATTCTTACATATCATGAACCCGTTTTGTCCTGCAGCTTTCAGAAATGGATGCTGTTTCCTTCACCTGTAGCAATTTGTTTTTCTCCATAGGCTGGGCACCTACCTTTTGCGTGTAATTTGCTACATTTGGCACAGTTGAATAATCTGAGTCTGATTTTGTGTTTGTCAATTCCGCTTTCTTTGCTTGTGCTATTTTTGTTTCTTTTTTCCTCTTTTTCACACCATGAACTTCTGATTCAGCTGCGTCATTTCGCATCTTTGTAATTTGCTTTTTGGATGCTTTTCTGGTCTACAGACAGCCACTTATTTTGTAGTGTCCGCTGATCTTCTTGTAAAAAGTCTTCATTTTAATTTTTCAGAATAAGTCCCACAGAGAATTATATCTTGAATCATTTCATCCTGTATGTTTTTAAATGTGCAGTTCTTTGCAATCACTGTAAGTTTAGTTACAAATTTTTAAATGGCTTCATTCTTTTGTTGGATTCATATGGGTATTCAATATGTACTTCTCTGTTGTAATATTCTGCTTAGGAGTGCAACAGTCCTCAAACTTCGTGATAAATGGATCAGTTCTTACCGTTTCATTGGCCTCAAATGTAATTGTGTTGTAAATGTCCCTACCATCCTGACCAATGATGTATAGCAAAGCTCTGAATTTTTCTTTGTCTTTTTTATCTGCAAGCACAAAACCTAAGTGAAACTGCATAGTCTGCTTCCATCTCGTCCACGTTTCGTCCAGATGGTGTGAATTAAAGTCCATTTTAGGTGGCTGATTGAGGTTATCCATGATGTCACAATTAACACAAAAAACTTGTGCATCCAGATTTTAGTATTTTTATGGAGGTATACTTCTTAATGGTAAAAATCCAACAAACTCCATACTTTTCATTTCTGATACCATGTTTGGCTGAATAAAACAAAACAAAGGTTTGGTCTAACTACTTTAATGGCTAGATTACAACTGACTAAAATAGAGAAACACATGGAAACTAATGTTACCAAATGGCATATAGGGTTGCAACTGACTGTGGAGCCTGGAGTTAGCCTTATGTGACCCGTAACTGTCAGATCATTTGTAGCAACAGAATATTATTACCCTATATTATCACAATACAAATGAAGCAGGAACATAAATCATGTGATTTGCTCGCGATGGAAATGGGTCAGACTTTTACATGAAAATATGTTCACTTAATTTGTTCATCTGAGCAGCACATGCTCAGTTTGTAGAGTGTCTGATTCGTAATGGAAAAGATATGAGTTCAGTACCCATCCAGGCAAACCCAGGTCGATGACCTTATAGTGTCCCTGGGAAAGACAATTAGCTCCCATTTTCTCAGCATAATACAAACAATAATGCATTAGAAATAATGTTAAAACAATAACAAATATTTAAATAATCTATGAAAATTCCAGGATTAAATTAACTTTCTGCTGATCTATATATATATATATATATATATATATATATATAATAAGGGAGACTACGCTTAGTAACCAATATTTCAGTGTACATTTTTAAGGACATGATTTATATGTAAGCACCAGCAATATTAACTTCTAATGGTGACACGAGAGACATGCGTCTCAATGTATCTATCTGATATATTCTTGATTCTGAGGCTGAGGTGTTGATTCATGACATCAGTGAATTATTCAGAAAATGATAAAATTAGTTATGTGCAGGGTATATTGATCAATCCTATATTAATATCATAAATGTACCATATAAATTAAGACTACTTGATGAAAATTTAGTTGATTTGAGGAAATGAGCAGCAGTTACTACTGTCTTGTTGGGGGATGCCTAGATAAAACTAGTAGTTTGTATTTCAGTATGACTGTACCCATGTAAACCAAAACGTGTTCTGTTTGTCATTGCTCTCCTCCATCAGGATTTAGTTGTCTGCTGATTTTGCCTATAATTTCATTTTAATATAATTTGAATTGGCTGATTGATACATATCAAGCCAACCTTTACTGAAGTTGACAAGATATTCAGAAAGGCTACATCATTTATGGTCGAAATTAGCTCCATCGATTGTGAAGTGAAACCAAAGGAAAAGACAGTAATACTATTCAAAGAGCGTAACATAGATAGGGATACAAGAACTAGTCTTCCAGTGCACAAAGCAAGACATAATGTAGAGCAAAAAGACAAAATAGTGATAAAAGATTTTTTTTTAAACCACAGGGGATAGCATGCTTGTTTACAAGTTGTCTATAAATCATAAAATAAATATATAATACTCCAAGGAAGAACACATTTTCCCTTCTCATATCACCTTTCTAAGAATTAATGCTGATATTTCCAGCTACACTTTAGGTAGCATAATAAACTTGGTACCGCTGTTTAACACAGGCATACAACTTTTTATGCATACTGTAATGAGTCTTAAAATAAGTATCAGAAAAGAGTGAAGACAACAAGCCCTGTAAAATTTAACATATAATGTATTTCCCTAGAATACAAAGTGAAAAAATGAGAGAACAAAATTACGGTTTACCAATTAAATCCAAAAATAATCCAAGATTTAAAAACACAAGTTCTAGTAATACAAATTCCTGAATGAAACTGAGTTCAGGTCCCGATGAGATCAACATTTGAAGGCAGTGACATCTGTTATTGTCAGGAAAGAGCTGATGTGTCAAGAGGCTCTTGTCGAATCACATAAATATTATTCCAGATTTGAATTCAGTATAAATTCCAATGAATGTCTTTATCCAAGAAATTTGTCAGAGTACTTTTATATTTCCAGAGAAAATAATCACTTGAATTCAATAATTTGAAGAAAACAAAATTCCGACCAAACTGTACACAACATAATACAACTTGGACATGTCAAGTGTTTTAAGCCCAACTGACAAGCCTTTTTCAAAACGTCAGTGATATGACTAATTAAGACGCAAGGCAGAAACCCTGATGAAGGTCAAAAGTTCATTCTTCTGGAAACAATAGAAGCTTGTTACCAACTGGTACATGATAAAATATCACATAGTCCAGGTATGACCTTGACTCAATAATTCTTACTCTGAGAAAGATACATAAAAATGTTGTTTACTAGAATGAAATGAAAACAAAAGGTCAGTCAGGTCAAACAGAACTGAACTCAGTTTTGGACAAGGTCAAGTCCAGTAAACAATGTTACATTAACATTACAATAGTATTTAATGGAATAAAAAAAGAAATTTAAAACTAACAGACAAACAATTAAATTAAATAAACATAACAATAGATAAAGTTAGATTTGTTTGATTACACCTGTTTAATATGCAAGATCAATGAACATAATGGCTCGCTGTCATCTCTGTAGTCAACAGAAAAAGGACCTGCTGTAACCGCTGATAATAAGATAGTTTGCAAGGATTGTTGCTTCATTGTACATGGATATATTGTACCAAATTGTATTCTTATTTTATATTTGGTCAGTAACACATGTACACAGGTTAAAATATACCATACAATGCCAATTTCTCTGGAAGGAACTCCTGTACTGTCCATAGGAATCAGAGAAATTGTCCCTGCTCTATCAAACATAAGTTGAAAGAACTTGTCTCTCCTGTGCACCGAGTTGGCTATAGGATAAACGTTTGACATGTCTGAAGCAGGTTTGCCTTTAGCAAGCCTGTTTCCTCATCAAGAACCTACATAGCATTTTTGTGCAATCTGACAAGTGTTAATCAAAACCAAGTTCAATGTAGTAGTGAATTTTTTTATAGTTCTTTTGAACCCAATTTTATAAAGCAACAAAACTCATTTTTTTCATAATATATTTTTCATTCAGAATTAGCCAATGTACTAATCAGTTTGAAGCTGAAAAATGTCATGGTCTTGTTCTGTAATCCTAATGGACTTTGATTTAAAAGTTAATCCAATCAAGTCACAATTGGTTCCCTTTTCCTCTGCCTTAAACATCAAAGATAATCTCAAAAATATCTATATCTGGACTCATTTATGCCCACCTAAGCATGTCATCAGCGACCTCTTGGTTCTGCCCAGGTCATATCGAATTTGCATATAGGCCGATGAAGTGTATTTAGTAGTCCAGCAAATGTTCATCACATTCACGGCTTGTTCTGGAGAGGTATGCTATGTAGGAAAATATGCCGGAGGCAGACAGGTTAATCAAGACTGATGTTCCTACCTAAATTAGCAAGCATCATAAAATGCACGGGTAAAGTTTTCCATGTGATAAGAATGGATAACATCGAAATTCCACACAAAGGCTCATGCTGTTGTTGTTGTTGTGGAGTTTAACGCCATTGTTCAGAATACAATAGGCTATAGATGGCGGCCAGTATTAATGGTGGAGGAAGAACCCGGGAAAACCCCGGAAAGAACCACCGACCCACGAGAAGCTACTGACAAGCTTTCTCACATGCCTACATTGGCTGAATCTGAGAATCGAACCGGCACAGACAAAGATGAGATGGCAGTGATCCATAATGGAGAGCGCTTTAGACCACTCGGCCACGTGAGGCCCCAAAAGTTATTGCATGTGTGTGTATATACATACATACATACATGCTTGCATGCTTGCATGCATACATACATACATACATACATACATACATTGATACATACATACAGACATACATACATGTATACATACATACATACATACATACATACATACATACATACATACATACATACATACATACATACATACATACATATTCAGCAATGAACAGGAGGGAATGGTTGACATGCCGTAGGCTGATTTTACAGTTACTACAGTTATGTCCAGAGCCATTGCACGTTTTCATTGAATGAAATAGCACCCATTATTTTTGTATCCTAGCCCCAGTTTACTCCAAATCTAAAATTTGTCCTACTTTTTGCAACGGTTAATCTGTCCATGTCCAGTTCAGGCATGCTTTGATGAATTGTGCATGTGTTATTGTTTCACCGCTAAATGCAAACTTTTGGACACCAAACTAATTATGGTTGTTGTTCTGGCAGTAACATAAATAATTGTAGAACATTCATTGATTTTTTTGTTCTATTTGCTTAGTGCTTCAAAGATAATCAGTTTTCTTTGAAGTTTCAGCAAAACTATGTTTGGGGTACATTTTGTATAAAACAAACAAACAAAACCTCATTCATTTGGTAAATTGTAGCCGTTCTTGTTCCTGCCTTTGGATGTTGATCGATTGCAGCTAATCTGGTAGCATGGCTATCTGTGTGTATCACAACATACATAGACCTGCCAACCATTACGATTTTGCAGTAAGTCTTACAAAAATGACCCTTACAATACAGACTTATATAACAAAATGAAAAACTATGGAAATATGATTGTTGCAGTAAAATCTGGATATTTGGCTTGTCCATGTTTTTTGATCCTGGTTTTCATGTTAGCTGTTTTGAAAGTAGTCAGAGAACCAAACTGACTTAATAGTAGTACCTCAGATGCTTTAAACGGCGCATCATTTTGGAATACCTAATTTTTAAAATCCATCTCGACAATAGCAGTATATATTATTCTGTTACAACTTATTGAAAACTGGTCATACTTATGAAAAAAATATAGAATGCTTAATGAAAGGATCTAATTCAGGTTGGCAGGTCTGCATACAGTACCCAAGCCAGGTGTCTACATAGGCAGATTTAGACCAACAAGTAGGTCTACGCTTTTTTTCTTTCTAACAGCGGATACCAGCATTGTTGGGCCGTAGTCCATACTGAAACTATACGCTGTGTTAACCTCCCCATCAGTTCTGACTTATCGGACGCTCGCTAGTAAATAATAAATTTATTTTGACCTTGGTATGCAGATGGAAACTAAAATTCCTCTTCTTTTGACCTATTGCATTAAATTCTTCAGAACATTCACTTGTTTAGTGATAATCACTGTCAGAACAGAACACCTATTAATACATCTATTAATGACCATAGCATTTTGCTAAGTTTATGTAGCACCTCATGAAGTGGTAGTGATTCTGTATATGTATGAGACAGTAAAGTTTGTCAAAGGCCATATAAAAAATGTGTGGTTCCAGTGACCCAGTCTACACAAATTAGATGGTCCTGACCATATAATGGTTTTTAGCGATACATAAAACAAAATAGTACCGGTTATTCCCTGTGTTTCACATCCATACCAGTGACTTTAAATTGGAAAATGTGATGTGAAGTAACACAATCTGTATAAATAATAAACGCCTTACTGCCTTCTTGTTTCCACACCATTATCAGAATCACTTACTTTTGTATTTTAGACTAATGTACATTATTTCCATTGCCATTATGCTCGGTGAATACAAATCAGAATTCAGTTGTATGTCCTGCATCTTATGTTTTCAGATTCAGGACAGGATTATCGACTGCAGCGAATTGCTAAAGTTCTGAATGAGCAGCAGTCAGTGAAGGGCAAGGTTGCTGATAAACAAGTCATAATCCCATCTGAAGGCGACAGATCTGAGAGTCTTGAAGAGAATCATGTTGATGTTGAAGACCACGATGCAGAAGTACTGTACTACCGTTCTTCTGAACATGACATTGGCCAAGATATTTCAACTGCTACTAGTCAGCAAGAAGGATCCCCTGTTCCTCAGCAAGAAGAATCCTCTTCAGTTGTAGTTCAGAAGAGGCCCACCCAGTCTGAAACAAACACTATAGTCATGTTAAAATTGTTGAAAGAAAATGTTAATAAATTAGAAGGTAATGGCGAAAACTCACTTCTAACAATTTGGGATTTTGCAGGCCAGTTTGCATTCTACACGACACATCAGACATTCCTGACAAGACGAGCCATATACCTCTTGGTTTCGGATGTCAGTGGACAGGTTACTGATCTTGTAGCTGATGAGTGTTATTTTGATAGTGAAGGGATAATGAAGTGCAAAGTTCATGGTAAGTTCTGATCTGCTACTACTTCACTGCCAAAATGAAACAAATTGACCCATTGTTCACAGTTACTTTCTACAAAAATGCAATTCGTAGTTATTTTCTACATTAATGCAGTCAGAGCACAGATTTATTCCACACTGGACCAGGAAGGAAGAAATAAAATAGAAATAAAACATTGTATTTAGAAACACTTTGCCTTGCCTGAAAATTGAGTGAACATTCACATAAAGATTTCATGTACCTTGGAATCCAGGTGCATGCATGTATGTCTTTCCACATCCAAGATTAATCTTAGTTTTTTTCTTCTTCTTTTAATTCAGTATGATTTTATTTTGGGGTCTTTACATTTGGAATGTCGCTTCATTTTGCATCTATCTGTATGCATCTAATGAATGATCTCATTATCAAAACTTAGACGTGCAGGTCATGGGCAAGAAAGAAATATTAATGTATGTGTGAATGTTGACATCAGGTCTGTGTTGCATATCTCAATCAAACTTTGTGTATAGCTCACATTTCGGATAAAGGACAATCCTCTTGATTCGGGAATCAAAAAGTCTAAGTTTGCAGTCATTGAGACAATGAAGAAAAAATGGTTTCTGAACAGCGTTCATTCTGCAATGCAGACTTGGACCAATCTTTGTAGATTGCTTGCGATTAGGATAAGAAGAAACCCTATTTCATTATTAGGATTTAAATGATCAAACGTAAGGTGGCTGTTACTAAAAGAAGAAAATGGGTTTTGCACAGCTATTTTATTTACTTACATAAACAGCTATATGCAGTGGGGCAGACATATAATGTGCCATTCACACTACTCTCGTGTATGATTTATTTTCAGAGCTAATTGAGGTTTGGCTAAACTCGATACATTCATGTGCATCATCTCCAGAAGCCGGCAGCCCCCCTGTGATTTTGGTGGGAACACATGTGGATAAAATTTCACAGGTACAAATTAAGGACAGTAATGTCAGTGTTTCAAGTTTTTCATTTAGGTATCTTCAGCTCTGCTTGCTGTTGACCAGAATAGCTTATGGGATAGTCTGTTGTCCAATGTCCATCTGTTAGTAAGTTTATCATTACTGTTCCTGAACTACTTGGAAGAATCTGGTGAAACACTATATACACATTCATTCCATGGACTAGTTTTTATTAAATTATGCTGCTCAGACATCCAGTAAGTCTTGTCATTAAATCTTGTCATTGCTATTTTTCCTGATATGATGTTCATATCGACATGATGTTGCAACTAAATGATCTCTGCTGTTCAGTATGGCTAGCACTGTAGCTATGTTTTAAGTGTTATTATTACAAATCTTCTGAATGGAATGTCACATAAACAGAGAATTTTCACCAAAATTATTTTTATGATGTTTAATTGGTCCTAACTGAAATGGTACTGTTCTGTCATCCAGTATGACTGCTATGGCAGCCATCTTGGACATCTTGTTGTTGTTTCAATAATCATCATCTTAACTGGATATAGGAGTCACATGTCATATGACCCTCAGCTGTGTTGTTGTAAAATTAGGGCAAGGGATTATCAATCGCATGGGGAATTCAGTCACCATTGTGTGGAAAGATACTTGAAGTAGAGGTCAGATGCTCAGCATTTCCTCCTTCTATTAATCATCCTCCCAAATGTAATGTAATCAGGGAGAATATTTGAAAGAGAAAGCATTTTTTAAAGTAAATTATGTTTCTCTGAGAATACTTACCCTCATTACTTAAAAATCTTCCCAACCACTGAGCTATGCAAGCATCCTCATTAGTATATCATTCAGGTTAAAAAATAGTTACACTTGGAGGTGGCAAGTGGATGTAATTGCCAAGAGGTATTGACTTTTTTTCTGTAAGACAGAAGAGAAAAAATGTGATCTTTTTGTAGGAATGGATTTAGAATGTAGCATATTTATATCCCTAGCATTAATGTGACAGTTAAGTGTTCTCAGAAAAGCAGAATTTATTTAAAAATTTAATTTTTGCTCTTCTTAATGGAATGGTGTTTTCAGCAGGGAGTTTTTCTAAATCACTTGTGATTTCTAGTTGGTCAGAAATGAAAATTGTGCTGTATAGACATCCATTATGGCTTCAACAGTGGCTATCTTAAGAATCTTGGTATCTTGTTGATCTGCATCCTCTAGTAGTTTGTCCTGTATACCAAATCTGACCTACTGATGATCCGTTGTAACTTGACTGCAGACCTGCCAACACTCACGAATTTGGTGAGAATTTCATGACTCTTGATAGTGATTCAGGAATTCACGCTGCATGCAGAAAAATAAGAAATTCCAGAATTCTCAATCACCTTAAATCAGGAATAAAATAAATTTCATTACCTTAAGTGATTGTCAAAATAGCAGCAGTGGTCATTTGTACCCATAACGGTCTTGAATTGCTAGTTGCGATGTTAGGAGAGCTATGTTCATTTGTTACAGTTTTCCCTGTAGCAAGCATTGTAAAGTATAAAGTTATATTTAGTACAGAAGTTTTAAAAATACTCGTGAAGAAGACCGGGGCCCAACTTATTTTGTTTAAAATAGCATATGTGCATACTTGTAGCAACTGTAACTTCTTTTAAACAAACACTAAATGAAGACAGCTTTCTCGAGTGCTGGAAATTTTAAGATATTGAAAGATTAGGATGTATCGTAATATGGTTGAGTTCACAGGTTTCCTCGCATGTATTGACGCCACTGAACTTTGACCATTTTATTGTTTAGTACCATTTCATAATTAAGCTACCCAACAGTTAACGTGTTTTCATTTCCAAGTAAAAAGATTTGTATCCCACAAAAAGTGAAGTATAGATCTGAGTAAACTAAAAATTGGCCTTGCATTCAGCCATCAAACATCGATGTACATTGTGCTTTTGCACAGTAGTGTGCCATGAGTTTTAGAATTGGTAATGTGTACAAGGACTTGTACTGTTGCTTACAATTTACCTGTCAAATACAATATAGTAATATTGTTATATGGTCCATGTATGGTATATAAATTATAAGCAACGATATGAGCACCTGTGGGCATGTGGCAGAACAATGTGATAAAGCACACTGCTATAGCAACCCCAGTAGATTTAAGCTCTAAACCCCAGTAGATTTCAGCTCTGGAGTACTTTAAGCCACATACTCAAGTCCTGCAAGCTACCAATGCTGAAGCATTGTTTATGAGCTTTCTTTGTTGAACATAACCTGCCTTTCTCATTTGGAGATCTGCAACAGTGACAGTGAAAGATTATTTCCTATTGTAAGGAACAATAATACAAACTTTAGTGCCTTCTTTGATGCTGAAAAGTTGTAACAACGTTATCTTTAGTCGCCAAGATTAAACAACAAGAAAGAAGCCTGAACTGTTTTGAAAACAAATTTACCGCAGCCTAATTCAGGACGGTCAAGTCTGCCACAGCATCATATCATGACAAATGGCGTGAAGTTTGTGTATATCAGTGACTTTGGTTGCAAATAACTTTGCACATGTATTCAGTGTAAATATATTTTAGTTTAATTTTGGTATTTTCAAGTAATATAGTACTGACCATCAGAGTGGATGGAGCTAGTGTAATAATATAATTTTTCACTAATTGTGTTTAAAATTCACTAATTTGTATCCCGCTTTTCATTAATTGCATGTCTGGAGAGTTGGCAGTTCTGTGGCTAGGACAGACTCCAAAGCTAGATAAATTGTATAATTTTCTTTGCAGGTTTTGTAGAGGTGTGGATGACAGAATAAATGGAGTTATGATGGCCCTTTTAGGGGGTGCTGAAATCCAACAATTTATTGTTGACTCATATGTGTACATCTGTTATAGAACCCTGAAGACTATGGAAGACTTGTCTTTGTACATCTGTTATAAGACAAGTCTGCCAAATTCTTCAGGGGAAACTGTACTTTAACCTCTCAGATTGATCCAATGGATAACTAAAAATTACGTAAGGAAATCACTTGCAAGATCAGATTTCTTTAGGATCAGAATTCCTGCATCACTTGAACTGGTGGTGAAAAGCAGGAACATATCTCCATTTCACACCCATGAACCCTGTGCTAGTCTGTATGTTCATACATCTGCTTATGGATGTGTAGATCATACAGTAGTTCTCAGCTTATTTTTCTGTCAAAAAAAGATGAGGCCTATTTGCTGGTCTACTGGGTGTGGTGATAACTTGGAGCCAGAATAAATAGTTCTTCAGCTTTTGTGTTCTTGGCAAGAATATACCTTTACATAAGCATTTCATATAAGTAATTACTTTGTGATGGTATTTTCCAACAACACAAATGTCATACATTTCATGTGAATAGGAGATGCACATGCACCTTCTTTTTGTGTGGAGATTTGTAGCCTCCTTTGCTGAGCATAGGTAGAAGAGATTATACACAGCCTGTCATTTTCTTGACAAGAAGAATATTTTCTGCAGAGAGTCGATTTAGGAGAGATAATTTAGTCCTAATGGAATGGTCACTGCACCAATCTGTACCAAACGCTTCATTCACAAAGTGAGAGAGATTAATGGATTTTCTCCATGACAAGACTTAACAACAAACTACATTTTTATTCATATCCAGTCTTAAATTAGACAGCCTGAGCAGTGGATGCCTCCACCCTGAAGCTGGTCTCGGCTGTTGATGGACCATCTCAGGATGTTTCCTAGGGTTTATGAGCTTCAGAGACTTATTGGTGGATCAACTCTTTCATAATGTGTTATATTTATAAAGTCCCACCTTTGAACCTTTGGGTGACGTTTCCTGTGAGAATCTTGCCCTTAAGAATACTTTTCAGCTCTCCTTAGGATCTGCAGTATGTAGATGTAAGCTTATATCATGTCTATATAAAAGGCTGTTTACCTTTCAACAGCAGTTACGTATCTATTTCTCTCCATTTGCCAGGGCCTCTACCTCACCACCAAGTGGCCTAAAGTGCTCACCTTTACCAGTCACTGACATCTCACGACTTGGGTTCAATTCATCGGCTGAGCCTATGTGGGTATTTGAAAAGCTTACCAGTGGCATCACGTGGGACTGTGGTTATTGCTGGAATTTTCCTAGGTGCTTCTTCAACCAGTTATACTGGCCACCATGTATAGCTTATCTTGCACTGAAAAATTGCATTAAACCCAAACAATAAATTCTCTTTGCCAACCTGGCATTATAGCAAGAGACCAACTTCTTTTGTTTTGCTTAACATTACCAACAGCGATCCTCAGTCTAATCATTGAGCTTAATTCTTAGTTACGGATTTGATGTTCAATTTAGCCACTTCTGAATGTAGAATTGAAAAGGAAGGTTTAAAGCATTTTTTCCTTCCCATAATGGCTCTCCTGATATTTCAGCATCCCCTTTTTCTAGATGGACGATGATCAAGAGCACAGATCTGCCCCTATCTGATATTTCAACGTGCATTTTTTCAAGGTGGGATATAATCAGTTGGGCATATGAGTCCTTTACTGATATTTCTACCATTACTACCTCATATACATGTAGGACACATTCATCATTAGACGCTGTTACGAAAGCCACAGTTTGGCAGTCGAACACTGCTTTCTTCTTCTTTGGTACACCAGAGCAAAGGCATATATCCGTTAGGGCCAATACTGATGGCACAAAGAATGGCCCAGGCAGATACAAACTTATGTAGTGTAAATTCATACCATACGGGTGAATATATATTGTAATGCCAGGTGTTGAGTCCATCCACATCACACCATATTGTGAAATACAGCAATGAAGTAGCAACAAATAATGTATTACTGATAAAATCCATTCCAATCATATTCCCACGAGTAGTCTGTTCCTAAGAAAGAAGATGGCTAATGTGCTTTGGCTGTTAATGTGGGAGAGAGACTGAATATGTCTTATTATACGGACAAGAGCAGTTTCTGTCTTGGAAAGGCAAGCAACTAAATAGTGACAAGTAAGTATGACAGCATTAAAATTCGCTTGCACATCCCAATCCCCGCAAAAGAAAACAGCATACAGTAGCAGTATGAAATGGATAATGGTGCTATCATATGATTCTTTATATCTGCTTGTGTAGCCTTGACACTTATGAATGGTATATTTGCAAAGACATGAAATATAGGATGACTTCATCATTTGTGTTACATTACTAGGGCCTGAAAATTTCATTTTTGGCCCACTGGTCCAGGAACAGTAGGACCCACGTCTGCATAAGCCAAGGATTGGTCTAACAGCTGAATCTGATATATAAATATTTACACCAGACAGTGCGTTAACATAAACAAAAGGTATGAAAAACTTGATGAAAACTCCAAATTGAGACAACTACCTTGTTGCATTTTCAATCATATAAATATGTTACTAAGCTTAACATTTAAAATTTTCAAATCACATAATCATTCTTTTTTTTTTTTTGGTGGATTGTCACAGAATTTCATTGCTGCAGTCATATTAAACTTATATCAAAAAGTTTTCAGCATCAGATAAAATATGAAAAAACCTACAGATACAATATAACACAGTGAAACAGATCGGAAAATAACACAATTTATTTCAAGTCAATTAATATACAGTTAGTGACACCAAAAGGAGCAATCCACTTGACCGATGGTCTAGTTTCTTCTGATCTTTCCCATCCATTTTATATATCTTGACATTTCTGGTCTTAAATAAATGGTTGGGTACTCAGCTTTGTAAATGTGCAGTCAGTCATCATCTTGATGACTGAGAGGGGTAAGTTTTATTTGCAAACAATAACCTCTCTGGTGCAAGTAATATGCGCTTCCTTTGTGTCAGGTGCTATAAAAAAGTCAGTTATACAGTTGGACATGCCTTTGAATAATGTATATGTATGAATGACTGACTCTGTATGTTGTACATGCTGAACAAAACAATAAAACCTCTTTTCATCATACTCAGCTGATTGCCAAGTATTTTGATCCAGGAAAAGTCCAAATTCGTTGATTTATTACATTGTTCATCCTTTTTAGGACCCTGGATCTTTGAAGCCTTTCACTGTAACACTTCCTGTAGCAAACGAATTCACTATGCTTGTTTAATGTTTTGTACCGGCAATTATATGCTTAAATTAACTTGAAGGATTTAAAACATGGTAAGACACATGTTTGATGATGATCAAGCATGGACTGGTGATCGGTGTATTGCATGCTAAATTTGCAGAGATTCAGCAATGTTTTAAGCCACCAGTCTCCCACTAAGTGCAGTTGTATGACTCATTTCAGATGTTGTAAGGATTTAAAAGCACATTTGCTTCCATTTCCATGAACAAATGAGAAATATTAATGGTCTGATGGGCTAGTGCTTCTCACATATGTCAGGTCAGCAGCTACACATAATCAGTCTCTGACCTCGGACTACCGTAATTGTGAGGCATTGACCATGCTGTTGTATATAATTCGTTATATGTATTGGTTTTCAAATATTTTCTAAATGCAGGATGAAGAATTTTTAAGGTTAGTATTGTATAAAATTTTAAACAGCTTACAAGTGAAAGTCCTTGGGACTATATTTAGTATTCAGCTTTGACACGTTTTTGATTAATGAGGGTATCACAAACTTGACGAAAAAAGGCCTTATAAATATATCAACAAGCACATCATCATGAATACCCAACCTATATTTGAAGACACCAAATAATTTTTACAACCAAAATCACATTAATATTTAAAGACTTAAGAAAGAAAAAAATTTGGTCAAATTATGTACAATCCATTTTATAAATTAAAATATTGTTGATTTTCATATTATAATGCATACAAATATATCATCAGATCAAGGATATCTACATCTATGGTCACGAATTCGTGCACGTCGAAAAATATGAGCGGTATCCTACTTATACAGAAATCACTAAATTGTGTCACATCAATATATATATATATATATATATATATATATATATATATATATATATATATATATATATATATATATATATATATATATGTATATATATATATATATGTATATATATATATATATATATATATATATATATATATATATATATATATATATATATATATATATATATATTCTTAATCTCATTATTCTCAGCAATATCATAACAATCCGACGCATTTCTGTACATTACACTCCCACAAGTGTACACAAATATTAAAATATCCGTATTATTTAATTTTACACACTGCAACCATTTCTAAAGTTACAATTCAATTCAACAGTTGCAAAATCAAGAAAATCACATGAATAAATACACTAGTTAACCATGAAGTAACTAAATAGCGAATTACAATATTAATTCTGACGAGCGAGCAATCTCCATAATCATAGCTCGTTTCTCAAGTACGCATGTAAAGTAAACAATTCAAAGGTAATTCTACGTACTAACAATTCTAGTAAGTAAATATACATACTGCACATAATTACAATTACAATGCCCTAACATTCTGCAACAATCGAGCAAATAACTCACTGACCTTTACGAAGCTTTCTGTCCTTGAATGTACCAAGGTTTTTCATGCCAAATCACGAGTGGCTCCTGGAGTTATTGTTACAACTTATCAGCACGATGCTTGATAATGACTAATTCGTTCCCAGCCCAAATGACTGTTAAATTCTGGTTCGAATTGATGGCCCCACCCTTCCTCAGTTCTGATTGGATATCAATTCTACCCAGTCGGTCCAATTTAACAGACGAGCCTCAGGCCATCTGTGAACACGGGGAGATTTACAACAGCATCGAGGTTCCTTTGTTCGAGCACAAAGCTTCTAACGTCTGCATGTGAGTTTTGACACTTAACGGAGCGGCTCTTGTACAAACGCGAATCGCCACAACAGTGCAGGGTCAACATACTCATGGCGCTAACCCATTCCTTTGTTCCTGACTGACGTAATCGCTGGCAGGCAAACGTGAAACACATAAATAATTGCCTATTTTTAATTTTAATATTTATAATGTATATATATATATAAGCAGACATATGCATTCCACACATATATACCTGCATACACATATGTATTACACACAAACATACATACCTGCATACACATATGCATTGCACACATACATGCCTGCATACACATGTTTCTTACATAACTAATTACAGAATAGCTGTGCTGTGTTATTCCTTTTCCACCGTCCTCCTTTTTACAGGGTTCATATGGTCTTTGAAGGTCTTTGACAGTTTGGGAAACATGACCTAGTCTTTTTAAAGACCTTGAATGTTTGGGAAAATCAAGCAGATGACCCTAAGGTCTTTAAAAGTCTTTGAAAATTGAAATAAACCCAAACATTTTAATTTCTTTCCATAATCACAAATACAATTGTCCAAGGTTGTTAGATTCGGATGTAGTCAAGATTTCCGGGTTTCTTTCTTTTTTGATGACCCGTTGTTTCATTTCATCCTTAAGCAATATTGTAATATTTTGCATTCATTGTTTTCTCGTATAACATAACTTGAATGCAAAATATTAGCATAAATATATCTTGGAAATCTATGTTTGTGGTCTTTGAAAGTTTTGGAAAAGTCTTTGAATTTATCATTCAGAATTCTGATTGAACCTTGATTAATTCTGCCTTGCAGAAGAATACAAGTATGCAGAATATAATTCCATATGTTTATAAGGTTTGTTATGTTCAATGCAATCCACACAACTTCGAACGCATTTTTAATTCTTCAAGTATACATGTACTTTTGTTCCGAATTAAACATACATTAATGATATCCAAGACTGGTGAATTTTTAATTTTTAATTGTGTTGTGTCTTTTGTTAAATCTAACTTAGTAAGATATATGTCTCTAAGAAGTGTCCTAAAATTTATCAGTACTGTTTTCACAAAATGACATCCCATATATATTCTATTCAGCTACAAAATGTACATAATGATGATTCAGAAATTTTCATTTTAAATAGTCTTCTATTAATATATAATTATATGGAGAACTTTGTATTGAAAACACTAAAGTACTATATCATTAATAGTAGAGAAGGGAAGGAAAAATATTGATTCCCAATCTTCATGCGAGTAATTCTGATTTAAAAAAGTTCCAATTAGTTTCGATTTGAACTGGAAGTCATTAGCTTTTCCTCGTATACTGTATAATATATGAAATGAGTAATTTGCAGTTTTGTCCTGAATCTTGAGGTAATTTATATTTTCATCTAGTGGTGATTCCTGTTACATGGTATTTATAATAGTGTTTTTTCCAAGTTCCTCTTATTGCATCAACTCTACAAAAGTAATATTGATATTAAATTTGTCCATGTGCTTGTTTCATGCAAGGTACATGCCATCTTCCTTAATGATGTCGTTAAAAAAGAACATTAACTTTTCACACACAGTCTTCAGAAAGAATTTTTTATTACTATTGTTATTGATACATCTATTATATTAGAGTAGCATTGATGCAATTTGTTCAAGTGTTGTGTTGAGATAGTTATCCAATTACAACCATGCAAAAATCACATCTTTCCAATAACTATTAAACTTCTGTAAAACAATGTGGAGTTCTTTGTTCCTTATAAAGAAACTTTTGCCTATGATAAATTTTCACTGTGAATGATTGAGTGGGTCGATTTTTGTATGTACGTATTCATAAGTGCATCATCAAAAGACTGAATGTGTGGCAACTTCTTCCCACCATCTTGATAGTCATTGACTAGAATGTTCCTTTTAATTCCTTTAACCTTTTTTCCATTCCAAAGGAAGCTGTAAAAAGACTGAATAAGAAGCATTATTTCCCTTGGACGATAAGGAAGTACCATAATACAGACGACATATTCCCAACAGATCAGTTAGTGAGTAACTTTTAATTGATTCAATTTTATTTGTATAATGTACTAAATAAACGAAGTATTGCTTTTGCTCAAATCAAGTTTAATTCTAAGAAGTGTAAACAACCAAACTTATTCGAAGTAATATGTTTTGCTTTTGTCTTAATTGTTCACCATAACCCCATTTTGCACCAAGCCACATGACCTGGGTTTTGCCATAGTTCACCCCATTCCAGACCAGCAGCATAAGCTGTATAGAATATCTAAATCAGTGTTGATGCAGAGGTAGTCATCAGTTATAATACAAGTCACACGGATCATGTTGGCATTCAATACTGTTTCAGTAATGGGTGTCATTTTTGAGACCTTGATTCTATATATCTTTAAGTGACAAGTGTTCATTTCATTTGGATTCGTATACATCCATATTCCTTAGGAAGATCATTATTCGGACACCCCGAGAGGTGCATATGGCAAAATCAATCTTAAAGCACGCAAGCAGTTTTTGGATGAAATGAACCACAATATGTGATCACGTATACTTGGACTGAATGTTGCGCACTGTGATGTGACAATGAAAGCTACACATATTGATAAACAAATTCATACTACCACCGACAGACGATTCTAATGGACGCACTCTTATTTTCACCCAAGTTTAGTACACGGTCACCATTGTAAAAGTCCATAGCGTTAGATAATTTTCGTCTCGAAGTTTCTTGTTTACAGTTAAGGTACAGAGCATTCAGTACTCAGAACTGAATAGACTTTGGTTAAAGAAATTTAGTGTTAAATTTTAAAAGAATAGTTTATATCTAATTTAAAATGAGTAAATGTGCATACATGACCCATATGACCTGTGCTATAAGAGAATTGAATCATCTGCATATTGACTTGTTAGATATTCATAGTTGTTATTGTTATACCATTTATATCGTGATTATTTTCTAGAGCAGCAGTTGATAATTCTAGAGTTAATATGAATATATATATATGGGGAAAGGGGGTCACCCTGCCTGACCCCATTATATCTAGGGAAAAACTGAGAACAGTGTCCATTATTTAGCTTGATGTATCATGATAAAAGGTTTGAAACCGTTTCGGGATAGAGGGAACAATACAGAAAAAGTCCTTAAAAATATATAAAGGACCATTCTATTGAATCAAAAGCATTTTCAATATCAAGAGGAACTAAAAGTGCTGGTATATCATCTTACGCTGTAATTCTCAGTGAAATAAGCCATAAGGTATATACAGTCACCATTATATTGACCCTTCAAGAAAACTGGTGTTTCACATATATGATCTGTGTTAAAGCCTTGTTTATTCTGGAAGCAATATTTGATGATGAACATTCAAAAGAGAAATGGGTTGCCAATATTTTAGATTAAAGTTTGATTTTCCTTCTTAAGGAAAGCGTGGTAACCCCTTGCATTTGTGTAATTGTTTTCACATGTATAATTTAGGTTTCTAACCTAGAATGGCCCATTGTCATCTGTTCGACAACAGTTTACACCTTGATTGTCCAAAATATAGCACCAATGTACGATATATTTGAACTGGGCAGAGCTAATGCTTAGGTGCAAATGAATTGGGTTGAATTTTTTTGAAATTACGCTAGACGTTAATGCTAGAGAAAGAGGAAATAATTATGACAAAAATGTTCTGTCCTATGATCACATATCAGAAATGATATAATGGACGTCAAATTATAATTAACTGGTAAGACCTGGAGTATATGGCGGCTCGCGAAGTCGGTTGTCAAGGTGTGGACTAACGTTAATAATTTTATTGGCAATTAATTTGCTTCATTTGGCGGAATGTTAAAATTGCCTTAATCATTTATTATTTCACTGGATTAATTTCTGATAAAATATCAGCATTTGTTTGATTGCACTTTAAAATATAATCAGTTAGACAAAACAGGAATATATGGATTCTCGCGAAGCCTGTTTTGAGCATAGGATTGTTTAATTGGCGATTAATTTGCTTCAATCGGCAAAACATGTAAAACCTTGAGTATTGGAATTACTGGATCATTCAGAATAAAGTAAACGGACAGAACATTCAATACATACCTCTGAACCTCAAAATCACAACGGCAAAAGGAAGTATATTTGTTCTGTCCTAGCCTCGTAAACGACCTGCTGGCAATAAATTTCTGAACCTCAGACTCCAAAACAAGCAGAAAGATAAAAGACACCAAAACAAGCAGAAAAATAATGTCAGCTATGAGGAGAAGGAGAAGAGTCAAGCTCCGAAATTTGTTAAATAATTGAAGAATGAGGAAACGTGAACTGATAATACTGTGTTGGACCTCCTCGATATCTGAGTAATATATAATATTCAAGATCTGACTTTCGACTCTTGAAATTTTAATTTTGACTCTTGAGATTTTGGAGTCAAGGGTCAACCAACTCTTCAGTTTTGAAATCTATTGAGAACCCTGTTAAGGGACTTGTGGAGTCAAATAATGTATTTAGATGAGAGTTTTTGACTTTGGGATTTCTGGTGGAATAAAGGTTTTCTTTTCAATTAAAATGTTATTCTGATCTATTATTTCGCTTCCATCATCAAGGATACGCATCAATATCAGTTATTCACATTAATGTCTTTTCACAGAGTTACAAAATAATTTAGAGCTTATCTCCCCACCCCCGAACTTACCATCTTGCTTTTGGTGTTAAGATGATGCCTTTAACTTTGTCTTCCAGGAGAATTTTCAGATTTGCTTCTAATGTGCCATTCTCATGGACATCATCTTCAGGATTTTCATCATATAGACGTTTTAATTTATAGTCAGTCTCAATTTCTTTGGCTGATACTTTTGTTGTTTTTCTTTAAAAAAGGAATAAGAGTTTTACCACATATCACTAGTTTCAAAGTTTACTAAAACCAAATGATATTTATCTTGAAAGACTGATTGTTATTCATCTTACTTTGACCAATACTAGCACATAAACAGTTTGTAATGATATTTACAAATTTGGGGTCACTCAAAAGGCTTTATTAAATTTCCTTGTACCTCATCCTCTTATTGTTTCACTAAATTTAAAGAAGATGGAAACAGTAAAATGATCAGATTTTGAAACTGATGTCAGTATTAGAGCTTGTCAGATACGTTTGACAGACTTATGTCACCATTGGAGCTTTTCAGATACATCGGATGGTTTGATGGCAATACTAGAGCTTGTCAGATATGTTTGAAGGTTTATGTAAATATTAGAGCTTGTCAGATACATAGGATGGCTTGATGTCAGTATTTGAACTTGTCAGATATGTTTGAAGGTCTGATGTCAGTATCAGAGTTAGACACTGCTGCTATATCAGCCAACAAATACTGATATGCTGTAACAATACCTTTACCAATATCTGAAACGTTTTCGCATTTCAAGTGTTCTTCTTTTGCAAAAACTAATAGGGATAGAGAAGAGGTAGAATTAGCCATTAATTCATTTATTTTACTGCCTGTTTGTTGGTAGATGCACACAGGTGCCCGCTCTGCACATGCAGCAGTTAAGAACGAAATAAACAACTTTGCTTGCAATACAATAATCAATAGCAGTTTCAGAAATATTCCACATATATAGTATATAAAAAAATTGCCATCTAAAATGGCATGAAGGAAAGAGAAAATTAAGCCATATTTGGTGAAAAGGTAGAGTACTTACGCGACTTATGTCAGATTATTTGCATAATGAAACCAGAAGTCCAAGATTTTACACTTGATTTGAGAGAAAACAAGATAATATTTGTGTGTGCGTGTGTAAGATATGGAAAGCGCTTATGTTACAAGAGACACTGCTGTTTTGAGATTTAACAAAATTCCTTAGTATAAGATAGGCTGTACAAGACAGCCTCTATAACCAGTGCATGTAGAAAACCCCAGTGAGAACCACCGACCCATGGGAAGCTACTGTCAAGGTTTGTCACATACCTAGTAGCTGAACCAGAGACTGAATCCCACATGGACAGGTGAGATGGCAGAGGTCATTAAAGGCAAGCACTTAAGACCACTTGGCCACCCAGTGTCCCCTAGCCAAAGATGTCATTGGGAAATAAAGCACTGCTCTGTTTAGAGTGCAGTCTGTTGAGAAATCTGTTTAATTAGCATGAATGAAAATTTACTGAACATTATATCTGTGCTTGTATAAGAGTGTAAACAATTGAGAAATCTGCTTGCTTCTTTAACATATAATTAACATTTTCCGAACGCTGAATATTGTTTTGTCAGTGTCTGATAGTAAAGTATCAAAATGAGGCTGCAGACCAAGTTACGACAGTCCATCCAGATGGTTTCCTAAAAAAATTGTTGTTTTTTATCATGTATGAACATGTTTTTTTTTAAACACAATGGCATTTAATTATCAACGGTTTACAGATAAACATTTCCTGTTTTAATATATAATGACTTCATATTGGGCTTTTGTAAGCTCATATCATGCCCAGAGTAGCATACGCCATGCGCATATTAGTATCAGATGTATATTTTGCTTAATGCATAACCATTGACTAATTATCAGGTGTGTTTTTTACTTAATGTATAACCATAGACTAATTCTTGACTATTTATATTATTGTTTCATGGAAATTAGCAGTGAAAACGCATTTGTTGCGGTTGGAGGTGTGGGATGTTGTTAAATTGAAATTTGGATCCAAAAACTTGTTTTGATTTTTAGAGCAGATTATTTGGGACTAAATTCAAATTAGAGGTTAATATTCATATGCTGAGGATTTGGATTTGATGAGTTTTAGGGTATCTCTTTATATACAGATGTTTCTAAAGATGTTTTGGATGCAGGCTCAAGAATACTTTTTTGACCAAGATAATATATATGTTTATTTATATTGCCTTTTCAAGTACATTATGCTAAATATATATCCTGTGTATGTTATTGATATTTATTAGCCATTTTACGTAGAATTTTCTTTTTATGGACATGATTTGAAACCACCATACCAACTCTTGTAGTGCCATTATATGCATTAGAGTTGTGTAATAAATAAAGAGAAACAGCATGATTCCAATCTGATACATTAGTGTACTTGAAAAATTCAGAAGAAAATCATTATTTATACTGGACTGAGACTAAATTACATCATAGCAAAGAGGGAGGAGGGAATAGTGCAATACAGTCTTGTAAGTATTATATAATTAAATTAGTTTACCTCCCCTCCACCACAGAAAACAAAACGAACGTTAACTAATAGTAATTCATTACATTCGTTCAGTTCATTGTTGCATTTGCTAACCAGGTGGGATGAACTGTCAAGTAAAAATGTAGTCAGTAGAATGTTTTACTGCAGAATACGGGATGGTTGGACAGATGGTTGGCTGGTACACTTGAGCCCAAAGCATAAATTTCCATGTGGTGTAACATTGATCAAACATGAAATGATGAGAAATTGGAGTTGATTATTGTGGGGCTTATACGATTAGACCCCAAATCATAGATGTCATCATTTTTGTGTAATATTGATTGAAGGTGAAATGATGCGAAACTAGAGTTCCTTCTTGTGGGGGTGGTCAAATTGTTGTTGTTGTTATTGGGTTTAGTGCCATTTTTCAGCACAAGATATGCTTCTGCTAGGGTTCAAGTCTAGGATTCGGCCACAGTGGGTATGAGAGATTTCTTGCCAGTAGCTTCTGGTGGGTTGGTGGTTCTTCCCGGGGTTTTCTAGGGTTCTTCCTCCACCATTAATACTGACCTCCATGCGTAGCCAATCGTATGCTGAAAATGGCGTTAAACCCCACAACAACAACAACAACAACAAGATAGGCTTTCTCACGTACCCATATAGGCAAAGGTGAGATGACAGTGATCTGTAGCTGTGAGCGCTTTAAACCACTCGGCCACTCATAGTCAAATTGGATCCCGAATCATATATGTCCTCACTTTGATGTATTTTTGATATTAGGTGAAATATTGACAAGTTAGAGTTAATTCTTGTCGGGTATGTTCATTGGGGCCGAAAAGCATAAATATCCTCTTTGATCAAAGGTGAAATGATGCTAACCTGGATTTGATACATGTGGGGCTGTTACAAATGGGCCCAAAGGTATTAATGCCTACATTATAGTTTAACATTGATCAAATGGTGAGAAGTTCGATATGATTCTTGACCTCCAATTAGTACCTACAAGAGGGAATTATGTCCATGGATTAAGGACTAGACTTTGAATAATTAATACAATGTAATTCATTAGTAGCAGGTGAGAATTTCTTTTATTAAAATTATTTGTGTCCCCCTCCATTCTCCCCTCTCCCAACTATGCCATTGGTCTTTGCAAGCAGATCAGAACAATTTCTGTGTTGCGATTATGGTAAATCTATATAATATCTTTCCAATTTGAATTTGTAATAACAATATCTATATTTACAATGATTTTTGTATGTTACATAATTATGTTTACCATGATTAATTTATGTTGCATTACCATATCTCACTAAACAGTGATTCTGTTTTCTTACTGAGACGGCTCGTTCCTCTTGCTGAGTAGGACAACCAGTCAACTATTTCTTGTACCAGGAACATTATATATTAATTAATTACAAAAAATGTTGAAAATCGAAAGACCCAATACTGAAGCAGCACATGCAATTCCAATGTTTGAATACAACTAGTGTTTCAAAAGTGCATGACCGCAAGCTAGCTAGAAATGCTCAATATGCATATTATACTAAGTTTTGGAATTTGTACATACTTTCTACAATGGAGTTTATCCAGTCTTGTTTAATTTCTTCTTGAATCTAGAAATTATCACCAGCAAAAGGTAAAGAGTCTGAGACACAGATCAAGCCATCTGAAGTAGTAGAATGCATCCAGCCAACCACATCTACTCCTATTCAACCAATGAAAACGGAAGGGATAGGAGAGGTGACCCATGTCAGAAGCATGGCAGGTAGGTCGAGGGGATGCATTCAAATTCATGAATAATTATTTACGGTATGAGAGATGCATCTTTCCACTGATCACGTATTATCCTCTGATTAAATTGATTATGGCATTTATTCTAATCAAACTTGATGCAAACAGCATCTTCAAACTTGTAGTTGGTTAACACTTGGTAATTTCTTCAATGATCCAGTTTAGAGAACCATATGAAGTGACTCTTAAAGGCAGGTAATCAATTAATAGTGGTGTGATTTCTACAATATTTTGGTTTTCTATTTTACGGTTGTTTAAGTTGGGTTATCACTTAATGCAGATGTAAATTGCACAGCAAAGTTCTAATACAGTGTGGCTGTTTAAGGCATATGCCCAATTAATACAAATGTATTGTCCACATAATTATGTTTGTAATATTTCTACTGTACAATAATTAAGTGGATTGCTAAAACATGGTTGTGTATTGGAAATGGTTGCTTAATATAGCTGTAACATTTACAATAATTCTTTTTTCGTAGCCCCTAACAAGTGCCTTTAAGGCAGGAATTCCTTTAGTGCAGGTGAATATAGAAGTAGAGATTTGCACTATTGAGTAGCAAAATTATTATGATCAGTAACATTCTTCCATCAGGGCACACATATGCTAGGTGCTGAGGAGTTTCTTTCTTTTATCGTTTTCTGTATGTACTCGTACATGCCTTTTTTTCACTGCATCTTTATTTGTCAATGTTTTGTTTTGTAATGTGTCATTAAGAATATTAGGTTTTATTCTTAGTCACACCTTTGTGTTAATATATATATATATATATATATATATATATATATATATATATATATATATATATATATATATATATATATATATATATATATATATATATATATATAGTGGTCATTATTACTCACACTTGGTACGTACATGTTTAGTTGTTATTAGTCACACTTGGTGCATGCAAGTTTAGTGGTCATTAATAGTCACATTTGGTACTTACACGTTGAGTGGTTGTTATTAGTGACACTTTGTACATATAAATTTAGTGGTCATTATTACTCAGTTGTTACATACATGTTTATTGGTTGTTATTAGATACACATGGTACATTCAGGTTTAGTAGTTGCTATGAGTCACATTTGGTGCATACAAGTTGTTGTTATTAGTCACGCTTGGTACATACAAGTGTAGTGGTTCGTATTAGTCATATCTGGTACATACAATTTGATTTGTTGTCATTGGTCACATTCTGTACACATACGTTTAGTTGTCATTATTAATCACTTGGTACGTACAGGTTTAGTGGTTGTTATGAGTCACACTTTGTACATATAAATTTAGTGGTAATTATTGGTCACTTTTACATACATGTTTAGTAGTTGTTTTTAGTAAAACATGGTATATACAATTTTGGGGTTTGTTATGAGTCATATTTGGTGCATACAGGTTAAGTGGTTTTTACTAGTCACACTTGGTACATACAAGTTTAATGGTTGTTATTAGTCATACTTGGTACATACAAGTTTCATGGTAATGAAAGTAATAGAGTTTAGTTGTTAGGCTTGTCTTGTTGCACAGTGACTGTTCAGGTAACGCCATGTCAGTTTTCTTCCACTTGATTTGTATTTCCTTTATAAAGCCATCCTGGAAAGGAAGTGTTTTGTCTTCTTGTTAACTTTGTGGGGGGATAGACCAGAATAACGTAAGTCAATATCTGTCATCTGTTGTCCATTGTCTGTCGTCCATCAGTCCTTTAGCACACGTGCGTCATCCCTGCTTCTCCATAATCTGTTTACCATATTTAATTGTGTCTAGTACAGACTTCTTCGCCTAATTCTCTTATTTTCAGTTAGAGATGTGCGTTTCATACAAGAACTTAAAGAAGAAAACCAGATTTGTGATATCTTAAATATGTTGCGCATTGCATTGTAACTAACCTGTTTACTAGTACTGTGTCTTGTTAAGAAGCAAATAATGCTTAAAAATTGATAATCTTGTTCTTGTATTGTATTTGTTAACAAACTTGTTTCAGTTCACATCACTGTGTATCATTTTATTCTGTTCCGCGACTGAAAATACATGTACATAATGACTGGTAACCTGTTATTTCTAAACCTTTACAAAGTACCACATTGTAATGGAACAAATATGATTATTACTTTAATACCAGTTAATGTTGATTTTTCCATAAATGTGAGTGAAATACGTTTTTCCTGCAGTCGGACTTAGTTGAATTGAAATACATATATAATATTTTGAATTCAATTTGTTAATATTTTATTCAGAGGCACATTTGGGGGACCTATCTTTGTATTACTGTTAATCTTCTACAGTAGCAAAGTTGGAAACACATTTCTTTGTAAAACAAACTTGTTTCTTAGATTTATTTATCATCTCATATCTTAGTATTTGATACATCTTTGAGGATATACAATGATGTAGACTTCAGTGACTCATTTTGGTCCGTTTATGGTAATCAGTTACGGTTAAGCTTTGATATGTTAAACAAAGTTACAATGCATCTATGTAACTTTGCAGTTTATTGTCTTGATAGGTTAAACAAAGTTACAATGCATATATGTAAATTTGGAATTTATTGTCTTTACTTCTGAAAATAAGCTTGGTTCTTTGTTACAACAGTATGAGCAATATTTAATTGACAGCGTGGTGTTTTTAACTTTGGACAGCGCTGTATACACTCGACCACTTCTTTCAAGGAAATGGGCAGCTAAAGCTTTGATATGCTAAACATACCGGGAGACATTTTGCTTTGTCTACGTACTGGATAATTTGTTGTTTGTTTACTTGTCATCAGGACCACTCTGGAGGCCTAGTGATTAGAGCGTCCGCCCTGGATGCGGAAGGTCATGGGTTCGAACCCCCGGTCGAGTGATACCAAAGACTGTAAGAATTGTACACCAGCTGCCTCGCTTGGCGCTCAGCATTAAGAGGTTAGTGTTAAGACTGGTCGGCCTGAGGTCAGGATAATGTGACTGGGTGAGACATCATGCTACATGTCTGCGGTATGATGCCCAAGTGCTAAACATCACTTTAAACTGCCACACTGCAGACATGTTAGCTATATGACTGGAGAATTGTTAAAGCTAAGTTAAAAATCTAAACCAAACACACACACACTTGTCATCATAAATAAACTTGGTTGTTTGCTCTCTATCTCATTTTAATGCACAACATTTGATACTTCTTTGTTACAATACAGTGAGCGTGTTTCATTGACTCAGCATTTTGTTTTTAAAAGCATAAATTAGTGCCGGCTAATTATTTGCTGTTTCAGACATCATTACAATACAATGTCTTGATAAATTTTATCTAGGACACATAAATACATTTGAGATATGTCATGATAACCCAAATACGTATAAATACTGGTCCAGAACTTGCACACAGCATCTTGTGTGCAATCACGAATCTGAACGAATAGAGTCAAAGTCAACATGGGCCATGTAAGAACCTCGTCCACAACAAAATAACAGTTAACCATTATTGTCCATGCAGAAGCACATGATAACTAAGCTGCCGGAAGTGAGTTATGTAAGGAAGTGGAGAAGAATGAAATAAAAACTGAAGAAAATGTCTACAACAAAAAGGCAGACAGATGGACAGTTGCAAATTACGCAGTCATATAGAGTGGAAACCGTGAATGAGTCATGGATAGAAAAACAAAAAAAACAAGCAGTCTCAGTATCCACGACAGAGATTCCCTTTCATGCCATAACAATTGCATAGTGAAAAAAATGGACAACTTCAAGGGACCTGTCAGCAGGCCTATGCATTTTTGCGAGGGCATAACTTATCAATTCATCGATGCATTCATATGGCTCTAAAGCTACCAGAAGATTATGAAAACAAAATACTAGAATTCCAGAGATTCATTATTGAACTGTGCAAGAGATCCAAGTTTGAGTTAAGAAATATATGATGTGCTGACCAGATGCCTACGTCATTTAATCTTCCATCCAACATCACTGTCCATGAAAAGTGTTAGCACCATCATAGCTACAACAGGCTACAAGAAAACTTGTTTTGCCATGATGCTTGCCTTTACTACTGATGATGGAAAGTTTCCACCCCTTATTTTCAAGAGGAACACTCTTCCGAAGGTTGAAGTGTGACCAAAGGGAATAACTGTTAAGTGTTAGGACATGGGGTGGATGGATTTAATATAACATTAATGAAGGATTGGACAAAAAAGTATATGGGAAAAATGACCTGGAGGTTACCCCAGAAAAGGTTTATTAGTTCTGGGTGCCTTCTGATGCCACACGTTAGGCCACATCAAGGACATAAGCTAGACTATTGGAACACTGTGGGAATAATTTCTGGTGGTACGACATTGTGATACTCCTGTCCTGAGATGTAAACATCAGCAAGCTCATGAAAACCATTCTCCAATCAAAATGGAATGAGCTGTATGCTGGAGACCAACACACAGTTACACCATGTGGAAAGATGCATGGACCAATCCAGATCCAAGCATCATTACCCATGCCTTCAACAAGTACTGCATCGCAAAATGGATGGCACAGAGGATGACGTCTTATGGTAGGACGATGCTAAGCATGAAGACCACCCAGAAATATTATCATGCAGAAAACCAATGAGGGAAGACATACAGTCACTTTTCTAATGTGATGACAGCAGTGAGAAATTTGAGGGATTTGATCTAATTGACTGAATTTCTTCAACAAGGCAAACTAAAAATGGCCCATATAAGGGCCATCGCTTTAATCAGAAAGATACACTGTACACTCAAAATTGCCACTTTTTCATTCACTATATAAAATGGACACCTCTTGTTACTTTATAAATGCATAGTGAAGTCATCAAGATTTTAACATTTATTACATGACCTGCACATTATATAGTAGGATATCATTGTTTCTCCTTATTCTGAGTCAAATAAAGCTTAGGTGTAATACTCCATTGCGTGTTATACACACCAAAATATGGTTTATAATTACCATGAAACTTTTCATACACATTCGCCCAGTGGATTGAGTTGGCCTTAAATGAAAATGCTGCCTCTTGGACATCCAATACGGCTGCCATGGCAACTATTTTGAAAAGGCTATTATGGCTACATGTAAAAAGAAAAGTCATCAAAACATGGGGTACTTTTCATTATGCCTAATTGGTCATAGTTGAAATTGGTTTTGATCTGACATCAAATATGGCCACCATGACAGCCATCTTGAAAACATTGTTATTACTATTCCTCTTGAATAGATCATCATTCAGCTTGAGGTTTTCACTAAAGGATTTCTTACAATATCTGGTTTGTCTGATGTCTGAAATGAAAATAGCACCAGTCTGACGTATAATATGGCACCACAACAGGTACGTGTATCTGAAAATCTTGTTATTGCTACTCTCCTGAAATGGAAAGTCATAATGACATGATCTTCACCAAAAGCCAACATTAACCAACATTTCACTTTGCATTGTATAGTATTTATTTTACCCAAATATATATTATCAGATTATTAAAATCCAAAATAACTGTAGATTAAAGCATTGTGTAATGAATAATATCATGAAACGAATACAAGCACCTGCATGATTGGGCTTTTGGGATCGATAAACATTGCACAAAAACCTTTCTTGTCAATCTGAACATATCAAGTGAATTATGTTCCCTGTTCATTTTCACTAACCCATATTACATTTTCTTTCTCCTAAGTTAGGTTCAAGACAGTAAATCCCTGTTTTATTACCTGTAATACGCACATTTAAACATCTCTGGTCAGTCATTTCATAATTGGCAAGTAACTGTTTAGTAGTTTTAACTAGGGTCTGTTTTTGATCACTAGCAACAAATGTGGAATACATTATACACAGGCGTTTTTGAGCATATATATAATTACAGCTCATGAAGTTTTGTCTATGATAAAAATATTCCACTGTGTTTTGATCACATCATCAACTGACCTTTTAAAACAACACTATCTTGCTCAACAAGTCAGACAGCAGTCTTCCAGAACAGAGGTCATCTCACAAGGACTTGCTACATTTAACAAGATTCAACCTCTTCAAAATTATAGGGTACGACAAAGAATTATATGACTCGTGTAAACATCCAAATCAGCCTTGAGTACCTACAAAATTCAGGATTTGACTGTATACACTTTATTCAGTATCAGAAATGTTGCTCCTCTTCATAATTTTGCATCACTGTGATATACTCATCATGTTATGTCATGGGGATACATCAACATGTTTGTGTGTGTGACATAATGTTATGTCATGGATATGGGCATACATCAGCATGTTTTTGGCATAATGTATGCTTAGGTGCAGATCATTTTATAGAATGTTATTTTGTTTGCCGATTCTCACAACTTTTATTGGCAGATTCAACGAAAAAGTGTTAGAACAGAAATTCAGAAATTTTGCAAATATCTCTCATGCATAAAGACATACATACATAGTACCACAGTATAGTCATTTTGAAAATAGAAGAACGAAAATGCTACGTTTCCAGCTGTTTTCATAATGAATTATACATGAATATAGCAATATAGCAATTTGTATACATCACGTGCAGCAAAATACATATTAAGAATGCATGATTACAAGTAACATCTTGTCAAGAGAACACACCTGTTAATGCTTAAAACATGTCTGTTTCAGCTAAATTTGAAATCATGTTAATGAGTTGTCAGCTGCATTGCCCAGTCTAGGCAATGGTCCAATTCTATGGTATATGATGCGAGGTAGATAATCTTCTGTTGTTGGTGCAGTTGTAAACATGTTAATTCTAACTGTCCCATATGTGTACAGTTTAAAAATATCTTATCTTCCTTTTCACAGAGAGAGAATGTTTGGTTTCCACCATCGTGGGCTATAAAGCACTTTCATCATTGGCCTGATTGCTTTCTGGAATCGCGACTTGTGTGCACTCACTCATCACTCAAAATTTAAGACGGGATCGGGAACGAATGAGTTAAGTGATGCACTGAAAACATGTCAATTATTTGGCAAGATCACAAGTAGTTCCAATAATCACCATTTGTTACTTGGCATCAAGCAAGCATCACAGATGTGGGTTGATCCAAGGATTGTCATGCCAAAAAACAATGTTGCCTTTATAAGCCAAGGCAATAAGTTTAAACATTTACAGGAAGATGTGGTACTCTCGTTGGCATTGAAAAAGTAAATGTGCTAAATTTACAGCTCAATCAAAATGACTATCAACTTGAAAACAAAGTGATTGCTGCCTTTACCATTTAAGGGTTAATTGGGTCACACATATTGGCAGAAAACATAGGAAATATCACATGGGTATTAAATCAAAGTTATGGAAAGAGGAAAATATGACTTAAATCGAAATATTTATTGTATCAATCACGGTTTTTGTACAGCAAAACACAAATATTAATACAAATACTGGTTGTTAGGACTTGCACGAAAACAGACGCAATATGCTTCCATGATAAACAACATTGACCGACATTTCACTTTGCATTGTAAAGTATTTAGTGTACCCAAAAATATATTGTCAAATTATAAAAATCCAGATAACTGTAGATAAACGTATTGTGTACTGAATACTGTCATGCAATGAATACTAAGCCACGCATACCCTATATATGTTTCGGAAAAGGAATAATTGCATAATAAGGTAAAGATATTTGAATTTACAATATTTTTGTGTGATGCAGACATCCACACTTTCCAACATTATCCCTTGATTCAAAACATTGTTTGCATGACATGCCTAAAATATGACCCCTACTCTCTATCAATAAAGTTTCAGTAAAAAATAGTCAACTTATAAGCGAGTCCATATGGAAAGATAAAGTGGATGGAAGGATTCCATGCTGAGCCAGGAGGATCCCCTCACCATTAATGAAATGGCGAATTGTGGGTTTAAAGCACAAAGGGGAGAAAAACATAAATTTGATTTGTAAAATTGCTGAAACGTACTGAATAAGTTTCTAAAAGACAATAATCATTTAAATGATTATCAATTTATTGTTACACTTGCCTTGGCAATAGCACAGAAAATATATCACATTGGCTTCCATGTGCATGCCTGTACATTGATTTATTATCAAACCTACTGTGTCAAAAGCATGACATAGCAATCATACTTGGATTCATGTGCATGCTTGTGCATCAGTTTGTTATGAAACCTGCCTTGTCAGTAGCATTACATTGGCATTCATGTCAATGCATGTACATCAATTTGTTGTGAAACCTGCCTTGGCAGTAACATTACATTGACATTCATGTGCATGCCTGCACATTATCATTTGCCAAATGATGTCAATGTCAATTTGTTACACTTTGGTGATATGTTCTGGAGCATGTACAGTTGGCCTTTTCTTATGTTATATAGGATACATATTGATGTAGACAACAATTTTTTTTCAGAAAAAATACCAGTTTACCCACTTCTTGTGGGAAGCTCCTTGTAAAGGCCGTTGACATCGTCTTGTACTGTATTCTAGAAAGACCCAAGGAACACATTTAATTCTTCTTATCTTGCCCCGACTGTGTCTGTGTCTGCATAGAGACATTGGTATACATTAGTGGTGAAAACTAATGAAGACAGGATCAATATATGTCTACATTTTCCATTTATAAAATATATATTCATAGTTCAGTTCTTTATATTTATAAGGTAAAGATTGCAGTAATATATCCCTTTTACAGGTGCCCATGCCCTCCCTGCTGATGATCATGTCGAGAAAAACCAAAAGCGGACAAAGAAGAAAAAAGTGAAAAAATCTTTAATGTCCACTCCATCTGCTGAAGAACCTAATGGAGAAATAACTGAGTGTGTGGATGCAGTTCAGGTATAATTTAGGTCACATGACAATTTGGCTTCCAGTGGGTTGGTGATTCTTATAGGGGTTTTCCTGGGTTCTTCCTCCACCAGTTGTTCTGGCTGCAATGTATAGCTTATCATACACTGAAAAAATGGCATCAGACCCAGAACAATAACAAAAACAAAACAAAAAAGATTTCATCAAGGCTTGATGAGAGAAGTTAAAGATATCTCATTTTGCTTCGAAGCATTGTTGTCAATGACATCAGCAGATTTTAACATGTAGTTGATGACTGCAAAATGCCATTAATGTAGCATTGTCATAAATAACTGATACATTATGATGTCCATTTTAAAGTTCCCAATATACATCCATAATGCATCTATAATGATGGCTGAAATATTTGGAAGTAATCATCTGGTTGGCTCGCAGTACTGTATGTATTAATTATCTAGATATGGTACCGATCTAATTTTACATGATCATATTCTATCACAACAAACTTTTCATTTACAACACAGTGGTATATACTTGAAATGAATCATGATAATTACAATATACAATGTTACAAAATGTAATGTTTTCATATTTAAATCCTGAAATAATTATTTTCACCTGAAGATATTCCATTTATGTCAGTGCTGAAGGTTCGTTTGTTGATTATGGCTTGGATGTACACAATAGCTATAAGTAAATACAGCTATTAAAGTAATCTGTTTCTTGTTGAAGTAATCTGTGGTGGATTCAATCTCTGGAATGGTTCCAGGAAACCAGTATGTCTGTTTAGGTAAAATACAAGGCATGATCCATTTCAGAGTATTTGTTAAATATCTCCTAAGTTGGACAAGATGACTACTATGCATGATTCATACCTTATAGAAAAGTAAAAATTAAGTAGCTCCTGGCACAATTTGTATGCCTGTACTAGCTGAACAAGGAATCTAGTAGTATCCAGTCTATTGGATTAATGTTGCTTCAAAGTAAGCACATTTCTTATTATCTTGACAAGTATAATTAATGGTTGGGGAATGTTCTTGAACAGGTGAATAAACTTATTCATCTGTCAGTGTACCTTTTGTTACAATTCTTATAATGCCATAATTTTTGAACTTGTGGCTCCAGTGTAATGGAACATTTCAGTTCCAGATATATATGGTGCCGATATTTTCAGACATCATTTTTGGGTATGTGGGTACAATGCCAGGAGAGTTTGTCTGATAGGGCTTTTGTCTGTCCGTTTCCATAGGGGCCATCATCCATAGCTGTGTTTATTATTAGTGAGTCTAAATTGGGTTTTTGTTTGTTTTCATTGGGGTCAGCATCTATAGCTGCAGTAATTGCTTTTACCGAATATAGATAGGGCTTTTGTTTGTTAGTTTTCATTTGGGTCAGCAACTATAGCAGTGTTGATATTGCTATCTCTATATAGGGTTTTTGACTGTCAGTTTTCATGGGGACCAGCATCCATAGCAGTATTAGCTGTTACTAAGTCTACATAATGGTTTTGTCTGTCAATGCTCATTATGGCCAGCATCCATAACAATGTTTGATATTACAATATCTAGATAAGTCTTTTGTCTCTCAATTTTCAAAAGTGCGGCATCCGTAGCAGTGTTTGATACTGATATGTCTAGATAGGGCTTTTGTCTGTCTGTTTTCATGGCGGGCAGCATTTATAGCAGTGTTTGCTGTTGCTGTATCTAAACCATTAGAAGGAATTTTCATCATGAAGTCATCTTATTCCAAAAGTAAGATGATTCTTCTGGATCGTTTAATATACCAGCAGGTCTACCATCTTCAGAATTAATCTCTTTTTGAAACACCTACCAATTTCGCATAATTGTCATGAAATATCGCAGAAACACCCACACTGCGACCTAGAGTGCATTTACTCATAATAAATTAACTACTTAATTTAATACTAACCAACTTTAAAATAGAAATACATCATATTTTCTTACACGTGACCGTAAAACTTAAAGAAAAAATCAACTGCCTTACTGAGACGATCTTGTTAGGGTTGATAGGTCTGTTTCAAGTTGAATGTCCCAAAATATCAGCATGCTGTAGCAATGCTTTGCTTTATGTATTTCTTTGGGAATGTATATAAGACCTTCCAAGAAGTGTGGACAATTTGAGGATTGAAAAAAGTGAACAACAAAATTGACATTCAGAGATATATGTGTCAAATTTTAAAAAAAATGACGCATATTTCTGATAGTGTAATAAACCCTTATAATTAATTATACAACTCTGAGACTTGATGTTCTCTTCACATTACTGACCGAAATTGCAATTAAAACATTATTATGCCGCAATGCAATGTATTCTGATGGAATTAATATGCAGCTATTCATGGCAGTGCAAACATTTATAAAATTATCACAAAAAAATTAACACAAAGGTCACAACCACAAAAGTGTATTACATCTTTATATTTTATAATTAAATGCTCTTTATAACCAGTTACTTATACTGGCTATGATATTGACCTAATTTACATCAGTAGACAATTATTGATTATTAAAATTTCTCTATAATAGGGGGAAACCGTTTTCAACAATTTTTAATATTTCTGCTGAATCCCCTTATAGATCATATTGTCACAAATCATACATGAAAATGTTTTCTTGAAAAAAACACACAAATAATCCCCTACCTGACCTTTAAAACCAATTTAATAATAATACCATTGGTTGTTTAATGTGACCAAAATCACCGCCATCATGTCTTCTACACAATCTAATTGTTATTGAGACTGCTTCTACAATAATTTATGATGGTAGCTAACTTAATATGTAACAAAGCTTTCTCATGGTCCTCAATACAGAAATATACAAAGGCAATCTACAGGCTGCATTTAACATCAAAGATCAAATACGTTGTATAACTATTTTATACTTCTACATCATAACATTGATACATTTTGTTGACGAATAAATGGCCTGAAGAAACTAGTGTCAGTTTAATGTAGCATTTGAGGGGCATACAAATGGTACATAGTTGAATGACAAATTCCTGGAAAAAGTCTTTCATGTGGTTATATTAGTATCATGAACATTGTTTCTTACAACACATATCTATGCAAATAGCCCTACTATTGAAATATGCAGTTATTTTTTTTAGGTGCATCATATCTATAGATTAATGGAAAGTTTAGTTTTGTCAATTACACACTTGCATAAATTGGATAGAATTACAGTATTGAGCATCATTTTATAATAATGGATTTGCTAAATAAGGAAGATGCATATGTTGTAGTGTTGTAAATAACACTGTCTTTATAGCTGAATAACAGAGTTACACTGGATAGGACCTTGGCCTGACATGACTCAGTTCAAAATATTGGAAGGCAGTTGTATAAATTTTTAAAGATTGACAATGACTAATCTCACGATAATTCTACACTTTCCATCCACAAAAGTGGATATAGTGACAATGACTTATCTCACGATAATCCCCCACTATCCATCCAAAATAGTGGATACAGTGACAATGACCTGTCTGACGATAATCCCACACTATCCATCCACAACAGTGGATGCACTGACAATGACTTGTCTCACGATAATCCCATACTATCCATTCACAATAGTGGATACAGTGATCATGACCTGTCTCACGATAATTCCCCATTATTCATCCACAATAGTGGATACAGTGGCAATGACCTGTCTAATGATAATCCCACACTATCCATCCACAACAGCGGACACAGCTACATTGAATTTATCTCATGATAATCCCACACTATCCATTCACAATAGCAGATGCAGTTACATTGATTTGTCTCATGCTGATTCCTCTACTATCCATCCACCATAGTGAATACAGTGACAATGACCTGTCTCAAGATAATCCCCCACTCTCTGTCCACAATAGTGGATACAATGACAATAACCTGTCTCATGTTACTCCCACACTATCCATCCACAACAGGAGATATTGTTACAATGAATTTATTTCATGATAATCCCACATTATCCATCCACAATAGCAGATGCAGTTACATTGATTTGTCTCATGATGATTCCTCTACTATCCATCCACAACAGTGGATGCAGATACAATCACCTGTCTCATGATTATCCCCTACTATCCATCCACAACAGTGGATACAGAGACAATAACCTGTCTCACAATAATTCCAAACTATCCATCCACAATAGTGGATACATTGACAATGCCTTATCTCACAATAACTCCCCAGTATCCATCCATAACAGTGGATGCAGTGAAATAACGTATATCACGGTAACCCCCAATATCCATCCACAATAGTGGATACAGTGACAAGGACCTGTCTCATGATAATCCCACCCTATCCATCCACAACAGCAGATGCAGTTACACTGAATTAATCTCATGATAATCCCACATTATCCATCCACAACAGCAGATGCAGTTACAATTAATTAATCTCATGATAATCCCACATTATCCATCCACAATAGCAGATGCAGTTACATTGATTTGTCTCATGCTGATCCCTCTACTCTCCGTCCACAATAGCGAATACAGTGACAGTGACCTGTTTCATGATAAACCCCCCACTAGCCATCCACAGTAGTTGATACAGTGACAATGACCTGTCTAATGATACTCCCACACTATCCATTCACAACAGTGGACACAGCTTCATTGAAATAATTTAATGATAATCCCACACTATCCATCCACAATGGCAGACACAATTACATTGATTTGTCTCATGCTGTTCCCTCTACTATCCATCCAAAATAATGGACACAGTGAGCAAATATTGTTTAATACCATATCCAATATAATGCCAGCTGGGGTTTACCTGCATGCTTACAAATGAGTATTAACTGCATTACATCAAGAGCCATGTCAATATAAAAAAGATCAAATCCAACCATGCAGCATTCGGTGAAGTGCTACACAGGGTTTGCGTAAGACCCAGCCAAATGACACAAGCCAAATGGATATACATGGTATAAGTAAGACCCAGCCGAATGACTCGAGCCAAATGGCGTTCCGGTGTACGAGTAAGATAGGACTGTCAACTCTTACAATTTTGTTATAAGTCTTATGAAAATTACCCTTAAAATCCGGACTTGCGGCCTACTGGCAAAAACTACAGGAAAATTATCGTTGCCGTAAAGTGTGGATAATTGGTTTATCCGTGTGTTATTTGGATCCGGGTTTCATCTTAGAATTAGCAAAATTAGTCTCACTTTAGAAAAGCTCGCTAGACACTTTAAGCTGCACGTATTTGTTCATGTGAAGTGTTTGCATGATCAAATCGTTGATTATAGAATTTTTAAAAATGGCATCCAGAAAGCAACGCATGTTTAAGAGGAAAATAAGCTTCTAGACATGTGTTACTAATCAACACAGAATAATAAAAAGGACTACACAGAATTTTGTGAATAAAAGATGGAAAGGAAACACGAAAATTAGACATCACGTGTCACTTTGAGTATGTCTCGTGGTGGGAGATATGATTACCTTCATCATGTGAAATGGAAAATAATTTCCACGAATTATGTCACGTTTACAGATAGAACAAGCCATTGAGCTGCATAAGGTTTGGAACTAGAGTTTGTGCAACTGTAGTAGTGGTAAATAAAGTCCACGCGTACTTTACAATGTTTTTAGTTGAATATAATGTTTATCGCTGATGCGTTGAACTTTTAATTACGTTTTCCAGCTTTACAGTAGCAGTTATATATATTTTAATACACCTTACTGAAAACTGGTCAATCTTACGGCAATAAGTAAACTGCCTTTATGTTGGCAGGTCTGGTAAGACATAAACAAGTGACACAAGCGAATGGCTTACAGGGTATGAGTAAAACCCAACGTAATGACACAAGGCAAATAGTTATACAGGGTATGCGTAAGACCCAACCAATGACTCGAGCCAAATAGCTTAACTGTGCCATCTTTTGTTTAAGATCATATCAGGTTAATATAAATTTTATTTGATGTTTGGTTTTATATTATGAAACTGTGTACCTTCTGCAGACTGAACAGTTAGTCTTGTGCTACATTATTCTTATGATATATCATGTCCCCAGTAATTCAGTGTGTGACAGGACTAGTTAAAGTCATTACATTATCATCAGTCCCCGATAACTCAACTGGGTGTGACAGGACTAGAGTCAATGAATATAATACTAATCATGTACTCCGAGTACTTTAACTGTGTGACAGGACTAGGTTCAGTTATTATAATACTAATCATCTATCCTCATTAACTCTGCTGTATGAAAGGGCTCCATTCAGTCATTATAATACCAATCATGTGTCCCCAGTAACTCAGCAGTGTGACAGGACTATCTTCACTCATTATAACGCCATTCACGTGTCTCCAGTAACTCAACTGTGTGACAGGACTATAGTCAGACTAAAGCAGTTTTGACGTTTTCAGTTGCATCCACTTGAAAATATGATGCTATAATTCTGCATTATTACTACTAGATTATGTGGGAGAATGTTTGAGAGAGAATATAGATTTGAGATGACTGCATATATCGTATTTTATTTTAATAAAATAGAGTTCCACCTTAATCATTATGTTATTTGAATTTTAATACAAGAAAACAAGGAAAGTATAGCTTCACTTTGTGTAGGTTTTACTTATTAGTTAATTTGTCCATAACGTCAAGTTAGCTTATGGGATAGCTCTTCATTGATCATTCATCAATAAGGTCAAGTTATTGTATGGTATAACTCTCCATTCGTCAGCCATCAATAATGTTAAATTAACTTAGGGTTTTCCATTGGGAATTCAGCAATAAAGATAAGTTAGCCTGTGGTTTGGTTCTGTATTTTTCATCATCAGTCTATCAGCAGTTGCATGCGTCTGTTCTTTAAATTATACGTCTAAACTGACTTTGATAAAACTTGGAATGTGGTCTTATGTTAGCAAGAGATCAAACAATGTTTCATAACCAGTGAAACTCATGTATAATAATATAGTTATCTTGCATAAAATGTGTTAAGTCTGAAGGCCATATTTCAGATTTTGATCCATGATAGCAAATGGACTTGTAACATCATGATCGCAGAAGAGTTTGATAACGAACGTGATCAATGAGTTTTAATTAGTTATTATTGCATCTGACTCATTCAGCTTGTACAATTGCAAGTTAAATCCACACATGATAAAAAGATGTTCCTGCTTCCAATGGGCTGACCTTGTCAGTAACTTAGTGACTATATTTATGATTAAGATTTTACACCAGTTTTATTATGAGTAAGACTGATAAATATTAATGAGGTTATCTTGCACTTTTTAACTGTTTTGTTATTTCTTTAAATGCATTATGTTAGAAGGGATTTTAATTAAAACTTTGTCAATAGGCATATGCTATCAGAACGTTAAAATGACTTTTATCTTGAATGAAATTGTCATTGTTAATCTATGCAGTCCTGGAGAGCGATATCAGGCTCACTTTTGTCTCTAGCATCACTGCACTTAAGGATCATGTAATTAATTTTGTTGTGTTTGGCGCAGCAATATGGTTGTGTTTGGACTACATTTATGTATTTTGTATCAACAATAAGATGTATACAAAATGATTGCAAAGTAAATAATCCTGACAGAGAGAAAAAATGCATCAAATTCATTATTAAAATTTTAAATGTAAGCACTGCAAGTCCATAAAGAGAAATATATTTTTGAAGAAAAAAAAAACAACATTGTCACCTTCTATCTTTTTTGTGCATACGTACTGAGGTTTGATTATTGTCAAAATGGTCTCCATATAACCACAATATATAGCATGTTATTACCATTATCATGGCCTGCATATAACCAAATCATATGGCTAGTTGGATTGCAGACTCATTATTGTTAGAAAGGCTTTCAAAACATATATCTTGTTGGCATGTAGACAGGTTGACAGAGAAATGAGTCCAGAGAGTTGTATCGTATACAAGTTTTAAAATGGGAACATTTTGAAATTAAATTAGATCACATTTTGATTAAGATGCACATAATGAGCGAATACAAAAGTAAAAGTTTAATAGATTTACATTTAAAATAGATAGTTTGCATGATCCTGTATCCTGCTTTGCAATTAAACCACAGAGAGTTGATATTGTCTGGCTGAAAAAACAAAAGTGAATGCAAAAAACAAAAGTGTAATAAAATTTACAAGACAATAACTTTAAAAGAGATAGTTTGCATGATCCTGCTTCCTGCTTTGCAGTTAAACCACATACAGTTAATATTGTCTGGCTGAAAACACAAAACTTCTGATGAATACACACATCAATTCTTTAACTGCTGTCCATGATACAATAGTTGCATTTGCCTTTATTCACCTTTTTGAAATATACATTTTTCATTTTAGGCCAAAACTCATGAGATATGTGCGAGATACTTTAGAAAGATTCGCTATTATCTAAAAGACAAACCTACCAGGTTTCACTTGATAGATGAAGACTTTGCCATTGACAACACTGTTGTAGACAGAAAATTAGAGGATTTGAAGAGGAAAATTGTAGAAGTAGCATCACAACAGCCATATTGGGGCGAGGAGATACCTGCACGGTGGCTTCCTCTGGAACAGGAGCTGATGAGGCGTAAGGCTGCTGGAGAGAAGGTACACATTTACACCTACAGATTAAAACATCTATGATACATATAAAATTTTCAGATTCAGATTTGAAGACATATTATCATGACTGGTACCCAGTAAGTACAATGGATTCACAGATTAAGTTTAATATGATGCATTTAAATCATTTTCTTCGTACATATATTTTGCAGGACTTGGCTACAAATTATGCCAGATTAATATTTGTTGAGGTCTATCATTGAACGTGTCCTGTTGTAGGCATTTGAACGCAAAAATGGTTATTTTGCCCTAAAATCTTGCTTAGTATCTTACATACAATTATGACCAAAAGGACTGAAGTGTGTGCAAAATAATGTTAATGCAATGTATGGTTGAATTTGCAGGGACTAAAAGAATTAATTACCATTTTCAAGTTACAAATTAGGAACAAGTAGGGAGAAGGAATTTGAAAAGCTTATCTAAATGAGGGTCAGTCAAAAAGATTGTGGGATTCGTGAAATCAGTGCCAAATCTGGGTAACTGCGTCATATTCAAATGATGCTGACCAAGCAATTAAAAGAATATGACCTAGTAAAGATCATCATAATTTCAAGCTACTCTTGCAATCTTCATCATCAGCTCTTTTTAATGATCAGGCTGAAGAAATCCACAAACAAGCCACCAAGGACATCAATTTCGCTAAATGCACTCTTAGCTACAGCAGAAGGATTGCAAGGTGATAAACACAAATTATCACGGGGACTTCCCTAGAACACATGATTCTTGGAAGCTGTCCTAATGAATTTACAGTGTCGAAAACCACACTTCTCACTGGTAAAAGTGGATGAGAGGTAGAGAGAGGGTGATCGCTTTTGTAAGAATTTATATTAATGAAAGTCTCTCTATCTCAAAATGACATCTTGAAGTTATCGTTATCACAGATTGTGGTAGATGATAGGCTCCAATCATTCACTTATGAATGGGACAAAAATTTGCCATGATCACCTATGGACCCGACAACGTTTCCAGGGGACTATTAGTGCTACTCCTCCTTCATCCAGGGATTTCTCAGCTATAAATATGGTGCTCATGGCCCAGTCATTTACCTATGAAAAGTTGAACAACTCATTGGTGAAACGCTAAAATGGGTTCAAACTGCTATCTCTTAGAGACACTATGCAATCAATGTGGTTCATATCTTCAGGAAGTTCCTGCAGTTTGCCTATAACGACTGCATTCTGCAAAAATGGCAAATGAGTTATATATTGGACCAAGACATTATACCATGTGCTAGTCTCCTTAGCCTCAGTTTCCTTGTCAACAGTGACATCTCTGACCTCGTACCATCTTAAGATTTTGGTTGTCTATTTCCAGAGTTCAATACACGAGTAAACAGAGTATGCCTCCCTCAGAAACAAACACTGGATTAGTACAATGGTGGGTCCCTTGCTTCTGTACAATATAAAATTCCATCTCAAAGATGGGAACCCACACTTTAAATAGTTTGGATATACCAACAAGTTTGCAAGCCATACTACCAGAAATAACAATCTGTATGGAGGCAAGCATATAGGACTGGGGAGGGTGGGGCATACTTCCATCCCCCATTCCTAGAAGCTAGTTGAGTGTGTCACCCTCATGAACATTTACATATCAACATTCTCAAGAAGAAAGCGATTTTAAAAGCATTATATTGGTGGCCAGAAAATCTACATGGGAATTGAGTTATTATTTTGTCTGACAACTCCACTGTGGCGACTATCTAAAATGGCAAGGTGCAGCATTTTCTGAATCCTTCTTATCATCTCAGAACATTCACTTGTATCCTCCATAAAGTTGGCTATTCATTATCCGTATAAGAAAACAATGCCACATCAACTGAATTTGCTTCACTTTTTGCCTCCCAAGGTTAGGTCAGTCAGCACAAGTATTGCATTTGAGTAAAACTCTTTGCTCTTTTTTAAATTGTCATTGAGTCTCTTTTGCAACTTTTATGTCAGAGATTTTTCATCCTAAAGGTTCAAATCGATTTGGTGGGACATATGTCTGTTGCACAACAGGTTATTCACCTCGATCGTTCGACAAGAGTCATAAACATATTCTTTCAAATCTTTGACTAGATTTGGTGGTAGGAAACTGTCTTCCAAAGCCACTCCGTGGCATACGGAGTCTATTCTCGAGTCTGATTTTCAAGGAGCTGTATCATATACCTTATGGTACTGGATATGGTCTCTCCAGTACAAGGGGGTGTATCTCCCTCCACTTCTTAACTTTTCTCCTTAACTATTATGATCTGGTAACGTATGTGAAGAAGAAACTGATTTATTATATTAAGATTATGTTTCTTCATAATAAAAGTACACCCTCCTACCCTTCCCACAATTACAGCTATATAGAAAGCATTCCATCCGCTTCAGTAGTAACTGAAGAATTAATGGGACTGTAACGTGCCACCAATGTTGCAGACAACTTGTAATTTTCTCACTTAAACATTTTAGCCTTGAAAAACTGGATTTTCTAAATTGAAAGCAGCAGCAGGGAGGGCGAACAGACCAGGCTGATTTCCACAAATGAAGGCTCCGACGAAATTATTATCCGTATAAACCTTTATTTTTAATTCCAAAGGCTGCTACGGGGTGTTATTTTTGATCGAGCGCACCCATAGGACATCCCATAGGTATTCGACCTCCCTGCTGCTGTACATCAATTATTTTTTTAAAATATGTGGTCAAGACCGATTCGATATCGTGATCGTGGATCATGTAAATTTATCGTTATAAATCCATGTGGAATTAACTGAGCACTTCTAAATAAATTTTTAAACTTAACAATATCCATGTCGCCGTTACACCAAGTTTGATGAATATTTCTTAACGTGTGCGTGTCAACGCCGTTAAATACCGCTAAAATGTTACAATTATCCCTGATAAATTTTGGTATTTGTGTATATCGCTGAATTACATAAATAACGTCTGTATTTGTATGTCTACCACGAAAGAATATCCTAGCTGGATTTGCTTGTTTGTCTAACATTACGTCGTATACAACTAAATTATTGATTTCTCCGTCATGATCTTCAACAGATGGTGCTTCGTTGATATCTGTGATAAATTCAATAACGTTGTCGGTGATCACGGACGCGTTTTCGTTAAAATCCTTCAGTACCTGATAACATCGCTGATCGTCAACAGATGGTGCAATTAAATATAATTTATCCCATTTTCACCATCTCATTATCAAATTTAACAATAACTGAGTTTTACCAGATCCTGATGGACCTATTGTTATCATTCTAATTGAATTTGGTAATGCCGCGTGATGCTGAACTTGTTCACGTTGTTTTTGTGGCTGAAAAATCAATTACATTCATGATATAATAATATTATGGATTTATATTGTGTAAAATGTCGATCGCGTACCCCAACGATAGGTCTAACTGAAGTTGTTACGCGCAATAATAAGCCAGCAATGACCGGTGCGTGTGCAAAATGTGGAACAAAAAAATTTAGATTTGTTTCATCTGGACAAACAAAACCTAAAAAAATAGAAACACGGCGGTGACATTGCTTCAGGATTAGCAAAATTACCAGGTCTTCCTTGGGCAAAATATCCCGGAGAAAAACACATACCTTGATATAATTATTGCGGTCCTGGTACTCGATTAGATATTAAACTTAACGGCGATGATAATACAAAACCAGGTAAAGATCCGATAAATGCCATCGATGATGCGGGTCTCATTCATTATATTGCTTATCGAAGTGGAGATTTACAACAAAGGCATCTCGCGGATGTAAATTTAATTCACGCAATAAATTCTATTCCTGATAAATCTCTCGGAGAAAGATTATCTACTTGGATAATCAAAGGCGCAATGAAAGGCAAATTAGTGTTCGGCGCTGGTAATAAATAATATGGAAACAATTTATTATTCTCCACAAGGATTTTGGCGAGGAAAATCAGCAATTAGCAAACTTGTGAAAGCCGCTAAAGCAAAAAATCCCGTGGCGGCGGCGTGGTTATCAAAGCAGGCCGTTTGGCAAATTTATCTTCCTCCGCCTAAACGAATTGAACATGCACACTTTGACGTTAGTGTGCCTAACAAAGTTCACCAGGCTGATATTATGTTTTTACCTCATGATACCGTTAATGGAAAAAACTTACAAATACGTGCTAACGGTCGTTGATATTGCTAGCAGATACAAAGAAGCAGATCCGCTAACAACTAAAACAGCTACTGAAGTTGCAAATGCATTTAATAGAATTTATCAGCAAGGACCCGGACCACTAACTTGGCCAAATTTACTTCAAGTTGACCCAGGTAGAGAATTTCTTGGTGCAGTATCATCGCTGATGAAAACAAATAATACAAATATACGGCGCGGGCACACTGGAATTCACCGAGATCAGGCAATTTTTGAGCGGTTTAATAAAACACTTGCTGAGCGATTATTTGGATATCATTATGCGAGAGAATTTATCTCTGATGAGCGATCTCAGGAGTGGGTAGAAAAACTAACTGATGTAATTAGCGCAATAAATAACGAAATAACACGAACAATAAAAATGAGACCAGCAATTGCTATCACAAAAACAAATATACCGATAATTAGTCGTGATTTTTCAACTAGACCGGTATTAGGTAGTATCATTGTTAGATATTTATATAAACCCGGCGAGGCTGAAGGTGACAGAAAAGAGCGACTGACCCCGTCTGGAGCGTAACATCACATAAAAGATCCACCGTAACAAGGTCAACAGGAAGACCCGCAGTTTATGTTCTTGATTCGTTAGCTCCTCAACGTGCATTTACCTGCGACGAATTACCAGTAATTCCCGCTGATACTCAGTTACCACCTAAATCACTTAGATAACGCGTCTGTTACATTCTAGGCAGGCTAATGTAACATTTTCTCGTGTGTGACCGAGATTATTATTTTCTTCTATTGACGGTAAATTGTCGAGGATCATTGTTTTGAAATTTCCATGACACTATACAATCACAAATCACGCAATGATTATCTTGTTGTTGTTTTAGCAGTATTACAGCATCGACATCCAGGTCAAATTTGTAGTTATTTTTTTATCGTATATAACTGGATAATTTTTTCCTAATTACATCTTCGAATGATTCATCGTTGACAATTGCCGCATCTGGAACAATTCGTGCTAATTGAGATAATTTTCTAATTCTAGAACGGCTAAATAAACTAAATTTGACCATTCTATGTATCTATGGTTAATCCTTGCGACGAATGAATCGTCATAGCGTAACCTAATTTCCACGGAGACTTTTCTGTATTTAACGCCTCTTCGACGAGATTAATATCAACGGCGACGATGTCATTTAATACTATTTTTTTTCTCCTGCTGGTATATCAACGTTGATATTTTGTTGTCGCGTATCTGCCGGCCGATAACATAACGGCACTGGCAATAATGCAAATTTTTCACGTTGACGTTTAAATAATTCTCGCTGAAGATTATCACGAACTATTTTTCTGCTCGCAATTATCAAATGATCTGGCCGCCATAAATTTAAGAATTCTTTCATTGATGTTTCGTTAATTACTTTTCTCATTACGTCGCATTGGATTTTATTTGATTGTAACCGATTTAATTTCTTAAACTCATTTAGTGATTCATCAAGGGATCTATAATCGGTATTAACCTCTTCGTAATAATCAACAAAATTCTTTAGCCAGTTATGTGGTGATTCACCATCAATAGGATTTGGTTGACCATGATCGCCGCACATTATTACGGCGGTATTTTTCGACGACATCCACTCAAGAAATAATTTTAACGTATCTAAATTTATTGTGCAAACTTCATCAACGATGATAGTTTTATTTATATATTTTTCACCCATCCTCGAAGATGCCCAAGTGCCGCCGCTTTATTTGAAATAACTGTGATAAGTACAAGAATTAACGCCACGTTGCTTCATTTCTTTCGCTAATCTATGTGTTGGCGTTCACACAACTAAGTCTGAATTTTTAAATAATTCGATTACTCTAGTAGTTTTTCCTGAACCACCAGGTCCGTTTATGTACGTAAATTTATGTCACGATTTTGGATCATGCACGGACGGCGCTAATGAAGTTTCTAGTATTTTACTGCGATGATATTCATCACTATCTGCGACACCCTAGTCATCTCACTGGTGGGGTGACCAAATTGAGCAAAATATTTAGCACACTCACCTAATCCTAGAAAACTTCCAGGATAACACGAGGCCATGTCAACGGATATCATATTGTCGCGGTCATATTTAGTATTCCATAATCCACCGTGACCGTATTCGATACAACTATCTTGAATATCTCTGAGAAACTCACCCCGTGTTGGTTTCCAAAGATTTTTCTCTCTAGTAGCGTGAGCAGCAACAAAAGGAACAGTAAAACAATTAACTAATAACTGCTCAGAATTTGCCGAATATTTACTCGCTAATTCACTCATTGAATCATGTAATGATTTATTTCTATAAACGTCACCGTTTGGTCGTACAAATTGATCATATTTATCTTCGCTGCGAAATAACCACACCGACACCGGATCTGATTTACTTATTTTGTGAATAAATTTAAACATCTCTGTGGAATCTTTAACAGATTTTTCTGCCGTGGAATTTTCAGAATAAAATTTAACAGTACGGTCTCGTGGAAAAATTGTTACCGCGGACATCCACACGTGAGAATTATAATCGATAATTTCGATCGACGCTTCTCGTGATTTATACGGGGAATCATAAAGAATTTCCCCCGATAACGTTTTCACAACCATGGGTAATTTTAATTTACATGATAACGCGGCAACGTCATTTATTGATGCGCCGTTAACAACTGACTGCGCCCAAGTATTTATCTTTGTTAACCTTAGCGCGGTTAAACCTGATCCAGGTTTTGTATTTTTTAGATGTTCCATTACTCGCTCAGCTACACAATTTATCACCGAAGAAACTTTCATTGGTGATAATTTTCCAACGTCTGGTTTATTATTTAGTTTGTAAATTCCACAAACAACTGCACTTACCGGGTAAGATCTAGCATAATATGGTTTATCTATGCCAGTTAATAATCCAGGCCGGCTATTCCCAGATAAAATAACATTTTTCTTTCCTCCGATCACGGGGTCACGTTTATCACGAATAACCCATACGCCGTCAGGCATTTGCGCGTTAAATTTTATTCCAAATATAAATTGTTCGTGGCCATGGTTATCTCGGATATAATCAATTATTTTCTTAGCTCGTTCGTCCGTCATGGTATTGTCGATGGAATTTCTTTTCCAGGTTGACCAAGTATGAACCGCTCCATCGTCGAAAAACTCCTTCTTGGTTCGATCCGCGTCAGGTATATCGTATTCAGCTTCGTCAGTATCAAATAATTTCATACTATATTTTAAACAAATATTTGAATAATAATGAATCAATGCAAATGGCTATTGGTCGGTTCGTTAACTTGTTGCAATAAATCATGCAGAAATGAATATTGCTGCGAACATATGCCAGCTTTTCGTGGTGGTAGTTTAGGACCACAAAGATGTATAAAATGTAATATTGGAGTTCGAGGTTAAACCCAATTATGCATAAAATGTGGCGGTAAACGCTATCGAGAGCTTAAGCGACACTATGACAAAAAAAAATAATGTTAATGACAGAATAATTAAATGTGAAGAAGATTATCTTAATAGATTTCCAACAAACATTAATTTAGACAAATGATAATTAGTATATGAATCCAACATTCATAAGACATCCAACCATTGATAACTACGAGGCATCATGCGACGGCGTTGTCAGACATTGCAAAACAAAAAATCCAGTCGGTAGCGTTAGTAATGCCGGTTATTTAATGTTTACTGTCAATACCGAAAAAAAAAAAAACGTTATTATAACCACAGATTTACTTTCGAGTGTTTTAACGGACTAATCAAAGATAAATTTGTTGTTGACCACGTTGACGGAGATAAATTAAATAATAAGTTATCTAACCTGAGAGCGGTCACTCAGAGTGAAAATTTAAAATCTGGTAATGTTGGTGCACACAGAGAATCTAAAGCCGTTAAATCAATAAATTTAGAAACTAATGTAGAAATAGCAGTTAAATCGATGTATTCGGCTGCAAAACATTTCAGTATTGAATCCGCTTCAGTACGACATTTTGCAGAAGGAACAATTCACTCAACGTTTTCATATTGGTTTGAAGAATGGATCGAATTTTCCTACAAGTAAGTAATATTTCACAAAATATATAAAAAAAAATTACATTTATTAAAGACATACTATTTGCTATAATGAATGAAGAAAATATCAATAATGTACTTGACGCCATCGAAGAATTAAAAAAATAAAAAAGTATTACTATCTTCCGAGTTAGATACCGATAAAATTATCTCCGACTTTGATATACTCGCACAAAACAAACACGAAGGTAGATACGTTCTACCAGGTGAATATAAATTTATAAAGAAAATTCAGTCAGCGATGTATCAGTCGCTGGCGTATGTCAACGAGGTACAAATTAAGGATTTTGTTGCGTTATCTACCGCCGTCGAGAAAATCAGGTCTGAATTATCTGACGAATATGAATCAAGGAAAGTAATTAATACCCGAGCAAGACAATTAAGAAAAATGGTAAATTGAGGATTACGAATTTCACAAATTCTAAAATGAGAATTAAGAATCGTTAAAAAAATGATATTTTTATTGTATTTTATCTATTTTTTATCACTTCTTTTTACCGTGGTAACGATTGAAAATGTTTAAGAATCTTTGATTCTTTAACTAAGATTTTACTAATAAATTGATATTTAATGTTTCGCCGCGCATATCAAGTAAATTTCCACCTTGGTTGGTTAATCTAAAATTAATTCTCGATAATAATCGATTATGACACCGTAGATAGGTTGGATTAATTGGTTCCTGTATAATTAAATATCCCGGTGATACATCTGGCCAAAACGAATAAAGAATAAATCCCTGTTGAACACGATCTGACACAGACGCGTTTGCGCTGTAGCTGCCATCGACGACATCCGCGTGAAGATTAACCGCGACGACGTCCGTTATATTTACGATACCTGGTGAAATATGTCTGCAAAGTTTTTCTGGGTTATTATCGTGTCTAAGTATAGATGCTGGTGGTAATTTTTTTCTCCATGCGACGAGTAATTGAGAAAATAAATCATCAATGGTGTCAGTGACGGATTTTCTTAATTCATGTGCTTTATATCCAGCATATTTAAAATCTGGCAACGTCGCCTCGGTCAGCCCGTATACATTTAAAAATTTTTCTTTATCTTCTTTATTACTATCAATTGCTGTTTGAATTATTCGTTGGTGGAAATATTCCATGTTGGATACTAGTTGATTTAATATTTCTGCACGTTTAATAATCTCACTACACGTTTATACATTTAATATACACTCTTGAAAATACTGTCGTAATAACTGTAGTTGTTTTTTATGTTCTTGATTAATATCCTCGAAAAATTCAATAATCTCCTCATGTGGATAAGATACACCTTTCCGTGTTGTTGCACTTTTTCTTTCACCATAAAAATTCCATACTATTATATCTTTTACGATAATAATTTCACTCTTTATGACTGACTCCTTTAACCCAATTGATCTTTGTTTATAACTTGGAACAATTTCATGATAATTTTCCTTATCTGTGACATAGTCAGTTTTTTAGGTTCTGGTGGCACCGGTGGATGAACCGGCTCAACTACAGGTCGACCTAGAACTGTTCTAATCTTGGATTGATAAATATCAACGAGGTACGGCTTGGTTACTTCAATTATCGAAGTTAATGTTGGTTCGTGTGCAGTTATTTTTATTCCAGGTTCTTTATCCGCGGTTATATTTTTATTTTAAGTAATAATTCCTCATTGATCTGTTCGATCTCATAACAACCTGTTGGTATTCCAACGACGGTCCAATCTGGAGTGCCGTTTGCGCGATTTTTATTAGCGAAAACAAACGAATTATTTGATAATGAACCACCAAATGATTTTGATCAAATATTGGGCCAACTATGATAAACTCGCAATTGTGATAGCGCGATTTCGTCGACGGAAATTGGTGTTGGAAAATTAATACTAAATTCTAGCTTAGTCAAGCTCGCCGAGATCATTGTTGTTCTTGGCGGTGTTGTGTTCGTCACGATCTGTTGCAGCTCTGACATTATTAATATATGTAGCTTTAATATCGGCTTGGTTATAAATTTTTATCATCGACGAGAATTCAAAATCAGATATATCTCCGTCATTGAGACTTTCAGGCAGCAACGATGATAATTTTGAATATGCCGCCGTCGCCGTGTGTAGTTTATTTACATACGAGGATAATTTTTCATTTGTACACGAAGATACTTTTTTGCAACAATATTAAGAACACCAGCGAGCGTCGTAGTTGTGCAGATGGCGATGGTGACAGCGACCGGTGCCATCATTGTTACCGCGGATAATATTATTTCCGCGCCGGCAACCGCTGGACTTACGGAATAAACAACTAAGTCAATGACAACTAATCGACGTTGATATTTTTATATCTTTGTCTGGTACGTATTTATGATATTTTTAGCGAATCCTACCAAGATCGTGCAAGATTATATCGGTAATCGGACGCGGTCATTATTTTTTTATTTACTAAATAATTGGGGTGTTTCAGCGATGAATTTCATAAACCACCAAAACTTTGTTGACACCATTACTGCTCGCTCTGGTGGTTCTAACGTGAATGTTTCTTCGACGTCTTTGCTCATTAAAAGATTTAAAAATCCAAGAAATCTATCGCTGGTATGTTGCCATTTATACTTGTCAGCGATTATTCTAAATCTCACAGAGGAAAAAATGTATAACTGATACACGCCAGTAATCGGCGCGGTGTATTTAAAACTATTATTTTCTGGTGTCCACGTTGCTGATCCTGATGCCGTCGTGAATGTTATATTGGTGACTTGTGACGACGCTACTTGTGGAAACATAATAAAGCTGGTTTTGGTGATAATTCCTGGAATTAATGCGCTATTTCCTCAAATAGATCAACGGTAGTGCCGATATTGGCGATTTTTGTGTTAATCTCGGATATTTTTTTATTTACTTCGGCGGCTATTTCATTAATTTTTCTAAGAGTTTCTTGTAAACCAGTAAAATCTCCTGGTTCGTCTAATTATATCATCTAATTTAATATTACTTGTTCGTAATTTTCCATGTATATCTTGAAAAATAACAACCTCGGCGGGATCTATTCCTGATTTTGATAATAATTTATTAAGGTCATCTTTTGTTGCATATTTAGATAAATCAACATCAGCTGGTTCTTTCTTTAATTTTTTTGATACAGATCTTCCATAAATGTCAACCGTTATTTAATCGCGATTGATTTAATTTATCAGACGTATAATCAAGTACAACTGTGTGATATGGTTTGATTGATCTTAATATTGCGTCAAGAATATTAATTGTTTCAACGCCGCATATTGGTGGATCAGTTAACGTCTGCGTTGGTAACGTTGAATACCGAATTGGAATATTTAAAATTTTTTGCGTAATTTAAAAATTCTTTTGGCGGCGCTAACCCGTACGAGTCAAAGTAAATAATTTCACGTGGATTTATCGCGTAAGCAACCCAGTGTGTTCCCGGACCAATACTTGAATCTAGATTTATGATTCCTGTTTCTTTACGGTTTGGTTTGACCGGTAATTGATCTCGCATAAATACACCTCTGAAGAATTTTATTTTTTTTATTTTTTGCTTCATTAGAAAAGTCAAAATTTGACATCGGTGTGATCACCATGGCCGCGCTAGTCGAAGGCCGCGTCCGTATTGTGGTCGTCCTAATCGAAGACCGCGGCCTTTTTTTTACCATATCCGGCCGCACCTAATACGGCGCCTTTTGCTATTAACGGAGCCGCCGCTGCTGATTTTGCTGCTACAAACGGAGCTGCCGCCGCTACCTTTGCAATTAATGTTGGTATTAATCCCAACAATGGAAAAAAATTAACCAACTTTAACCATGTCTTTGATGGCACTCGGACTAAGATCAACATGGATGCCAATATTTGCTGATTTAGCTTTGGTAAAATGTTTATGCTGAGTTTTAGTTAACGCTAACCTATTTGGTCCACCATGAATCTGAGCGTTTTTTAACGTTGATTTTACCCCGCAGGTTTTTGTCATATTTGACTGAAGTTTTTTTATCTGACCTGGAGTCCGAGTGACACTAACGTGATCGGATGGCATTTTATAGTTATCAGGTTGATTTAAATTTAGATCACATTTTTTCTACCGGCGCGTCAATGACTCTCATTCGGCCGCTAATACCCTCAAGAAGCATAGTTCTATCACTAAGTATAATCACGATTGCCCTAGCAGGTCCGCCTGTATTAATTCTGGCCCTGAAATGTATATCAACGACATATTGTTTTACCAAATCAAGATGTTCTAGTGAAAAATAATAGATCGGATATCGAGTTGAAAAATCTAACTGTGGTATTTGTAATCCTGTATCAACATTTTGATCTCGTCCCATAAAACTTAACAGGCGATGATATGCACGAGCTACCGACCGATTAGTAAATTCTATCGATATTTCTTCAGATGGTTCTTGTTGTCCGTTTATTCTCAATGATACTTCGCGAGCGTCAAAAGCATCAAATATCATATGACTCTGCGCCTGATTATATCTATTAGTTGCGTTAAGAGCAATAAATATGTGTCTATGTGCAGACACACCTTGTTGTGATGCAATACGCCAAGTAAAAATACCACTAATATTTACATCGGTAGAATCGGTTGTTGCTGTTAGCCATGACATTACTGATTTACCACCTTGATCCATAAAAGAAAGTAATTTTTGTTCTTCATTTATTGATTGAGTCATGGCTGGCATCCACAAGGTAAGTTTAGTTAAAACTACCCTGCCATCGTCACCAATTGCTCGCCAAAGTGCTTCATTGCTGTTACCTTTTCGAACAAGAACAATTGTATGTTTGGCTCCAAAAATTACCTTTCTAAAATTTCTACAAAATCCAAAATGTGAGATAAAGGAATTACGCAGGAAAATCTATTACGAGGACCTTCCAACATAGCTTTACGTGTAGCAAAACCTAAATTGTAATTTTCATTAGTTCTTTTTATGATATCAAAAACAGCACCTGGAGCAGCTTCGTGTTGATTATCGACTGGTTGTGCAACAGCAATACCCACTGGCGTCTGTAATTTAATATATTGTATATGATCAGGATGGTCAGTATTATCCTTGGCAAAGATCATAATAGGACCAGCTGATCTAGTAAAATCATCTGAGTACCTAGCTAGACCTATAATTGTCGTAGCAATATCAACATTATTAATAAATGATTCAATTTCTCTTCCATCAATCATATATCTGGCGCTGTTAAATAACGCCATAATGCCGTTGTTGACAAATCCTACTTTGAAATCTCCTGGAAGCGTGTCAACAATTGGAGGACCTGGAAGAGGTGTAGCTCTTATAATTTCACCTACAGCCTCGATGAATGCCTCAGATGGTAAAACATATCTGGTTGCATCATGAACCTGAATTTCAATTCGATTATTAGCATCCGGCGTTACTGAATCATACGAGTGATACTGATAATTACGCACCGACGTGTCTTTGCTTATGGGTTCATCCATGTCGAATGCTTCGTTAGATGTCCGTGCAAACATTTTATTATAAATTTTATCTTCTAAAACGAAGACCACTACCTGATATAAAACTAGTATTTATTTGTTGCTTGATTTCTTGATTTACTATTTTATTAACTTCTGATTTGTTAATTTATTTGTTTCCTGATTTACCAATTCTGCTAATTTTTGATTTGCTGCACCATTTATTATCTTGCTAACGTCGCTAGGCATTGCAGCGGTGCTAGGTAATTTAACCGGAGCTGCGATTGTTTCTTTACTTACTAAATTTATTAATCTGTCTTTGACGGTACCAATAGCTTTACCGGCTAAATTACCAACACCAGAAACAACTTTATCACGAACTACTCCCATAGCTTTCATTGCCAGTTGTTTTAGAAAATCTCCAGCTTTAGGAGCTATTCTTGTAACAAAACCTTTGAAAACGTCGCCGAGTCCATTCCCGTGAGTGTATTTGTACATGGGCAACCGAGCATTTACCACTCGAGATTGTACTGGTCTACGATGATGCTTGTGAACGATCATTTTATTTAATTAATTCTTTATTTAACAACTAGTCGCTGTAGTCGTCGATGATTTCATCGATGAGATTTCTATAAATGTGAACATCTATGATGCCACCGCGAAATAATCGCTGACAAATATCAGATGCCTCGTTGGTTATTTCACGTGAGTTATTCCCGGCTCGCTTTCCTCCGGTAAGAACTTCTAGCCGAGAAACATCGTTAACAATACTATCAGGACAAACAGAGTTATAACCGCTACCGGTAGCACCTTGTTGTTTTTCAAGTCTTTCTCTCTCCATATAAACTTCTCTTTGAAAGTTTAGAAATTCATTATCGTATTGATTTACTTTAGTTCCCTTGGTGGCAAAGTATACTGCTGGAATCGATAATGAAGGTTGCATTAGTTCACTATATCCTGGTTTTAGAAATATAGACCTTACTTTAAAACCGTGTGTGGCGATATCAAATAATTTTTCACGATCTTTAAAATTTTCGAGAGCTTCTTGGTTAAACGCGCTAACAGGATTATCAAATATATCTTGTTGAGTAGGTGATTGTTGTTGTATTCGAACTTCTCCT